>JAJTUV010000221.1:1527500-2127500 GCA_021653895.1 Mastomys natalensis | reverse complement strand
AGCTCTGGAAATTCTGGAAAGGGATTTGGGGCCCTGCTGCCCCAGAGAGGGCAGAGTTCCAGGAAGGGGACCTGTATACCCCACTTTCTTTCTGTCAAGCACCTGAAATGCTGGAATGTTTGCAAGAAGCCCCAAGTATCCAAGGCCACTTCTGGACATGCCAGAGCCATTGGCTATATACAGGAAGCTAGCCACACCCATTGTTGTGCAGAGAAGCAGGTGGAGTTGAAGGCTCTGGCAAAGGGCTTTCTGCTGACAGTGTCTTCTAATACATCCACTTCCCCAAAGTAGGGTGTTGCTGTTGCTTGCGTCATTTCTTACACATTTTTCCTCCTTTGAAAGAATTCAAAGTCAGTATGTTTGAATCAGTCTTTAGATGGGATACTGAACTTGTCTGTGAAACTCAGATCTTATATCCTTGAACCCTGATTGAAACCAGATAGATGACTCCCAGTCTTCCCATAGACCTAGTCATGGCACTGAGCAGAAGCAGTCAGAAACTATTTGGACTCAAATTAAAAACAAAACAAAACAAAAAAAGCTCCACTTAGGACTATGCATATAAATGGAAAGTGGTTATTTATGACATATTTAAATATTCAAAGGGTCATGTCATTTACATCAGTGGTGAAATCGTTTAAATACATTAAAATTACAAGTTGTTCCTGTTTATCATTCAAAAAAAAAGAAAGTTTCAGAATTCCATGAGGAAATAACAAGTGTCTTCAAACTTAAATATTTGAAAAACAAAATCAAGCTTGTTCTTTCCATAGACATAGGCTTTCACAAGCATAAACTAAGTAGTAATCAGTTTGAAAACATGACTTTGAAAGGTCTGGCAACCTCTAATGAAACCAGTGCTCACATTTTTATAAAAATGCTTTTAACAAGCTTTTCTCCTGGATACAAGCTAGGATAAACAGTGTCCTCCTACGTGACCCACTGTGATGCTTTGAAGATCCTTAACCCAGGGAGTGGCACTATTAGGAGAAATGGTCTTGTTGGAGTAGGTGTGGGCTTGTTGTGAGGAAGTGTGTTACTGTGGGGATGGGCTTTGAGACCCTCCTCCTAGCTGCCTGAGGACTCAGTCTTCTCCTGATTGCCTTTGGAAGAAGATGTAGAACTCTCAGCTCTTCCAGCACCATGTCTGCCTGGATGTTGCCATACTTCCCACCATAATGATAATGGACTTATCCTCTGAAGCTGTAAGCCAGCCCAGTTAAATGTTATCCTTTATAAAAGTTGCCTTTGTCATGGTGTCTCTTCACAGCAATGAAAACCCTAAGACACCCACTAAACCCAAGCTATCTAGAACTGGCATTTACCAGACATTTCCCTAGCCTCAGAACTCCCCACAGTGATATATACTCATGTCCTTAGTGATTGCCTAGACCAGAGCAGAGACAGACACCTGATGGCCATCAGCTAGTCCACAGATGTAGGTCAGACTCAAGAGCAAGTTTATTGAACCATCAAGGGCTAGAGCAGACATGCCTTCATAATCAGCTTCTTATCTGAGGAGTTGTCTTGGAAAGAATATGATCTCAGTTGTCCAGTCTGATTTATCCACAGCCATGCAGTGGTCATGTTGACCAGAGCTGCCTATTCCCCAGTGTTCTGGAGAACAAAGGGAAGCATGAGTGAGTACTTAGGATGAATGGGTGTGTGAGTGACCCAGAGCATACCAGGGCGATCTCTTCAAACTGCCTGACCTGGGAGGCAAGCATGGCATACAGGACACCCTCCACCAGGCCTCAGGGCAGATGACAAGCATATGTGGGGTCTCCTGAGGGCAGCCTTTTATCCTCTGGGGAAAGACTGAGTAGAGCCTTCAGGTCACTTTACCCAAGTCTATCCTGTGAGAGCCTACTTAGGCTCCACTTGCTACAGATGTGAGCCTAAGGGCAAGGGTGAAACTGCAGTGTGTGTACTGCCCCAAGTGCTTCCTGCTGACGAGGCACACTGTTGCCTTAGCAACACAGCTTTACAGCACTAAGCATGTGGTAAAAACATGTGACACACCCACTCATCATGCTGTGTTGCAACTAATTCTTTCAGCAGATCCCAGCCAGTCTCTGGAACTACCAGGCTCAACTGGACTCTCATTCCCTGAGGACCTGAGTCTTCTGGAACTGGGTGTGGCATGAAAGACAGTCAAGACAGCATGTGGGCAAAGGCCTCTACCAGCCAGGGGCTTGGGCAGGTGTCTGGATGCTACATTCCAATGTAAAACATTTTTTCACTAAAAAAAAAAAATATTTCAGGGCCTGTATAAAAAGCTAAAGGGGAGGAAAGAGGCAGAAGCTGACATGGACATGAGCCACCATTTCACTCCAAGGTGCCAGGGACAGTGGAACAAAGAGACTCTGGTGTCTTGGGAGGTAAGCTTGTCACTCTGGACAGGGCAGAGAGAGAGAGGGCTCCAGAAAAATAAGCTCTACATCGTCCTCATGGACTCAGAGACAGGGAACTCTGTGGCAAAAGGGTGACTACAGTCCACAAACACTGCCCCCATAGGTAGGTGGAGGCCTGAGGGGGTGGTCACATTCTTGGACAAGTTCCAAGTCCCTTCCAGGGAGGAGCTGGGGTTCTTCCTCTTTGGAGGCCTTAGAACAGGATTGGCAACTCAAACATGCAAACATCCAACCATCTCCAGCTCTGGTCCAGCTACCATCTCATCTTCCCAGCTGTCCTCTGCACTCCATTCTGCTGATGTCCCTGCTCCTAGGTCATACTTCAGATTGTATGACTCCTGCTCAAGCCTACAGAAGGACACAGGCTCCCCAGGGCCAGCATTTCTCACTTTCTCTTGGGTCACAAGCCACTGGGCTGCCTGCTCCTCCTTCTGTGCATCCAGAGAGCTGCCTTCTCAGTGAGGCACACACACTCCCGCTCTCCCCCTTGGTCTGTTTGCATAGTGTATCTTATTGAACATTTTATATGGTTTCTTAACTGTCTCACAAATACACTCGGGTGCACCAAAATCAAAGTTACAGGATAAAGCTATCATTGAACATTCTCATTCGAGAAAATATCATTTAACACAAAATAGGAATAACTAGTATAATGAACCCCAAATCTTCACCACCCAGTTTCAACAGCCATCAGCCTAGCCCAGTTTCCTTTATGTCTTCCTGCTCCCCTTGTGTACTGTGAGGCATACTCCAGTCATCTTGTGATTCTGTCTATAAACGCTACTGAAAAACTACTGACCTTAATACCATTGTCACACCCTAGAAATTAAATAGCTTTAATCTTTAACATGCAACCATATCCCTCCAGGGTACCTGACTGTCCTCTGTGACTCTGTAGTAAGCTTGAGAACTACGTCTGCCTGGTGCAGCGCTGTGGCTGCACACACACAGAGTAGCAGATTGTCAGGGTTATGAGAATGCTGAAAGGCTTGAACATAAATATTAAGAGCATCTTTTATATCAAATAATTTTAAAAAGTCAATATGCGGGCATGAGGAAGACTGATGTATATATGTTACAGCATATGACAGAGCTGTGGGCCGTTCTCATGCATAATGCCAGCCACTCTTGGGCAAACATATAGGCCAAATAAGGAGACACATGTTGCTGAGGCATCCTTCCCTAGACTCCAACAACCTCTATTCAGTCCCACCACTTCACTGCACACCTGGCCTAACATGCTTGCTGTTGACCTCCCTTGCTTCTCCCCTCCCCACATGTGACCTTCCAGACCTTTCCGTCTCTACCAGGACCATCGACTTCCATTTGTCAGCCATGACTGCAGAACAAAACCTCGAGATTTACAAGAGCAGTAAATATGTGCAAGCCTCATCCCTTCCAGTTTGGTGTGCATCTAAAGAGTACGGACAAGTTTGTGTATCTGTGGCAGCATGTGAAAACCCACACACATACTTTGGTAGCCCACCCTCTTTCACACCTCAGAGGCTCTGCTCCTTCTCGCACAACCCTGCAGAGATGGCTAAACCAGTTGACTTCTCTGTTTGGTGATCTGATTTCCAGAGACTGGGTACCATATTTCTCTTTGCATCTTTCAGCAGTGAACCATGGGTCTCATCCTTCATATTCAGGGTACTCACTGCCCACAGATTTAGTCTTTTCTAGACAAAGTCAGGTCTTTGTGGGCCTTCTCAGTGCCCCTACTGATCATCTCCAGTGATACTCTCCTGCCTATCTCAAGTCCCTCTGGGACAAACCTTCAATCTTTTCCAGAAAGATACTCACTAAATCTGACAACCTGGAATTAACCCCAAGCATGACTGTGATACCCAGATACAGAGCTTACTTGGTCCCTAAGGTAAAATGAATGGGAATAGAGATAGGTGGATAGTGACAACAGTCTCTACAGAATGCCAGTCAGACAGACATACAAGACTTAGGTTGCCCTCCACCCCCCACCTTTTAAAAGGGATAAGACCCAATCCCTTCTCTACCCTAGTGAATGAGACAGCTTTGAGAGAATCCCAGGCAGGACCAGGCAGTGGCAACCACAGTGGCCACTGGAGAAGAGTCTGTATTCCTGCTGTTTGCTTCTTTGATTTTCTCAGGCTTAGTGCCTTCTCTCTCACATTAGTCAGCAGTCTTTCCCATCCAGCTTTCTTGGTATTTGCCCACCAGGGCAGCTGTTGGTGGTAGGAGGCCCCATGCCACATGTTCATTCTTTGCCTGCCTTTAATTTACTTTTGACCCCAAAAGCCTTGAGCCCCTGGCCTCCAGAGGCCTTGCAGTCCCAGCTTCAGGGCAACCTAGACAGTTCCTCAAACTAATGAGGATGCTGGAGAGGGTTGGGAGCAGTGCTGCCGTGGAGACAGCCTCAGACCAGTTGCCACGGTGCTGTAAAGTCCTGGGCAGCTGCCGGAGGATTTACCCATCCTCTAGATATCCTCTGGCTACCCTGTGGCTGCAGGGCACTGAAGAGATGAAAGGAACGCTGCAGACTCTGAAGCCATAGCTACCAAAGCTGCAGGACAGGCCCTTCCAGCTGCTGCTGGGTCACAGACCTTTGCTGTCGCCCAAGCATGTAAACATGTCTCATAAAAACTACAGGAAGATGAAGGCTGGTTGCATCCTGGACCCTGGGTTCCTAGGGCAGCAACTAAAAGACCTGCATAGATAGGCTAGAGGATAAACCAGCCGTTGTGGAGGCTCCACATTACTCCCCCCAACTCTAACTTGTCTCTTCTCAGATCCATTGCTCAGACCTCTCAGCTACTTCTGCCCCTCCTGCCTCAAGCCTCAGAGCCTAAGTCGGGTTCCCATGAAAACATTCAAATGGACCCTAGCACAAAGAACAGGAAGTAGAAGAAGTTATACAGTGAAGGGGGACATACAATGGGTGCCTACTTCCTGGCTTCCATGACAGAGGACCAGAGAAACCAGATAACTTGTCCAAAGGGGAACAGCTTGAGGGTGGTGCCTAGTATAAGCAGAGTCCTGTATGATTACCAAAGCCTCTCTGATTATCTCCCCCAGAAGACAGTTCAGAGGGTGGTGTTCACTGGGAGAAAGGAAAATCTGAAGTTAGTCAACAAACTAGGATATGAACCTCTGAACCCTGACAAGTGTCATACTGTCTACTCTTGATGTTTTTAGTCTATAGAGACAGGTCTGATTCCCCAAGGAACATGGATCCAACCCCAATACCTTAGGCACAAAGACCCTCAAGGTCAAGGTATAGTAAGAGCTGCCATGGGCTGCAACCGTCCAGGTCAGAGAAGCCATGGTCCAGAAGGAACGCCCCTATAAAATGGCACAGGTGAGACAAAAGATGCTGGGGCGCTTTTGTGCCTGCCAGAGCTCTGTCCACTGACCCTCCATGGTGACAGAGGTGGAAACTATGTCAGGCCACCTGCTCCTTTGAACTGCTGGCCAGGATATAACATGGTTCCCAGCCCTCCAGCTTTCCTCACTGCTGGGAAGAAGATATGTTTCAAACCTGAGAAGTTTCCTCGCCAATTTTCATACATCTCATGCTTTTTAACAAAATAGTCTGAATGGAGAAATCAGCCTATCCTCAGGTGACCCTTGCCACAGTTCCCTGGGCCTCAGTGTCCTTCTCTGGGTTCATGAGGCCTCAGGCATGAGGATAATGACCCAGCTCTCCACACAGAGAAAGGCACTGACTCTGACCCCAGGTGGAGGGGCACAGAAGGGAGGCCCTTCCCTTCTTTTGGGTATCCTGGATATAGTATTACTACTACCACCATCTCATTTCTGAAGGGAATTCTGAGTGGGAATCCTTGAGGTGATTATTTGGGGCATTAATTTGAAGAACTCTTCTGTTGTCTTCCCCTCATGTCATGAATGTGCTATTCCAGAAACATAGATAAACATATTTATATCTTTTCCACAGTGTCATAATTTACTAAATAACAATAAATTCACAAAGTTCAGCAATTTCAGTGATAGCCATTTATCATAAAATTCTACCACCTTGATAGCTTTGTTAAAGAAAAGGCAGGTTCTTTATTCCAATCTTAATTCTCATATCACACAATACACAGAACTTAGTAAGTTACATGCACACATCTTCTTACACACACACAAACACAAATACATGCACGCACACACGAACACCCACATGCACATGCACACACATGGGCTACAAAATGAATACAAGATAAAGAGGCTACATCAGAGTTCAAGAAGCTTCAGAAGTGGGCTGAGAAAAAGTCTATATAGATAAGATAACAAACCAGACCAGTGTGAGAGAGGGAACTGTTTCAGGAACTGCTGAAGGAAGGTTTGAAGGCAAAGCTGCAGAATTCAGCTAACATGTGAAAAGAGCAAACCAGAGATCAAGATCAGGAAGCAGCAGGTCAGATCCATGTCCATATGGGCAAACAGGTAAGCAGGTAGGTAGTCCAAAAGGGTGTGTGTCAATAACAGGGACCAGACCAAGTGAGGGAGCCCTCAGTCCTTGACACTCAGGACAGACATCATGTCATAGGTTGGTGTTGGAGCTTGCCATGGCAGTGTAAGTGCCTATTGCTTCATAGGTCTGGGCGAGAGAATAATACTCTTTCACTGAGCTGTTATGTACAATAACTTTTGGGGTTTGATTTCCATGATATGATTTAAATGCATCCATGTACCTAAAATCTTCCCAATAAGCTTATAAGATGGTTCCCTTTCTATTCGCTGGAACAAGTCATGCTTAGCCAGTGCAGGATGGATGGCGCCTGAGAGAGTATTCAGTTCCCTAGTACCCCAGGTGCTGCAGTCATCTTTCTTCCTTAAAATAGAGTCAAAGTCTGCTTGTGAAGTGGGTTCCTCTATGGCATAGCCTGATAAACCATTGCTTTATATCATATGAAGTAACTCACAGTAGAGCACACCCTGATCTCGAACCTTCCCTAAGCCCTATAGTAAGTCATAATAAGAGAAGAAGCAACAGAAGGACAGAAATCACAAATGCTTTGTGTCCTCTCCCAGGCTATTTCCAATATTCCTACTGGAAGTGTCTGTAGGCCAGTGTGTCAAGTTCAGGAGCTACTCCATCAATATTGATGGGTAGCCATGGACCATCATCCCACTCATCATCCGCATTCAAACCTAGACACAGAGATGCCAAGAAGTTCTCATCCCTGTCTGGCTCACTTACAAGCTGAAGGAATTCTCCTTCCTTCAGAGACCCAGAAGTTCCAGAACCTCCCTTTAACAACACTGGGGAAGAAATAAAAAGAAAGTCTTGTGTTTGCAAGTCCAGTCACCCCAGGGAAGTGCAATACCATATCACAAGCAGAACTACTTCTACCCTTAAAGCACAAGAACTGCATTCTTTCTCTATTCTGTGCATAATACCACAAACTATGGTTGGTCATTAACCGCCTGAAGGGTAGTACTGATCTCAGGCCCACTCTTCTGAATCTCTCAGCTCACCAAGTTGCTTGTGCCTAACTCATTCCAGCTGGAAGCAGACACCCTGGTCACAGTGGATCGGGCAGAAGCTTCAGTGAGACTTTCCAGCTGGTTAAGCCAGAACCTGAAATTCCAAAGGGCCTGCTTACAACCCGAGAACTCAGAGGAAGACAAGAGATCATCTCAAGAGGGCAGAGCTGCCCATTCTTTTACCCACTATCATGGGAGTAGCCAGTAATTCATCATCTGAGGTAGAAAATAATGGGCAAAAACTGTAGGTTTAGTTTTTACAGAAAACTCAGACCAAAATCTTTCCAAAATTAGAAGCAGATGCTCTCACTTGAAGGAGAAAACTCCCTACAACCTCCTCCAGGACTTGGCCTCTAACAGCCTAAGATATGGCCTTTACTATAGTGGGCAGGAGATAGAGAAGGCTTGCCCAAAGGAAGTGCAGGGTTACATGTCTTCCTCAGCCTCAGACATATGTGCATGACGTCATCCTAGGCTCTGGAGTCATCAGTAACTGGCCTTCATGGGCAGACAGTGGCTCATATGCTGGTTCCCTGGGGGAACAGGCAGCTGGTTTTGTCTCCTCCTCCAGGGATCCCAAGAGTTTCACTCAAGTCAGCCTCACATTATGTGCCGATGCCTCCTCCCTTTCTAACTTGCCAGAGGGATTGTGCAACTACCATGGGGGTGGCCACATGAATAAGCTTTTCATGACCCTACACAGAAACAACAGAATGTCAAATGCTAATTAGCAGCAAGCCAGCTTCTGTCCCTGACTCATTATCATGAGACTTTCTAAGTTTCAAAGGAAGAATCTGACATAAAGCATGGCATTCTGGCCTCCTGAATCTTCTAATACCTGCATCTGAGGTGGTCTGGAGGGTGCAGTAGAAGCCTTCCAGTGTTGGGCAGGTCAGAGAATCAACACATGGGACTTGGATGTGTTTGGGAAAGAGTGGCCACAGGGAAATCTTAGAACCTCAGCCTAGTCATGGCTATACACACATGCATGTGCATAGACTTCACCCCACCCTATTTCGCTAAACTCATGACATGACTGCCCTAAGCCTTCAATCCTGAGGTCACAACAATCAAGCATGCAAACGTCTTCTGCACTCAATAGTGGGGATGGTAGGGTTGCAGGATACGGAGTAAATAGAATGAGAACAAGCAAGGACAAGGAGCTTCTGCACCTGACCTTGGTGTGACGTGCAGGGGAGGGACCAGCAGATTCAGCAAGTCTAGTTTCCTCTCTAATACCAGGAAGGAGATGTCATGTCATATGACATGACAGAATTTGGATACAATTTGCGAGGGAGAGGAACTTGTGGTAGGTGGAGCCTGCATGGAGGAAGTAGTACTCTGGGGGAAAGGGGATGTTCCTAGGGGATCTGTGTTTCCCTGCCCCCTTTCTGTTGCTGCTCCCTCTGCTTCCTGGCCACCATGAGGTGAGCTGCTCTGTTCTAGCACAACCTCTCCATCCTAATGGACTGAAATCTCTGAAACTGTAAGCAAAATAAATTGTCCCTTTGTTGTTCTCGAAGATATTTTTCACAGTGATAAGAAAGAACTTAACACATACTACAACATAGATAAGTCCTGAAGTCATTACAGAAGGACAAGTCCAGTGTGATTCTGTATATGGAGATGGAAAATACAGCACTGGTTACTTAGGGAGAGCCAGGATGTCTGTGTTCAATAGGGACAGCAGTTCAGTTTTGGAAGACTGAAAGTTCTAAAAACAGACAATGGCAATGACTTTACAATGTGCCCATATTTAATGACACCAAATTGAGAGCTATGGTATAATGAAACGTTTTGCTACGTATATTTTATATAATTAAAATTATTTGAACATATACAACATTACCTATTTACTGAGTACACACAGACAAATGTTTTCAAATAGACATACACACATAGACATGTGACTTATGACAGTTCTGATGGCCTCCAGATGGTGAGGACTTGGATGCATCCTAAGTCTCCTGAGTGGGCAGTGGGCTTCCCCCTGAGTGGGGCAGAAAATCAGATGTTCATCTCTCCAGCTGAGTCACTGTTTGGCCTTTCAGTCTCAAATAACACAACAGGGCTATTCAGTCTGCCTGGCCCACTTTGCCACCTTCTGCCATACTGGTTGCTTGGTCCCAAGCCAGGTACTATTGTTGAGTTTGGCCAGGACAATAGTAATCCTGGAATGGCCTTCCCTCTTTGAGTATCCATCCCACTGAAGGCATCCTCCAAACCCCCAAGGAGATGATAATGTGGTATTCTGCATCTCTTGAAGGCCTGGGATATTTTTCTGGCATCAGAATTTCACTATTACCTTAGCTTTAAGTGAAACAAAATTGGGGCTTGACAAGGCTTATTAACTCACATGCTCCTCAAATACATAGTTATTGATAGGCAACATACAGTCTCAAGTGTCATCATGCCCCATGCCAAGTCCCCAGACTTTTTCCAACATTCCTGGTCCATGACACAAGCCCTTAGCCAGAAGTACTCAATCAGATTTGAGGGTGGGGATAACCAGCTTCAC
Source organism: Mastomys natalensis (assembly GCA_021653895.1). Taxonomy (NCBI): domain Eukaryota; kingdom Metazoa; phylum Chordata; class Mammalia; order Rodentia; family Muridae; genus Mastomys; species Mastomys natalensis. The sequence goes on along the minus strand of JAJTUV010000221.1, from coordinate 2,117,099 downwards.
TGATCTGGCACAAGTCAATGAGGGTGGTGCAGACCCAAAGGAGAATGGAACTCAAAGGGTTCCAAAGACCTTGATACATCTATCCCATTCTGATGCCATGGTAGTCCTTGGCTGATGGTCATGGGTGACTGTTATATTTGCTATTCTACAGATGGTATGGGGTCTTCATCAGGTCCTATGATCCCCAGCTGTCCCTGGCAAAGTCAACCAGTAGATAGAGGAGGTTCGCCCCCTACTATGCAGGCAGTGATGGTGTGTCTCAGCTCTACCAGCTGAACTAGGAGGGTCAGCTCCAGTTGGGGCAAATAAATAAAGAGAGATGAACCCAACACTCATGCAATGTGTTCTCAGACAGTGTAGCTCCTCAGATGGAAAACACCCCATGACCAATTTCCTGGACCATAGCTGCCTGATCATCTTTGAATCCTCAGAACTACTAAGACGTTGGGAGATGAGGAAGCTCTCTCTTGATGTCTGTTATCTGAGGGAATGAGAAAGTTGGTTACTTAAGTTTCTATCACTCTCTACTCACAGGTAATAGCTCTAGTGCTGGATAACCATTCTGAGTATCTCACCAAAGCATGACTGTCTTAGTCAGTGTTCTACTGCTGTGAAGAAATATCATGACAAAGGCAACTCTTATAAAGAAAGCCTTTAATTATGGGCTTGTTTACAGTTTCAGAGGCTTAATCCATTGTTATCATGGAAGGAAGCATGGCAGCACATGGGGAGAAATGGTGAGAAAGGAGCTGAAAACTACATCCTGATCAGCTAGCTGAAAGACTGAGCTTAACATGGGCTGTTGAAACTTCAAAACCCACCCACATTGACATAGTTCTTCCAACAAGGCCACATCTCCTAATTCTTTAAAATAGTGATACTCTCTGGTGACCAACCATTCAAATCTGAGCCCATGGGGACCATTCTTATTCAAACAACCACAGTGGCCTTGCATGGAAGGCTTAACTTTGTGGGCCATGATTTCTTCTCTTGTTAAATAATTCTTCTTATGCAAACAACAAGAGAGGTGCCCCTGATACTCAGTGTTGATTGGTGGTTCTGAAGGTAAAGAGTCTTTGTTCTCTCAGCTCGCAGAACGCAGGGCCTTCTTACATTGGTGCCAGCCTCTTGTTCATTTCTTCACCCTACACTCTGTGACCATATTATCTCCCCTAGCTCTTTCAGTGACCTGTTTTCTCCTTCCAAAACACCAGCTTCATCACAAAATTTCTGCCCAGAAAATGATTGGGTTGCTTAGAGCTGTTATCCAGCTGTGGGAGTGGGATCTTAGAACATCACCAGTGTTTGTCTGGGATAGGAATGGATTATTACTATTCAACTTCTCTAAAGTTTCCTTTCTTAGCATGCTTTAAATGTGTTTGAATATTACAAAGCCCAATGTAAAAAAAATCCCCAGCATTCATCTGGCCTTTCTCCTTGTAGATGCTTCTCTGCACTGGCCCCCTCCTGACCATCACTCCACAGTACTGGTACAATCTCTCATCCTAGTATATCAGAAATCCCTTTCTTGAGGAGAATGGGCATATCTAAGTCCATCTGGACATTTCTGCCTTCTTCACTATGCCTCCTGAGGCAACACACAGATAAGAAACTATGGTTCCAAGTTCCCTTCCTAAGATGTCTCCATTCACATGTAATGTCAGGACTTGGACCTGCTTTTGCAAGGGATCACACTTGGGTACTTGGGTACTTGGGTACTTGGGTACAGGGGAACAAAGCAGCTGTGTGATACAAAAAGCCTTTCACCCTAGGTCACATACCAAGAGAGGCTCACTTCAGGGGAAAAGGGACTGAGAAGACCTCTCCCAGAAGGAGCATTTCCCACCTCCTGTGCTGACTACAACTTAGTTCTGGAAGTCCCTAGCCCAATCCTCTGAGAAGTCTCCAAACCTTCAGCAGTTGACCCTATGAGGATCTGAGGGTCACTGTTCCAAGTAGCTACAAATGGGGTAGCCCAAAACAGCAGAAGCACAAGTTCTCAGAATACTGGAAACAACATGTCTGAATCAAGGAGCTGACAGGGATCTATCATTGACACTCTGGGGAAGAACCCTGCCTCCCTAACAGCTGCAGCTGCTGCTTCCATAGCTACCTATTCTAGCGTCTGTCTTCATCCTCATAGGTTCTTCCTGTGTCTGTATTTTCCTTTCAGATATCAGTCAAAGGGTCCTAGAGATCCACTTTGTAACTTTATTATTCTGCAAAGACCCAATGTGCAAACAAAGTCACCTCCTCCATACTGTATAGATATAGATGCATATCACTGTATGCATTGCCATCCCATAGCAATGGTAGAGAGAGCCAGCCCCTGCTTAGGGAACATTGGTGAAGCAAAAGACTTACTGCAGGGAAGATACAGTTTGAATGTTGCAAATCTTGTCACTGGGCAAGGTTATATTTTCTTCATCTGTTCTTAGTTTAAGAACAATTAACACTTTAAAAAAATAATACTATGAATTTGAAAGATTAGTAATTTGACAAATTACACTTATCTAAAGTGTGCATGAGTTGTCACTGCCAGGGTTTGAATGAGTGTCCCCAGCAACCTATGTACTGAAGTTTGAGCCTGGGTAGCACTGTTAGTAGAAAGATGGGCCTAAGCTGAGAGGAGCTGTCACTAGGCTGGGAGCCAGTGCTATGGAAACCCTTATGAGGAGAAGCCGGAACTCAGGGAGGGGTCTCCCACTTATTTCTTACCCATTGAGACTCTTTAGCCCCAACTTTCCTTGAGGGATATGGAGTCTTTGAGGTATCCAGCGGAAAGTCTTGGGTAGATTTTTGTTGCCTGTTTGATAAGATAAAGGCTGTTGCTCCTGCACATACCCCTGCAATGATGTGCTGCCTTACGAAAGGCCCAAATCTGCTGCTGAGGATCATGAATTAAACCTCTGAAAACTGTGAGCCAAGTAAATCTTTTCTCCTTACAGTGAATATCTTATGTGTTTGACATACTCACAGAAAGCAGACACAGAGAAAAATCAACATAATGAGTATTTTCTTCATATCTTTATTCATACTGCTATCATTGTTTATTTCTGACCTACAATCTTAACACAGTTAAAGTAACACAAAACTGAAGAAAGAAAGCAAACACAAGTACTCAAAGTGTTAAACTGTTCTTTATAGTGAATATATATCACAGAGTCTGAACTGGATAGGCAGCAGCTATGTCAGGAGTTTTGACCAATAAACACCCTCACAGGTCTGAGAATGAGACCTCACTTAGAAGTAGAATATTGCAAATTCAGTCAAATTAAAGTTAAGTCACTGAAGTGGGCCTTAATCCAAAATAACCAATATCCCTATTAAAAGGATTAGAGAGTGTTGTGGACCTAGAGGTACAGGGGAAGATGACATGAAAACACTGCAAGATCCATCCAAGGGATGCCAGTAAGTCACCTACCTTTGACCAAGTGCATCCAGGATGCCAGCAAGAAAGAAAGGAGAAGCAGAAGGGCTCCCCAGAGCCATCATCAACTCCTTCAAGCCAACATATCACAGTCCTGAGACACCTGGAATCCTATACTGGCTTCCAGGTCTAAGGACCAATGAAATTCTCAGGTTTGGTAATGTGTTGGGAAGTCCCAGAAACAATTTCAAAAAAGTATTTATAATAGGCTGACCTGAAGCTTACTAAGAGATTGAAGTTCATTAGTAACTATAGCAGAATGGAGAGGTTAGCCAACAAGTGCCCTTTTTTAGAGAGTTTTATTGCTGATTAGTATCAAAGATATCACCCTTGTTACTATGATGTAACTAAAGAAAATGCACCCGTCCAACTGGCCACAGAGGAGTTATGTTCTCTTCCTGTTCTGGAAGGCATGGCTTATGACCCCTAGAACCAGAGGACCTGGAAGGCACCTGTATCTCATGACCTAAGCATTGCCTGCAGTGTATAAATGCTCCAGACAAGTAAAGAACCATGTTCCAGGATAAGGAGTCTCAGGCGAGAAAGAAGTTGTGCCACTTCCTCAAGTTCCTCATCCTCCCCCAACAGTAGAGGCCTCCACAGTACTGTCTCCCAGCCCAATGACAGCGCCACTTATCCTGGGCCCACACAACAGATGGAAGCTACATTCAACTCTCAGGTCCAGAACTTCAGAACAGAGTGACCAAAAGACTGTCATTATTATTTAAAGATCTTGGACAAGTAATTGACTATTTGAGGTAAATATACTTTCTCTATATAGCAGGTACACATTCTATATAACATGCACAAGTAAAATGTGCAACAATAGCATATGCCCCATCAGAAATGAAACTACACTGACATGTTTCTTTTACCATAGTGAATTGTATATCGATTGACTTTAAGACAGACTGTGCTAAGCTCAGTGTGTGCACTTGGAATACGGAGAAGACACTAAATAAAACAGCAGTCACAGGCATGTGTCCTTCCCTACTATGTAGATTCATATCTGATTGCATTGTGATCCAGTCCTATAGTTTTAATAATTTTAAAGCTTCAAGTCAAACCAAGTATCTGGTTACCAAGGAATTGAACTAAAAATCAATACCATAAAACAATAAGAAACATCTAAATATTTAAGAATTCTAATTTGAGAGAATCCTAAGCCACCCACAGATTTTTAAATGGAAGTATTTTAACCAAAAGAAAGAAAAGAAAAGAATGAAAGAAAGAAAAATATAAACATAAAAAAGATAGCAAAGAATCAAGAAAAATAAGAATACCAGTGTTTGTAGCTAAAGCAGTATTAGTGGAAAAGTCATAGCATAAAAATGTCCATATTCAGAAAGAGTATCTAAAATAACCGTAGCTCCTACCTCAGGAAGTTTCATTTTACTTCATGAAGCTCAAAGAATAAGAGCAAATGTAGCCAAAAGCAAGCAGAATGTCTTATTTTGTTTTTCTATCACCAAGATAAACACCACAGCCCAAAGCAACTGTAGGAAAAAAGGGTTTATTTTAGTTTACATTTTATAGGCTATCATGGAGAGAAGTCAAGGACGGAACTCGAGGCAGAAACCTAGACACAAGGAACTGAAGCAGAGACCATGGAGGAATGCTGCTTACTGCCTTGCCCTCCAGGGTTCCTTCAGCTTGCTTTTTTGCCATATGACCAACCGAGGAACACAGAAATAAGCAAAGATGACAGAGGGATGAAAGGCACTGACGCTGAGGGCTGATTTTTAAAAGTTTTTGTTGTTGCTTCTTTGTTGTTTTTGTTGTTGTTGTTGTTTTGTTTTGTTTTCTAAGTCAGTAAACATCTATCCAGACCAGGAAGGTAGAGGAGCTATAAATGCCAGTATAAGAAAGGAGAGGTGACATTGTGTATTCTTTCAGACATCCAACAGACATGAAGGTGTCCTAAAATTTTTTTCTACCCATAAAACTCTCGAATCACATCTTAGAAGGAGCAGGTGATCGTGGCACGTTGACATCTAGCAGGGAAACTGAACTCCGGGGCCGATCAGGAGGACAACTCTAGGCCCAAAGGCTTTGCTGACAAATTCTATCAGCTACCCACAAAGAAAGTGATGCCAATCCCCAATTCACAGGAGCAGATAGGAGACAGGAAGGAAGCATATGTGGGTAACGGATCTGTTAATGATCTTCACAGCAGTGATGTCACCACTGACAAGTCAGATCTGTCTAACTATACCCTCTGAGTACATGCAGCCTGCCATCTCTCATGACACCTAGCAAAGTTAATTTTGAAACCCTGGACTGATTAATTTCTTTGCTCTAGTCACTGCTCTGTGCTCAGGACTCAGAGGTCCAGACAGGAAGGTGGTGGCACGTGCTAATATGTTTCTCAAACACGGCCAGGCATCAAGCCAGCACTGACTGCTCAGAGAGGCCCCTGGCATACACCAAAGGTGCTTACACCTACTGCTGCAAGCTTCAACGTAAATCCAAGCTTAAGAGAAGGAGCCCTGGGGTGGTGAGACGGAGTACATCTGAACAGAGATCACAAGACTAAGCACAGTGACAGTTCTCACAACACTCTGCTCTCTTTGACCTCAATCCAATTTGTTCCATGAGGTTACTTTCCTCCATCAGGAAAGGGACATCAGGAAAGAGGATACAGGGTGTGTGAGAGCCAAGAGAGAGAAAAGAATGAACCTCCCTGTGTGGCTCACCTGTGGCTCTCTGTCTCACAGAGGGCTGAACCTGAAACTCATCTTTCAGTCACCTGACTCTGGCTTCTCTTCAGGAATTCAGATTCTGGGATTGAAAAGGAAATAAGCAGAGCAGGGTTCTGCAACCAGTCGAGATGGCTCGTGAGAGGAGAACCAGGAAACCGCCAATGCTCCAGTCTCAGACCACTGATGCATTCATGCTGAGTTCATAATACAGTGGAACAGAGAGAACATCGTCACCAGGATGAAGACTTCTTCCCTCCTTAACCATCATCTTTCCCAGGACTGTGTGGCCCAGTTCTTTAATGCGGAAGGTTCTAGTGGTCTTGTTCTAGGCCTGCACTCACCAGATTAGAGCATGAGCATTGGGGCTCCTTGCTTTCCCACTGACCACTGGGCCTGAGAATCCTAAGGAGTGGCCCCTCCTCTCATATACCCTTGTAGATTTACCTGGACCTTCCTAGTCTGCCTAGCTCAGGTTTTTAAAGTCTGCACTTGGTGGAACTTTTGGGGTCTGCCCTTCTTGTAACAGTGCATATACTACTTCTTTGGGTTGTAGCAAGCACATAAAGAGCACCTCCATCACAGAGGGCAGAGATGTGTTCGGACAGTGTTTAGCTACCAGTCTAAACGAGGAGGGAGCTCACATCCTAGCCTTCTACCCTGTAGCTCCATCTGGACTAGCATGTTCATAAAACAGGAAGTGTACCATCTGATGTCTCACTGCTTGACAACCAGAATGCCTGTCTTAGGAAACCTTAAGGGACTCTGACTCTTGGCCCTAACTAGGTGGGAAGATCTATAGCTTCTCGCTGGAGGCAGAAGAGACAAGCTTGCTCCTGAGGCCTGCTGAACCTGCCTTAAATGCTCACCTTTCCTATGGTCCACCTCCTCACACCCAACTCTATTGCCTCTCAGACTCCCAACCTCAACTCCTTCCTTCTCCTCCCAATTGCTTCTTACTTCTCCTCTCTACCTCTACCTCTCCCTTCTCTCTACCTTCTATGCCTCAGTCTCCCAGCCCTGCTCCCCGATGTGAGCATGATGGTAAGGCACAACACTCCCACATCAGATTGGCTTCTACAGGCTCAATCACAAGATGGTATGGTCAGCTGAATCCTGACTGTCTGGTTTGGTTGGGAGGAGTCAGTAGCAGTGGCCAAGAACCAATGGAAAATAGTTGTCCCCTCCTCTCATCTGTGATCAAGGATCATAAGGAACAGGATTTCATAGGTTCATTAACTACGGGGTTCTTTGGTGGACATGGAGGGTCAGCACTTCTATGAGCAGCTGGAAAGAGGAAGAGGGAAGTCTTTTTCTGGTCTTCCTCAGCAAACATTGTCCCCTATCCATAGCCCTTATCCCAAATCAAAGGTGAGGTGGTAGGATTTACAGATCACAGGTATCAAGGCAGGAGACAGTCAGCAGAGTTAGGTTTCATTCAGTACCACCACAGCTCTGGGAGAAGTGAGGCCTTGATCACACTCTGGATCACTGGCCATTCAGGATACTCTTGCCTCAGCAAGCATCCAATGGTTCATTGGTCTTCTTCTAGTACTGAGTTTTGTACCTCAGTAATAACAATCAGCCTGGCCTCCCATCCCTCTGACCAAGCTGCCACACTGTTCCTCTGCCTGCAGCCTGAGACTCTCAGAAGCATGCTTGGGTAAGTCTCCTCTACCTTCTGGACCACTGCCTAACACAAAGCTTTGAGAGCAAGACTGAGAGCTCAGAGGTCTTGGTACAATCCCTGGAACAGCAGTCTCAGGTGTTGTAGCTGAGGTCACATGATAACTGAGACCCAGACACTGCCTGGACTCCGTGCAAGGTCAGACAGTAGACTCTGGAGACAGAGGCTGAGGCCTACATAGAACCCTGCCAGTGACAACTTTGAGCAGAACCCAAGATCTCTCTGACCAATCTGTGTCTGAACCTTGTTGGAGAAGGAGTCAGGCTGGGAAATGGGCCTCTGAGAGATTTTCCTAGGCAGCTATTGCTTACCTTATTGCCTAAGGCTTGGTATAGCCAGGAAGGGAAGCATCTGTCTATAGCCTAGACCACATCTTATCACGCTAAGTTTGAACCAGATGAGGGGCCACCACCTAGCCTGACATTCAAAACTGCTTTTTCTCCCTGCTGAGAACTTACTGTGCTCTCTGAGCACTTACTGTGAACATCCTGTTAGTGGGCCCACCACTCTCAACTCTCCACAGACTGTCAGCCAACACAGTGGCTAGCTAGGTGGGCAGCAGGGCCAGAAAAGCATAGTTGTGTGTGGCCCTGATATTAGGGTCAGGCAGCACCATTTAGCAGGCTGCCAGTGGCCTGGCACTAGCTGCCTACAACAAGGGGTGTGCCCTTGACTATTTTCATGTCATCTATAGTTTCTTTGTTTCCTTTGGGTTATAGTAAAGTTGCTTTTGGTGCTTTTTAATTCAGTTGGGAAGGTCCATAAGAAAGAAGCCTCTGTCTGTCTAGCTCTCGGAGGGGAGGGTCCCAGTGAGGGAGTAGCATTCTACCCTAAACTCCTCAGGACCCCTCTCTCATGTGAGTGCCCCTTCCTTCTCACCCACCCAACACCAACCTAGCTCTTGGTATCTGGAGAAATAATGTTTGAAGAACAGGGAGATAGAAATAAAAGCCATAGGGAAAACACATGTCTAACATTTAACACATTAACACCTCGGTTGACTGTCCAAAAGCCACACAGCATGCCTAATAGTGTTGAACGTCCATTCTTATCTAGACATTGCTTACAAGTGATCACAGACTCCAAATGGCCAGCCCCTCACATTTTGTCTTTAGGACTCCTGGAGTGGGCAGAGCCAAGCACTGCGGAGATCCTCCCAACACACCCGTATCTCTTCCCCAAGAACATCCTGAGGACTACTCTTCCCAAATCTCTAATACCACCTCAGCACACCAAAAATCTTTCCGTTACCTTTCTCTCTCCAAAGTGTAGTCCAGGAAGAGAGGGTTCTTGTTCCTGAATCCTGGCCTATTACTATCTAGTCTCCACCCCCCACCAGTTTTACTTTCCAGAGTCCTCTTGGGGGTCCCTTGAATTTGCTCTTGGGCCTCCTCTAAGCTATAGTCCTAATAAGAGACTCAATTCTCTTCACTCTTCACACTTCTCTACCCACTCCACACCTCCACACAAGGGCGGACATGGGGAAGAAATGACTCCTTCATTTAGACAGGGGACAGAACCTAAAAAATCATTTAAGAAGATTAACTGATTAGCCACGCTGGGCCAGTAGAAAACGGAACCTCAGATGGATAACAAGAAGTACCTAAAGAATTATGTCAGAATGAGCTCTGCCACACAGGAAGGCCCCAGAGGGGAGGGAAAGTGAAGCCAAGAGGAGAGTAAGAAACTGCTGAGTATTGTGGCTACAAAGGCCATGCTATCTCACAGACTCTATGCACTCAATGAGGGCATAGTGAGCTGAGACAGAGATCCTGCAGCTTCAGTAAATGTCACTATATGCTCACCACATAGACATACACAGAGATATACATATAGAAACCACACACAAAAATACACATATGTACACACACTCAGTCACACTCAGATGCTGACATGCTCAGGGTCTCTTGGTATCTCACCACTGTTTGGCACAGACATCCCATTTCTTTGTCTGTCTCTCCCATTCTACAGCCCCAATGCTCCCTACCCCTGCCCCATAGAGCCTCAGGATGCTTTTTTGTTAATTTTGGATTTTAGCCATTTTTTTTTTCCATTTTGCCTCTGATCAAACTGACTACTGCAAAAGTATGTGACTTGTAAGCAGAATTCTGAAATTGAGATTCCAAAGCCCTGGCCATGGTGACCTTACCACCCAATACCTACCCTTGGCTGTTTTTATAAATCATTGCCTTCCCGGGTGGCAGTGCACAAAGGCTTACTGTTGATGCTGGATTCCTCACGTTCCCCAGCATCCTTCACTCTGCTCCCACACAGGAGTACAAAGCAACCCCTACCCCCAACCCCTCACCTCCAGCTGCCTTGCTGGTCTGGGCCGTGTGTTCCCTGGAGAGTCCAATCTTGGAATCATGTCTTCTCATGGACCATCTACCCAAAGCAATGTGGTCCTCAGAGCCATATCTTCCCTAAGACCTCTCCACAGGGCCACAGTCTCTGAAGACTACTTCCTCCTCACAGATCTGCACCCCCAAATCCCAGCCATGGTTACTTGACAACCTCACATTAGCGCTTGTCTGGCTCCTCCTGTTTTGGTGAACACTCACCTGTAAAGCCTCAATAGCACTGACAGCTGGCAGCTCCTCAGAAGGGATGGGACCTATGCATCCACTGTGTACGAGGTCCACACCTTACCATAGAAACAAAGGCTCTGTATTCCTCTCAGAACTAAAAACCTCTTTGGGAGACCTCTATTCCAGATGCTATGGTGGAAAGGCTGGAAAGAGGGCTCTTGGGATTTTCCCAGGAAAGTGAGAAAGTTCTTGGAACCAAAAGACTGGAAAAGCCCAAGAATGGTTGCCTGTTCCTTTATTAAACAGGTCCCAGAGATATGTCAAGTCTCTGGAAAGCTCCCAGACTGTCTTTATATTCTCATCCTACAAACACAGAATGGCGGTTCCATAGACCCTGGGATCTATATCTGAAGTAACCCATCTTCCTCCCATGATAATGATAGGTTTATTGTGGTCAGAGGTAGACAAAGGGTGGACACACCCAGGCTGGATCTAGATACCACTAACTCCTACTAATAACACTCTAGGAGATGCTGTCCCCAAATTTACTCTGGAGAAAGACATGCACAGTCTGTCTGGGATCAGTTCCCGCCACACCTCAGTGGCAGCCTGGGTTGCAGCTATAGCACTAATGAGGGCTTCCCACCTCTGTGGGACCAGAGCATCTCTAAGCCCTGAACAGGTCCTTCTATGTAATGTGGTTCAGAAGCTGTGGCAGGCTGGCCTTTCAGGCCTTGCTGGACACTTGGCCTCAGTGCCAGGCTCTCCCGGCAGCCCGTCTCCCTTCTGTCACAGCCACAGGAATTCCACAGAAGTCCTCCCAGCTGAGGAAGTACTTGAGAGCCTCATTTCATGGGCAAACACTCAGATTATGACTAATTTATCACCACCAACTCAGAGACCTACAACATAGACAGGAAGTCATGGGCCTCTAGAAGTCAAAAGTTTGAACAGTCACAGTAGCCTGAACTCAGGGTATTACAGGCCTGGTTCCTGGATCCTGCCTGGTTCTTTACCTGTTCTAGCTTCTGGAAACACCTATACCCCTAGGCTTACACTTTACAGGGCCCTGTGCCTGCAGTAGGATCACTGGAGGATTAAGAATTATCCACTTCCTCATGGTCAGTTATAACTGTCCTTTGCATACCAGGTCCCAGGATCAGGACAGGACTTCAGGGCCTTGTAAATGAAGGACAGGATCCAGAATGCAATAGAAACACAGCTTTAGGAATCAAAGAAACAGAAATTGCTATTTAGAAACATTTGCTGTTCTGAGGTTCAAGTACCGGTTGGTCCCAGAGCAGGAAGCACAGGAGTCATTGAAAACCAAGGGCAGCCTGTGTGCTCTCCCTGATCATCTCATGTCTATGCTCCTGAGGAAAGCCATCAGCACAGGATTAGGGGATGTCAAAGCCAGTGACCACAGGTTAGCCATAGATTAGCTTTAGGGAATTGAATGTTGTGATTAGAAAGACACTGACACAATCTTGACAAAATGCTACATGGAAGTGTTTGTCTCTCCTTTTCTACACTTTTCAATGTTTTTTTTTTTTTTTAAATGGTCTCAATAGCATTAATTTTATAGTCATGGGGAAATTCCTTTAAAAACTGTATTGGGAAAGGTTTTAACTGTTTTAAGAAATCATGGCCCCTCTAAAAGACTCAGGGTGGGACATGCTCACCACAACTTCCAGAGACCCATGCAGAGTCTCTGCTCTGACCTAGAATACTCAGAAACTTCCAGAAGTAGGATACATAGGCTGTGGGTCAAAAACTACTCAAGCTATTGGATGCTCACAGTACAACATAGCTACATAAGTTTAAACCTGGGTGGCAAGACTGGCAGAAGAAAGCTGGAGGCCAGAGTCATGGCTTTGCCATGCTGTTAAACTATAGAAACTTCTGGAAGGTGGAGTACTGGTGACCAGGGGGACAGGGGAGAGGCCAATGGCAGAGGCCAGGTCAACCTGGCTCATGAAGGCAGCAAGGGTAATGCCACAGCAGGTGTCCTGCAGGCAGATCTGTTAGTCTGTGGCTCTAAGTTCTTAGGGCAAGCAAGGCATTCCTTATCTCTACCACAGAGGCTCCACATTAGGCCACTTTTCCTAAGAAAAATGTAATGACCAAATGTGATGATCAATTTTAAGAGACCAAAATGATGTATATTTTCTTGGGTAAACTGCAGATCTGCTCCCAGGCAGGCAGGCAAGCAACAGAAGAGAGATACTAGGGTTGATAGGGCCTATATGAGGTTTGCTCACCTACCTGGACTTCTGGCTACCCTGGGACCAGATCAATATGAAACCACCAGAGCATGATAGGGACAGTCACATAATCAGCTTGATATCCCCCTCATCCTAGTGTTCCACAGGGTGGGTGGGGCCTGCTGTACTCCTGTGTCACGTCACATCCAATCTCCTAAGCAGGTACCACAAGGCAGGAAGGAAATGAGGTCCAGGACATATCAGGGACTGGCTGAGAGTGGGGGATGGGGGTGGAGGGGACAGCACAGAGGGTAGGAACAGTGCAGGGGGAGGGTTTGTTTGCCAAGGAGAAGTAGCCAGCCACCACTGAACTCCTTAAATCATACAGCCATTAGGAGGGGACCTGACAAGCACTCACAGATGTTTCCACTTCCTATCTGTAACATGAAGCCCCAGTTGGTAGGATTGGGGATGGAGGGGGTTGCCCATGCACAGGAGGTCGTCCTCATATCCTGAACTTGGCAAGTCAAGCCTCCCAAATAAGCTGGGCTCTGCCAGTATCCTCCAGGAACTGGAAAGGGCCACACAGTTCTCAGAACTTGACCAGAATGTTGTAACTCTAAGAACGGCCTGTGAGCTGGGACGAAGACAGGAGATGCAATCAACAGTGAGGTCTGGTCCACAGGTTTAAAAGAGAAAATGAAGTAGAAGAATCACATTGTCTGGGTGTGGTACCTACAGCTCACGACATAGTTTAAGGCAACAGGAAAGGGAGCAAGAGCAGGCAAAGTAAAGGGACAGGGGACAGTGCAAAGAGAGTAGACAGTATTGGGGGGTGTGGACAGTACAGTAGAGGGGACAGGGCTAGCAAGAGACAGTAGGATCGGGTCTGTGGGATGAAGGAAAAGGCAGCAGACAGGATAGTATAGGAGGAGGGCTACAGGATGAGGGGACAGTGCAGAGATAGAAGAGTAAGATAGGAAAATGGACAGTGTAGAGAAATGGGACTGTGAGGGAGATGGGGACAGTACAGGAGCAGGACACAATGCAGATGGAAGAAACAAGAGAAAGGGACAAAGGAGAGAGAAGCCAGTTTAGGGAGAGGAAACAGTTGGGGGCTGTGTATGGGGCTGGAACAAGGGAGAGGGGGAAGGCAATAAAGGGGAGAGAGAGATGGAAGGAGGGGAGAGTGCAGAGGGGGGCAGTATTGAGGCAGAAAAGTAGAGAGGTGAAATTTGGGGCACAGGAGGCCAAGGTCTTGAGCTTCTACATCGCTCCCCTGGATGGAGTCAAAGAGTAGCTCCTACTACTTCATGGTGTATGCTCTCTCAGAAGGGCAGCTTTCACCCAGTACAATAGCTCTTCCCCAACTCTGTGGTTCTGTTCCAGTACCAGTCAGCCTCAGCCTTGGAAAAAGAAACTCCTACACGGAACCAGGTGTCCTCCTACACGGAACCAGGTGTCCTCCTACACACACCTGTTAAATATAAGTTGTCTACAAGTGATGTCAGTGTCTCTCAACCCCTTGGGCCCTGCCAGCTCCAGCAAAGGTTCTATCAAGAGGCTACTTTCACACCTGGGAAGCCCTGATCTCTCTCATCTTGTGCAAGCAGCCTCACTCCCAGGTGTGTCCAAAGCCGAGGTTCAGGTGCCAGTCATCTGAATCAAGCAAGGCTGACCCCAATCTCCTGTAGAGACAGGTGGTGGCCACACACCAATCCTGTTCTGCAGCTTGCCTGTAGGCTGAGAGGAGGAGCTGGGAGGGGCTCAACTGGGCATGGCATCTGTGTGACCTAGTCCTGCTAACATAAGGTATCATAATCACCAGCCACAGTGGGGCCCAACCCTTCACAAAATACTGCTTCGCATCCTCAGCCATGGGCACCTGTTTCTTGTTGTGACCTGCAGACCTGTACCAGCACACACTGAGCTGGCACATACTAGAGTGTGCACACCTAAACTAGCACATCAGCTTGGTGCTCACTGGCTATATCCATCTCTCCTAGGTCTTGCCTCAGAAGCTGCATGGGAAGAAGCACCTGATGACTAAAGAAACACAATTATTGGGTCTGTTTACCCCTGAGGTCCATAGCTGGAGGGGGAGGGGATCCCCCAACATGACATAGGAACTGGTTGTCAGAATTTGAACAGGAGGAAGCAACTCCAAGAACTAATGAGGTCCTAGCCAGGACTCTAGCAGGACAGGGCCCATGAACTAGGACACACGGATGAAACACAGCCTTCCTTCCCCCAGCTTCCTATATTGGAATGAATATTCTTTGTGTGTGTGTGTGTGTATGTGTGTGTGTGTGTGTGTGTGTGTGTGTGTGATGTGTAGATGCCTGTGGAAGTAGAAGAGGTTGTTAGATTCCCTGGAATTGTAGTTACAGGCAATTGTAAGCCACCTAACATGAGTTCCTAACACGGAAACCGAACACAGGTCCTTTGCAAGAGTAGCAAGTGCCTAACCATTGAATCTCTCTCCGGATTTGATATTTATTGTAGCCTTTGCCTCTGACCTAAATAGAAATGGACTAAATTTCAGGTGAAGATGATGAGGTCACCAGGGTGGACCCTAAATCAACAGTCTGTATCCTCCCAAGACGGAAATTTGACACAGACCCACACATACAAGGCATAAGTCACATGGCAGGGAAAGCAACACCAGAGTAAAATCGTCACAAGCTAAGGATTCCTGGAGTCACCAGAACTATAAAGTCCCTCCTGGAGTCTCCAAAGGAAATGTGATTCTGCTCACACCCATTCTGGCTTCCAGGACTGTATGAATGAAAGCCTGCTGTTTAAGCTTCAATTTGTGGAGATTTTCTTACCCACACCCTATGAAGAAATGGGGCCATTAAGTAGGTTAGTCCCTTGGTATTCAGAGATTTGCTGTGTGTATTTGGAAAAACCCGGGATCAAAGGACAGGAGTGGTTCAGTGGAAAAGGTGTGGACAGAGGCAGAAGGCAATAGTGGCCTGATAGGGGCCTAAAGCCAGGCAGCACCATCTAGAACTGTCTAGTGAGCAAAAGGTCTTGGGGCATCAGGCCACAGCTGAGCAGAGAAGAATCAATGTGAGCATCCATCTGATGGGTTAAGATGGATGTAATATTGGGCTCAGATCCTGGTCTTTATTCTCTGGAATGGAAGCAGCCTCCACACAGTCTGGAAAGGTTCGCAACTGCAAAGATAGGCTTTTAAAATAGAAAACAAAATGAAGGGGAAATAAAAAAGTATTTGTCCCATACATTTCCATCACAAGGATAACAAAGCTGAACCACAGCCATGGAAGCCCCATAGCCATCCCTGTGCCACAACCCAGTGCCCACCAATCTATCAGGCCAAACCCAATGGCTGAAAATAATTTTGTAAAAACACTATTAAATGGCACACCAAGGCATCTTTTACAAAAAAAATATAATAACTTAGTTTGTATTTTACAGCATTTCCAATGGGTCAGGGCCTCCTTGGCTGGGACCTAAAGGGTCAGAGCAGCATGTACCTTCCCAGTTCAAGCACCAGGCAGGGCTCATGCCACCAGTCTGCATTCTCTATCAGGATTTGAGAGAGCAATCGAGACCACAAAACCATGGCTCATTTGAAGGACAACAGTACGATGTCACCCTGAAAGTCACTCCATATTGATCTCACAGGGGTTTATGCCTCTTTCTTCTGCTTTCCTGTACATCCTTTGAAAGTCACTAAATCGTGGAGCACATCCAAGTTGTGCCTCCCCAAAGTGCACGTGTCCAGTGAAGAGGAATTCCCCATGCCCTGGTCGTACTCCACACTGCAGCAGTGTTGTGACATGGCCCAGCCAGTGGCCACTGTCCTCAGGAGCTGGCTGGAAGACTCTGCTCTTCTGTCTGTGGAGCCTGCTCACTCGCAGGTAGATGATTGACACTTGCTGTTCTGGTACATGGGTGACATCCTCGATGAAGCCTCGGACAACTGTAGAAGAAGACAGAGATTAGCAAATCTAATGGGCTCTGGCTCTGTCAACAATGGCAGGCACATAGCACATGTCACCCTGGGCATGTCCCTGGCTGTCAAAGGCATTAGAACTAGACATGAACCTGCTCTAGTCACATAGTAGCCTTTTGAAAGCTCAATGATGAACAGAAGTCTGTGGTATTGAATCTGTCAAACAAAGATACTCCACTGGGCATCAGCTACACAGCACATGCTCTCCTCCAGGTAAGAACAAGAAAAGAAGCAAAATGCTCTGCAGTTCTGGGTCCCATCAGGTGTCACAGTGCAGCTCAAAGGACAAGAATGATTAGAGGGGAGGCGGCAGGGAGCAACTTGTATTGGATAGTTGGGTAAGGCCTGGAGAGTGGAGCAGTAAGGTGTCAAGATTCCACCAAGTGACAGCTCTTGGCTTTCGGATGAGGGTTTGAGCACAGCCAGCTGGACCCCAGCTTAATGTAGCCACTATTGTGGCAGCTGTTCAGCAAGGACTCCCCTCGTCTAAGAAGAACACTGTGCAAATATTCTGGCAAGGAGCCTCCAGCCCTCAGAAAACATCCCTGACTCCAAAGGGGCTTTCAAAACCCCAAGCTCCTGCATGAAGAATGAGCAGAGCTCTGAGCTGGGGCTAGCACAGGAACACACCAGGCTGCCCTATGAACTATGTTCCCAGAGCACTTGTGAAAATTTACTGGGAACTGAAAGACTTCCAGAGTCCCCAGGAGGTTGTGAGCTGCTGTGCACAGTGAGAATACACTGACCCGCTGAGAATTCAAGCCCCAACTCTGCCTGCATGTATGCATGGTGTGCAGACTCTCCTTAGCGTACACATAATGCATTATTCCCTGTGACTGCAGGGTGAAGCCAGGTTCAGTAGCTTCAGTAACCCACCCTCCCATACACACACAGAAAAGAAATCAACCCTGGCTTGGAAAAGCCCTCAGACCCTGGAAAAAACAACCACAGAAACAGACTTACCAAAGTCACTGGTGCAGATGGCAAGGAGGACCTCGGTGTCACTGCAAGGTCGGCAGGGGGCTGAGGAGGAAAGAACAGGGTAATAATACAGCCCAGACAACACTGCTTAGTCACAGACCCTTCCCAATCCTGGCACTGCAGAATACAAAAGGCCTGCCTCCCTGGCCTACTTGTGAGGGTGTGTGTTTGAATGAGATAAAATCACGGTGATACCTCTGGCCAACACCAACTCTACCATGGGAGTGATCAGCAAAGCAGGAGGCCAACTTCTGTCAAGCCAGCCATTAATTCCAAGGGCTCACTTGGCCCTTCTAGCTCATAGCTACAATAACAGGAGTCCAGACAAAGAGAAGGAGCACCATGCCACTCGTTTTGTTAGTGTAGTTCTAAATAAACAACTCTACTCATTTAAAAACAAAACAACAATAAAAACAAAATTCTTCTTACAAGCCCGTCGAGATGTAAAACCAACCCCAAGGTGAACTGAAACCACATGTGGATACTACCCAATAGAGGGACCCTCCTGCAGCTTCCACACACACAACCTAAAACGGTGTGGGTGTCTCAATGCAAAGCAGACCCCCTACTGCAGCCCGAGGTCTACTCTCCAGATCACAGCCCCAAAGGAGAAGCTCACTCAGCCCATCTGTCCTGGGCTTTTCTTACAAGAACCAAGGCGAAGCATCTGCAAAGGGAGAGTTGACTGGAGTGTCGGAGAGTGGGCATGACTGAGGGAATCTATCTGTCTGCTATGGATATGGGCTCTTGGGATGGGGTCATCAGTTTAGCACATACTCTAGGCCTCCTTGAGCCCTGGGACAAGTTATATACTATAAGAGCCCATCAAATTGAGTCTTATTCATAGGACTCAGGCTTGAGACACCCAGAACCTGGGGCCTGGCATCCTACAGAGAACTCAGAGGTGCATATACTCTTAGAATGAGCTCCCTCACTGGTCAACTACTTACATAACTCATTTCTCCAGTAACAGCCACCTCCTGCCCTTCGCCCCACTTCCCCTGGTGTGAAACAGAAACTGTGGCCCAGCAGCTTCTCCACAAACCAGAGTAGATTCAAGAAGATGGAAGCTTGTTATCTGCTGTGAATTATGTCTCAAGGCTTTGTCCTGCTTTGGGCCCAAGTTCTCCAGTAAACAGAAACCCTATGATATGACATCTCAGACAAATTTCCCTGTAGCTATTCCCTGCAAAGGCTTTGGGGGAAGCCCTTGTCTTAAGGCTTCCTGGAAGAAGTCAATGCTATCTACATGCCTGGAGGCCACATACCCTGACCCTAAGTGCTGGTGACTTGGCCCTAGGGGAACCAAGACTGCACTCATGTGGGTGGAAGGCAAGCAAGCCAAGTGTTTCCAGGCCAACAGAAGTTCAGAGAAGCCTTGTCAGGTCCTGAAGGAGCAAACCTGAGACAAAGTCTTGGGGTTTACAGTGTCAAACACAGCTCTCTGTGGACCCTTGAGCTGGGTGTGTCTGGGGCCCTATCCTTTGGACCTACCCCAGAAAGGGGGGGGTGGGGTGCCTCCCAGCCTAAGTACTCTGTGACTCACCCACCCACTCACCTGCAAGCACTTTTGCTTCTATTTAGTTATCAGAAAAGGGAGAAGCCGCCAAACAAGTACAACCTGTTGGCATCAGCACAACCCATCAAAAAATTAAACACTCCCACCCCCATGCCAGCTTCACGGTCCAGAAACTTCTGCTGAGGAGACCTAGATGTAGAACAACTCCCAGAAGCTGGTTTGCTGGTCCCTTGGATGTCCACCCTCAACTCTGGTTGCCCTGCAGCCCCTTTCCTTCCTGTGATATTTATCACCACAGTCCCCATCACTGATGTCAGCTGAACCTCAACATTGAAGCTGCTGAGGTGTGTGGCTTCTGTAGCATGCTGTTCATTCTCACACTGACAAGGAACCAGCACTTATACTGGATGTGGGCAGACATGGGTTGGTTAGTCTGGTCTGGAGCACAGACAGGGCCTGGCAATACAGGAGACCTCAGGGACTAACATTTTGGTTAACATTAGTGTCAGAGTACAGTACTCTGGGGAGTCAACCCTAGTTGGTACCTGACCTGTGCCCACAGGCAGGTTTACTGACCCTGGTGACCACAGTCTACCTGAGAGCCCCCTTCAGGAGGAAGGGCAGCAGATGCTAGGGAAAAGATTAAGTGTTCAGGCCACACAGTGTTGAGAGTTGGAGGCAAGGGTCCTCAGAAGCTATCCTAATGTACCTCAGAGTGAAGAGTTAGCTAAGTTGAACCAGGGCTGCTCCTCCCAGTAGAGAGGAGGTGAAAGGAAGTGACCCCCAGGCCTGGGCATGTAGCCTGAAACAAGTCCCTAAATTTTGCCCTCTCTGTGAGTTATATGTGCTGGGACCTCAGCTGATAGCTGCAGAGAACAAGTAGGGACCACCCACTTCAGTTGTGCATGGCCTAGCTCAGAACTACCTGCAGGTGATGCCCCTTTGTCAGGCTAGGCATCCTGCAAACCCGTGCAAACCTCAACGAGTCAGTGCCATGAGTGACAACTGAGCTAGTGGCCCACCTGAAGGCATCCTTGTCCTCCATCTAAGAATTATTAATCAAATTCAGGTTCATAGCAGCTGTAGAATGTGCTGGTTACAGATGCTGGCTTCGCATTTCTGGGAGCCACTTTGAAAATCAGGCAGGAAAGTACATAAAAGAAACTAAATGAGGAGAAAGAAAACAGGATCTAAGCCTCCTGGGGACAGATTTAGGTGAGGGACCATCCTGGGCATAGTCTCCAGCAAGCAGGGAGAGCAAACACAAGCAAGAATAGCTGGATGCTAGGAAGGTCTGCAGACCTTGTAAGCCAGACCAACTGGTTCATGGGCACCACTGTCTAACGAGAACAGCCAGAGTGACACATATATTCCAAAACAAAAATCTTACACACCAAAGCCCTTTAAGGTCTCTAGTATATCTTGTGACAGACAGAGGTACAGTGGCTTAACAGGAGCAGAGAAGCAAGACACACCTGGGCAGAGTGGCCTAGGAGCTAAGGCCTATGCTTCTTCAATGACCACCACTACAAAGGACAATGTGACCCAAGGGTTCTCTGAACCGTTCATCCTCACAAGGAAGTCAGTGAAGACCACACTGTTCTTTACTCAAGATTGAGAGAGGATTAATATGAAAAAATAATAACAAGAAAATCACAGTGGCCTGAGAAACCACCAAGGCAAGAACTGACCAGAGGATGCAGAACTCCAAAGAACACACCCTTTGTTCTTCAGCTTCCAGGGCACAATGCTTCCTTCCACTTCATGACATGACAACCACTGGGCACAGTGGTGCATATCAGTCATCCCAGTACTCTAGAGGCAGAGGTGGGTGGATCTCTGTGAGTTTGAGGTCAGCCTGGTCTATATATCAAGTTCTAGGATGGCCAAAGCTACATAATAGAGAGACCCTGTTCTCAACAGAACAAACAAACGAGCAAACAAACAAGACATGGCCTTCACTCATCTCTCATACCATCAGGGCATGCCCAAACTCTGAGTCTACCAAATGGATCCGAGCAGTGGGGCTCCCTGCAGTGTCTCAAGCCTATTAGCAACAAGCAGAACAGGATTTAGAGAGGACAAATAGACACTCTCAGAAACAGCAGGCTCCACCCTGTGAGTCCAATGAGCCGGTGACAGCAATGGCAATGAAAAGTATCCTGCTGCCCTCCTCTTCAGAGTGTGTCAGAAACGCCACTGTTGCCACCAACCCCCTCACTTGACACCCCCACCCCCAGAGTTCCACAGCAATGGCCAAGGTCAGGAGCCCACTAGGATGGAATGGAACCAGGACACACCCTAGCTGTACCTGTCCCCTGAACCAGACAGAATCTCACCCTTGCTGGTCACCCCACAGTCATTTCTCCTACATAGCTGGGCAAAGAGAGGTCAGCCTCCAGATGAAGTTTTATCTGTAGTCAGAGGTAGGGCCTTCACTACTCTGCCAGATTTCCCTAAGCATCAGAGGTAGTGCCACTGTCCAGATATCCTGAGCAAGGACTGAGGAGTAGCATATGCAAGGCAAGCGGCTAAATCTAGCATCCCAGATGCTGGGGTCACCTCTCATTTGAACTATATATACCCCTGGAACAGCACTACCCCAGTGCTCTGGTCTTTTCCATTTCGATGCAGGTCACAAGGTAACTATACAAGTAAACGAAGCTAACACTGTAGACACTCTTGTGGACCTATCTTGGAGCAGTGGCAGGTTCTCTCCTTTCTGGGTGGGGATCAAGACTCACCTGTACATGGTTCCAACCCATGACACCACAGTTCTCCTGAGTCAGCACAAATGAGAACTGATTCATCTAAGAGCTTGTCTGCCTCTGGCATAACCATCCAGGTCAGGTATACTCTTCCTTCTCTGATGATGCTGCCTGAGTTCTGACTTATATCTCATTTCTGAAACTGCACCAAGGCCAAAGCAGGAAAAAAGGGGAAGCCTGCCATTGGCCATAGAAACCTTGGAAGCTGTACCAATCTGAGTCGGATAATGGCCAGCACTAACATCTCACATTATACAGTCACCCTTTCCTTAAGCGCTAACAGCTCAGGAGGCCCCATTCTCCAAAAAAGCCAATTGTCCTGGTTGAGATCATCTCAACCCTGGGACTCAGGCGGTGCTCCCTAGGATGGGTGGCACCCAGCTCTAGGTAATACCAATTTCTATGCCTGTTTTCAGGCAGTGCTAGAGTTGGGCCAGAGCTCATAACCACCTCAGTCTGAGTCCCTGTCCTGAATTCTGATAGTCACTATGTAGTGTCTGACATTGACAAAGTGTGCAAAATCACTGCAAATGTCTGGATTTCACAGACATTCAGGGACAAGCAGGTGTTTGTTTTAGGGTAACAAGGGAACCCAGAGGCTCAAACACAGCAAAGTCCTAGGCACAGGGATAGCATGACATTTTACCTAGGGCACTGCCTTGTCTGAGACCCTGTGGCCTGAAAAGTGCACATAATCCTGAATATACGACTACAGATAAATATCTATGCCAGGGATACTGCCTTCCTGGAGCCCCAGGAAACCCTGAGGCCACTCAGTTGACCCCTACAGGTCCCCTCTGTTAGCCTGGAGGTGTGGACATAGAGGCAACAGACAGTAAAGGAGAGGAGAGAAGGCAGTTTGGGGAACTACCAGTCATCCTCGTTTATGAGCAGAGAAACAAGACCCTGACAGATCAGAGCACAAGAGGTGAGACTTGACTTTCCCTACCACAGGTTGACATCTCTCTACTACCCACCACAAAGATACATCAGTGATGCAATCTGTCTGTTGTAGCTGTCTTTGCTACTTTGTGGGCCCTTCTTTTTCTCACCCTATATCCTCCAGGTTTCAGCCCCTATCACTAGATAAGAGAGAAAGGATAAGGGGGAGACAGAGATCTCTGAATCTAATTTTTTTCTTCTTGTTTCTCCTTTGAGCACAACTACTAACAAACCACATCCAACCCCCTTGAATGACCAACAACTACCTACCCCACCTCTCAGGGTCCTTGCATTTATATATTCTCTGAGAACTTCGCAGAATTGCAGACGTCACACAATCACAGAAACTATCTGCAGCTGGCAAAACCATGCTTCTGCTAGAGCACGAGGGTAAATCAGTCACCTGCTACAAAGCGACCTCATATTCCCAAGCCTGGGTTTAAAATGAAAACACTTTCTTATCACTAAGTCTGTCACATAGAAAACATCTGCAAACAAACAGAAACAAAGCCAAGTCCACAGCTCCTGTTATTAGGCACACATGCCACTTCATTTGGCCTTGCCCTGGTTTTGGAGAAATGTGTGCTAGAACCTCATCATCAATCAGCATCCAAGGCTGTATCTACACCAGGCAATAGGGGCTCCTGACTACTCTGTCCCAATAGAGAGCTCCTCCCAGGTTTACCTACCCCAATTCCCAGAAGGTACCTGGCTACACACCTCCTTTTCTCAATCTCAGACCCCACGGGGGACTTGCTGGCATCTCCATCAGGCTTCTGATTCCATCTTGTGGAGATGGAGCTGGGCCAGCTGTGCTCTCCCTAGAGAACTTATGTGTCTTCCTCAATCCTACTATCCATCCTCAAAAGCCTCTGGGCTACCACAGCTTTATGCTGTTCTGCTCCCACCCAAAGCTATTTCAAGTCTACAGCATACACCAAAAACCCAAACCAGTTTGTGGAACAGCTGGAAGAATAGACGCTTCACCTCAACTGAGGTATAAAAAGTCCTGTGGGGACCAGAACTATAAGCCATTCTCAGGCAACACAGCCTCCTACCACCTAACTTTCCTCAAGTCAGAAGCTCCGGGGGCCTAAAGGTACACAACAAACAGAAGTTAGCCCATGCTATCCCTGTGCAGGGTACTTACCAGACAGCACATGCAGGTCCAGTCCCCTCTGCCCACTCATCAGCTCATACTGGAAGCCTGTGGTCCTTCTGCTGATGTCCTGTTGGGGTGTCGCCTCCACAAACAAGCCTCCCTGCTCCAGGTTGAAGCACTGCACTTGGCCAGGTTGACCTCTGATGTCCCGCACCAACAGTCTTAGTTCTCCAGTTTTTTCCAAATAAATATTGGCCCCAGAGGAGTCCCTGAAAGGCTTGATGCACACAGTCAAGTTCTGGGCAGGTGAGAAGATGTTGGGCCGTAGGTTAACAATGAGCGCCCCAGTTGGGTACATCCATTCCACAGAGCCTGCTGAGCAGCGCAGGTACACCTGCTCCACCTCCTTGCTGTGTGCCTCTCGGGTGAGCCCACTGTGGGAAGAGGGAACAGAGTCAGCCAGGATCTCAGAGCAGAGGTCCCACATGCATCATCCCACGCTCAGCCTCACTCAGGATCCACTTACATTCACCTGACACATGTAAAGGGAACCCACCTCTCTCCACTTCCAGTGGACTTACTCCAAGAGTAACGCTGAGCAAGACCAAAGCTCTGATGGTACAGGCCATTCTGGCTCCCAGACCCTAGATACATCCCATGCTGCACCCCAGGACACCAGAGCCAAGGAAATGGCACCAAGAAGTTACAGCCAAGAATGAGCTGGGTATTCCAAGACACCTAGCAAAGCAGACCAGCAGGACCACTGCACCAGCCAAGGTTCCAACCATTCAAAGAAGTGAAAAATGAGGATGAAGCATGTGTGTAGAGATGCCATGGGTGCACTACACTTGAATAACGTACGCCAGAGGGCAGCTTCCAAATCGAGGAGTCAGCCACAGGAAATAAAGAGATTTCGATTTTCCTTAAGCTAAATGATCTGACCATTTGTCGTTCACTTTCAGACCCGAAGTTTATTTCACAAATCATATTTTTAAAAATACATCTGAGTACCATTAAAGCAGAATTCATTATGAGAGTAAAGGAGGCATCCCTGGGGGAGTGGATGGAGACAAGTCTAAAGAACAAGAGGACCTTTAGATGGGATTCCTAAAGTAATAATTTGGTCTCACGTATGCCAAATGAACGGATGTATGCAGAATGCTACACCCTTGTGAGGCAGTATTGTTCTCAAAAAAAACCTGAAGCTCCTGAAAATGCAGAAGTTTCTCCTGCTCAAACTATAAAGCAAAAGTTAGCTTGTTGCTAAGGTTACGTCATAACCACAGTGGTCTTGGAAAGAAACCAGTGGCTTCAGCTAAGAGTTCTATTACATGAGTTTGGTTCTGATCAGATCTCAGACAGGTTCACCCACATTCTTAGGATTTTTATGCAAAATGAAAAAAGGCTATAACCAGAACCCAGCCTGAGTGAGTTACCAGAAAGCTTTTCTTTAAGAGAGAAAATGTATAACATATGGCATACCTTTACTATTAGTGACTCATGCTTCCGGCCCCCAAAACCTCATTTTGTATACAAGGACTACAGTAGTCTAAGACTGTAAGTCACCCCACAGACCACATCAGAGAGAAGCATTGTGGGTGAACCCCTCCTGACCTGCTTCCCACCCCCACAAGGCTCTGAGCCAGGAACAGCAGGCACTACCCAAGTCACACATGTAGAATAAACTTACAAATTACAGTCAATAAAACTCACACAAGTTCATCTGACACCTATGCAGGAATGGGCATAATTATAGTATTATATGAAAATTAGACTAAATGGGCACATGTCTAAAACCTAATTATTGTGTTTCTCTTTCTCCTGTCTCCAACATCAAGGGACAACTGATACTTGCACCAGAACAGTCTTAAACCTCAACTTACAAATATAAATTATATTTAATATAAAGCGCCCAGCATGAGGTTTTGTTTCCTGAGAATCAAGGACATGGAGGCTTCACTACAGAGAATCTGGGGACCTCAGAGCACCGAGCCTCAGTGCAGCAGAGATGGATAAAAAGAAACACTATCCTTCACAGGATACTCAAGGGGACATGAGACCAGCCCACAATGCCCAGACTTGGGGCTTCCATCCTAGTGGCCACATGCATTATGCGGTGTCCACTACATTCCACTTAATTGGAAAGAACATGAGGGCACAGGACCCACAGAAATGAGGTACCTGTTAGCTCACCTCGACTCGGGCTTCTGTAGCTAAGAGAAGGATTAAGCGTGCATCCTGGGACACTCTCCTAAAATATTCAGATCAACAAGAATACAACTAGTAGCTTGATACAGAAGCTTTCACATCGAAACCAGTGCAGGTGCATAGCCCATGTTTCGACAAGCAGGAACTAAAGTAAAGGGTCAGACAGATCTTTAATGAAGTCAGGACAGGTTCCCACTGGAATACCTAATACCCCAGATCTCCATTTCAAACACCCAGCATCGTATCATCTTAAATGACCACTGATCAACAGGACTTTACCATCTTTGTGACATGTCGATGATACATCAGCTACACAAAATAAAATAACCATATTCCACCGCTCTGACGAAGCTACAATACAGACAAAACTGGTCTTAGTCTACACCTAATGACAGGAATGATCTGATCATAGGTTAAACTTTATAAATGGCGTGTATGGGTGTGTCGTGTCCCAAGGAGCAGCACAATGCCTTGCACATGACGGACAAGCACTATACTACTAAGCCATTTCACCAGCACAATGCTTTTTTTTTTTTTTTTTTCTTTTTCCCATCAGCAAGGATCACTACCCAGATGGACATACATTTTAACAACCTTGTAAGACAAAGCATCAATTCCAGATTAGTGTGCGGTCTTGAGGATGTGAGCAGGGCTTGTTCAGATACACTGCTAACATCCACAGTCCAGCTACTGGGACAAGACAGGGAGGGGTCTCTAGAAGGGTTTTACATCCAAGAGAAACCAAAAGGCTCTGCTGCTAAGTTTTGCCTTTCATTTCCTACCTTACAAGACAGCCCAGGTGTGACTACACCTGCCATATTCCCGTTGCTCACAGTGGGAAAGTTCATGGTCCACCTTTATGGCACTGGCTAATCAACACAGACAGAAAAAGGGATTTCAAAATTTCCAACTTGATTCCCCGGAAACACCTAGAGCCTATGTGAGTTCAATGGAGTGGCCAGAGATATGGAGAGCAACTCCCTTCCTACCAGAGGCCAGAATCCAACATTTTGTGGCTTGCTCACCCAATGATTTGTTCTAGAGTGCTTGAAAAAAAAAAAGTCATAAACACTGTGGAGTAGCAAGCATGCCAGCATGCTGGGCAGTAGTCAACTGATCTGTGAAGTGCATTTATAAGTAGGGCCCATGTCTATAACAAAAGGGACATGTTCTCCCAATCCTATCTACCTACCCACAACTACCAGATGCCTTCAGCTGTCCTCTGCAGAGCTGTGCCCCGGGAAAGAGGCCCTCAAAGGAATCCCAGAATAGGAATGAGTTGCGGGAGAAGGGCCAGGTAGGCATACGGATAGCCAGTTACTGGACACTTCCCAGTGCTTACACACCTTTGGAGGACCCTGGACTGGCTCTGGAGGTAGGCAGAGGAGAGGGGGAGTCCAAGGGGTCAGGTAGCTAGCTCACAATGCCCAGACTTGAGTTTGGAGGCTGCCACCCCAGCAGTTGCACGCATCATGTGGTAGTCATCAGGTTCCACTTAATTGGAAGGAACAACATGAGAATGGACCCACAAAAATAAGGTGTTTTTAGTTTGTCTCTACTCAATTTCTCAATACCTGGGGGAAAGTCACCCCTCACCACAGACCCCTGGGCTCAGGGAAAGGTGGTCTTTCAGGCACACAGTCTTCTAAGAACCTGAAAGAAAAGCAAGTATCTGGAAACCTCATTCAGAGGCAGGCATTCGGTTTCTGGTTTTGGTCTGCTGGAACAGGACACCCCAAGACCTTAGGTTAGAGTACACTAATTCAGCAGTGCAGGTTGTGAGCAGAGAGTTAATTACCATGGGGAAAGGGCAGCCCGGTAAGAGCTTAGCATCACAGGCTCATGGCCAGCTCTGTGATGGCGCCAGCATTCCCGAGGCCAGTCCTCCCCCAGATCCAATCTGCTCTTGTCTGCCCCAAGCTCTACTGACTCCCTGCTTTCGCTGGGCAGAAGGGATTTCTGCTGAAGAGAAAGCTCTAACTCCCTGAAAGACCGGTGCTGGAGCACTCAGGAGGCAGCTTTCAATCTTTCAGTCCAAGCACTCCATCAAGAGTCTTGATGAGGGTGATTTTGGTCTCTGTGGTTTTCTCAGAAAGTCAGGCACTGTAAGTGTACAAGATAACCATTGATGCCCTGCTTAAGCAGATCCGGGGCACTGGTCAGCATCCACCTTTCTCAGAAAACCCTCTTGACCAAAGACACCCATCACACGCACTGCCCCAGGAGCCCTCTCTACACTGGAGTCTGTGCTTCAGACCAGATCGTGTACCTCCCCGGGCCTGCGCAAGCGCCCTGCCCGTGGAATGAGCTACACTAGACCCCACCGCTGTCCCAGCCCACGTTTTCAGAGAAGACCCGCATCAGCGCAGCGCACTATGCAAACCGCTGAATTGGCAACTTGCAGCGTATAAAACTGGCTCTGCAAAGAGAGAAGGCTGGCCGCTGTGCCTGGCGCGTTCTCAGTGTCCAAAGTAGCTACGACTGCTCAGGCACCCCGCCCGCGCACACTTGTGACTTGTGCTTCTTTTCATACGTCACACTTCAGTTAAAACAACAGCAAAAAGTTCTCCGCTGATGGGGACGAGAGAGAGGTGTCACAGGAACCCTGCGCCCTGCTGCCAAGGGCGGCTTGACCTTCACCGAGCGGGCGCAGGGCTCTACTTGACTGCATTTGGCCGCAGACAGGTGTCTACCCCGTCTCATTGCCCCAAAGACAGGGCTGGTGCTGCAGCCGATATGGGTCTCGTTTGGACCCCGCGCTCTCCACACCACAGCTGCCCCTCTAGATGAGCACAATCCCAACCCTTTCCCAAGGATCAGAAATCACAACCGTTGGGAGAACCGAAGCTGCAGCCCATGGAGCTCAGGAAACCCACTAGTGCAGTGATACGCGCGCGGAGAATGGGCGTTCTCCGAGCTGGGACCCAGATGCCACCAACTCTTTTGTTCTGAAACCAGAGCTGGGGCGAGGGTCACCGAACTTGGCCAGCATAGCTCTCCCTACCCGGCAGGCACCACCAGCTCTGCCACTCGCAGCCGAGGGCTCCGATCCAGGTTCAGGCGGTCCACGCTGGAATCGCCGGCAAGACTCACCTCCCCTTCCAGCTGCACAGGTCGCTGGAGTACTGCGCGCTCGCGCCGCCCAGCAGCAGGAGTAGCAGCAACAGCAGCGGTGGCGGCGGGGGCGGACCCGGTCCAGGGCCCGGGGACCGAGGCCACTGCTGCCCCGCGCGCTCCGGGCCGCCCACACCGCACCCCGCATGCTCCGGCCGGGTCTGCGTCCGGTGCGTGCCTGCACCCACAGAATAGATTCTTGAGGCAGTGCGGCGGGAGGCGTGGGTCCGCGTGCTAGCTGATCACGTCGCGCGTCTACAGCCCATCCCGGCTCGCCCTGGCCGCGCACCACAGGAGCCGCCCGTGCGGCCCAAGCTGCAACTAGAGAAGCGCGCCGGCTGCCCCTAGAACCTCTGAGCTGGCAAGTTCCCGGACCGTGGTCTGGCTCAGCTGGGGGGCGGAACCGCGAAGCCACCCCGCCCTCGTCCGAGCTCCGCCCCCGCCTGGCCTTCGGCCCGGGCCAGCAGTTCCGCCTGCGCGCCAGCTCACAGATCTGCGTCCTGCCAGCTCTGGCCTGGAACGCCCTGGTGTCACGCAGATTCTCAGTGGGCAGCATCTCGCAGCACAGGACGAGGGAAAGTGCAGCTCGGAGTGGGACAAACGACTTTGCAAAAGACGGGAACAAGGTCATGGAGGAGGACTGGGGCTGGGACGTGGACGCAGAAGCATTGGGGATTGGGATGGGAGAGTTTGGGCCTGGGGGAACTGCACCATTATTAGAAGTGAAGAAATCTGAGCTTCTTCCAGCAGCTAGACTCCATCTTTTAGACAGCCAGAGTGGCCTCGAGTGCATAGGGGTTTATTGTGACGCTCACAACTCTAGAGTGGTCGCTTCTTGGAGTTCCTGGCACCCTCCCTTTCCCTTCCCCGAACTCAAAATTTGCCTTGGGACAGAGAGAGAGAGAGAGAGAGAGAGAGAGAGGGAGGGAGGGAGGGAGGGAGGGAGGGAGGGAGGGAGGGAGGGAGGGAGGGAGAGAGAGAGACTCTGACAGTCTTGCCATTAGTAAGAGTTGGCAACTTCTGCCAGGCTCTGGAGCATCCATTCCATAGGAAGGCCTCAAGTGTGCAATCATTTCCAGGCCACACTTCCAAGGGTCCTGTGGTCTATGTGTCTGATATGCACTTTATCGTCTTGAAGCTGAGGTTTTAGGCTGGATGCTTATTTACAGTGGAACCTATCTTGCGTGGTGTGGGTCTTTAGCATCATTTCACTTGGGACCCACTCTGTACTTCAATAGTATCTCCCCTCCCCGGTTTGAATTGCCTCCAAACATCCTTCCACAGAAACTTAAAATAACCATCTGAGAGCCCGGTCTGGCAATGAAGGAGGGTTGTTCTTCCTTCTATGGATGGTCATATGGAGATCGTAGTGATACTAACATTTAGTGGGGGAGTTACACAGGAGCAGGACAGATGTAGGGAGGTGGAAGAACACTTTCTCTGGCCTGGAACTTGATTCAGAAAATGCAGGGAGAAGGTGAAGGCAGTCTTTCTTCACTCCAAAGCCCCAAACAATATCAAATGATGGACGAAACTGACCTGGATACATTTCAGGAGGAAACAAGGGATTGCAGGGTACCCTTTATCCATGAGGAGAGCTCTAGAAATCTAGTTTATTTATTAGGTGAGGACCATACTGAGAGAAGGAGAGGGACAAAGTTATAAGTCTTCAAGACAAAGGAAGAGCCAGCACCACCTGTAGATTCAAGGCCACTAAACAGCTGAGGAAAAGTGAAGTCCTGAGGAGCTGAAGGGGCATCTGCAGTTTAAGAATCAGTATAAAGCAGTCCTACAACTGAACAGGTCTTTGTACTCAACTAAAACCCAGAACTGGAACCCTGCCTCGAATATAAAGTGATGTCACCCTGAAATTCAAGGCCTTGTTTGATGCTCCAGGGACACACCTGTGCATCCAGAGCTTGAAGGTCTACTCCACCCACTCCAAGGGCCTTAGAGTATAGGTCTTGCCCCTAACACTGCAGGATTCCAGTGCACAGAAATGATACAAGCCAGGTGATAACCCCAGGCAGGTGAGGAAGGAACCTGCCAATTGCACACTGTAAACTCCGGCTAGTTTATATATAGTAATCCCTTTTACTAGGGGCTCTGTAGAGATGAATACACGATTTGATGTAGCCAATCAGAACTCATCCATCTTGGAAGGGCTATATGGCCCATCACAGTTCAGATCATAGCATGAAAGCAAGTAGGAATGATACCCAGTGCAGGCATTAACAGTTAATGACCTGCAGTCACTAACTAGGGTCTCAGGTTGACTGGAGCTTTTTGTATCCCAGGGAATGGTACAAGTTCACATGCATTTGTCAAAAAAAAAACCAGTAGAACACAAGATTGAACTGGAATCTATACTTTGCCCTTTGGTTTATGACATACAAATACTAGCTCATTATTATTACACATATATTAAGATGTTAATGACAGTGGGAGGAAGGAGCAGTTATTGGAGATGTCTCTATTTTCTGCTCACTTTTTGTAAACCTTTAAAATTTCAATAAAAAATTAGAAACAAGGTAATGATGAATATTTGTCTTATCAGGGTTCTTGCAAGAATCAAGGAGGTTGTCACTGCCTTCCAGGACCCGGATCCCCCTGTAGGATCACTGAGATAGTAATCTTCTCATTCTCATCCCCCTGACCCATCACCTAGCCTAGGGTGGGTACAGTGCAGCAGAACTGGTTTTCAGAGCTGTCACTGGGATAACTACACCCTGCTGGCTTGTGAAGAAGCTTTGTGCTGTAGAGGACCTCATAGGCTCCTGACACCTATGCTGACCACTGTCCTGCAACATCTGCAGAAAAGATATCCCCAACAGGCAGGGCTCCTGGGGGCAGGAGAATGAGGTAGGCCAAGACTGGTCGGTTGCCTACCAACCACTGTCCTGCCTACCAACCTAGGTCCTAGTGGGTTGAACCATGGGCCTACAGGGGCCTGCACAGTCTCTCTGAGGTTTCCCAGAGGCCCTTTGAGAAGTTCTGTAAGTATAGAACCTGGTGTGTGTTATTCCATGATAAGTGGGAAGGGACTACTTTTCAGGTAACATTGTATGGGCTAAACACAAGAAGGGCTCCAGCATCTCCCTCCTGACCTACAGAGTTGGGAGGATTGGCCCTACTGTGGTCCTTGCATCATTGGTACAGAGTTTGATACAAATATCTATGATAAATTCCAAGTATAGCCCCAGGGTGGAGCATCTACATCTGGTCAGATGTGAGGCTGAGAAGGCATATGGTGTGTAGTTTGAATATGCTTGGTCAATGGAGTGGCACTATTAGGAAGTGTGGCCTTGTTGGAGATGTGTCAGTGTGGATGTGGGCTTATGACCCTCATCCTAGCTGCCTGGAAGCCAGTCTTCCACTAGCAGCCTACAGATGAAGATGTAGAACTCTCAGCTCCCCCTGAACCATGCCTGCCTGGATGCTGCCATGCTCCTGCCTTGATGATAATGGACTGAACCTCTGAACCTGTAAGCCAGCCCCAATTAAATGTTGTCCTTGTAAGAGTTGCATTGGTCATGGTATCTGTTCACAGCAGTAAAACCCTAACTAAGGCAGAAGTAACCCTAAGACATATGGCTTCACCAATCTGAGGACCAGGATAACAAGTACAAGATCAGCTATGTATGTCTGACCTCAGAGAGTTTCTGCCATATAGTGTGAGCTAGTACATTTCATAGGACCCAGAAATAGAAAGGGGGCAGGCTCTGTGGGACCAGACACCTCTCAACCCTTTTAAACTTTAACATGTATATAGGTCCTTGTAAGTGAGAGACTATGTGGCTTACATACTAATACCATATTCTAGTTTCCACAATCTATGGTGTTCAGGCCCATTTTTGAACCTCAGTTACTTCCAAAGTAGGATAGCTCTAAATCCCAGAGTGAGACAGGGTTCCCAGTGTCAGCACATAGTACCTCATCCTTTGATGGGAGCTGGTAATCAGAGACCTTCAGAGACAAGATTCAGGCATCTCTTCTTTAATGGGAGGCACATTAGTGGGAATTCTCTGGTTCCCCATAGTAGTGAGACTTTGTGCCATAGACACAACTTAACAGACCAAGAGTGATGCTTTTGCCAAATCTTGAGATTTCCATTGTTTATCAATAATGATTCTGTTACACAAAATGACTATCACTAAAGAATCACCTAGAAAAAAAAAATCTGTTTTCTTTCAGCATTTGAAACTTTTGACGTTAGCCAGCCATGCCCTGCTTTGGCCTTTGGCGTTAATATGAGAATACTGCCCTGCTCAGCCCCAACCCCCAAGTCATCTGTCACCCTAGTATCCTCCTCTGAGTTACTCTGTTGACCTTCTGGCAAGGACATAATTATCATAATTGTGGTCAAATGATGCACAGAGAGCCAACGCTTGTAATTTAACATTTAGCAACTGCACTGAGTAACCTGTAATTACAACATGAAACAGCCTAGAGGCCTCAACTCAGCAACCTTCACCTAGCTCCCTAACCTAATTTGCTAGCAGGTTTGCTGTCTATGAGTCAGAGAAAAGTGGGAGAAAGGGAGTCTTAGTTGGCTTGACCTTCTTCAGGTCTAGAGAGCCAGGGGCTCAAGGTCCACAGCCACAGATTCAAGTCCAAGCAGACTAGCCCATGCATAACCTAAAGCGTATAAACACGGGGTACCTAAGTGCAGGCAGTTGTGTGTGGTGCCAGGAAGATCACAACCTAAGGGGCAGCAAGATGTAGTTACCCCACCAGTGGGCCCTTGATCCTTGAGGAAGCTCTCAAGGGAGAAGGGGTGGCCACAGGAGAGGTTCAACTATATCAAAATTCATACCTGGAAATGATAGTTTGACATGTAAGTGGATCTTAGTTGTTAGTCAAGTGACCACAGAGGCCCAGGCAAAGAAACCTATGATAAAATACCAAGCTACCAGTATACACCTTTAATCCCAGCACTTGGAAGGCAGAGGCAGGTGGATCTCTGAGTTCAGGGCTAGCCTGGTCCACAAAATGAGTTCTAGGACAGCCAGGGCTACACAGAAAACCTCTGTCTTAATCAAAACAAAACAAAATCTATCCACACATCTAGTCTATCATGGTTTCTGACCTAGAACAACTGACCTATATCAGAAGCTGCCTGTGACTGGGGGACAGATAGTTCTGCCTGGGTCAGGAGAAGAGGTAGAGGAGCAGTCAGAAGGTCTAGCCTTTTGATTCTCATGACAAAAATGACTAGCGGGAATACTTCCTGCTTAAGAAAGAGCAGTATCTCCACCCAGCCACTGCCCAAGGTTCTCAGTGTGCCTGAAACATCAGAAAATTGTAGTGAAGTCTGCCCATTTTCCCCAGGAAGAAAGCTGTGTGTATACTTGTGTACACATACACATCCCCCAAATTATGTAGTTGTCACAGGGGTTATGATCTTTCAGCCCTAAACACTATAACAGGAGCTCTGTCTACAAGGATGATGGACCATAGACATACAGTACTGTGACATAACCAAGAAGCTATACACAGGCACCAGCACTCAGAATGTTGGGGTTTACACTGGTGTATCTTTGATGTCTCTGGACACTGAACCACTGGAGACCATCTTTCTGTTCCTCACCAAGCCTAGTTCCACTAAACAGCTGAGGAAGCCACAGGGCAGCAGCACCCTCTTGAGAGTTCACAACTGGCATGGGAGCCTGACATCTGGCACCTGGTTAAGAGCTGTCCTGGACAGGTATTACCATACAAAGAACCTGGTAGGTACTCAGTCTACATCTGACTCTCAGAGGAACTTAAGCCTGACTCACAGAGAAACCTATCTGTGATCACCCTTTCAGAATAGCAAAAGAATTCCAGATACACAGCAGGAAGTTAGCACCGAGTAGAAGCCCTTATTTTCCTGAAACTTCATAGCTGAGAAAAAGACTCACTCTGTTATGTTTGTGCTGTCTACTTTCCTAGATAGGAAAGCACCTCCAGAACCTAAGAGGGCCTGTAACCAGTTAAAAGATGGGAGATTGTGCACCTGTACCTGGTTCTATCTGCATAAGGCCTAATTAATCCCTGCTAAACTAGAACTCTAGTCTCACCAAGGCATAACATACTTCAGGGCCCATACACTGGAAGGTAGACCTTATTGGTTTGGTCCTGTTGGGAAGGCTGGCTGAACATATGTGGATGCAGCCCTAACTCAATCAAAGGTGAGAAGCTGTCTATATGTAGGCAAGGGGGACAGTAGACAATGTAATCACCACTCAATACTTTCCCAGTTGACCTGGTTTTGGTGTCTTTCCTTCTGTCCATAGCTGAGGTTCTCATTGAGAGATCAAGGGGTGGCCCTCCCCAACAGACAACGGCTACTCGCACCTCAGTGACTCAACCCAGCTATCTCCCTGTCTTTGGGACAGGGATACTGGGCCTATATAGATTTTTTAGAAGTGAGAAAGCTCAGAGGAACTCTCTTTTAGGCTATGTTGGTGGACTGAACATCTGGACGTCAATTCAGCCTCGAGGAAGACAACTGGGCCCTACATGCTATGGACCCTGGACACTCCCTCCCCTCATGCTCCTACCCTACAGTCCTTTCACCCTTTACCCAATGGCTTCTCCATAGGTGTTTCACCTTTTCTACCCTGTTGGGGGAGCTAGACAATATTCGCAGAGGCCCTTAGGTCCATAGGAATTCCCTACCCCAGCTCTGCTCGCAACTAGTCTTGGAACTACTTGGAACAGCCAGTGTTAGTGGGTATACTATAAGTATTACAGCTCAACTTGGAAAGGTATCCTGGCAGTCAGGAGCCACGGAATACCACAGAGTCACACTGTACAACAAACCTCACACAAGGGATTTATTGGGAAGGAAAAACTCAGGAGGGTGGCTGCCTTTGCTCAGGCAAGAAGCAACAGAGAATTGAACAGAAGGCATGGTTTATATAGCCTGTTTTAGGGTGGAGGTGGGGAGGGGGAAACTTTCCAGGGTAGTCTGGGATTGGAGAGATTATATGGCCTGATCTCAGGGCAAGCTCAGGGATTGGTGGGATTTTTTTCTGTAGGGTGGGGCCTGGCCACTCTACCACTTTGTGGGAGGAGATGGGGAAGTTAGAGAAGTCTCAGGTAGGGGCAGGGCCTAGCAGCCAGAGATGTCTAGAGGTGGAGCCTAGCAGCCTGAGGAGTTCAGGGGTGGGGCTTACAGCAGGGGTCTCTGCATGGCAAGGAAAGCTGTCCCTGTTGGTATGAATAGCCAACATATACTCCTGCAGGGGTGTCAGGAGAAGGTGGTACACATACGCACCTATTACCAAGAGTGTCAGTACTGTGAGGGTGGGCATTGTGAAGAGGCCTAGCTCAGTTGAGGGGAAATTCCAGGCAGCTTGTCTCTGGGAAGGAAGCACAAGTTGTGTAGAGGGGAAACACAATGAAACCACATTAGTAGGAAGAATAAAACCACACGTCTTTATATATAGTGTGTAACTGTTACAGCTTTGAGCAGAAGGTATTCTGGCAGTCAGGAGCCAGGAATGGCCATTAGAGTACTCTGTGGGCAGAGCCTGGTGGTTGAAGGTCCTCAGGTGTAGGGCCTGCCCACCTGCATGCTTTGAGAGGCCAGGCCTAGCTGTTAGAGTACTCTAGGAGAGGAGAATGGCCTGGGGGACTGTTGTTTAGAGGTTCTTGGGGTCGGGGGCTGGCCACTTGCTGTGTCTTACATCCCCCCTTTTTTGTTCACTATTGATTATTCACTGATTATTTAATCAGGGGTCAGGAAAGGGGGGCAGTTGACATCATTAGACTACTACCTGATGAATGGAGGTGTTGAAGTTCTTGGAACAAGCTTGATCTTCACTCTCAGGGTATAATTGGGAGTTACAGGCCTCTGGCCAGCAATCCAGTAGTAGCAACTGATTAAAAGTCTGGTTAGAAATCTTTTGGATCTGCTGTTGAAGAAATCTAAACAAGAAGTTTATAAGGCATAGTGTGACTAGCAAAATTAAGAAAAGGAGAAGAGGGTTAAGGAGGGTAGTACCAATTCCATATTGGACTGTCAATGATTCACTGGCCAGAAGCAATAAGTAGTTCCTTATGATCTGTCTGGAGTTGTCAGATCTTGATTTTTACTATACCTGATTGGTTGACATAAAAGCAACATTCCTCCCTGAGGAAGAACAAACCATTCTCTCCTGTTAGTAAATCTAATCCTCACTGAGTTTATAATACCTCAGAGGCCAGCTAGACTTCTGGCCCTGGAGTGGTAAAGATGGTCTGAGCCACTTGGAGATCTTGGATGAACTGAGAGGAAGATTGATAGTAGAAGTTAGTCCTGCTGCTCCAGTGATAACATATATATTATCTCTCATGCTTTCCAAGTGGTTTGTATATAACAGGATTTTTTCTTCTTAAAGCCATATAATAACCTCCTTGTCCTCATAGAGCAAGTTGAATGCCCTATCACATTGTAGATCTACTTTAGCTAATGAATCTACCTGTTGATAGATTTGGGTCTGCTTGGTTCTAAAAGATACCTTCCCTAGTATGCCAGTAGACACTGTAGGTAGCTATTTTGTCTCTAACATTCCAGCCTTTTGCAGAGGATAAGGGGCAATGTACTCTCTTCTGTGACCGAAGATTAGAATCTAATGAAATTAGGATGCCATTGTCAGAACCTAGATATGCTGGAATACTGGTCAAAGGTTGGGAGGGGATTTAAACCAATGGACAAGGCCACAAATAGTGGTCATGAGTTTGACTCAGGAGGAACACACAACCAGCATTCTCCAAAGTGACCAGGCAGTGTGTTTAGTAACTGGTGTGTGGAGGTTGAAGTCTGAAAAAAAGTGATGGCGTGACTATGGGAACAGAGAGGTGGGATCAGTCTAGTCTATGCTTCCCCCAGGTCATTGCATGTGAGAGGAGAATATGCAAGGTACATTTGGAATCTGTATAGAGGTTTAGGGATTGTCCCTTTGCTAATTGAAATGCATCGGTAAGAGCCATTAGTTCAGCTTGTTGGTTTGTGGTTTGGGTTGGAAGAACCTGTGACTCAACCACCTTGGTATCCAAAACAATGGCATACCCTGCCTTTCAGACTCTTTTGTGTATGAAGGAGCTGCCATCTGTGTACCAAGTATAGGTGTCCTGAAGTAGTACTCCTCAGAGTATGTGTGTGGGATGAGATGGTATTTCTTCTAGGGTCTCAATGTAAGACTGAGATTGGGAATATTGTGAATTGATCGGGGAAGTAGATTTGAAATGTTGAGAGGCGGGCATGGCTGAAAGGTAAATGTAATGTCCTCTCCCAGTGCTACCTGAAGAGGGAGGACTCAGGAATGGGGTAGTTTTTAGTGACCCTAGTATGTCATAAGGTGGGACAGGTGATAGGAGAGAAGACAGTAATAGGTGACCTAAAGGTTAACTTCTTTGATTCATATATAAGAAGTTGTTGGGAGCCGACACCTAGCAGAAAGCACCTATCATTTTTGTAACCATCTCAGGCCATATACCCTGACAAGAGACTTGTTTTCTACAGCCTACAACAGCTGAGCACACTCTGATAAACATCATGTTTTTCTCCCATATGTTGTTTTGTTGTTTAGTGCACAGCTGCAAGGCACAAAGTGTCTGAATGTCCCTGCTTATGCTTATATATACCTAGGATTTCCTTTCAATAAACGGGACTTGATCATACCCTGTCTTGTCTCCGTTCTTCGCATCTCTTGCCCCTCCATCCCCACTCTCTCTCTTGCTAGACCCCGTTAACTGACCTGAAAGGACCAGGACATAGTGGCCCCCAAACGTGGGGCAGAACGGGTCATTACAGAGTGGCGCCTCAACGTTGGAGCTCCAGTAAGCGGGATACAGTGAAGGACACCGTGGGAATTGGAAGCCTACATCCTCACTCCTGCGCTGGAGACCCTGTTGACTGACAAAGAGGGCCCAGACAAGAAGTTTGTTATGATCAGAGCACATAGCCAAGGTGTTTATCCTTGGGTAATATGGTCCAGGGTTGTTTGTTTGTTTGTTTTTGATAAATATGTTATGGGCATAAAGGAAGGTGACCCAGGACCCTAAGGTCATATCCCTTCTTTTCTGTGCATAGAAAGAGAAGGGGTGAGTTAAATTGAGAAGATGTATGTCTGGGGCCTGAAGGAGGGCCTGTTGAAGCTTACAAAAGAGTTTGGTAATGGGTACAAGAAGAGGTTTGTGTGAGGGGTCATGGGTCACTCAATATAGGGGGTGAGCAAGAAAGAAGAAAGAGGAGATCCAAGAGCATAGGAAACCAAACATTTGTAGGAAGGACATAATTTCATCCTTGGTGGTGGGGACTGTGAGTGACTGAATTAGGTGTTTCTAAGATGACTGGCTTTGTGAACTGGAGTAAAAGCTTGTCCCAGAAAAGTAACCTGAGGGGTGGACAGCTGGACCTTAGTGGGCGAGACCCTATATCCCTGGCCAGACAGAAAGTTTAGTAGAGTAGAGGTGTCAGCCTGGTTAATTTGCAGAGACAGACCACAGAGAAGATCATCTGTATATTGTGTAAACTTGGATTTAGGAAGAGGCATGGAGTAAGACAGAGGCCAAAGCCTGGCCAAATAAATGTGAGCTGTCCTGGGACCCCTGGGGTAGGAATGTCAAGTAAGTTAGGTAGAAAGGTAGGTGTCCCGGTAAGTCTAAGACAAAGATATTTTGAGACTGGGAATCAAGAGGAATGGGAAGGAAAGCATCCTTGAGATCTAAGACGGAAAAATGAGAGGTCCCTGAGAAGATAGTGGAGAGGGGAGCATAGGGATTGGGTACTAGGGAATGAAGGAGAAACACTGTTGAATTGATTAGTTGGAGATCCTGAACCAAGTGGTATGTTCCATTGTTTGTTTTAACTGTGAGTATGGGAGTCTTAAAGGGAGAAGGCATGGGGACAAAAGGCCTTTTCTTAAGAGATCTGAAATAAGAGGCTTAAGTTCCCTGGAGAGAGTGGGTATTGAGCCTGGGTGATGTAATTGGTAGGGTTTGGCAATGGATGTCAAGAAGAGACTGATATTTAGCTGTAGAGAGGCTATGGGTCTCCCATACTCAGGGACCTACCTGGGAGACCAGTGAAGGGAAAAATGTGTTAGATTGTGTGGTTTGGAGAAGAAGGAGGAAAGGAAATGGCTGGCCAGCCTAGAGTCAAGTAGACGTGGGGAGCAAAAAGAATAGAGGCTCCCACTTCTAGAAGTTTCCTTCCCAGCAAAGGGTTTGGACAGATTGGTACCAGTAGGAAGGAGTGTGTAAGGGGAATACCCCTAAAGATACAGCTAAGTGGTGGGGTTTGGTGAGGTTGGCAGGGCTTTCTTCCTGCCCCAACAATAGGGAAACAGAAAGGAGAGGTGGGTCACCAAAACCGAGTAGGTAGCCCTGGTATTCCAAAGGAAGGAGATGAACTGCCCTGGTACTGTGATGACTTCCCAAGGCTCCCTGTTGGAGATAATGATGATTGGGCATTGGGATCGCAGGCCCTCTCAGTTATCCATGGCCAGACCCTAGGAGGTCTGCTAGAGGCAGTATGGGCTTGATGTCTTCATGCTACAAGGGATAAAGGGGTCAGTTAGCAGCCCAATGTCCCTCTTGATGGTGCCTTGGACATGGTTGGTGGGTTTGCAAGGTTCCGGATAGACCCAGGCCTAGTGATCCTCCTGACCACATTTGACCAGGGACAGGGAGATTCACAGGCTTTTGGAAGCAAGGAAATAGTTGCTATGGCTGGCTGAAAGGCCTTAGCTAGTTAGCTAGCATCAGGTATTTTTGTTTTGTGGCTTTCTCATCTCCTCCATGTTATACCTTAAAGGCCACTACTAAGATTTCTGCATGTGGAGTCAGGAGTCCCCTCTCTAGGTGTTTATGTTTAGCCCTAATATCAGGGAAACTCTGGTCATAAGGAGTTGTTACCCATCTGGAGTCTTGGGATCCAGATTGTTATATTGTAGGAGGGCCTTTATAAAGTGGTCTACGAATTGAGATGGGTTTTCATGTTTGTCCTGGTGACCTCTTGCATTTTTTTATAATTTACTACTTTTAGGAAAACTTTACAAACACTAGTCAGGAGGAAAGTTATAAGTTGGTCTCTAGCTAAAATGCCCCTAGAGTATTGTAATTCCACCTGGGATCCTGGTTAGGGACCAGCTCAGCCCTGACTGTCACCCAGTGTTACTTTGGTGGATTTCATCTGCATGTTTCCTAGCCTGGTCTCAGGCTTACGTGCACTCCTCAGGGAGAAGGTTGTTGGTGAGAATCACATAAACGTCATAGAAGGTGAGGTTGTAAGATTAGGTAATAAATTGGAACTCCTTAATGAAGGTAGAGGAACTAGTGGTATAAGATGCCAATGTTTTTCTGAGAGAGTTCACTTAGTGAGAAGGGGAGATGTACTCTGACTAAGCATCCACTCTGGCAACTTCCCACAGGGGAGAACTGTGGTAGAGAGAGAGTTAGAGTCTGTGGTAGAGCAGGAGCAAGTTACAGGAGGACTAAGGGTTGTCGATGGGCTGAAAGTGGGCACCCGAGAGGTTTGATTTGGGTGGCCTATCGCTGAGGAGAGAGAAGAGGAGACTGAAGAGGCTGGAAAGGGAGAGAAGGGACTGTGAGTTGAAGCCAATAGTGAGAGGAAAGCTCATTAGCATGATCGAAAATAATGGAGGGATCATCTGGTTTGAGCTTCATAGATAGAAGGAGTTGTTCTTTCCTTGGTTGACTTATACAATGTGGTCACTTTTAATCAAGATGGGAGTGAAGTCCCATGGAAAAATCCATCCTTTCCAACCATAGCAAAGATGGCTGTCAGCCATGTGGCTGCCTCCATCCTGATTGGCGGGGGGGGGGGGGGGGGGGACAGTGGTTACGATGATAACAAGTCACATGTTTTCTTTAAGATCGCCTAGGTATAAACTTTTAACTATCAACCCTGGTGTTATGAGGTTTAAGTTAACCCCTTTGTTACAGACTTTATAGATTTTTAATCATACCCAATATGCTCTCAGATCTTGAGGTATGGAAAGTTTACACAATAGTCATAAACTAAAACCGAAAGAATAGGTGCTGAGTAGCAATAGTCGCAGTTGGGAATGGTCTGTCTATTTTGTTTTGCTCTCCTTTCCCAGTACATAGCTAGCCTGGTATGGGACAGAGGTTTTGGAGGAAACCTTTAAATAATCATGCTTGGATCTAGAGGAGTGGGGAGCCATATCCCAACTCCAGAGCCAGCTTTTAATTGTCATGAGACAGCATAAAACAACTATCGAATGCCACTCATCCCTAAAAGACAATTGAATCCAGAAAGCTGAGAACAAAGGCTTGGAGATAGGAAAATCTTGAGCCCCAGCTATAGATGAGAATGCTTCAGGAGGGAGCCAAGAGATGTACCAGCCAGGAAGGAGTAGGGGTGGAGGAGTGCACCCTACAGCTGGCCCACTCCTTTGATTTCTCCCCCTCCTGCTAGGACTGGCTCTCTCTTTACAACAAACTTAGAGACCCGTCAACTATAACTTGAAAGGCAGGACATTTACACAGTGTGTGTGTGTTTGAGGTGGGGGTGGAGACAACTGGACGACCAGGCAAAAACAAACACAGCTTGGAGCAGAGAAAAGAGAAAACTTGATTGCAGGGAATGGGAACCTTCCATTTCCCCACTTGCTCACAGTATTTGTAAAAGTCCCAAATGTATTGGGATCTAGGGTGCCATTAGGTGGCCATTTGGATTGATTACCTAAAGGGTATTGAGGTAATGTTTGATTGCAAAAGCAAATAAATTTGGGACCCTACTGGTCAGGTGCCAGGTAGAGATGCTGGAGGTCAGAAGAAGCATTCCAAAAGGGGAGTGAGAAGGTATGGAAGACACAATAGCCCGTTGTGCCTAAAGAGACTGTAGGATTGCAGCTGTAAGGGTGGAGGGACAGGGGTCAGGTAGAGACAGCCAACTGAGGCCTTAAAGAGGGTACCTTTACCTCAGAGAGTACCAGAGCAGTGCTGGCTGCTCAGTGGTCAGTTCCTTGGACACAGGGAAGTGTTTACACCAAGCAAAGAGAAAACTTAACTAATTGCCACTGGTGGATGGAATGCCCAGTGATTGATGAGGTCCTCGGGAGTCAGGACTGGCCACTCACCCACCTCAAGGGGTGTACAAGGGGTGTACACAGCATAACATTAATATTCATTAACAAGACCAGGAGTGGCCAGATCAGCTGGATGATTGGCTTGTATGACATTCTTTAACATTTTCCCTAGATTTCTACAAAGATTAGACTTTACTGTTATAGCATGAAAAATTATTTTAAAAGGAAGAAAGGAAAAAGAAAGGGGATGAGAAAGGAGAAACATTACTCCAGATTTGGAGGGACATTAGTGACCAGGAAGACAATTGCAGCCTGAGGCTTTCCCTGGGCTCAGATCTGGGATGTTGCTGAAAGAAGAGTAACCCGGGGGCTTTTGGATATGGACAGTTGGCAGGTATTCATCACAGACATAAGTAGCTACCAGTATCCAGTGAAGCTCAAGGAAACTCAAGTAAGCCGATGATATCACAGTGAAAGTATTGGATGAGAGGAAAGGGGGAGGAGGGCTCACCCTGCTCACCGAGGTCAGATTCTCAGTTCTTTGGAGATTTGGAACATGGATGTTCTTCCTTTGTCTCTCTACTGCCTATTCTTGAACTCAGCCTCCCTGACTTGTTCTGCTGCATCATCTGTGACCACTAGAAATGGCCACTCCTCTATTGCCTTCTGGAGTCTGTTTACTCTCTGGAGGGTCCAGTGCTCAGCATCTTGTCCCCCAACAACCCTTAGGGTTTGGTACCTGTCTCCCTACCCAGAACCTTGAATCAGTGCCTCTAGAAGCACTTTTGTATGACATAGAGGAATCAAGGTGGGAAAGAAGAGGATTTGTGTTTGCATCTGTAGTGCTAACTGAAAGGCCTAAGGCATTCTTCTTACCTATAAATATGTGCGGCTATTTTAAAAGACTGACTATTCTAGAAGTGTGAAGATAAAAAAGATCCCTCCATTCACCTTGGAGCGGCCTTGTGTTAGTATGTGTTGCCTTGGACTCCTGGATCCTGAGTGTGTGTCTCTGTGCATGGGGTTACATATGACTTTTAGTCTCTGCTAGTCTAGTTCACTTCTGACTCAGCACAAACTGTAGAGTGCTAGTGGGCAGCCTATAGTGCTGGCTGGTGTATAGGGTAACATCTGGCTTTCAAACTGAACTTAAAAAAAAGCACAGAGTTGGGGCTGGGTGGCATGTCCGTGGTCTGCCAGTTACTCCAGCAGGGTGGGTGGAGCCCAGAAAGTCTCTGGCCCCTGAGAAGAAAAGTGTTAACAGGAAGCCCTTTTGTGGGTAGTTTTGGATTTTGTCTGTCCTCACTTCTTTGAGGTCTAGCAAGGTGGGCAGAATGGCTGCCATGTCCCTTGGTGACCACCATCACCAGAGCACTTTCCTAGCCATCTCCAAGCCCAGTTAGTTCAGTTCCACCTGCTTCTGACCCTTCCCAGGGTTTCATGAGTCCCACCATCTCCACTGTGTAGTGGAACTCGGAGTAAGCTGAGAGTCTGAAGGCCAAATGTCACCTTCAGGGAGCTGGTTAGGGTGACACTTACCAACTGGGCTGGGTGGCAGCTATTCCATCCCTGTCTACCCTTCCACTGCCACAGTCTTTTCTCAAAAAGTTTCACAGCTGCCCAGGTAGCACCTTCTTTTTTACCTAGATGGCACCTGCCAAGGCCAAATGACAGA
This sequence comes from Mastomys natalensis, assembly GCA_021653895.1. Taxonomy (NCBI): domain Eukaryota; kingdom Metazoa; phylum Chordata; class Mammalia; order Rodentia; family Muridae; genus Mastomys; species Mastomys natalensis. The sequence goes on along the minus strand of JAJTUV010000221.1, from coordinate 2,072,209 downwards.
TAACATCTTGGTCACTGAAGCCCCACAAGTGCTACACATGGTAGAGGCTCAAGGAGTCCTTACCAGTGGATGCCACCAGGTCCTGACAGCAAAAGCACATCCTCCTAGAGGAGGGTATCCTGCACAATGTTCCTTTGGTGCTGAATATCTGAATATGTGAACCTCACTTCCACCTAGACATTACCTTAAGGATACAGACACCAGCTGGACTGTCCTCCATGGCTCTGGGTTCAAGGACCACCTAGAAGGAACTCGGCCTTGAATGTCCTTTTCTGACTTGGAGGATGAGGAAGATGTGATAGAAGACACTGAAAAAGCTAGCATGGCCAGCCAGCATGTGCTAGCATGTGGAGTTGTTATGTGCCTGTGCGTACCAGATGTATGAGGACCAGGAAGTGGGAAGAGAATGGCCCAGGTCCCAAACCCAGTTCAAGGTCAGTCATGCAACAGGGCCTCAGGACTCATGTTAGTTTTGTGGGAAGAGACTTTCCGGTGTTTGCTCAGAATAGGTCTGACCAGAACAGCCTGCTCCAGAGATCCCAGCAAGATCCTGTGCCAGTATCTGCAAGGTGAACATAGCTGCTAGAATTCCAGCGGTATATGTAGTGCCCCATCCCCAGTATGGAACACTGTTTTTACATTACCCATCTGTCTTGGCTTCACTTGGATTTTGTTCCCGCATAGTTTCTGCTTGTGCACACATAATTTCCATAGCCATAAACAGCTTTGAGTTATTTTCTATCCTATAATTATAATTTAAGTAATGTTTGAGGATATTTTTCTCTGGAAAAGGTGAACTTGGGAAGATAACCTCCTGTGAGTCCCAAGGGGACTCTATTGGCCTTCTTGCCAGTTCTTGCTAGTTCTCCAACACCGTGATATAAAAGAGCCTCCCCCATTCCACCCGCCCCACACACACCCAAGGCTCGTGCTTTGGGAAGCACTTTCCCTCAGCTAAACCTCATGTGTTTCCTGTACTTCCAAAGCATCCAGACAGGAAGTACTAAACCTCAGAAGGCAAAAATAGCTGACTCTTCCCCAAGGGCCATGGCCTCTAGACACAGCTATTGCGCTGCCAAGCCTTGCAGCTCTGGGCCTACTTACTAAGTTTTGTCATTTAAGTCTGATCTGACACAAGTGCATTCATTTCCAAAAGGACTAACATGAGGCCTCAGTCTGTGACTGCTTTGCTCAGGTATGGTTCTTAGACACTAACAACCTCTGGCAAGAAGCTATAACAAGAGCTAATTGTAGCTAGATAAGTGAAGAGGGGCTCAGGTCAGGTCCCACAACCCCTCTAACTCAGGTTCTAGTCTCTAGGTTACCAGGGGGCTAACAAAGCATGATGCTATAGCTTTAACTGTCCACAGCAAGGAAACAGTCCTGAGGGGAGGGGAAGGGGTCCCAGGAGATTCTCTGCCTAGGGTCTGACCTGGGACATCAGTATCAGTGTCTTCATCATTTATCATGAAGATTCATTGCTGAAGGGTTCAGCTCATAATCCAGAGAAGGAAGAGAATGGTACTCTGCCTCAACATTGCACACCTCATAGGCCAGCATTCAAAGCACTACCTCTGTTGCAAGCCCAGGGTTTCATGTTCACCGTTACTCATACCCCACAGGAGAAGCAGCAGCCTAAGAGCTCAGTGCTCCTTGGAGGACACACTGGTTGTGAGACCAGCCCCACTCTGGGGTTTTGCTGGGTCTCAGGTGGGGAGTCCTTTAGTAACATGTCTTTCCTAACATATTCCCTGCGTGGTTACTCATGGTCTGGATAAGGATACACGTGCATTGTTGTAGAGAAGGATCCAAAGGATATGTCATCTAAAACAGAGGAAGGGTGGCTAGGAGTCAAGACCTGAGACTGAAGCATGGCTTCCCTTGCAGAAGTAATGCACCTCTACTATACAAAATGCAGACGGAACAACAAATAAGTATGGATTAGCACAGGGGTGGATGTGAGGATGTCCTAAAGTTCCACATACAGGAAGCAGCAGCTGAGTGGCGGGATGTGTAGGGACTAAACTTGGTGTTCCTGGTACTGGATGACCCTGGGTCATAGGCTACTGAGGTAAGATCTAATTCTCAAGGGTGGGTCTAATAAAGCAAGACATCTACAACTTGAATATCCTTAGGGAGGGATGTCCCCACAGAGATGATGTGTTTGACAAATGGCCTACAGTTCACATTTCACTGCCTGTTCAGAGCCATCCAAAGAGGTGCTGAGTAGGAGACTCCTTGGGTGTCCCAAACTTCTGGACACCAGTACGACATAATAAGAAATATATATTTGGTCTCTGTCCCAGTTCCTGATTCATCTCTGAAATCTTTTGGAATTTCCTGGACAATAGAAGTAACTTTTGCTTTTTGAGAAGATTCCTCCTCTAACCCTCAACCAAACAATGAGCCTGGGTTGGTACATATGTGATGTAGCCTAATTCTGTGGAGTCATAGGTCATGTTCTTAGGCTTCTTGGTACTCAACATGTGTATGCATCTGCCTGCTTGTCTATATACTTTCCTATGCCCCTTAAAATAAGCTGGAAATGCATTTCGTGTTTCCCTGAGTTATATGAGCCCAGCAACAGATTATATGGGAAGCTGAGTCAGACAGACACATGGGGAAACTAAGGGCCCAGTATCTGTAATGATGACTGAAGTAGAGTTTGTGATATCAACCTAGGATGGCTGCCAGAACTCCTTGTGAATTTTGAAGTCTCTGACGCATTCTCTCTCTGATATTTGCACTATTTAGGAGAGCAGATATTAAGCAAAAAGAGGATATTAAGTCACCCAAAACTACAGGCTACTGAGCAGGATATAGACTTTCCAGCCAGCGTTGACTTTGGGGCCCCTCACCACAGGCTTCTTTTTGATGACTTCCAGCAGTCAGGGAGTCTAACCTTCCATAGGCCCCCAGGGAAATTAGAGAGGCTCTGGGAAGACAAAAGTTAATCTGCAGCAGGGCCAGCCCCTCTCAGTTCTAGGGAGGAATAACCCAGCCAAGCTGTTAAGAAACCCTTCAGTTGTCAGTGGGTTGTTCTATAGACCTTATACCCATCTCTGCAAAGATCCCACACAGCCTCCCCCAAGACCCTTTGTAAATGTCTCAGGCACAGTAGAAAGCCAAAAACCTGTTCTTGAACCAGGAAACCTTAGGTCCTAGGTGCCAGTCTAGAATTTACAGCCATGCCTCTGATTTGTTAATACATTCATGATTTATAGGCCTCTTCATGTTTACAGACCTCAGGAGAAAGTGCAAATTTGTACCCCAAGCAAACTACCATGGTTAGTGTCACCCAAAATCCACATGTCAAAAACTTTGTCCCCCAAAATCACACATGTGATTAATGACGTTTAGAGGTCAGAATAAGGCAAGATAAAAAGACAAAGAAAATGAAGGGATATGGGGAAAAAGAGTCTCTCACCTTTGCTGTCTGAGAATCGTGTGTGTGTGTGTGTGTGTGTGTGTGTGTGTGTGTGTGTGTGTGTGTGTGTTTGACCTACATATAAAAAGGAGTCCCTTGACTTTTTTTTTTTTACGTCTTTCCATCTTATTAGCCTGTATATGTGTATAGTTCGCTCAAAAACCATCTATGATCTCATTTACAAAGTAACAATTCCTTAGAATTCTTGGTATAATTATGCCAAAACATTTTAAACTCCTTGAATAATAAAATTTCAAGGGCCATAAAATCATATATATGTGTATGTATGTAATATATATAAATATAAATCATTATTAAAATACTTAAGTTTGACTCTGAAGATATTCTCAAACATTCTAAGCCACTTACAACTCCTCTTAACAACTCTTTCTCCCTCCTAATGCTAGTACTTAAAACTGCGATAAAACCTTTTGTTTGTTTGTTTTGTGGAGACAGGATCTCCCTATTTGTCCCAGCCTGGCCTGGAACTCACTATGTAACCCAAGTTGACTTTAAACTTGACAATCCCCTGCCTCACCTTCTCAACAATTAGTTTTTCCTTAATAAATTTCAAGTTTGCTTCATAGTGTCTCATTTGTAATTCTCTTCTGTGGTACAAGTCAAGAATCCCAGGTCCACTTAAGTACTAGTCTCTGAAAATAACTCCTCCAGCGGGCAGCATTGAGCCACGTTTCCCATTGCTACTGACAGGGCCTTTGGGAGGAAATTAATTGGGATTAGAATTGTTTTAGGTGTGAAGCCTTCTGTAAGCACCCACAGATGGTCTCTTGAGCATGGGGAGCATCCGTAACTCTCTTCTTGAGGAGTCAGTCCCCAAATACTCCAGGGTCTGTCTTAAGGAGCCAGCCTTTTCCCTCCCTGCTGCCTGTGATACTTCCTGGCCTCAGAATTCTGGACCTGCATCAGCAACCAGCTCACGTGATTGTTGGTCTCCGCCAGCAAAAGGGGACTTGGCAGCACACAAAAAAGACCCTGTCCCTGCCCCCACTGAGCCAGCAGTTTAGAGACAGTGCTGGAAGGCGCTTAATAGAAAGACTTCCTGTAGAAGGGATAAGCAGACAGTGTGGGTGGAGGGATGGCAGAGGTGGGGTGGCCTAAAGCAGCCCTCAATGGGGTAGGGTAAGGGGTCACAGACTACTATCATTTGAGTAGGACTGAATTTGATATTGTCTTAGGGTGTCTATTGCTGCAATAAAGCACCTTGACCAAAGGCATCTTGGGAGGAGGGTATTTTAGCTTATAGTTCCACAACAGTCCATCACTGAGAGAAGACAGGGCAGGAACTCAAACATGGCAGGAATATGATAGCTGGCACTGATGAATGTCCAAAGGTATGCTGGTTCCTGGCTTATTCTTTTGGCTTGCTCAGCCTGCTTTTTTATAGCACCCAAGACCACCTGCTCAGGGGTGGAGCCACCCATAATAGGCTGGGGCCACCAATAACAATCACCAGTCAAGAAAATGTACCACAAACTCACCTGCAAGCCAATGTTATAGAGGCATTGTCTCGATTAAGATTCCCTCTTCCTAAATATGTCTTTAGCTTGTGTCAAGTTGACATAAAACTAGCCAGCATGGATATGCAGTTTGGAATGGTGTCCCTACACATTGTGGAGGTAAGGGAAAATAGGAAAACAAAAATACAGAGACCACTGTACCCAGCAGACTTGTAGCCTGGAATGGCTATGGAATGGCTCTTCTTTGGGTCCAGGAACTTGTGAGTGGGCCAGAGTTCTTTCTGAACCCACTGTAGTTGAATAAGCTGAGTTTAGTTTTTGAGGTCTAGTCTACTACGGACCCTGTACCTATCTATTGGTGTAGCTCCTCCGTGCTTACATGACTCTCTATGGGACAGCACCTTCTAGTCAGTGTCCTCATTGCAGCCCGATCTCTCCTTCCTGTGGCAGTGACCATAGGGGTAAACTTCCTTTATATCATAGAACGGCCACAGATAGACTCGGATTTTATGTCTAGGCATTGTCAGTTGCAGCCTAGATTGTCAACTCTGTGACCCCAGTGTGCTGGAAAGTTCTCTAGGGCAACTTATCCAGCATCCCAGGTACTTGGCTGGATCTTGCTCTAGAGTAAATGTCCAGCAATGTTTGAGGACTCAAGGTGATCATGGTGACATTTGCTTTCACCTCCTTAATGATTTGACCATTGAGGATAACCTGAAATTATATAACATACCATAGACCATGGGAAAGCAAGGGGCTAGAAATGCTCACAAACAACCTGGAGAGGATCAAGGGACAGAGTGGTAGCTACCCAGGCTAACAACCTACAGTTTACCTCCTGGTAGTAAGGCTTTTGCCATGCACTATGGTAACCAAATGTATCACCTGCCTTAGGTGATTTAGTTTTTGTTAAGGAGTAGGCTCTAGTTTGCAATAAGGTATACAAGTTTATGTGGCACAATGGCATGGCCAGGCTAGGGTCACTTGGCCAGGACAAGGCAGAGCTGAGAAGGAGATCCCATGTGGCCCCAAGCCATTGGCTTCAGTCTCTACCCCAGGCTCCTGTCCAGTCGCAGCCTTTCCCACTAGCTGGTGCAGCTATGGATCAAAAGAGGTTTCAATAGGCATTCTTTGGCATTGTCCTGGCTGCAATGGAGCTACAAGTCGTTTGGTGATGAAGTTTGTGCTTCTCAGCAAATCCCTTCTGTGAGGTCAGGGACTGCTAAGGAAGATCCTGAAGCAGTTTCCCTTGGAGGTCTCATCAGAAGTGGAGGCAGCTGTCAAGTTCTTAAGATAGCTAGCTTTGACAGCCACATTAGCAACATTGCTTTCCTTCCCAAGGCCTCAGGGAAACACCAAGTTGCTCCCAGAATCTCTGGCCTGCCACCTCTCCTCCACATTCTCTGTTGGTGGTTGATCCCAGAACTCCCTCTTACATGCAAACTTTTATGGATGTGCCATATCATACTACTGAGTTCCATAGATGACTGTAGCTCGTACGAGACATTTTCCTGCCCACATTTTAGAGAACAATGTCTCACTGAATATAATAGGATGTTAATCCTAGGCCATTTCTTTCCCTTCTATCAAACAGACAGCTCAAGTTAAGTGGATAATGTATCTTGCTATACCTCAATACAACTCTAAAGGGACCTGCTATCTACCCTTGAATTATCCTAAACCTAGAGGGGCCTCTGGCTTTATCCTCAAATTTTGTGTGCACAACAGGTTAGTTCCTTTTGCAAGTCAAGATACTTCTATCTTCTTCCCAACCTGGGTCATGCTCATTCAGCAATCAGGGATTGCCTATCATGTGTCCTTATCTTGATTCCAGAAGTGGTGCTGGCTGGTTTTTGTAAACTTGACATGAATCTATACATATCTGGGAAGAAGGAATCTTAACTAAGAAAATGCATAGGCAAGTCTGTAGAACATTTCTTGATTAATGATTGATGTGGAAGAACCCCACTCACTGTGGGCAGCGCCATGCCTGGGTAAGTGGTCCTAGATGGTCTAAGAGAGCAGGTTGAGAGAGCCAGTAAGCAGTACTCTTCCATAACTTCTGTTTCACTACTGTCTCCAGGTTCCTCTCTTGAGTTCCTGCTTTGACTTCCTTTAATGGTGAACTATGATGTGGAAATGTAAGTGAAATAACCCTTTGCTCACTGCCCTGCCCTAAGTTCCTTTTGGGCATGGTGTTTTATCACTGCAATAAAAAGCTAACTAAGATAGTGGCTAGATGGGCCCCAGGGATCAGGGCATCTGTAGTTCCTTCAGTAGCCACAAGAGGGGCTTAGATTAGATCCAGCTATTCCAGCCATTGTCCAAAGTCTTATGGACAGTTCTCTAGTTATTGGACAAGTCCTGGAGTTCAACTCTGGAATGGACTTTATTCTGGACTGCACATGTTCTGACCTCCCCTCCTGCATCACCATAGCCTGTATGTTACCCAAGAACAAAAACACTCCATATGGAAACCTCTGACTCAGGCTGTTTTCTTGGCTGTGGGGTAGGGGTTTGGGATCCAGGTCAAGACAAATACTTTACATGGGTTCACTATACACATGGTTTACATAGCAATGCCTTATTGCTTGCTACCTGTTTTCTGCCAAAGCAGACTTATCCGTTCCTGCAATAGGGCTCTGAGTAGAGAGCCTTATCACTACAGGAGGCCACAGGAATACCCTATAGCTTTGTCACAGACACGTTCTGAGTACTTGCAGAGATCACTATTGGGATCTGTGTTCTGTTATCACAGGCTTTACTTTTCTTTCTCAGGATCTGACTGTGGTCCTGAAAGCTCCAACTATATCCTCAAACCATTTCCCATGGATTCCAGGATCTCCATGTGAGAAGAAAGTCATCTCTTTAGAGGTCATGACCCAAAAGGATCAGTACTGTCTAGTCCAGTAACTATGCCAGAGAATGGGAAAGGCTGATGGCTTCTAACCAAGGGTCTACCCTTTGGTGTTAAAAGTTGTGATCCCCAAAGATAATGGCTGTGGTCCGATAGTGTTCAAGGCAGTAATGGAAACCACAGAAAGAGGGGGTAGCTGGTCACCCATATCACCCCGGCTCTCCAGGAGTGCTGGTCTAAGCCTTCTTCTCATGGATAGTCTGACCCTCTGATGTGGCTGGGAAACAATAATGGGTTTGTATCACACTGTCTATTGTATGACATTATTCCTGGGGACACCTGAATAAATGTCTACCCATCCCAGATAGGGAACTGACAATAGACCAAAGCACAGATACCAGGTCCAACTCAATGAACTAATGAGTGTTATTAGTGTTACTTATAGAAGTATGGGTGAGGGGATACTTATAGGAGTGGAAATGACTCAAAGACAGCGACATCACTGAAGCCTACCCCAGCATGACTGACAACTCCAAAAACTGAAAACCTGTAACACACTAGATGCAATTACACATGTTAGAGAGTGTCCTTTCCATGTAGTTTAGTTGGTCTGAGTCTCTGCCAGGAAGCTCAGCTGGTTCTGGTTCTTCTAGGCTGTTTGGCTGGTCTTTGTTTCTTCTAAACTGCTTGGCTGGTCTCTGTTTCTTCCAGACTGCTGAGCACTAGTGCTGGCTAGTTTTATGACAACTTGACACAAGCTTGAGTCATACCGGAAGAGGGAATCTTGCTGAGAAAATGGCCCCACCAGATTGGCCTGAAGACAATCTGTGGTGCTTTTTCTTAATTAGTGATTGATGTGGGAGGGTTCAACTGTCTGTAGGAGGTGCCACCCATGAGCAGGTGTTCCTTGGGTGTATAATAGAAGCAGGCTAAGCAAGCCTAGGGGAACAAGTAATTAGCACTTCTCTATGGCCACTGTATCAGTTCCTGCCGACTTCCTTCAATGATGTGAGAACTGTAAACTGAAAACCCCTTTCTCCTCAGATTTCTTTTGGCTATGGTGTTTTATCACAGCAATAAAAATCCTAACTAAGACAGCTGGTTTCTGCTCCTTCCTGGGGGCTGGGTTTGTCTGAAGGTGACTCTCAACCATTTTTACTATTTATATACTCTTGGGGAAGGAGGAGCCTTGTGAACCTGGTCAGTTTTGAGGACTTCCCAGAAGCTAGTTTGAGTCATTTACTTCCTGTGTTAAGGAGCTTCCCTGGAGGATGGAGTGTTTCTATTGCTGTGATGAAACACCATGATCAAAAAGCAAGCTTGAGAAGAAAGGGTTTATTTGGTTTATACTTTCATATTGCTGTTCATCACTGAAGGAAGTCAGGACAGGAACTCAAACAGGGCAGGATCCTGGAGACAGGAACTGATGCAGAGGTCATAGAGAGGTGCTGCTTACTGCCTTGCCTCATATAGCTTGCTCAGCCTGGTTTTTCATAAAACCCAAGTCTACCTGCCCAGGGATAACACCACCCACCATGGGCTGGGTCCTCCCCCATTGATTACTAGTTGAGGAGCCGCCTAACAGCTGGTTCCTCAGCTGTAGCTCCTTTCTCTCTGATGACTCTAGCTTGTGTCAAGTTGATACACAAAACCAGCCAGTACACCTTAGAACACCCTGTCATAAAATATTCAGTGGTCTCAACCTCCCCTTTTATACTCTATGTCTTAAGTGGTTTCCTTCCAAGATGGAGGCTTTAATCTAGGAACAAACTGGTACACGACAAGTGCTTACCCTCATTCAAAAACACACCACATAGGGATTACTCTCTGACTACATCACATGGTTGTCTTATAGGAACTCTGATACCCAGATTTGGATTCTAGGAGCATGTGCTGCTGAAAGACAGAATTCTTGGGATTGTGTCTTCAGCAAGCCTATGTCCTGTACATTATATGTCTAAAATCATAAGCTATAGGTCTTGAATGAGACATTAAATTTTAAGTGTGAGGTACAACTAGCCTATAAAATAGTGCGGTAGCACAGAAGTGGGAGCTTTGTATAACCATAGCCTGTTTTCTTCTTGAGGATTAGAGTTTTTGGAGATGTGATGGCCACCATGTTATCTATGATCCAAGTATCCTGACCTTCAGCAGGAAGAGGTTCAGTTGAGGTAAATTGAGGTCTGTCTCATTTGTAAACTTGGAAAGAACACTGGAGGTCTTGAGGCTTCGGCTGTCTTGAGGGCTATTCCTTTAAAGCTATCATCTTGATCTCTGCTAGTGGTATACCTGGAAGACTATCACTGAAGGCCCAGCAACACCCAAGTCTTGGCAGATCCATGTAGATCTTTGGTGAGTCTTTGATTCTGGTACCAGTATCATGTAATTGTACAATTTAAAAACTAGCTTCTAGTGTGTTTGGGTGCTATAACAAAATATAGTCTGGGAAAGTTAATTTTTATTTGTTTATTTTGGTTTTTCAAGACAGGATTTCTCTGTGTAACCCTGGTTGTACTGGAATCCACTCTATAGATTAGGCTGGTCTTTTAGTCAGAGATCTGCTTGCCTCTGCTTCCTGAGTGCTGGGATTAAAGGTGTGCACCACCACCACCAGACAGAGTGGTAAGTTATAAATAGTAGAATTTTATTTCTCATGGTTCTAGAAGCTGGGAGTTCATGATCACCAGGAGATTCTGTGTTTGGTGAGGGCAACTTCCTCACAGAGGATACCTCTTGTGTGTTCTCACATGGCAGAAGATGCAGAACTCCCTTAAGTGTCTTGTGTAAGGCAACTAATTTAACTATCTCCTAAAAAGCCCCATCTAACATCATCCTCTGGGGCCAGGTTCCCATACAAGGAGCCTGGGAGACATGACATTTCAGACCACAATAGTTTGCCCTCCTTTTAAGTCCTGGGAAGTTAGTACTGAGGCCTCTAAATAGTAACTTTCCTGAGCATTTTGTATAAGTAACATCAAGCCCCAGCTTCAGGAGTTTTGTATCACTCTCCTTCAGAAGCCCAAAACTACTCATCTGCATCTTTCATGCCTGTTCCTCTTTCCTGAATCGAGACCACAGGCTTTCAATACAGTAAACACAATGCCCCGCCCATTTCCTATATTCTGCCTGTGCTGATGCTGGTCTCCATAGCCCGGCTCTTTGATGGTATCTTGGTGAGACTCCCTACTGTTAGGGGGAGATTTTGTGCACTGTGTATTTCAGATGCTGATTTCTATGCCAAGAGATGTCCTTGCAGTCTGGACGCTGGCATTGTCATGATTATTAGAGCATCTCATGTCTAGGTGATGTGTAAAAATTTTCTCATCACCTCTGAATGGTTATAATAAAGAGATGAAAGATCAGCCTATAGCTGGGCAGGAGAAGAGGGGAGGCTGGACTTCTGATCTGTCAGGGGGTCCCAAGGAGAGACAGACAGTTCAGGGGAGGGCCAGGAGGATTCTTCACCAAGGGAGCAGCCACGAGGACACACATGGACCTGAGTGAGCCAGGGCAAGACTTAGATGGCAAGTAATGGGGCACGTGGCTGGGAAGTAGTCCAGGCCAGCATGATCAGCTTAGAATAGATGAGTATCTGTCCACTATAATGATTGAAGCCTTTTAATAAATATCAGATCGCTATGTCATTTATTTGGGAACAAGAAGGTTATAGAAAAGCCCAGAATTAACACTTACACCTTACTTCAAGGGTATCATCAAGCTTAGGTTCCACGACCCTTGGATCTCAGAACAACACCTGCTGCCACCATGAACTTTTGCAGTGCTTTGGCACTCTGAATGTTTGCAAAAAGGAGCTTCCAGGTGGTGTGTGACAAAACTCTTGGGGATATGGAACACACATTAACTATTCATCCTTTGTCATGACAGACAAGTACAGATACCACCTGAGTCCAATTTGGTGGACCAGTGCATTTTATTGTCGTTGCTTTCAGGAGTGGAAATGATTCAAAAGACAGCTCATCCCCAAGGCCCACCCCAGCATGGATGACAGCTCACATGGGATCATAGAGCACACTGCCCGGCCTGCAGGCCACCCAACAGATTGGAGAGTGTCCTTCTTATGTGCTTCAGTTGGTATAAACCTGTTCCAGGTAGCTTGGCTGGTTTGTGCTTCTTCAAGGCAGCTATTCTGGTCCGTCTTTTTTTGCAGCTCAGCTTCCTATAGTCTGAGAGGGACTTTCTCAGTTTTTATTGTTTTCTTTGGTAGGGAGGAACTTAGTGAATCTGATTAGTTTCAGGAGTTTCCTGAAGGTAATTTGAGTTCTTTACCTTCCTGTTTAAGGATCTTCCCTGCAGAATGTAACGTTTCAATGTCAGAGAAAACTGTTGCACAGTACTAGGTCTGTCAAGAAGGCTTTGTCATGAAGATCTCTGGTTGTTCTTGTGAGGATCTGACTTTGATTCCCAGCACCCACATGTTAGTTCATAACCATCTGTATCTCCAGTTCTAGGGGATCCAGTGCCCTCTTCTGGCCTCCACAGCTAACACACACAATACATATACATATATACATGCAGAACACCCATATACATTGAAGAAAACATTTCTAAGAATGTCTACACATATTGTGTTGGAGGATGTCTAAAAAGCAACTTTCTTGCTGCAAAAGATTACAGAAGGTGAGATAGATGCAGCTTCACTCACTCCAAACACATGTGTTGCCAAGGTGTGGAAACTACCTGTGCTTCCTTATCTTCAGTCCACTCTGGAGCTCAAGAGCTACTTACTACTAAGTCATTTGAAATGAAACTGTTCTCCACACGTTAACTCTGAGAGACCATTAGGTCTTTGAAAACAAATCCTCAGATTGCTTTGGTCAGACTTAAAGATAAGGTTGTATTTCTACTCAACTCATTTAATGCTTTCTATTTGCTACTGGCTTTTCAGATAAGATGCAATTTCAGTAAAAACATCATACATGACACAGTGCTTTGCTTTGTAAGAAGCTACGGAATATTTTGCATTTGATCTAATTTTTAAAAGAAAACTTTTATTTTTCTGTGAAAGAGGTGCTCATAGACACACCCATATGCTTTAGTTTAGAGCACTTAAGTAACCCGAGTGGGTTAGTCCAGATGAGAGAGGTAGCATAGTGCTAGACAACACACATCTACTTTCCAGAGCTCTTGCAGTTTTTATCACCTGCTCCTTTCTATGTGAGGTGAGTTAGAGAAGCCTCACAGTGACCTGCAGAGCTTCTATCATAGCTCTGTTCCAGCTTCATTGGAAGAGGGCAAACACCCTGTTTATACAGGCAGGAAAAAGTTTAGCAATGCCCAAAACAGGCTGTAGAAACAGGCTGGGCACTACTGTACCTCCAGAAGTTAAGCTGTTAAGATTGCTAAGGGTACTTGGTTCCTTTGCTGAACTGCCAGGGACAATGTAGATTCTTTCCTTTTGGGTGGAAAAAAAATCAGGCCACTGTTTTCTACTGAGGGAAGTATTTTAAGGCATAAGCACTAGCCCTGAGCTGAAAAGTTGACTCCGCAGTTAAGAGCACTCGTTGCTCTTGCAGACATGGTTTTGAGTCCCAGCACCTGCCTGGTGGCTCACAACTGTCTGTAATTTGTTTCAGAGGATCTGGCACTCTCTTCTGATCTTCATGGGCACCAGGGAGGCATGTGGTACATACACATACATGCAGGTAAAATACTCATATACATAAAATAAATTAGCCAACATTTTGACAAGCACTGCAGTCTAAAGGTTTGCTGAGAGCTCTTGCTATTTTTAAATTATATTTTATTTTGCCCATGTGTTGGGGGTGTGGGTGTGTATGTGCAATAGCCTATATGTTTGGAAGTCAGAGGATAACGTGTGGGAGTAGGTGCTCTCCTTGACACCACGTGGGTCCCAGGGCTCAAGGTCGGGTTCTAAGGCTTGGCAGCAACTGCCTTTATCCGTTGAGCCATCTCTTCCACCCATCTCCTGCTATTTTTAAGTGTGGAAACTCTTGAGGGCTACTTGGTGCCAAGGCTAGTGGCTGACCTCAGTGTCACCCCTCACAAATGGAGGGTGTGGATGACCAAAATATGCCATCTTAAAATATACTTCTAGTTGTAGGATGACCATTCAGAGAAACTGCAGACACGAGCATTAGTCAGAAAAGCACTGTTTGAAAACGAAATGTACATGGGTTATTTACATTAACTAATCAGGTGTTTTATCTATATCTGGGTACTCATGCAGCCCAGAGATTGTCGCCTGTCTTTTGGAAGTAATTGATTGAAACCTTTTGGTTCTAATGGGACTCCTAACTTTGGGACTCGCACGGTTCACAGAACACTTCCTTCCTTGTCAACCCCCAGAACCTCCCTGGCCGGTGAGACTCTGTGTAGCATAGGAACTCAGCCTTCTGGCTTTGACTGAGCATCATGCCTCAGAATGCAAGCCACACACTTGAGTGCCTTGCGTCCATATGAACTATCTACCTTTGGCTCACTCCAGACAGACTCAGCCCAGACCAGTGAACCTTCCTCCGGGAGGGGTCCTTTCTCCTCGTCTGGAGCAGTCAGATCAAACACGATTCTGATGAAATGTTGCCTGTTTGTTTTAAACTTACTGCCATTTTCCTTTCTAAAGTTATATAGGCCCAACCTGTGGTCGTGTTTGGATTTTTTAAGTAACCACCTACTTGCACAGCGTGGCGCCCCTCACAAGTTCCCCTGTTCTGAAGTATTTTTATAACATTAGTTTGGCTGTGGACTTCAGTTAGCGATTATTTCCGTCAGGTGGGGAAGGAGGACTTCCGCTGGCCAAGAAGCCGCAAAGGCAAGTGAGCACTACAAGACCAGAAAGGCAGGGCCCGCCCAACACTTTGCTCGGCCAGGCCCCTCCCACACTCAGCCATAGCCTTCCCCGAAGTCTCGCTTTAGCAGCTCAGCCCAGGAACCGCGGCTTTCCGCTCCTGCTCCACGGGTCCCATCTTCTAATAGAACACCTACAGGCCGCCTCACTGGGCACTCCGCTTGAAGTACCGCCTCCCTGACGTGTCTCTACACCAATAGAACGTGGCTGTTTCCTCCAGACCCTCCTCCCTCACACACAAGCTAGTAAGACTAGAAACCTACCCCCCAGTCCAGCAGGGGCAAGCCACCAGTCCCTAGCGAGCCACAGGGCTCTGCACCAATCAGAAGTGGTCCAGTCTGTGCACCGCCTCCTGGAGCTTGCGGTGCGCGATTTGGCCTCCTAAGCAGATCTGTGATTGCAGGAGAAGGGCAGTGGAGTTGCGCTATGCAGTTACCCGAGGATACCACAATGCGCGCCCCTCTGGCCCTAGTGGTAGGTATGGCTGAGTGGGGACACGGCCCTGTACTCTTGTCCCTTCTTCTGTTGCTGGTTTTCCCTTCCTCTACGGTAGCCATCCTGTCTCGGGCTCCCAGCCGCTAGGTTTAATGTAGGCTGCCACGGGTACAGGAACCTCAGCTTGGAGGGTCCCCACCATTCCGTTTCGAGGTGGACTTGTGTACTGATGGAGCTCCTGTACGAGTTCCTACACTACACTAACCTGCACACCGATCTGCCCATCACTCTAGCCCCCCCGACACCCCAGCCCTGCTCGCCAGCATGCCACACCTGCCTTATTACCTAGCCGGTGGGTTAGATGTCAGAGGCCAGGACACATTAAGTATGGTTCCCAGGCTCAGCACCAAGTGATTGTATTTTTCATGCCAGTCTTACTGAAATTGGAAACCGGTAAATCAAAGCCTTTGTTAGAAATTTATATCGTTTTTTATGTTGTGAGATCTGTAGCTCTGGCTGGCCTGCAGCACATGCAGCTGAGGATGACCTTGAAACCCTCCAGCATCTGAGTCACACTTACTGATAACATTTGAGTCATAACACCCTTCTTCAGTTAAAATCTTATAGGTCTTGAGAAAATTAAAAATGTTCTTTTCCTTTAATAAGTAAGTCCAGAGGACTGGCGTGTAACTCTGATGTAAGTGTGAAAAGCCCTGGGTTCAATCCCCAGTAGGTCAAAAAAAAAAAAAAAAAAAAAAAATCTTTAAGCAGCATGTTTCTGTTCTTTTGGTTATCAGGTTTCAGAGATTTTCATTCCATACTACTTTAGAAACTTGTGACTTTGTGAGACTCCTTGAGGAAAAAGTGCTGGTGTCAGAATTCAAGTGTAGAACAAAGATTAAGGGCCTCGCCATACCCTCTTGGTTCAGCTTGACTCTTTGATGACCTGTGATGACCCCTATGAAGGGGTCACTCTGTTGGAGTCTGGTTCTTATGAGCATAGATGTTTAACCAGAATGATGATGCTTTTGCCTAGTGATTAGAATCATGAATCTACCGTTGAATGAGGGGTAATTTGGATGCTTTTAAGATTTGCTTTCCCTTTCAAAAGGATCAGGGAATGGGGATAGAGAGACCAGTGGGTAAAGGCAGTTTCCCACCGAGTTTGGTAGCTGAATCTTTTCCTCATGGTCATGTGTACACATACAATAATAGATGAAAAAGAACAATCTTTAAAAGTATCAAGAACCTAAGTAGAACCTAAGACCTATTGAATATTATGGACCAAATGAATGCCAGGATCTTACAGAGGAGAAATAGATATCTTTAGTTTGTTGGGCATGCCCTATCCTGAGGCCTGGTTCTAGACCTGAAGGCTGGGGCCTCCTCTTGTGGGATAAACATTTCATGGATGCTGAAGGGAGTGTAGTTCTCCATAGCTATCTGTTAACCTATTTCTCTGAATTCCAGTCTATTATCCTCCCAGTCTACAATGCTGAACAGTGGTTGGATGAGTGCTTGATGTCTGTTTTACAGCAAGACTTTGAAGGCACCATGGAGCTCTCTGTTTTTAATGATGCCAGCAAGGTATTTACGGGCCAGCCGTTGGGTGATTTAATACTTTACAGAACACATTTAAAGGAAGTTTCTTGATCTGCTGTGTCATACTTGCAGGACAAGTCTAGGGCCATCATTGAAAAATGGAAGGTGAAACTGGAAGATTCTGGCATCTCTGTAATCATCGGAGGCCATGACCTCCTTCTCCCAGAGGAGGTAACAAATTATAACTATGGTTTCTTAGTAACCTACAAACTTAAATGATTTCATAGTGTTACAATCTGGAGAAAGTATCCTGGTGAACAAAAGCATCCTGGTAATCTCCAGGTCTGGTGATTAGGTCTGCTGCCTACTGAGAACAAATGGGCCTCAGTGTCTGTCTGTCTGTTTTTCTTTCTTTTTCTCTTTCTCTTTTCTCTCTCCACACACACAGCAGGCTGACCTAGAACTCACAGAGATCTATCTGCCTCTGCCTACCACTGCCTCCCATTCAGTTGGTTTCTCCTCCTTTGGTAAGGATTTATTGCTGTCTGTATTTGTGTTCACTCCCAATTTGTAGGTGGAGCCTAATCCATATGTGAATTTTAAGAGATGTGGCCTTTGATAGATGATAGGGTCATGAGGGTAGAGACTTATGAATGGAAATAGGATTAGTGCTTTATGGAAGAGGCCCCAGATAGCCCTTTATCCTTCTCATGTGTGAGGACAAAGGGGAAATAACCTCAGTGAATCAGGAAACCCTCACCAGATACTGAATCTGCTCGTGCTTTGATCTTGGATATGTGGCTTTCTCTTAAGTGCATGGGTTATTCTGGTTCAAGGCAATTGCCAGTGTGGTTCATGTTCTATAATTCCTTAAGCACAGTTTTATTAATATTCATATATTGTAACATACCAATACCTCATTCCTTATTAGAGAATAATTCAGTTGTACAGGTAAACTGTGTTTTATTTATCTACTACATCAGTTGGTGGGCCTTTAGACTTTTCCACATTTTGGAAATTCTTGTCAATGGTGTCAGTACAAATACTTGTGTACACGTTTTTGTTTGAATACTGAGTTTTCAACTGTTTTAAATACATGAACATTGTTTTTCAAATTTATTGAGTATATGCCTTATAATTTTATATTTTCCAACTTGACAAACTGTTAACAAACTGTTAATCTCATATAGTACTGTTTTACACTTTCCAGTGGGTTCTGTTTACTCATATCCTGACTATTACTTGTTATTTTCTTTTGTAATTACTACTATAGCCATTCTAGTAAGTGAGGCATTTGATTGTGGGTTTGTTTGCATTTCCAAATGGCTGATGATGTTGAGCCTTCTGTTTATATTCTGACTATATGTCTCTTTGGATCAACTCTTTGTCCATTGTTTTTCCTGAATACTTTTTCATTTCTGATCTATAGAAGCAGTGTATCTATGTGGCATACCAGAACATTATTAGATGTATGATTTACATACACTTTCTTATATTTTTTAGATTCTCTTTTTAACCTCTTGTGGTAGTTACCTTTGGTGCACAAAAGTTTACAGTTGAAGAAATCCAGTTTAGTTTTTCTTCATGGCATGTCTTTTGGTGTCAGTATCTCAAACAACCATTGCTACATCAAAGTAGTAAAGAAATTACTCCTTTTTTTACTTTAAGGATTTTTATTCTTTTATTGCTTATATTTAGTCTTTAGTCCATTGTGAGTTAATTCTTTGTGGGGGGGGCAGTTTGGAGACAGGGTTTCTCTGTATAGTCCTGGCTGTCCTGGAACTCACTCTGTAGACCATCAACTGTGAAGTCTTGGGTTTTATAAGAAAGCAAGCCCCGCAAGCCAGGGGAAGTAAGCCAGTAGTAAACATCCCTCCATGTCCACTGCATCAGCTCTTGCCTTCAGATTCCTACCCTGTGTGAGTTCCAGTCCTGACTTCCTGTGGTGATGAACAGCAATGTGGAAGTGTAAGCTGAATAAACCCTTTCACCCCCAACTTCCTTCCTGGTCACAGTGTTTTGTGCAGGAATAAAAACCTTTACTAAGGCAGTCTCTTACTAAACCTGGTGTTCACTGATTGGGCAAGACTACTCAGCTAACACTCTTTCTGATTCCCTAGGGCTGAGATATATAGCACCGTGCTCTGCTTTTTATGTGGTAGTAGAGATACTGTCTCTCACGGTTGTAGGGAAGCACTTTGCTAACTGAGCTATTTCCCATCTCTTGTTAAAGACTGTTTTTTTTTTTAGACAAGCTTTCACAGTGTACATCAGGCTGGCTTAGAACTTAACAAGCCTCAGCCTCTCAGTTTCTGGGATTAAAAGTGTGAGCCACTGCACGTGGCTCTTTTTTTTTTTTTTTTTTATTGGAAATTTTATTTACATTTCAGATGTTTTCCCCTTACCCCATTTTCCCCCCTCCCTCCCAGGAACTCCCTATCCCTTCCCCCTCCTTTGCCTCTATGATGGTGTAACCCCCCCCCCCGTACCTCACCTCCCCACCCTCGAATACCCCCACCCACGACGTCCAGCCTTCATATGACCAAGGATCTTTTCTCCCACTTATATATAGCTTCCTTGCATAGATAGCTGGAGCCATGGATCCCTCCCTAAGCGTTCCCAGGCTAGTGGTTTAGACCCTGGGGGCTCTGGTTGGTTGGTTTTGTTGCTTTCCTCATGGTGTCGCAAATCCTCTCAACTCCTTCAGTCTTCACTCTATCTTCTCTATTGGGAACCCCATGATCAGTTTAATGGTTAGCTGTGAGCATCTGCCTCTGAATATGTCAGACTCTTGCAGACCTCTAAGGAGACAGCTATATCAGGCTCCTGTCAGCATGTACTTCCTGACATTCACATCAATGTCTACCTTTGGTGACTGCACATGGGATGGATACCCAGGTGGAATGGTCTGCAGACAGCCCCTCCTTCAGTTTCTGTCCTGTACTTTGTCTCCATATTTGCTCCCTTGAGTATTTTGTTACTCCTTCTAAGAAGGACAGAAGCCGCCCACACACTTGGTCATCATTCTTCATGAGCTTTATGTGTTCTGTGAGTTGAATCTTGGGTATTTCAAGCTTCTGGGCTAAAATCCAATAATCAGTGAGTGAATACCATGTATGTTCTTTTCTGATTGGGTTACTTCACTTGGGATGATATTTTCTAGTTCCATCCATTTATATAAGAATTTATCAAATTCATTGTTTTTAATAGCTGAGTAATATTCCATTGTATAAATGTACCACATTTTTTGTATCCATTCCTCTGTTGAAGGGCATCTGGGTTCTGTTGAAGGGTTTCTGGCTATTATAAATAAAGCTGCTATGAACATAGTGGAGCATATGCCCTTGTTATATGTTAGAGCATCTTCTGGGTATATACCCAGGAGTGGTATAGCTGGGTCCTCAGGTAGTGATATGTCCAATTTTCTGAGGAACCGCCAGACTGTTTTCCAGAGTGGTTGCACCATCTTGCAATCCCAGCAACAATGGAGGAGTGTTCTTCTTTCTCCACATCCTTGCCAGCATCTACTATCACCTGAGTTTTTGATCTTAGGCATTCTGACTGGTGTGAGGTAGAATCTCAGGGTTGTTTTGATTTGCATTTCCCTGATGACTAAGGATGCTGAACATTTCTTTAGGTGCTTCTCAGCCATTCACCATTTCCTCAGTTGAGAATTCTTTGTTTAGCTCCGTACCTCAGTTTTTAATAGGGTTATTTGGTTGTCTAGAGTCTACTTTCTTGAGTTCTTTGTATATATTGGATATTAGTCCTCTATCGGATGTGGGATTGGTAAAGATCTTTTCCCAATCTGTTGGTTGCCATTTTGTCCTATTGACAGTGTCCTTTGCCTTACAGAAACTTTGCAATCTTATGAAGTCCCATTTATCAATTCTTGATCTTAGAGCATAAGCCATTGGTGTTCTGTTCAGGAACTTTACCCTGTGCCTAGGTATTCGAGGGTCTTCCCCACCTTCTCTTCTATTATTTCAGTGTGTCTGGTTTTATGTGAAGGTCCTTTATCCACTTGGACTTGAGCTTTGTACAAGGAGATTTGTTGAAAATGCTGTCCTTGTTCCACTGGATGGTTTTAGCTCCTTTGTCAAAGATCAAATGACCATAGGTGTGTGGGTTCATTTCTGGGTCTTCAACTCTATTCCACTGATCTTCCTGCCTGTCTCTGTACCAATACCAGGCATTTTTTATCACTATTGCTCTGTAGTACAGCTTGAGGTCAGGGATGGCTATTCCTCCAGAAGTTCTTTTATTGTTGAGAATGGTTTTTGCTATCCTGGGTTTTTTGTTATTCCAAATAAATTTGAGAATTTCTCTTTCTAGCTCTGTAGTTGATATTTTAATGGGGATTGCATTGAATCTGTAGATTGCTTTTGGCAAGATGGCCATTTTTACTATATTAATCCTGCCAATCCATGAGCATGGGAGGTCTTTCCATTTCCTGAGATCTTCTTCAAATTCTTTCTTCAGAGACTTGAAGTTCTTGTCACACAGATCTTTCACTTGCTTGGTTAGATTCACGCCGAGGTATTTTATATTATTGTGACTATTGTGAAGGGTGTCATTTCCCTAATTTCTTTTTCAGCCTGTTTATCTTTCACGTAGAGGAAGGCTACTGATTTGTTTGAGTTGATTTTATAACCTGCCACCTTGCTGAAGTTGTTTATCAGGTTTAGGAGTTCTCTGGTGGAAGTTCTGGGATCACTTAAGTATACTATCATATCATCTGTGAATAGTGATATTTTGACTTCTTCCTTTCCTATTTGTATTCCTTTGACTTCTTTTTGTTGTCTAATTGCTCTGGCTAGGACTTCCAGTACTATATTGAATAGGTAGGGAGAGAGTGGGCAGCCTTGTCTAGTCCCTGATCTTAGTGGGATTGCTTCAAATTTCTCTCCCATTTAGTTTGATGTTGGCTACTGGTTTGCTGTATATTGCTTTTACTATGTTTAGGTATGGGCCTTGAATTCCTGATCTTTCCAAGACTTTCATGAAGGGATGTTGAATTTTGTCAAATGCTTTCTCAGCATCTAGTGAGATGATCATGTGGTTTTTTTCTTTGAGTTTGTTTATATAGTGGATTACATTGATGGATTTCCGAATATTGAACCATCCCTGCATTCCTGAGATAAAGCCCACTTGATCATGATGGATGATTGTTTTGATGTGTTCTTGGATTCGGTTTGCTAGAATTTTATTGAGTATTTTTGCATCGATATTCATAAGAGAGATTGGTCTGAAGTTCTCTTTTTTTGTTGGGTCTTTGTGAGGTTTAGGTATGAGTGTGATTGTAGTTTCATAGAACGAATTGGGGAGTATTCCTTCTGTTTCTATTTTGTGGAATAGTTTGAAGAGAATTGGTATTAGGTCTTCCTTGAAGGTCTGATAGAATTCTGCACTAAAACCATCTGATCCTGGGCTTTTTTTGGTGGGGAGACTTTTAATGACTGCTGCTATTTCTTTAGGGGTTATGGGACTGTTTAGATGGTTTATTTGCTCCTCATTTAACTTTGGTACCTGCTATCTGTCTAGAAAATTGTCCATTTCATCCAGATTTTCCAGTTTTGTTGAGTATAGGCCTTTGTAGTAGGATCTGATGATTTTTTGAATTTCCTCAGTTTCTGTTGTTATGTCTCCCTTTTCAGATCTGATTTTATTAATTTGGATACTGTCTCTGTGCCCTCTGATTAATCTGGCTAAGGGTTTATCTATCTTGTTGATTTTCTCAAAGAACCAACTCCTGGTTTTGTTGATATTTTGTATAGTTCTTTCTGTTTCTACTTGGTTGATTTCAGCCCTGAGTTTGATTATTTCCTGACGCCTACTCCTCTTGGGTGTATTTGCTTCGTTTTGTTCTAGAGCTTTCAGGTGTGCTGTCAAGTTGTTACTGTGTGCTCTCTCCAATTTCTTTTTGTAGGCACTTAGAGGTACGAGTTTTCCTCTTAGCACTGCTTTCATGGAGTCCCACAAGTTCTGGTATGATGTTTCCTCATTTTTGTTAAATTCCAAGAAGTCTTTAATTTCTTTCTTTATTTCTTCCTTGACGAAGTCATCATTGAGTAGAGCATTGTTCAGTTTCCACATGCATGTGGGTTTTCCCTTGGTTTTGTCATTATTAAAGGCCAACCTTAGTCCGTGGGGATCTGATAGGATGCAAGGATTATTTCAATCTTTTTGTATCTGTTGAGGACTGTTTTGTGACCAATTCATGAGGTGCTGAGAAGAAGGTATATTCTTTTGCTTTAGGATGAAATGTTCTATAGATATCTGTTAAATCCATTTGGTTCATAACTTCTGTTAATTTCAATGTGTCTTTGTTTAGTTTCTGTTTCCATGATCTGTCCATTGGAGAGAGCGGGGTGTTAAAATCCCCCACTATTATTGTGTGAGGTGCGATGTGTGCTTTGAGCTTTAGTAAAGTTTCTTTTATGTATGTAGGTGCCCTTGCATTTGGAGCGTAGATGTTCAGAATGGAGAGTTCATCTTGGTAGATTTTTCCTTTGATGAGTATGAAATGTCCTTCCTTATCTTTTGGTTGAAAGTCGATTTTATTTGATATTAGAATGGCTACTCCAGCTTGTTTCTTGGGACCATTTGCTTGGAAAATTGTTTTCCAGCCTTTTACTCTGAGGTAAAGTCTGTCTTTGTCACTGAGGTGCGTTTCTTGTTTGCAGCAAAATTCTGGGTCCTGTTTATGTTTCCAGTCTGATAGTCTACGTCTTTTTATTGGAGAATTGAGTCCGTTGCTGTTAAGAGATATTAAGGAAAAATGATTGTTGTTTCCTATTATTTTTGTTATTAGAGGTGGAATTATGTTTGTGTAGCTGTCTTTTTTGGGGGGTGTTGGAAGATTACTTCCATGATTTTTCTAGGTTGTAGTTTCCTTCCTTGTGTTGGCGCTTTCCATCAGTTATCCTTTGAAGTACTGGGCTTGTGGGAAGATATTGTGCAAATTTGGTCTTGTCATGGAATATCTTGGTTTCTCCATCTATAGTGATTGAGAGTTTTGCTGGGTATAGCAGTCTGGGCTGGCATTTGTGTTCCCTTAGGGTCTGTATGATATCAGACCAGGATCTTCTAGTTTTTATAGTCTCTGGTGAAAAGTCTGGTGTAATTCTTATAGGTCTGCCTTTATATGTTACCTGACCTTTTTCCCTTACTGCTTTTAGTATTCTTTCTTTGTTTTGTGCATTTGGTGTTTTGATTATTATGTGACGGGAGGTATTTCTTTTCTGGTCTAGTCTGTTTGGTGTTCTATAGGCTTCTTGTATGTTTATGGGCATCTCGTTCTTTAGGTTGGGGAAATTTTCCTCCATAATTTTGTTGAAGATTTTTACTGGCCCTTTAAATTGGGAATCTTCACTCTCATCTATACCTATTATCCTTAGGTTTGGTCTTCTCATTGTGTCTTGGATTTCCTGGATGTTTTATGTTAAGAACTTTTTGCATTTTGCATTTTCTTTGACAATTGTGTCAATGTTTTCCATGGTATCTTCTGCACATGAGATTCTCTCTTCTATCTCTTGTATTCTATTAGTGATGCTTGCATCTATGACTCCTGATCTCTTTCCTACATTTTCTATCTCCAGAGTGTCTCCCTTTGAGATTTCTTTGTTTCTATTTCCATTTTTAGATCCTGGACGGTTTTGTTCAATTCCTTCACCTGTTTGGTTCTGTTTTCTTGCAATTCTTTAAGGGATTTTTGTGTTTCCTCTTTAAGGGCTTCTACCTGTTTACCTGTGTTCTCTTTCAATTCTTTAAAGGATTTTTGTATTTCCTCTTTAAGGGCTTCTACCTGTTTACCTGTGTTCTCTTTCAATTCTTTAAAGGATTTTTTATTTCTTCTTTAAGGGCTTCTACCTGTTTACCTGTGTTCTCCTGTATTTCTTTAATGGAGTTACTTATGTCCTTCTTAAAATCCTTTATCATCATCATGAGAAGTGATTTTAATTCTGAATCCTGTTTTTCCTGTGTAATGGGGTATCCAGGGCTTGCTATGGTGGGAGAACTGGGTTCTAATGATGTCAGGTAACTTTGGTTTCTGTTGCTTGTGTTCTTGCGCTTGCCTTTCACCATCTGGTTGATTCTAGTGTTACCTGTGCTCACTGTGTCTGACTGGAGTCTTTCCAGTTATCTTGCGTGTGTCAGAACTCCTCAGATTCCAGATGTCTCTGTGTTCCTGTGATCCTAAGCTCCCTCTGCTCTGGATGCAGTAGGTCCTCTAGGATGTCTCAGGATCAGGTGTTTCCACAGGAGCAGACCTGCTAAGTGTCTGCCCCAGGCAAAAGGACCAGGCTCCGGGGCAGGTGGCTTTTATTAAGAATCTTTGCATGTGTGTTCATTAGGGATGTTGTTTTTGGTCTCCGGTTCTTACACTATTTTTTGGTAGCTTTGATGTCAGGAATTCTGGCCTCTGGGACAGCTTAGAGAGGGGAATGTATTCTAATTTTTGGAAACATTTAAGAAGGACTAGTATTAATTCTCTTGTTTGGTAGAATTCATTGGTGAAGCCATTGGATCCTGGGCTTATTTCTTTGCTTTGTTCCTGAATCCTCACTTTTAGTTTGTATGTCAGAAGTTTCTCTGCTTCACTAAGTTTCCTGACACACACCCCTAGTGTAGGCAGCCGTGGTTATGACCAGCACCTGACAATGTAAGCAGCTGGCTTCCAGAGTGGCCAGCTCAGGAACTGGTAAACTGTAGGCAGCCGTGGTTATGACCAGCACCTGACAATGTAAGCAGCTGGCCAGCAAACAAGTCCTTTGAGCATGCGTCGGCCTCGTGCCCCTTCTGAGTGGGCTTATGCTAATAAGGTGTTGGCAGCTTAACCTATCCTGGAGGACACATCACCCAGCCCGCCTAGGGCAGTTATATAAGCAGCTCCTTTCTGCTGCTTGGAGTCCAGGCCCTTCCATCTCCTTCCTGGTCCAGGCCCTTCCATCTCCTTCCTGGTCCAGGCCCTTGCATCTCCTTCCTGGTCCAGGCCTTTCCCTTCCCTTCCTGGTCCAGGTCCCCCGTCCAGTTCCCCATTCCTATGTCAAGAGCCGTTCCTGGATTAAAGCCAACTGAGAAGGATCCTACCGTGTCGCGTCTTACTTGCGGGCCAAGGCGGACGCGACATATGGTGGCCCGCACGGGGAAACTGAGGACTTCACCTTCGTTGGATTCAGAACTCAGCAGCTAGGAACGGCGGCGGTACAGGTATAGTTATTGCCACAGAAAGTGCCCAGTGAGTAGGGCCGTCACAAGGTCCGCGGTAAAGCGGCGTCACAGAAAGTGCCCAGTGAGTAGGGCCGTCACAAGGTCCGCGGTAAAAGCGGCGTCACAGAAAGTGCCCAGTGAGTAGGGCCGTCACAAGGTCCGCGGTAAAGCGGCGTCATAGAAAGTGCCCAGTGAGTAGGGCCGTCACAAGGTCCGCGGTAAAGCGGCGTCACAGAAAGTGCCCAGTGAGTAGGGCCGTCACAAGGTCCGCGGTAAAAGCGGCGTCACAGAAAGTGCCCAGTGAGTAGGGCCGTCACAAGGTCCGCGGTAAAGCGGCGTCATAGAAAGTGCCCAGTGAGTAGGGCCGTCACAAGGTCCGCGGTAAAGCGGCGTCACAGAAAGTGCCCAGTGAGTAGGGCCGTCACAAGGTCCGCGGTAAAGCGGCGTCACAGAAAGTGCCCAGTGAGTAGGGCCGTCACAAGGTCCGCGGTAAAGCGGCGTCACAGAAAGTGCCCAGTGAGTAGGGCCATCACAAGGTCCGCGGAAAAGCGGCGTCATAAGGTCCGTGGTCATAGGTCCATGGTAAAGTGGCAATTGAATCACGAGAAACCTTAGAAGTATCATGTTTGTGTTTGTTGTAGACCAGGTGTGGTCGGTCTGGGTGTCGTAATTATGTTTTTCCTAGTATGTAGTCTTTGTTTCTGTTTAAATTGTCATTGTCCAAGACATAAGTGTAAAAAAAATAATAAAGGACGAAAAAGGGCCTCCAACATCTATCCTAGCACAAAAGATTTAGAGACAGAGAGTTCCTCCAGCTCCGATAGCTCAGTTGAGGAGGAAGGAGGGAACTTAGGCAAGATGGAGGAGGAAGAAAAGTTAGAAAAGATGGAGGAGGATCAAGAGAACCTATCAGTTGAAAGGGAGTCTGTGACCCTCTCTAGGCGGAGGAAAGGCAAACATGGGGCGGAGAAGCTTAAACCACCTGCTTGGGAGACGCCCACAGCTCCGCCCCTAGGCCCGCCTCCATATGCGGAGGTTCCTCGGGCCGGTCCACCCCCAGGGACTCCAGGAACTCAATCGTTCTGCCCTGAGACTTGGAAGGAAGCGCGTATGGCCTTCCCAGTTTTTGAAGATCCAAATCAACAAAGATATCATGAGCACTTGGATATCAAAATGTTAAAAAATCTTGCAGAATCAGTCAGGGCTTACGGCGTTAATGCTTCCTACACGCAATCCTTGATAGAAAGGATAGCGACACAGGCCATGACACCATCTGATTGGATAAGTACTGTGAAAGCCTGCTTAACTATGGGGCAATATCTTGACTGGAAATCTATTTACAGTGATTATGCTCAAAGACAGGCTCAAGCCAATGCCGCCGCAGGACAGCCCTTATGGAACCTGGATATGTTTCTAGGTCAGGGACAATGGGCAGGTAACCAGACAGCATATCCGCCAGCGGTGTACGACCAAATTAATGCCATGGCTGTTAGAGCCTGGAAAGCTCTACCCAATAGGGGAGAAGTTTCTGGCAATTTAACAAAAATCCTCCAGGGTCCTAATGAGCCTTTCTCCGACTACGTGGCTCGCATGATGGAAGCCGCAGGGAGAATATTTGGTGATCCTGATACAGCCATGCCATTGATAGAGCAATTGGTGTTTGAACAGTGCACCAAAGAGTGCAGGATGGCCATCACCCCCTGGAAAGCAAAGGGCTTGCAGGCGTGGATGAAGGCTTGTAGGGAGATTGGTGGACCATTGTCCAACTCTGGCTTGGCAGCTGCAGTTATGCAGTTGTCTAAGGGTAAAGGCAGGACCCCTGCTGCAGGGGCTTGCTTCAACTGCAGCCGAGATTGACTCGGAAGATCTCCAGCCCGGCAGTCCCAGACGGAGAAAAGGATGATGAGGGCATAGATTCTGTTTTTGACCCTACTACTGCTATGGATACCAGGTGACTTTATACCTTTGTGGGCCGTCACACGCACCTGGCCAGTGCTTATGCCGGTCCATTCTAACTCCCTGGTCCTTCCTACCTTTTCTCTACCTTTTGTGTTTGTATGCTTTGCAAAAATCAAAACTCTGCGCTTTGTATTAGCCAATGTATCTGCTTGGTTGGATCCCCTTGCAGATAGTAAAGTTGACGCAGAGGTTTTGAGAAACATGCTTGTTCAGGTAAGTTTGGGATCGTCACAAGGTTCGGGGGACGCCTCGAACCGGACTGATGACTCCCTAAGCATCACCATGCTATTTATGATTTACAATGCCACCATATCTTTGCCAAAGAACTCTACTAAATGCAGAGTGCTGGAAAGGCAGGAATAACACTACCTTTATTGTCAGACTACCTACCTCTGTACCGGTAACGGTGGAGGTTGACCTTAATACCTGTTTAGATATAAACCTATTCAGCTTTCTTGCGTCTCCTCTCTCAGGACTGTATATTATTTCTTTGGTATATAACTCTTCTCAGTCTCTCAATCAGAGTCGTCTCCTGTCTGAGTACCTGAAAGGAAACCGGTCGAAAGAAGACGAGTACCTATCCAGGAGGCTCCTGTTGCAGATCGCTACCCTGAATGGCACCCACCTGGATCCCTCTACTTTGGAGGGGCTCACCACTTGGGTCAAGGGTGCCCTCAATTTTCGTTAAAAGAATGAGCGGGAGTATTTATCTGGGGAGCTGTTGTTCTCCTAGGATGTGGTTTCTGCCTTTAGTTTCTGTGTCATTTGTGCCATGACCATGCAGGACATAAGGTTGTTGTTTACCAGGCGCTGACTGCCATGAAGGAAGGCACTCCCCCAGGTATTTGGCTGGCCTCCCTTAGGGAGGCATAGTGGGGAGCCTTCTGGACCCGGTAATGGCCATTCAGGCATAATCCCTAGATCCTGACCATCTTGACCATTGCCAAAGGTGTACACTCATGAGGCTCCTACAGCATCACCTCAATGTTTCTGAAGCGGGGAGTACGAGGAGCGCCTCGACTAGAGATGTTCTCAATCCTGAGATAGATTCTCTGAAAGCATGTCCGAGTGCATAGAGGTTTTGTGCCAAATGTACCTCTCCCTGAAAAAAGGCACGAAGGCGGGTATGGCAGAAATATAAACTTTCCCATCACAATGCCTTCACTTTGCACAAGGGCTCGGACCTCTGTTTTCCACCGCTGACTTGCTGCGCTAGCGGCGACTCTATAGGTGTGCTTTATCGCCTCACGCCAACCACCTAATGAATGAGTTCAAGCATGCTTGGGTGTGGGATGCCTAAGGTCTGAAGGGTCCAGAGGTAACCTAATTCAAATTTAATAAATAAATAAGGGGGAGATGTAGGCAGCCGTGGTTATGACCAGCACCTGACAATGTAAGCAGCTGGCTTCCAGAGTGGCCAGCTCAGGAACTGGTAAACTGTAGGCAGCCGTGGTTATGACCAGCACCTGACAATGTAAGCAGCTGGCCAGCAAACAAGTCCTTTGAGCATGCGTCGGCCTCGTGCCCCTTCTGAGTGGGCTTATGCTAATAAGGTGTTGGCAGCTTAACCTATCCTGGGAGGACACATCACCCAGCCCGCCTAGGGCAGTTATATAAGCAGCTCCTTTCTGCTGCTTGGAGTCCAGGCCCTTCCATCTCCTTCCTGGTCCAGGCCCTTCCATCTCCTTCCTGGTCCAGGCCCTTCCATCTCCTTCCTGGTCCAGGCCCTTGCATCTCCTTCCTGGTCCAGGCCTTTCCCTTCCCTTCCTGGTCCAGGTCCCCCGTCCAGTTCCCCATTCCTATGTCAAGAGCCGTTCCTGGATTAAAGCCAACTGAGAAGGATCCTACCGTGTCGCGTCTTACTTGCGGGCCAAGGCGGACGCGACACCCTAGCCCTTTGGGCGCTCAGCAAGGCTGGTACTGATGTATTTCAGTGTTTTGAGTCTTCCCTTTTTTCATCTGGCTATGTTGGTTACTTTGTTACTTCATTTACTCCTAGGGTCTCTGGTCATAATTTTTGTCTTTTTGATTGATGGATTATCAGTATAATGATGTTGGGTTTTATTTGTTTACTTATTTCTTAAAATAATTTAAGAATAAAATTGGTTTTATCTGATATTTGCACAGTCACCCAGATCTCTTTGTGATTAGTCCATGGGGTGTTTTTTACATGCTGTCTCTCAGCTCACTGTGTGACTTTGGATCTCTTAGAACATTTAGAGGAGTCATTTTTAAATTTACTATTATTTTGTTTTGAGATAGTGTCTTACTGTGTAACTCAGGCTGGCTTGACCTTGGGATTTTCTTGCCTCAGTTTCTCCAAATTCTGAGATTGTAGATGTAAACTGTCTAGATGAGTAATTTTAAAAAATTATTCACCTTAGCCAGGCAGTGGTGGCACACGCCTTTAATTCTAGAACTTGAGAGGCAGAGGCAGGCAGATCTCTGTGAGTTTGAGGCCAGCCTGGTCTACAGAGCAAGTTTCCTTACACCTGTCAACTCCTTACTTGATGTTACAAAAATTACATCTTTGTTGTATGTCCATAGAGGTACATTTATAAATTGTGCCTGTTGACATAGATTATGTTGTTCTACATATCATCTCATAAGTCATATTCCATTATATACAGATCAAAATAAGACAATCTAATCTTTTTATATTTGCTGTGCCCCAGCCTTAAATCAATACCATTCATATTCTTTGGTTCAAGTTCCTGTTTAGCCCCAGGATTCCTCTCTGTCCCTGTGAGCAATCCACAAACGTCCTTGGTTTTTGTTTGTTTGGAATTTCTTGATTCCTTCATTTTTGAAGGATAATTTTATAATAATTTTCATTTCATTTTATTATTTTATGTGTATGGGCATTGAGCCTGCATGTATGTTTCCACATCTTGTGCATGCCTGGTACCACCAAAGGCCACAAGAGTGGGTCAGAGTCCTCGAACTTAGAGTTACTGACAATTGTCAGCCACTTTATGGGTGCTGGGAATTGAACCCAGTACCTTTGGGAGAATAGCCAGTGCTCTTAATGTCTGAGCCATCTATTGCTTGAGCCCCAACAGCTTTAATTTCTATAGGTTATAATATTAATGATAAGCTGCTTACATACTATACTGTCTTATGCCATTGCCAATGTTGAGTGGGGTGGGGGTTGGGGGAAGAGTTTTGAGAGCAGTGTGCAGGCCGAGGCAATGGTGTGAAGATCAGAGGGCAACTTTTAGGAGTTGGTTCTCACCTTGTACACCAACCTAGTTGGCTCACAAGCTTCTGTGTGATTCTCCTTTCTCTGCCTCCCATCTGGCCACAGGGGTGCTGGGATTATAGATACACACTGGTGTACCTAGCTTTTCTATTTCTTTTTTTATTTTTAAGAGGAGTAAACTTTTTTTTTTCAAAAGCTAGCTGAGTTGGTTGCCTTGGGGTTACTGTTCAGAGACTAAATCCTTCATCTTCATTGGACTCCTCTGTCTCTTCCTTGGCACTAGGCTTGGCTAGGGCTCAGCAACAGCAAGAACAGCAGTGATAGCAGCAGCCACGGGGATAGCAGCCACAGATGCTGTTGGGTCAGTCAGGAATTGATCTTTTCAGAAAGTGGGAAGGTATACTCAATCTCTACAGACAAAGCCAGGACCTGCTTGTACTCACTGGATAGCATTAGGGGAACAGTCACATAAACACCTTCCCAAAGAAGGAGGAATACAGTTTCTAATGTGATATCAATCACTCTGGGGTCGTACATGCTGCCACTGTTAAACACCTGCTGTTTGATCAACCCAAGGGAGAAGACGTTAGCAGTACGGCTTTGCTGACTTCCATTTTGTCTGTCTTTATCAGCTGCATATCACTTAAAGTTTCAGTTGTATCTCCCAGAGATTTTAGTGTTAATACCTAAAGCCTGGTGGAAGGGGGTTTTCTTGGGTCCAAGACCAGTGCTCTGGAACCACATAACTTTACAGGTGGCAGCTTGCATCTTCTTGGACAGCAGTATGTCCTCCATTTCATTGAGGTCGTTTTCCTTGTGTAACACAAAGCCCAAATTTCTCCAACAGTGAAGCATCTGTTTCTCAAAAGCTGACGTGTTTTCCAGATGCCCTTAGGATGGCTTTGGGCATCATTGCTGTCCCTGGCTGTGAGCACCACAGCGTTCCCTGGGAGCAACATGAATGAGAGCCCACATTTTCTGCCCCACCATGAAGCAGTTTGAATGATTACCTAAATGTTAGGTGATCTTAAGGAAGTAGTTGGACTTCCAGGTTGCCCAGCCTTTCCTGGGTACTATGTTAGTGCATCAGAGGTTGCCATGAAAAGTTAAAAGATTATGTCACTCTAATGAGTATGGCTATCCAGGTATTGCATTTGGCTTCTCACATGGGTTTTAGGGGCACAAACCTCCATATGAGTCACCTCCCTCCCCACTTGGCACCTTATACAATTGGTAAGTCAGTTATTAGAAGAAAGGAGAAAAGCTATATATTCACATTGTCTTTTATAATTATGTGTTCAGCCCTCACTGGTGCTGTGGTTTTTGAGTGGATTGAGGATTTTCCAATCTTTTCAGCCTTAAGAACGTTAGGATTTTTCTAAGGCTATCAACAGAATTTTTTCGACTTTAGTTTATCTGGGAATGTCTTCATTTCTCTTTCACTTTTTGAATGAAACACTTGGGTGACAGTCTTCTTTCTGTGATGCATGCTCCTGGCCTTCTCATTTCTGACAGTAAGCCAGCTGTTAGCTACACTGAGGTTTCCTTCTGTCCTAGTTAACTTTCACTGTCAACTTGACACTGCCTGGAGTTACCTCAGAAGGTATTCTCAGTTGAAGAATTGCCCAGATCAGTTTGATCTGAAGGATTTGTCTGTGAGGGATCTCCTTAGTTGTTAATTGCTGGGGGAGGGCTCAGCTTACTGTGAATGGTCCTGTTCCCTGGGCAAGTGGGCCTGGGCTGTAGAAGGAACTTAGTTGAACATAATCCAGGGAGTGAGGCAGCAAGCGCTGCCCCTCTAAGGTTTAAGCTTTAAGCTCCTGCTTGGTTTCTGCACCAACTCCCACAGTGATGGACCATGACCTGGAAGTATAAATCAGATAAAACCTTTTCTCTTCTAAAATGCTTCTGGTCAGAGTGTTTCATCACAGTAACAGAAAAGTAGGACAATCCTGTGAGGAATTTTCTTACTCAGGTTATTTGAAGTGTTATCCTATATGTGGGTAGCACCTTCAGGTGCCTGTATCCTTAATAGGTTCACCTGCTATTGAAGACGCTACTGCCGTCCTTGTCTAATATCAAAACCCAGCATCTCTGAGATTCTAGTGTGGGCTGAAGACTCATTCTCTCTAGGAATCCTTCAGACCCTTAGCACCAGATTGGACTATGGAGGTACCCAGCTTCATGAACTGCAGGGTTCTCAACGTCTCCAATGTGAGACAGTATTGTATTGAAGTATTGACTGAGCCAGAGTATTGCCATTTTCAGTTGTACAGAACCTGGTCACAAAAGATCATCACGGCTGAGCCTGTTGACCGTCTCCTTTCCCTCATAGGAGGAGAGGTTGGAGAAGGGATCATGGAGCCCTCGCCTGAGTATCTAGCTACGCTTCCTAACAACTTGTATGCAGTTTTGTCCTGATCATGTGGTCTCTGGGAAAGGTTAGAATGTGGAAGGTCCAGGGGAAGGGCCTCCATCTGTGCAGCCCCAGGGAAGCTGTCATCCCTGCAGACCTTCCAACATGGTCACTTTAAGGCCAAATCCTGCCCATACTCCCTCACCCATTTCTCTGTAAGCAAATTTAACAAACTCATCAGTTCCCCAGGTGAGCTTTGGTGAAATCATACCTCGCTTTGTTGTTGAGATCTTAGGAGGAGTGGTAGATATTATTTTTGTCTTTCTCAAGGAAGGAATCTTAGCAACAGTTAGTCATTGACAGACTACCCAGACATATTGTTTAAGTCAGCCCAATAAATGCTTTTTAGTATGTATTCATTCTGTTCTGCTTTTCCCTGGAACTCTGATTAATATGACTTGTAAGTGAAAAGTCATTTCCTTCTTGTAACTGTGGAGAGTTAATATTTTTTGACATATTCATATCTTTTGGCATTTTTTAAAAATGTTGTGATTCATTTGTTTTCCTAGTTGTAGTTTGTTTGGCTTTCTAAATGTTGATTATCGTTGGTTTGAACGTATCTGGGAAGTTTTCAGCCATTATGTCTTCTGTTAGTTTTTCTGATTATTTTTTTTTTCCTCCACTTGCAGCACACACCATGTGCACATGGTGTGCTCAGTAGTGTTCCATAATCTCGGGCTGTTTTTCCTTCTTTTTCTCTGTTCATCAAGTAGCAAAATCTTTATGCATCTATTTTCAAGTTTCCAAATTTTTCCAGTGTCACTGTAGTCTTGAGTCTGCTACTAAAAATCCGTTTCTGTTATTGTTATTGGCAGCTTTAGGACTTTTATTTGGTTCTTTATTCTTCCGGCTGTATTTTTTGTGAATGCTGTTTTGAAAACTGTGACATTGTTGCAGCTTTACCTGTGATCATGACTTTCCTTGCATCTAATGTATTTGTAACGACTGCTTTGACTCTCAGCTTTAAACCTGATGTCTGGCTGTTCTTAACGGAAGTTTCTGCTATCTGCCCTTTGCCCTGAGTGTAGGGCATACTTTCCTGTTTCTTTTCATGTCTTCTGTTTTCTGCTGGAACATGACAGTATAGATAGCAGGTGTCTGGTTGCTGCTGACATTGCTCAGAGGCAAGTTACCTGAGGTAGCAGTGGTCTTGGCTGGACTGTGGTTGTCTTCCTCTTTCCACACCTTCAGCTCCAGGAACCACGGATTGCTCTGTCTTTTGTTTGTTTGTTTTTGTTTTATTTTGTTTTGTTGTTTTGTTTTCAATGACACTGTGGGGCAAAAATTGCTGCAGAGACTAATCCAGTAAAATTTAGTCCTCTTTGAAGAGACAGTTCCTGAGGTCAGTGTTTTCAGTGATAAATCTGTCAGGCCCCTGTCCCCATCACCTCTGCAGCTTTTTTGGTATCTAGGCCTGGGTATGACCACATTGTTACATGTGAGGTCTGTGCCTTTGTGGACTGTGCTCTGCTAATTCTAATTTTCCTTGGCCATTGTGGTAGTTTGAATAGGAATGGGCCCCATAAGCTCATTTATTGGAATGCTTGGTCATTAGGGAGTCGCACTACTTGAGAGGGATCAGGAGGGTGTGGCCTTGTTGGAGGAAGTGTGTCACTAGGGGTGGGCTTTGAGGTTTCAAAAGCTTGAGGCAGGCCCAGTGTCCCTCTTTCCTGCTGTGTTTGGATCCTTATGGATCTCAGCTACCATGTCTACCTGCATGTTGCCATGTTTTTCACAATGCTGATAATGGATTAAAGCTTTCTCTCCTCCCCCCATCCCCCATTTCCTTCTCCTTCCATGCAGTTCATTTCCCTTTTCCATATACTCATGGGAAAAGGAAGGAATGGTGCCTCCTGTTTTATATAGATGGGAAATGAGTTCCCTGAAAGTGTTGTCAGGTTCCTGACTGTACTGCCCATCTAGTTACAGTTTACACAGTTCAGAGTCCTGGGTTGGGGTTAACCATATTGGTTTATTGTCTTCTCTACCTTTTGTTAGATTTTTTCACACATTATTTTGGACTTTCTATGTAAATGGTTTAATTCTGATTAGATATTATGCTTTTATTTGTTTTTCTATTTTTTACTTTTGTATTTTTGCTTGACACAAGGTGAGACGTCTAGAAGGATAATGTGTAGAGAGAATCTTTTATATGCTGTATGCAATAATAGCACTTGTTAATAAAAAAGCCTATAGCCAGTGAGCTGAGGCAGGATGAGAAGGTGGAACATCTGGTAGGAGGAGAGAGGGGAATTCTGGGAAAGAGTCAGGTGCAGGATTTGCCTTAAACTCTGGAGGAGACAGTCACATAAACCTGAGGAGAGGTGACCAACCATGTGGCACACTTAGAATAGAACAAATGGGATATTGAGATATGAGTTAGTTGGAGAACAGAGGCAAGGCTATTGGCCTAAGCATTTATTAATAAATGTTAAATCTCAGAGCCATTATTTCTGGGAATTAAGAGGATGGGTGGAAAAAGTGTGCTGTTACAATGATATGAAGTGACACTCATGATGGCAGAGTCCTGGATGCCACTGACTTGGCAGAAGGAAGCAAGTGACCACTTGGTAGCCAGCTAAAGCCTGGGATGTGAGAAAGCCTGCTACACCTTGCTGTGTCCCACCATACTGCCCCTCCTCCCCAGTGATGAAGGCCTACCAGACCCAAAACAAACAAAATCGAAAACCCTCAAAAAACAAAAAAGCTTTTTTACAAATACTGTCTGCTTTGATTAGTGAAAACCTGTTCTTTCTTCCAGAGCTTTTGTTATTATACTGTAGTTACATTGTTGAAGCTTGTTTAGAGTTATATTCTGGAGCTTTTGTTATTATAATGTAGTTACAATGTTGAAGCTTGTTGTAACATTGACAGTATTGTATGCATGTGCTCCACAGCATAGTGTATCAGGTGCTGATGCAGCAGAGCAGCAGTATCCTGGGACTGGATTTCCTGAGTGTTACAACCTTTTACAGAGCCATGAACCATCCTGTCTCCATAGCAACACTCTGGTGTCTATTCACATCTTATTTTCTCTTTATTTCTCTTTGAAAATGTTTTTTTCTTAACATTTTCTCTTAAGTTTTCTGGAGCCAGTACTTAAAATGATCTTTGTACCTGGGATATAGATGGTAAAGTATTTAAGATTCCTACTTGTCTGCAGTGCCTTTTAAAGTCCTACTTAGTTTGTTTGGGCAAAGAATTCTAGAGGCAAAATAATTTTTCTCATAACTGTAAAGGATCACCTCATTACCTTCTAGTGTATTATTATGATTCTTGCTATTTTAAAGGTATCTTCTTTGAAAGATACCTTTAAAGACTGTTAATACTTCAGTTTTGACATTTTTGATGTTGGGTCAAGGTTTTTGTTTCTCTTTTCCTTTATTTTCAAGATTAAATGATTTGCCTCATAGTCTTTCTTCTCAATGTAGTAAGTCAGGGACTTTAAGGTCTAGACTTGAAAAGAGTGCACCTCATACAGTGCTTAAGATTAGAATGTGTGTCAAAAAAGCTGGGTGTGGTAGCATATTTGGAGAAAGGCCAAGCCCTGGGACAGCCAGCCAGGCCTGCTTAGTGAGATTCAGGCTCATGAGAGACCTGTCTCAGAAAAAAAGATGGACAGGGTCTGAGGAAAGAGACCCCCGGAATGGCAACATTCTCCTAACTTGTCTTCATCTTGTGCATCTGGAAAATGTTAATATTTTCTGTAAATTATTTCCTAGTCTTATTGTCTTTACATTGAAATAGAAAACTACATGGGTTACTATACAATGTACGTTTCAACCTCTGAAACATGAATTTGAAACTAAATGTTCTCTGATATTCTTTAGTTAAGAGGGATTTTGCAGCTTCTGTCATCGAATTGAAAGGGCATTTTGATGACTGATGTTTTAAAGACAGATTTTATCTTTTATAAAACCTGAATTGCTTGCCACTGAGTCATATCATGTCTGAATGCATTCTATGACAAGGACAGTGTAAAACTAACGACCCCCAGGTGGAGTGCAGGGAGATGACATCACCTCATTGTCCGTGGGAAGTAAATGAGAATTCATGGCAATCCTGTACGGCACAGTGGAGTCTAGCTGGTTCTTTGGAAAGACATGTTTTCCTGTAATATATTAAGTAGGACATGCTACCTTAGTCATTAGATAACATAAATTCAAACATTTTGTTTTCGGGAATGCTGGCTTATTTGTAGTGGGTTAAGATTCACTTTTTAAAAATAACATAATCATGTCACGACAGAAATACATTTTGTTATGTGCCTTTATGCTAAAGGCAGAATGAGCCACAGCCTACTGCTCCTCTCCAGGAGTGAGGAATGT
This sequence comes from Mastomys natalensis, assembly GCA_021653895.1. Taxonomy (NCBI): domain Eukaryota; kingdom Metazoa; phylum Chordata; class Mammalia; order Rodentia; family Muridae; genus Mastomys; species Mastomys natalensis. Next base: position 2,034,526 of record JAJTUV010000221.1, on the reverse strand, counting down.
TAATATCTCCACGGTGCTAGGTTTTTCCTATTGGAACCATAGCAACCAACTATCCTCACAAAGGGACTGGCCTCCCCAAACATGGAGCCCCCACACAAACATTTGACTTTCTTCAAGGCAGTAATATTAGAGCAAATTCCTTGTCTTTGCCAAACACAAGATTCATTGTGAGAAACTTCCATCATCCTCAGTGGGCTGGGACCCGCTTCATTGCAGATTCAGAGACTCAGTCTCTCTCGTTAAATCTAACTTTCCAGAAGCAACTTTTGTGACAGAATTCTGTTAATTTTAGGGTGCTTGTAAAGAAGGACTTGTATTTTGTTGTTGAGGTTCCGAGGAGGTGTTTATTCTATGTGCTTTGCTTTGCAGGGATGGCCCTGGGGTTTCCTGGTAGTTGCAAATCCGATATCACATTACCTTTCTTGGTCATCTCCTGCTTTGCCTTTGTTTATGCCTATGGTTTTTCCAAAATCTGGGCCATTGCTAACTGGTTTGTACTGGCCAAGTTCTAGAGATTAGTGCTGGAAATTAAACTGCTGCTTCATATGAACCCCGCAGAAGGATGCAGGTTTGGGTCGGATCTTAGGGGCCTGAGTAAATAGGGCAGCTTTCCCATTGTCTGTGTTTTGCTTTTCCATTTTCAGTCATAGTGTTGCTCTTCCTGCTCCCTGGTGTCTCTGTCTCTCTGTCTCTTTCTCCTCCCCCCTGCCCCCGGGTGTGTGTATGTGTGTGTGTGGTGTGTATGTGTACACATTTGGCTGGTATTCTCTCAGGACTGACAGGTTTCTTAAGTTTGTCTTAATTTCAAATACCAAAGAGATTTATTGTTTCAGCTCTGTACACATCTATTTTGCTTTGTGTAATTTTCTCAGTGGCATCAAGACTGTAACCATCTGGTTGATGTGATTCAGGTGTTGGTCGGCTCTTTTCCAGGAAGAGAGTTCACCCTCCTTAAAGCCGCATTAGCGCCCTCTTCTGGTCTGAATACCCTTGAATGGACCTGCCTTTGGCACCCAGGCTGAGCCTGTGTCAAGGTTGAGCTTGCACAGTGCCCCAAATTCCCAAACCTCTGTAACTCTCCTGTCCGTAGGGCAAAGTTGAGCCCTCTTAGCCCAACAGTCAGCTTCTGCAGAGGCGTTTGTTCTCCATCCTTAACTCTGCACCCAGGGTTCTGCCTGCACTGTTGCTTTTACCCAGTTCTCTCTGATCCTCTTTGTAGTGGTTTTTGTCTTTGAAGTTCTTGTGCTTCTTCAGTACCATTCATTGAGTTGCTGCTATGGGGAATTGTTTGTTTGTTTGGTTGGTTTTTTTTACAACTCACTTGTAGTATCTTTGAAGGAAATGATTCTGTAAAATACTCTAATGTGTATCCCCTGGGGATAAGGCATCACCAGTCCCTGAAGTCAAGGCCAGGCTGGATTCTCTATCCAGGACAACCACTTTTCCAGCTCTTTAGCCCAGAAGGACCTCTTTGCTTGAGTTCTGTGTCCCCTGCAGTCTGCTTCTTTGGGTCTGATCCCTGTGCTCCATCCTACCTTAAGGGTCACCTTCCTTGCTGTGTGAAAGCCTGGGCTGTCACTGTCGAGGAAGTTGTTTCTGTTTTATTTTTCCTTCAACTTAGGCTGCCCCAGCTCTGGACTTTTAGGATGACTAATGATGGCTGAAAGTTCTCTTGGGTTTGTGCTGAGCACTGAATGCTTAGTACATACTTAGGCAGTGACCCGGGTTGGGTGTGTACACACTCAGATGTGGCAGACATTGTTGGTCACCTCACATTGGTCAGCTAGCCTTCCAGGAGATACTTAGATTAGCCAACCAGTCACACATAAGTATGCTTTGTGGTCCTCTCATGTAAGCAGACTTTGACACTCTCCTCGAGAATATTTTATTTTATAGTATAGTTCCAGATGCCTCATCCTTGGCATTCTCTAATATCATCATGGTACATGGATGTTGCTTTCTGTTTATATTCCTTTTATTCCTTCAGAATTGTACCTGAAGTTTGGGTGGTCGTGTGAAATGACCTTGGCTTTTTGTGGGGGGTGTAAAGCACACTGAGCTTTATGCTGCCAAAACCTGAATTCTAACAGAACTGTTTTCTCTTTTTCTAACAGTTGGATATTCTAAAAACCAAGCAATCGCACAGAGCTCAGGATCTTACCTTTGCTTTTTGGATTCAGTAAGTAGCTCTCTGTTTTGTTTATAGTGGCTTTGTATATATCGACCCAATAATGATTGTGAATTTTAGTAGGGTTCTTAAAAACAAGTTTTTAGTTATGTTTGGGTGAATGTTAAAAGTCAGGTTTCAATAGGTTGTTGCTATGTGCTGCCATAGCATCTAATTAACAATAAATAAGATCATAAGAATGTAAAAGAGGACCACAGGGAATATAAAAATAAGCAAAATGCTAGTAAATATGATACTTAAGGGATATAGAAATGGAAACAGTTCATAACAGCTAGAGCAAACTTTGAACCAGATTTATAGATAAAGGTGACCAGAGGACAAGTAGGTGGCAGGACTTATACAGAAATCAATCAAAGTTATATTAAAATTTAAATTTGTGACCAAAAAAATTAAATTAACAAAATACTTCCACAAAGCAAGGTAAGTATTTTCTTATTTTTTTTTCTAGATAAGGTTCTCTGCGTAGCCCTGGCTGTTCTGATACTCACTTTGTAGACTAAGCTGACTTCAAAGAGATCCACCTGCTTCTGCCCAAGTGCTGGGATTAAAGGTGCACACCACCACACCCAGCCTCAATTACGTGTTTTCAAAATGTAGATAGTATTTCGGACAGTGTGAATCAGCACCATGTTGACAGCATGATTGTATGTTTTGTTTAAGAATTTAAAATGCTGTGGCCTTGACTCCTAGTTTTCACCTCTTGGTATCTCAGGGAAAGATTTGTATGCAGATACACCTTAGGTTGTGTATTATGACAGAAATGAGAAACCGGTTACTGTGTGCTAGCTGAGTACTGGCGAAGAACACTGACAGACCGTCAGAGAACAGTCACGTTTATGGGGAATGCTTAGGAGTAGGACACTTGGTTGTAATGGATGAACAGAAATTCTGTACAAATTGTGCTGTCCTTAAAAGCTCTCATAGAATAAAGCAAAGCAAACAAAGTCTGTCTTAAATAATATAACTTTTATGTACCGAAATTATTTCATAGTCTGGGCTCCTGGCTTCTTAGAAACATGCACACCAGGGCCTGTGAAAATGTTAGCCATTGGCTTATGCAGCTGTTATAAGTTTTGTTTGTTTCCAGTTGATGATTCCAGGTACACGGAGATGGGAAAATGCATAGACCAGGAAATGAAACCTCCCTCCCATGCAAGGGAAGAGGAGAACTGACCCACAGGGCTGCCTTGGGAGGTCTGACATTTTGAAGTCAGAGTTCTGCGCAATGTCGTATTTACTGTATTTAGATAGCACATTTGTCAGTAACTTACTGAAGACAGATGTTACCAGCTGGATAAGGAAGTGTGTCTGTCACATACCATGTGTGATTTTTGTATTTGACCTCTCCGGTTTAGTGTGAGGTTATTTACAAAACAGATTTTGTATTAGCTGTGTAAGAAGCACTTCAGCTTTAGGAAGCAGCTGAGGAATGTCAGTTTTTGGCCCAGTGCAGGTATCTGGCAGAATAGGCCCTATGTGGGCTGCTGCTCTGCTGTGTTTACGCTGAAGTTTTGGCTCCACCTTCAGGTGCTAGTTGTTCCCCTAAGCTGAAAACAGAACAAGCTGTTCGTGCTGAGCTTGTGTAAACTGGATCTGAGAGACATGGGAGTGAGGGCAGAACTGGGACCTGAGGCTTGGATCTCATTTCTGTCTCTTTGGTTACTCTTCTCTCATAGCTAGCTAGCTCTTGGGAGGGAACTACGAAGTTTCTTGTGTGTCTGTCTGTAATTTAGATGGGCTTACCTTATTTTAAAATGGAAGTTATAAAAGTCATATTGTGGTCTTAAAGCACATCACAGTAAGCTAACCTCCCTCCATTAAGACAAAGTCCCATTACTTCAAGCTTCCACTGCTTCTTCGCAATACTAAACTGGGAACCTTTGACACAAGGACATTAGGGAGATACGTCAATTTTAAGATAGAGCGCTCAGGAAATGTTAGAGGTGATTTGATGGGCTTCTGCTAAGGATGAGGCTGATCATCAAACATCAGGCCTAGAGTAGAAGTGTATAGCTTTCAGCTCCAGCTGCCAGGGCTGGAGATTAGACCAATAAACCACACCTGCCTGGTAAAGCCTCTGTAAATCTCTATAAACAGAGGAGCTCAGAAAGTTTCTGGTGTAGACATGTGAAAGTCCCAGGGAGTAGTATACCCCACTTCCATGGGAATAGAAAGCCCTATACTTAGGAAATATTCATTGGGCCAGTACATTCTGCTGGGCCCACAGAATAGCAATAGATGGTCAGTGATTTGCGATGCCATTGAGTGGTGTCTGATAGTTGTCTGTCTGGTACGCTGACATTCTGTGGCTTCCATTTGTCACAAGACTTTGAAATCCTCAAAGAAAGAACCACAGGTGTTGGAGTTAAACCGACAAGACCTTTGCAGAGGCTCAGCCACATGAGGAGGGGAACCAGGTGTCAGATAGACTTGACTTACTGTCTCAGGCTCCATGGTCAGGGCTTGACAGCATTGATGAGAAGGGGAAACCACACATATCAGAGTTTTGTGGGTTAGGAAGCCTTGGGTGAATGAGAAGCACTGTGCACGGCTTTTCAGAACAGGCTCAGGAAGTGACTGGGTTTGTACTTGTTCTCCACAGTTCAGTTTACAGGGGTTAGTCCTGAACAGGAAGTTTCTCCCTAAGTTTCCACATCTCATCCAAAAACCAAACACAGGAAGACTTAAAACAAGGTGACTGTGTCCTGTGTAGCAGGCACGTTTTGCTGTGGTCTTTAATATTCTTCATTTGTTTATGTTCTCCCAGGCTTCTCTGTGCCTGTCATTTTCAAGGGTACCATGTTAGAGAGACTTCCCTGGATGCCTGTATCATTTATTCTCTTCAGTTCTCTTGACTAATTTTAAAAGATTGTGCATGTGTGTACTTGTTCAAGCACATACACACTTATGTGTTGCCCACGCAGGCCAGAAGAGGATGTTGGGTCCTAAGGAGCTGTGATCTGTTTGATGTGTTGATGCTGGAAACTGAACTCCAGTTTTTAGAAAGGCAGGAAGTCCCCTGACTCTATCTCTCCAGGTCCTTAAAGCTCTTTCTGTGATGCTTCTGGTTTCTCAGGCTGCCCCATCATTCCACAGTGATGAGTCCCTATTCATAATCCCTGAGTTTCAGCCCCTCTGGGAATTTCATGCATTCCAGAAATGCCAGTGATAATGTTTCAAATCTACTTCTCACTATGAAAAGAAGGCTTCAGGTAATATTCCTTAGCACGAGCCCTGAGATGAATGTACTCTGCTTTCATGGTTGAAACACACAGCATCTTGCATTTAGTCTGTTGGCCCCTCTGTTTTGCATTTCAAGTATCAGCTGACTCTGGTTAGCCCATCACAGTGAGCCTGCCCACAGAGGGAGTAGGAGCCAGTGGGGTCAATTTGACTTCCATGAAAGGGGAAGGGTTCACCTTCTCCATGGTACAGTAGCACTTCCTGGCTTGTTATCAGAGTTCTCCCTCGCTTTCATTTACAAAAAAGACCTTTTCATTCTCCAGTCCCTCGGCCGCTTTCTTCTCTTTCTGGTGGCCTCCAAAAACAAAGAGCTTATTTATATTAGTTATCATGCTCGGTAAGGGTTAGTACTTGCTTCTCTGTTCACTCTGGATTGAATGTGTATTTACCACATCTTCCTTAGTTTGATCAATGGGTGTATTAATTCGTTTTGTTCTCTCTTTGCTCTTTTTGTAGCTGACTCTCAACAGCAGAAATGGTAGAAATCACACTTGAATATTCTTTAGGCTCCTGAGAGCAGTACTGATCACTTTTGCTTTTTGCATAGATTCCTGAACTGTAAAGTTGGAGTCTTGTTTAATTCCATTTGGATTATTAGTCAGAGTTCAGAGAGTTTGAACATAAGGCTGGGGTGGTGGTGGTGGAGTTGTTCTCAGTCTACTGATAAAAATACTAATCTCTCCCAGATCCACCTTCACAGATACAAGCATCAGACCACTTTTCTGGGCAGCCTTTAGTCCAGTCAAGTTAACACATAAAATTAATCATCACATATCCACTCTTTGCTAACCTGGCATGCATACACATCTCCTTCAACAACACTTGCTTGGGTCTAGTCAAGTTAGGTATAGTTGTGATACACCATGCAACCATGCTGCTTATACCTGAACATACGCAGTCTCTTCCCCAAAGAGTCATTCATCGTTCTCAGATGGTGTTGAGTCTTCTGATATCCCAAAACTGTGATGAGAGGAATAAGAGAGGGAAGGAAACGAAGGCATTTGCCTAATGTATTTGTAACAAATTAACATCGATATGTATTATAACTTTGATACCCTCATTTCTGTAATTGGTCACATGGTTATAGCTATTATAACTGCTCCCAAAGTCTACTCAGTGGTGAACGCAGTCACAGCTGCTCAGATCAGCAAATCCAGGACAAAAGAACACACACAGGGTCCCGTCACATACTTAAATTCAAACCCTAGGAAAATTTAAATTATTTAATAAAAGCACATATAATGAAAACAATTTTTTTTAAAAAGATGAAAGCAGCGTGGTCCTAAAAGCCCAAACTTGAGGTCCCTCTGAGCAGAAGGTGGTAGCATCATGGCAGATGCGTGAACTGTTGGCAGTGAGCACTTCTGTACTTGTTTCTGCCTCCATTTCATAATTCTTTACCTCATAATTCTTCACCTCAGTGGAGTTGGTTCTTTATCTAGAAGGTGACTCATACCTTTATTCTAAAAAAGGTCTGGGCCATTCATTGTGTACCTGGATTGTTTTTGTAGTTTCTTACTGGCTTTAATCACAAAGCATGGTACTACCGAGAGACTCTTTAAGAAATCTTCCATGCTCTGCTCTTTCTGGTTCCCTTGTAGAGTAGCCATCTGGTTTCTCCAGTATTCTGGGTCAGCCAACATAACTCCTTTACTTTATCTGATTATTTTTGAGCACAAGGAGTTCAAAGTGGCAGGTGGCCCCTTAATTTAGAAGTATTTCCCCCGTCACCCACTCCCACACCCCTTTAAAGTACTTAAGTCTTTGTCGATTATTCATCCACTGAAAATACCTCGTTTTACTAGGAAGTGAAACATTGCTACAGAACGATTCACAAAACCTTATATTGTGGAGCATATATATAGGGAGCTGGCTGTTGTCAGCGCGTCAAGGATCTGCCAGATACTGCTTCCAGAAACTTCCTGCTCACAGTGACTTCAGTTAGGGCCACACCGTCCTCACTTTTCTTTATTGTTTTCACTATGTATGCATTTAGTAAATAATGTGGTAAATTTTCCTAGGATTTGAATTTAAGTATATGTTGGGATCCTGTGTGTGTTGTCTTGTCCTGGATCTGCTGATCTGAGCAGCTATGGCTGCGTTCACCACTGAGTGGATTTTGGGAACAGTTATAATAGCTATAACCATGTGAGCAATTACAGAAATGAGGGTATCAAAGTTTAATACATATTGATGTTAATTTGTTACAAACACATTAGGTAGTTTGTTTCTCCATCTGATGTTACTGACTTGAATGTTTTGTGTCTGGAAAGTGCTGTTCAAATCTCACTTGAGTAGAGGACCTCTTCTACATAGATGATAAAATCACTAAGTCTTAGGGAATTTGTACCTTCAGCTTTACTGAATGATGCCGGAACACCTCTGAGAACAACTATAGTTGCTTTTCCTTGATGACTAAAGAGGGTCCTGGTTTACAGATATCTGAATTGACTGCTCACAGTGCTTGCTGTTGTATTCTTAGACTATGTGCCTATTCCAACTGCATTGGAGTCGCTTCACATGTATTTAAAATGTGCTCTTTCTGCAGGATGATGTCATGATGCCCCAGAGAGTGAGGATGCAATATGAAGCTGCTGTTCAGCACCCAAATAGCGTAAGTCCACCTTTCCTGTGTTGTCGATGAAATACCAGTTTGGGTTGTTTTGTTGTTGTTTGTTTGTTTGTTTGTTATTTTTTGAGACAGGGGTTCTCTGTGTAGCCTTAGCTGTCCTACAACTCAGTCTGTAGATCAGGCTAGGTTCACACAGAGATCTGCCTGCCTCTGCCTCCTGAGTACTAGGATTAAAGGTGTGCACCACCACTATCTGGCACCAATAATTTTTAAAAATAAAGATATACCTTGGGATTAGAAAGAATCTGTTTACAGTCAACTAGTCAAATCAGGGGGAGATTTGTGACCACCATGCTTGTGAGCCCTTAAGAATGGCTCTCTTTGGAGATAAACATGCTTCTGGTTACTGACAACAGGAGTAGGAACTGGAAATGCAACTTCACCTCACTGCCTATAGCAGCCTGAGGTGTTCTTTTGAGAGAACTTCACTAAGTGAGATTAGAATTCTTAACTTCATCAAAGAAAACAATTTCAGAATAAGTTACTATGAAGTAGAATTGGAGTTTAATAAGATGCTTTTTTAACATAGATTTAAGCAGGGTGTCAATAGACAAATATTTAGGAACAGATCCCATTCCTCCAAGTATGGAGACACAGATTTCTTAGAGAGGTACTTAAGGGTCTTATCAATATCTATCTATCTATCTATCTATCTATCTATCTATATATATAACTTTGATGGCTTCTAAAGTTACATTGTTTAAAGGATTCTAAGAAATTCTTTTTTTTCTTTCCTTTTTGTTTCTTTTTGTAAATGAGATCAGAGAGTACTTTCTGAGGTGTATTGGGCAGGATTAGAGGCTGATAAGAAAAACCATAGGTCAGAAGAGATGAAGACGGTGAAGAAAGCTTTACTATATTACGTTTCAGGGCATTAAAATATGTTTTTACTATAAGCAAAGTTTACACCCTTGAGATTCTCAAAAAACCTGATGTTTTGCAGCTGGAAAAGGAGCAGGCCAAACGCAGCACAGTTGTAGCAAGCTTAGGCTGTTACACATGCTAACACTCTTATTTGAAAATCTCTGCTAAAAAGCAAATTGTCCCTATGTAGTTAACCTTTACAGCTGACCTTTATCAATTATACTGGAATTCTTGACTCTTGGTGGTAGAAAGATTTCAAGTAAACTCCTTCCTGGGTGAAGGACTCCTTTCTCTTTCTGTGTCTCCTTAGCGTCATCTACTGCCTTCCTGCCCTGTTTCATTTATCATTTGGAAGGCATTTGTCACTTTGAAACAGATAGAAATGTTTCTGTCTGTCTCCCTTGCTTGCTTTATGATGCCATGGTTCCCTTTTCCCCTGTAGCCGCTCATCCAGGATAGGCTGCTGCTTCTTCCCAGGGCGATTGACTCCATGTGAGGTCAAGTTGGACTACTCTGGTTCTGATAAGCAAATTGTTCAAAGGAAAAAAACTCATAAAGCAACCTCCCCGAAGGATGCTTGTAGGCGTTCAGTTAAGCCTCTGATCAGCACAACTGGCACAACTGGCTATCCTCCGACAGGTGTCGTTCTGTGAACTCCAAGTGTAGCTCACATATTATTTGCTTTTACAGAATTGGCACCTTTTACTTATTTTTCTCCTTCCCTTCCAATTGATTCTGAGGACTTGTCCCTGGCACTTGGGTGTATAGACACAGCCCTCATGTCTGCCTCTCCTGGAATGGGGAGTTCCCTACCCTGTTTCAAGTCAGAGGCTGAAGGTTTATGTACTCTGAGCTGGAATTGCTTAGGCATAAACATGCATGGCACAGATGCTGTGAAATATACCTGTAAGACAAGAGGAAATGCCTTGATTGCCTTTGAAAGGTTTCTAGGCATGGGATAGTACCGTTCTATCCCTGCGGCAGCTCTGTGACTCTTGGGGGCTGAGGGTTGCTACAGTAGGGCATGTGCCAAGATCAGTCCCTATCACTCAGACTGCCTGTCTCACCCTGTCTTTCCAAGCCCATCCTGCACAACCTATCCTTGATGCTGCTTCCGGCCCCTTTAGCAACTTCTCTTTACACATAGGGTAGATGCTCAGCTTTAACACAGGAAATCTCAGAGTACCGAGTTTTCTAGTATCGAGTTTTAGGGCAGGGACACAAGCTACTCTGATCACACAGGCAGTAATATGAGAATAGATAGAAATACAGACAGAATATACATGGCCCTCTTAGGAGCAGAAGGGATCCATAGATACCTTCACTGTCTTACAACAGGTTCTGGGGGACTCAGGATCCCAGGGTGTCTACCAGACTTCTGTGAGGTATGTTTTGGAAAATAAAGATCTGTAAATAGAGCTAGGGAACCACAAATTTGTGTAAATATATTTTTTTAGTGCCTACATTTCATTTTTTAAAAAATGTTCAGAAGCATAGACTATTTCATTTCATCCCCCTTTCTAATTGGGAAAGATATCAGAAGGCCAGCAGCATCTGACAACGTGTGCTGTTGTGGAGCCTACGAGAACTCCATTTGAACCACGTAACAGTGTCTCCGGGATTGGAGTCACTGGATCTCACCCAGCAGTTCAAGGTTTTCTACCTCAGCCCCCAGAGATGTTGGCAGGTCTCCTCATCATATGGGGAAACAGACTGTTTACTGGTGTGATCTCTGTCAGGAGTAAGTCCCCCTAGGTAGATTTTTGTGCTGTGTATAAAGGGAATAAATGCTAGGATTTCCAGAGGCTCCTTCCCAGTGGCCGACAGTGAGGTAATAATGTTGTTTATAAAGTCAGGGAATAAAAGACAAGCACAGCATCAGAAGCATACTGCTCTGAATTGAGACTGTTTGGTGCCTCTGACTCTGTTGGGTGTGGTCCTCTGTTGCTCTGCCTGTCCCAACAGTCACGCCCTTCTGAAATCAAGACACAAGAGCCAGTCCCTGTCCCGGCTGAAAACAGGTATCAGAAGCTGGTGTCCATGTTTTCATGTAAGATGCTGTGTGTTTACTCAGAAATGAGAGTTTCCGGTGTATTTTAATAGTATATACTGGAAACTTGTAAAGAATTTTGTAACAAGTATTGACATTTAAAAGAGCCATATTCTTTTTAGATGTTTTAATTTCCACCCCAGACTAAAACTATAAACAGATTGACTACATTAACAAACTTAATTTTGCAGAGGTGTTTTGTGTGTGTGTGTGTGTGTGTGTGACATTCATTGAAATGAACTGTGATATTTAAAGATGTTCAGAAATTTAAAAAATAAAAAATTTTTGAATAGTGAAATCAACCTTGATTTGCATTTTTATACTGCTTAAGGTTCTAGATTATGATTTATCTTGCTCAACTTCATTGCATTCTTAGGTGCTATGTCCGGTCTTCGGTAGAGAACCTTGTGCTGCATTTTCTTCCCAACCTTAGAGTCGGGTGGAGTACCCCTGTCCTTTCTTTTTATCTTCCTGACTCAGCATGTCAGGGCCAATTGGCTCTGTAACACAAAATTAGCCTGAGAAGCAGTTACTTTGATTCTGGGGTTAAAATCATGGCTTACAAAGTCCCAATCTGTAGTTGCTGGTTGGTGGCTATGTTGATTATTATGTTTAGTTTGTTCAGAAGGAATGAAATGAATGTTGGCGGTATGTTCCTACCCTGTTGTTACAAGAAAACCACTTGGGAAGGGAAGATCCCTGATTGCAAATGCTATAATGCATTCCATTGTTTGAATCACTGCAGAATTGTTGGATTTTATGCTTTGGGCATTATTAGCAACTGTAAATGTGATTTTATTTTTTATTTTTTATTTTTTTATTCCTGTCATCTGTCTGCTGAACCTTTGCAGCCTAAGTCAGTTCTGGAGCTGCTAAGTTATGTAGGAAGTCTCGTGTTGGTTCTACAGGATCCTTAAATGTCCACAAGAGGTCTTCCCACTAGATTCATAAGCAGAGTCATAGAGGAAAGAGTGGTAATATGCACAGCTTCAAGGATACCAAAGGTAAAGGCAGGAAAATAATATTATCCCACTTGTGTGGCCTGTTACAAACTAACATGGTGGTGAGTGACTTCTGTACACATAAACACTAGATCACTAATAGTTCTTTTCATAATCCTTGTACACAGAATGTGTGGGTGTCTGCTGTCAGTGTCAGGAGTGTCCTGTGGGCTCAGCGGTAGAGTCACAAGCTCTAAGTGTAGAAGAGTTGAGGAACCACCAACCTCTGCTCCTAGAGTTTCTCTGTACAGAGTAAGATTTCTCATCGTGTCACAGTTCAGGAAGGGGTTTCAGAGACAGCAGAGCTTTCCTCTCACCTCCTGTCCTTTCAGACCCACACCCTTGAACTCTTACCTACTGAATGAGACAGGAGCTTCCCTACAGCTATACTTTTATAAACCCTCATTTATTGTGTCAGGTGGAAGCATCACCACTAGCTAAATGGTCTTATTGACTTACTGACTTTTATCTACTTGTGAGGTGAGAGGTCACCCTTAAGTAGAATCTCACTAATCCTTTTCTTCCCTGGGAAGCTAGAGCTTCCCCCTTATGTAGTCTCACTGACCTTCATCCTTTTTGTAGGGAAGGAACCGAATCCCAAGGACAGTCTCACCAAACCCTCTCTACCCAGTAAACTGAAAGCTTTACTCCTGGGTGTAATAGTCTAACCATTTAGCCTGTCTAGCAAATCAGGAGCTTCACTTCTGGGTAAAGTCTCATCTACTCTTGTGCACACAGTATGGCGAGAGCCCCTAAGTAGGGTTTCACTGACCTTTGTCCTCCTAGTGGTGCAAGGGTCTCAACTCAATTGCCGCTTCACAGATTCTTATTCCTGTGTGAAGTCTAAACTTCAACCCAAGCGTACCATCACCAAGGGTGTTAGTCACTTCTGTTGCCGTGACCACGGCCTGGGCCACCTAAGGCAGAAAGAGCTCTCTTTGGCTTAAGGTTCTAGAGGGAGTGTGATAGGGAGGCACAGCAGCAAGTAACAGGTGTAGACCTCACATGGGACTGCCATCCTGTTCTCTCTTGCCCTTGATGCCAGGGAGTTTTGCTTAAATCAGCCCCCAATCCATGGATTCCATACAGACTTACAAAGCCTTAAAATATATTTGTTGTTTTCTACAGATCATAGGATGCCAAGTGAGGAGAGATCCCCCAGACTCCACGGAGCGATACACACGTTGGATCAACCAGTTGACATCAGATCAGCTGCTGACACAGGTAACCGTCACTGAATGACCTTTTACAGACTCACCTGCTTTGGGTTACAGCCTCCTGGGACCGTGTCCAACTTCTTGACCCATTCTATCAGGGTGCGGTCTTTGTATCTTCACTCATCTATATGCTCTTGACTAGACAGTGTCTAGTTGGGGTATACCCATATTGTTTTGAGCTTTGATGGGTCAGGTCAATATTGGACATTATCTCCAGTATTGTGCTCAGAATCCGTTCCTGGCTGCCTGGAACTTGCCACATAGACCAGGCAGTCCTCAAACTCACAGAGATCCACCTATCTCTGCCTTCTGAGTTCTGAGCTTGAAGGTGTATACTACCACTCCCACCATAGGAACTATAAAATACAGGATTCTGTGTCTGTCAGTGTTGAGTGTGTGTGAATGTGTATTTGGACCTTTTCTCAGGATTCAAATATTCATAAAACATTTACCAGAAATTTATTGGAGGACACCTCATAAAATTGGAAAGCTAGTTAGGATGAAGGAGGATATAAGATTCCGGTTACAGGTCCATGTCCTGAAGAGCTATAAAGGAGACCCTAAGAGACAGAAGGAACTCAGTCCCCATACCAGATATTTGGGAAAGACAACACAGTTGTGTTTGTGAGGATAAGGTGAATGTTTAGGGTCATAAGGCCCATGCCTCCTTCTGTTAATTAAGGCTGTGTAGTGACTTTGGGGCTGATCTGTCCAGAAAGGTCTATCCAGCTGCTTCTTGAGGCCTCAGTGGGCCAGCCTCCTGAGAATAGGCTGCTCAGCTGATGTTAGTGCTAAGGTAAATTGAGAGGTGTGGTTACTTCCCAGAAGCCTTCAGAGGCCAACACTTGTTGTCTTAGTGCTTCCTGGGGCCAACCATGAATGGACAGATCCTTTTGGATACTTCTGTGGTAATGGAAGAATAGTGGGGCCACCTGCTATTTTCTGAGAGTCCAAGCTGTTTGTGAGAGGCATCCCTGGTTCTTCCAAGAGTATGGGAAGGAGAACAGGCCTTGGGCCTGGTTTGCAAGAGTAGGGTGTGGGTGCCTATCTACCTTGTAGGATCCCAGATGGGCAAGGCCTTGGGATGGTGTATGTAGCAAGAGCCTCAAGGTATGGCAACAGCATGTCTGGGCTCTTTCTCTTTGGTCACATGCAACTCCCAAATTGAGCTCAGGGACTCTAGTAGCAAATGCCTCAAATATAAGTATGGCATAAGGGTTGACTACTAGGGATCTCTGCTTTACCCCTTCCCCATGAGTGACATTCCTCTAGATTCAGAGTCAATTTAATAGAAGGGAGGGCCTGACTGTCATGACCCTTACCTGTCCCACCTGGCCTGCCCTTCTTTATAAACTGTTAATTACCGGGATAAATGTAGTTAGTGAGTTAGGAGGTGCTGGAGGGACAACTGTGAAGGCCATTACAGACTCTTCTGTTTATTTCTCCTGTTTACAGAGCATGCCTTCTCTAAACTTTTATCTTCTAAAAAGTTGGGAACTGTTGAATATACAGACCTACAAAGAACAAGGTCATGTCACGAACGGCCCCATCTTCCTCAGCTCACTGTTACTGAGACACCATGCCCAGGCCTCCCTCCCACACCATTACTTTATGTATCACTGGAGGAAGGTCTGTCTTTTCTTCTTAAGGATTCAGATGCTCTAACATGTATAGAGTTACTGTGATAATGGTGTGTGTACCCTTCTCTCTCCGGGGTTCTAACACTCCTGCTACAATCTCTGTCCCTCATATTTTTGTCTTTGCTGGTAGGACCCAAGTCTTCAGTTCTAATAGAGAACATGTTGCTGAATGCCCATGTGACTGAGCTTTCTTCAGTGAATCAGAGTTGATATTGGCTTGCGGTTAGCTTTTACACCACGGGGATCACTTCTGTGTTTCAACAGCCCTTCCAGAATGTTGGTGCCCTTAGTCAGCAGCTTCCTACCTCCTTCCAGATCTTCTGCTCATTCCAGCCCTCTCCTTGTGGGGGAAGGGTCTGTTCTGCTGTCTGTACATTCTGCATCTGCTTCAACTGTGCATCATGTGACTTGTCTTGTCATTGCTCTGAGCTGTCGTACCTCACTGCCAGGCTCCAGGTCAAGTCTAGAAGGGGAAGATGAAAATGTGTTCTAGGGCCACAACATTAAACATGGCACCAGGCATAGACAGTGGACCTGACATGGTGCTGCCCTACATGCACTCAGCCTTGATAGCAGTCTGGAGATATCCCTTCTGTGAGGCCAGGCCTCAAGGAAGACATCCCTGTTGTAAAGTCAGGATTCAAGAATTTCTATACTCTTAAGTCAAGGGTCAGAGACACCTTAAGGAGCTTTCAAGGGCTCAGTTTTATCGTTTGTAAATTTGAGAGTTTCACTACTAGGCCTAGGTCTTTTCATGGCTGACTACTCTGTAATCTGTTCATTTGAAGACCTTTAACAAAATTAAATGTCGCTCAGAAGGCATTGTATGTGGTCCCCATACTGTAGGTTGTGGTGACCCCGGGACCCTATTGTCTGTAGAAATGAGAGGCCACTGAGGCCTCTTGCTGACCCACCAGCAGCTGAGACTTGTACACCTCATTTTCATTTTAAGCTTCTTGATTTTAGTAAGACAGTAAGAACTGGCCTGCAGTATGTATGCTTTCAGTCATAGCTCAGTCGTTTCGACCTAATTCTAATACGTCAGCGTCAGACACTGAATATTTCGAAGGAGATAACTGCTGATGCTTCACATTTTCAGGGGAGTTTCATAAAGCATAAGAGGTACAGGCCCAGGAAAACTATCATTTCCCAGCAGGTTAGCCTGTGATCATTCAAAGCTCGCTTGTGTATAAGGAGGAAAGAAATATTTTATTAGTGTCTGAATCTTACTAAATCTAAAAGCCATAAAAATTTAATTTCATATTAGAGTTTATTTTTACAGCTATGTTGATATTAAAATATCAGAATACTGGAAATTTTTGTTATTGGCTTAGAGATGATCTTTCCAGCAAGTTAGAATTTAGAAATAAGAATGAACCACAGAATCTAGAAGTAGTTGCATATAGACTTTGTTCTTTATCTCCAAGAAAAATTCGTATTCCACCCTGGTAAGGTATAGCTAGTGAAGGTCATAGGTTTCAATAAGTGCTTCATCTTCTTCCTTTAACTTAACTTCTGTTCCTAAGACACCAAGTTCAAGTCTACGTCTTTTGTTTTGTTTTTGTCTGTAAAGTATGTAGTATTTGTGAATACATTTATTCCAGTTGGGTAGCTCCTCTCCTCCTCATATTTGTGATAAAGCAGAACAGCGGATTTTTACCGGGACATTTGTGGCCTGTAGGTTCTGATACTTGGTTTCACTTCATGGAGTATACATCCAAGGCACTCAAATTGATTTTTAAGCTTTTATACCATAAAATGAGCTTGGCCAAGTGTACTTGCCATTGATGGCAAAACCTGACAGTACTAGAAAATGGTTATCTGATTTTCACCCTGGCATGAAGGAGGTGACCCTACAAGGAAAGGAGGGGTCGTTAGGGAGGCCATTAGTGCCTCCTGCCCATACCTGTGCTCCTTAGTCTCACTGTGTGAGACCTCACAGTCTTTACCCTTCCTGTGGTTGCTGACTCCTCTCACTGTGCTCTACTCTTCCTGTCTGTGCCTTTCCCCCAACCTTCCACCTTCTTTGCTCCAGCCCTCATTCTGTCTGTCTGTGCCCCTCGCTCCTACTTGTTTAAACCCTCTCGCCTGTCTTAAGCGCAGTGTCCACAGCCTTCTCTCTGTCTGTTCACACCCTTCTCATTTGTCATGCTCCTGCCTCTTAGGTACCCCCCTCCTGTCTGTGCTTCTGCTTCCCTGTCCCCCCTCCTTTCTCTTACCTGTCTGTACTCCTCATTCTGCCTGTTTATTTTCATGCTATACCCAAATGTAAGGTGTTAAGCTGTGTCAGATGTGTTTCCTCTTAAGCCTGGGAGGCCGCAGCCACCCAGTTTGCACCACTTGCCTTATGGCTCCTCTGCTGTCTGTATTTAGCTCTTGAGCATCAGTATTCTGAGTGTCTCAATGTCCGCCCTTACCTAGCCTCATGTGAGCAGACAGTGTAGGCCTAAAGCCTTCCTGACTTGGGCTCCAACATCAATTCTGAGACATCTCCTCAGCCTGGGCCTTGTGGGATATCCTAAGGCTCCAACAGATGAACTTTGTGCAGTTTAAGCCTAAACACAACTGCATGGTGTCCCCACATTTATTACCTGCTCCCCAAGTTACCAACTCCAGGAGCTGAGATTTGACACCTTAAGCCTTGTTCTCACCCTTCTCATTTGTCATGCTCCTGCCTCTTAGGTGTCCCCCTCCTGTCTGTGGCTTCTGCTTCCCTGTCCCCCCCTCCTTTCTCACTTGTGTCACTTGTTCTCTCTGGAGTTACTTCTGTGAGGTTCTTTAGAGATAAGTGCTTTTTTCTGCTTTATTTTTGCTTACTCTCTGTCATCTACATAAAGTTAGGTTAGCAGTGGTTTCTACCTCTGTCAGCTTATAGAGTGAAGTGCATGAGGATGTGCTGTTCATGTGTCAGTGGAGGCTACCTAAGAGAGGCTGCAACCCAACATTTCTGATGCTCTTCAGTCCTTGCTGCTTCTGATGTCGTCACTTGGCTCTTAAGGGCCCAATAGGATTATCTGTACCTTAATATAAGTTTCTTGACAACAGTAAAAGAAATTATTCCTAAGAACCTCTTTCCTTTGAAATTTTAAACTCATTTCACTAAATGTAATGTTTTCAGAGTTTATTTACATTATGGAAAGTATAGAGCCTTACTCCATTTTATAGCTCTCTTGCTGCTTTCTACAATGGCTGACAGTAGAAACACTTCCTCTTGTTCTGTGAAGCATCTTAGTTCTTGGATGTGTGTGGGTGATACTGAAAAGATAGGAGACAGAATGACACTTTGGACTGTGTGGTGGTTTGACGGGTACGGCCCCCACAGACTTACGTGTGAATGCTTGGTCCATAGGGAGTGGCACTATTAGGAGGTATGGCATTGTTGGAGGAGGTGTGTTTCTGTTGGGGTGGGCTTTGAGGTCTCCTATGCTCAAGCTATGCCCAGTGTGGCACACGTCAGTCTCCGTCTGCTGCCCATGGATCAAGACATAGAACTCTCAGCTGCCTCTCCAGCACCATGTCTGCCTGCATGCCACCGTACTTCCCACCATGATGATAATGGACTAAACCTCTGAACTGTAAGCCAGTTAATTGAAAACAAGTGTTTTCTTTATAAGAGCTGCCATAAAACCCTAACTAAGACAGACTGTCTATTTTTCTGTCATTGCAGTAATATGTGGTCAGAAATGGTTCTCTATAATGAAGTGTTTATGTTTCTCTTTCACTCCTGTCTCAGGGATAGAGATATTATCCTTAGCCTTTGCAGAGTGGCTGGATGCAGTGGGATAGCCCTCAGGAATCTGTACATTTACAGGTAGACACTAGAGCTGTACATTCATGTAGCCTGAGACCACTGTCCTAGAAAGAAATGCCAGTGACCAACTAGTGAGCTTGTAGCCAAAAGCTGGCACCAACTAATTACTAGGCAAGAAGCTAGTGACAGTGGCTGCCTTCAAGTAATGGGGCTGCCAAGCTAGACTCCATTCTGAGTTCATGAGCCCTGAGTTGGGAGAAAAGGAAATATTTGTATCTCAGCTTTAGGGTATAAGCAGGGCCCTGCCCCCACCACAGGTCCTACCACGCCTGGTCCAATGGTACCTATCTGCCATAGGCAAACCTTTTTTCCATCATTAGTTTCATAAATTTTTAAAACACTTTTTTTGTAAGCCAGGAAATGTGTTAATCTGCTCTTGTTCACGTAAGAATAATGGACAGGAATAAGTTTAAATTTTTGAAGTGAGCCACCCATATGTGGAATCTTCAGGGGAAAACCAGTTCTTTGGAAATATTTTCCTATGCTCATGTTGACCTCAGTGGTGCAGTGACCCTGTCCTTGGAACTCAGCATATTGGCATGAAGTTCATGTGTATGTTATCACGAGACACAAGACATCCACAGAGGACTAAAACATGGCAGCCTGGCAAGGTTTGCCACCATAATGTTTGAGAGTGGTTTCTCTGTACTTGACTGTGGTGAGAAGGAACCTCTTGCAACCAGGCACTTCCTGAACCCTTGGGAGACTCTTAGTCCAGGTGACTTGTGTTCACAGGTGCCATGGCACTGTATTGAAGCTACTGTCTAACATTTAAAACTGCTCGTGGATGGGTTGTCAGCATCTATGCTGTCTTTTCTTGCTCAGTGTGACTGAATCTGAGCTCCAGTTGGAGTAAACAGGGACCCACATGTCCGAGTGAGCAGCCTCCCGGCACCACAAACTCTCCTAGATCCTTAGTCAGAATTTGAGATGTTAAGATCTGACTGAAACCCAAGTGTATAGTTTTCAGTTCATCTGATAGTGAGATTTGGAACCTTAATACCCACAAGGGTATTGATAGTGTCTATAGGGCCATCTATGTCTCAGGAGCTGTCAGAACTGAGCAGAGCTGAGTCTTTGGGCCTCAGTTAGACTCCATGACATGCTTGGGCCACATGCTTATCCGTGTCTGTCTCCTTCTGGCTGCTGCAAGTGTGAGTTTACAGACATCTGTTCAGGCCCACTTTCAGTTCTCAGGTGCACACCCACAAGATGGAATTGCCAGATTATACCGTAATTCTATTTTTAATTTTTTTGAGGAACTCTTGGACTATTTTTCACAGCACCTGTGCCAGCAAGGCGATGGGGGTGGGCTTTGATTTCTCCACAGCTTTTATCAGTGTCTGTGACTTTGGGGGGATTTGACAGCACTCTCCTGATGGGGATAAGCTGCATCTCTCAGGGGTTTAACTCACATCTCTCTGGTGTGAAGCCAAGCTGAGCAGCCGTTCCTGTATCTTCTGTGGAGAAATAACTGATCACATCTTTTGCCCATATTAATTGAAGCTGTTAGGGTTTTGTTGTGGATTGGTAGGAGCTTTGTCAACATTTGGATCTGTCTCTTACGCTAAGGGTTGTCTTTTCAGGTTGAGTGTAGTCTTTGATGCAGAAGCCTCTTAACTTGGAGTGAGTGAGTGTGTGTGTGTGTGTGTGTGTGTGTGTGTGTGTGTGTCCTGCAGGGTGTCTGTCTTCTCTTTATCTCCCTGTGAGGAAGGAGCCTTGTGAGATCCTCAAGTACCTACCCAGGCCAGGTATCCTGATGCTTTCCTTGGGGACTGGGGAAAGTGGAGGGCCTCTGCACTGGGGAAGGTTTGCCTGTGTCCACTACTCTTCCTGTGTCCCCAAAGTAGCAGAGGTAGAAAAGAGGTTATGAAGTGACCAGGTGCCCAAGACCCACCCCTTGCTCACCAGCACAGATAACTTGCTTTATAGCATCCTCAGAGCTTCCAAAGGTTGGGTTTCTTCTAGGGCACCTCTGGGCTTCTCATAGTGAGTCATAGGCCTAACAACATCTGTCTCCTGAGGGAAGCCATGCTCCTGACTCAGTTGGTCAAGGCCTCTGGTCCTCTCAAGCTTTCTTGCTCAGGTAGGCTCGATGTTGTAAGAGTGAATGATCAGACAGGGTT
Source organism: Mastomys natalensis (assembly GCA_021653895.1). Taxonomy (NCBI): domain Eukaryota; kingdom Metazoa; phylum Chordata; class Mammalia; order Rodentia; family Muridae; genus Mastomys; species Mastomys natalensis. Next base: position 2,013,754 of record JAJTUV010000221.1, on the reverse strand, counting down.
ATTTTATATCCCATTAGGATCTGAGGTAAAGGGAGATATGTGTGCTCAGAGAGAATCACCTGCAGCCCTTTTGGGGACCCAGCTTACTGCCCACTGCCATTTCACACCATGACAGGTGAAAACATAGGATTAGTCCCAGAATAAATAAATGGCAGTTTTACAAGATGATAAAACCAATAACTAGCAAGTTTCTAAAGCATTTGAAGCCTTACAAGTGCTGTCTTGTCAGAAACCAAACTTTAAGAACGCCAAGCAGAAGCAAGTTCTCAGGTTAGCACTTGCTTGAAGGGACAGAGTCACTGGAGCTGCCCACTTACCCAGGATAAATAAATCTCCAGAACCCTGTTGATTGCTCTGACTTGGTTCATCCTGTATTACCAAGTCCACTACCCTTCAGCTATTCCATGCATGTGTCCACATGTGGTCTGTACCTGACATGTGTATGTGTGTCTTTGAAGTATGTGTGGTGATTTCTGTGTGGTCAGGCATGTGAGTGCATAATTTTACAGACTGACATACTACTGTGCTCAACTTCATTCAGCCTTGACCAGGTTCAACATCCCTTCAAGATAAGAGCCACAAAGAAACTAGGGACAAAAGGCTCACATCTCAATGTAGTAAAGGCTGTGTGTCATAGATACTGAGTAGGGAAAACTGAAAACATTTCTAAAATTAACGGCGAAACAAAGGTATCCACTGTATTATTTTTCAGTGAAGTGCTTGAAAGTCTAAGGAGCAATAAAGCAAGAAAAAGAAAAGGGATGTAAATAAGTAATAAACAAGTCAGGTTATTCCTGTTTGCAACCAATATTATCCTATTCTTATAAGACACCCCTGAAACATTCAGGACTTCAGACCATGGTAAATGTGATGGTTTGTATATGCTCAGTCCAGGGAGTGATACTATCAGAAGGTGTGACCTTGTTGGAGTAGTTGTGTCACTGTGGGTGTGGGCTTTAAGACCCTCATCCTAACTGCCTAGAAGCCAGTATTTTGCTAGCAGCCTTCAGATGAAGATGTAGACAGTAAGTCACTGTCAAGAAGTGGACATAGGAGCTGGAGAGTTGGCACAGTGGTTAAGCACACTTGCTCTTGCAGAGGACCCAGGTTTAATTCCCAGTACCCATAGGAAGACTCACAACCACCTGTAACTCCACTTCCTGTCCATCCGATGCCCTCTTCTGCCCCCTGTGGGTAGAAGACATGAACATGGTGCATATATATATATATATATACATACAGGCAAAATACTCATACACAAAAAATAATTTTATTTTTTAAAAAGTAGAGCTGGGTGTGTTGGTGCACACCTTTAGTTCCAGCATCTTGGTGGCAGGGGCAAGTGGATCTCTGTGGATTCAAGACCAGCCTGATCTACATAGTGAGGCCAGCCAAAGCTACATAGTGAGACCCGGTCTCCAAAAAAAAAAGGCGGGGGCTATAAAGAGACAGGCTGAGGCTTCTGGTTACAGATTGAATCCAGAGGCTCTGCATATAGATTGAATCCAGAAGTCTGAAGATGGATAGATGGATGCTTTTGGCGTTCTCAGGGCCCTAGCGTCTGTGGCTCAGTTTTGGAGCACATAGACCTACCTTGTAAGCATCTCCACATGTGGCATCTCAGTGTGAGTGGAGGTACCAGAACTACCAGGTACATAAGCCCTTGATAAGAATCTGGAAGAAATCCTTCCTCTTCCAACATGACTCTTAGGGACTAAGAGTCTTATGTAGGATCTGATTCTGAAGGCACTGAGAGAAGAAGTCTTTTATAGCAATGATATTGACATGACAAACTTAATTCTCTTCCTTTTGGGGTGACGGATGGAAAGAAATTGACATCTTTGTCTGTTGTGGATAGCCTCAGCCTTGTATTTTGATCCTAGTTCCACCCTTCTGGGAGGGGCTGCAGAGGATGATTGAATCTGTACACAGGTGACATCTTGTAAACATTCTGTCCAATTAAAACCTGTAAAATAAAGGCTAGAGCCAGAGATTGGGCAGTAGAAGGGGGGAGGTGGAGAAAAAGGCTTAGGGGAGGAGAGAGTGAATGGAATTTGATATAAAAGGCAGAGCAGAAGCAGAAGTGGAGAGAGTCAAAGGAGAAGAAGAGAAGAAGTAGAAGCAGGAGGAAGCAGGCAGAAGGAAGCCAGAGATAGAAGGAAGCCTACAACAGGAGGAGCCAGAGCTCGGAGGACAAGGACGAGGCCTGGGATGAACCGCAAGTTATAAGGGATCTCATAGCCGGGGATTAGAGTAGTGTAGTGGTAAATCTGCCCAATCTAGGCATGCTATTTATACCATAATTATTGAGTTGTGTCTTCCTTTACTGGTCTCCTTCAGGTAGGAGATCTTACAGCAACAAATTTGGGGATTAAATAATTCCCTCTACTACAAATTGGCGCCCAATGCCAGAAGCCGATTAAACAACTTCTACTACATTTGTCTCAAACCAAAAAAAAAAAAAAAAAAAAAAAAAAAAGACAATATACCTGTTTTGTTTTTTGGTTTTTTTTGACATCCATTTCTTTGGAACAAAGCTGAAGGTTGTCACTCCAGCAGGGACTGAACCAGCCTTCAGAGAGGTTGGAACTAGACTAGCGAGGATCTCTGTATTATGGGATGTAGCGTGGTGTTGTGATGGTTTGAATAAAAATGCCCTCCAAAGATCAATAAGGAGTGGTGCTTTTAAGAGTTGTGGCCTTGTTGGAGTAGATGTGGCTTTGTTGGAGGACACAGGTGGGCTTTGAGGTCCCAGAAGCTCAAAACCAGACCTAGTGGCTTCACAGTGACATCCTCATGCCGGCTGATCCGGATGTAGACATATTTTTCTTTATAAGAGGTCATGGTGTCTCTTCACAGCAATAGAAATCCTAACTAGTAACAGGTGGTCTGATATCAGGCCTGCTTAGCCACTGTAGCCTGGATCCTAACCACCTTCACCACTCAAGTGGACACTACCACTACAGAGATTTGTTTGAGTGTTGTGACAGTGAGGTGGTCATCATGCCAAAAGACACTCCTAGACCCTTGCTGCTGTACAGGGGAGGACATAGAGAAAGTGAAGTAGGTGGCGCAGGTATACCTTCCTTGCAAGGACTGTGACCTTTTCCTCCGTCCAGGGCAGTCCTGTCTTAGAGATGCCCCAGTCCCCTCACTGCTGTCTCCTTTGAGCTGACTTTTACTTATTTATTTTGAGGTAGAGCACCATGTAGCCCAGGTTAGCCTTAAACCCCTGGTCTTCTAGCAGTAGCCTCCCCGGGGCTGAGATTACAAAAGTGTTGTTTTTAAATTGTTTAAACATTGATTTGATGAATTGATTAATTGATTGATTCTGTGTGTGAGCATGCTCCTGCCATTATCCACATGTGGAGGTCAAAGGGCAGCTTGGGAGAGACTGTTTTCTCCTACCATGTCGGTTTTCAGAGACTGGACTCAAAGACCTTTATACATTGGGCCCAATTTTTAAAATTTTCTTTTTATTATTTATTCATTTGTGTGTGTGTGTGTGTGTGTGTGGTGCGCGCGCGCGCCTGGCCAGCCATTGAACCTCACAAGTGCTTAGATTACAGGTGTGTGTTAACTATGTCCAACAAGATTGGGCTGTTCCTCCCTGGTATTCTTTTGTCCTGGGATGAGCTGAGGCTGGGCCCAGACTACGTATAGTCAAAGCAAATCATAAACAGGTGATGTCATGTCAGTGTAATGAGTACAGTGACAGAAAGCTCTAGGGATGTGTCCCAGGGAACTATAAACATGCTGGTAGAGGGGGCGGTTTAAGGGATGCCCAGGATTAGCTACTGAGAAGGTGGAGCAGCATATGGAAAAGCATGGTTACGTTCCAAGTGCATAGCAAACCCAAAAGTTAAGAGCAGTGGCGGCTCAGGGCTCAACTGACTGCTGTGCTCACCACACTTGCTGCAGATTATTTCGGCTGATCCTCCTGACAGCCCAAGGCTGTCCTTAGCAGGACACTGTGTTTTGCCAAACACTACAGTGTCTATATAGGTTCTTGTCCTAAATCAGTTTCTGGTGCAATTATCCCAAGGTAAATGCCACCTGCTCATACGGTATGGTCCTCTTCTGTGACAGCTAAACTCAGTTCACTGCATTACGATGGATCTGTTCGTAAGGAATACTGCTTTCTTGTGATGTTTTTTCCTCTGGCTTCGATAGCCAATGATTTAGAAAGACTTCTCTGCTCAACTGTTTTCAGCTTTAAGCATTTGTCAGTGTATACTGGAGAGCCACCTGGCCTGGGCTTCTCTGTGGGAAGGCTCAGGTTTTCTGTCTTGAGTCAGTTCTGATATTCTGGGAGCTGTGTTCCGTTTCCTTATCTAGTCACTGATGCTTTCTTCCATGCTACTTCAGATTTCTCTTTTTGCAATCAAAAGCGCAGTGTGTTTACTGTTGGTTCTCATATACAGTTTCACTGTCTTGTGTAAACAGAAGGATCCCATGCTTAGTAATGAAGAGTAGGGACCTGGAAGTGGCCTTGGTTAATGGGCTAACCTCTATAGAGTGCTTTGAATCCTCATTTCCACAAAAGGAGGAGCATAAACTCTTGTCACTTTCTAACAGATTGTAGGTTGTTTATAATGAGCTGTTCTTTTCCATCAGTATCACTGGTGCTAATTCCTTCTAGGTGTTCACCTCCCATGGCCCCACAGTGATCATGCCTACCTGGTTCTGCTCTCGAGCCTGGTTTTCCCACGTGGGCCCATTTGATGAAGGAGGACAGGTAAGTGCCAAATTGGTAGAATTTGGACTCTTTGTGGGTTCCCCTAGGTTGGGGAGGTGCCTGTAGGGCACCTCTAAGGCCAGGGTTTGGGAAATTACTTTAGCCTTTTCCCAGCATGCCTGGTTCTTGGTTTCCTGGTTCTTGGCTCAACATCGCCCCCTTCTGCCTGTGGTGATGAAGTACAGACTTGTAACAGACTACCCTGTGGGTGATACTCTAATTCCCTTTTATCTCAGCCTTCCTTGCATTTGAACTCACCCAATCTCTCCCATGTTCAGCATCTCATTAAGAGCCTACAGGGAAGCCAGTTTATCGTCCCCTATTTCTCCACTTTAGTGGGCTTTCTACTTTCAAGACCATGCAGCTGAGACGCCACTCTGTGCTCCCTGATTGATTATCCTATGGTTCTTTCTGTTGATAGTTTTCCCCAAGACCTTTTCTGACTCACAAAGTAGAATTTAAGGCAGAACTGGGACTTGAGACCCTCAACTAGCCTACCTTCTGCTTCATCCTCATGTCTGTCTTAGAGTTCATTTCTTACCTGCTGAGAAAAACTAATCTCCATTTCTCTTGTGTGACTCACATCACCCTTAACTATCAGAGTAGATTATTTTTTTCTGCAAAATCTGGCTGTGGTGTCCAGGTCTATCACTAGCTTCTTGGTTCAAGCAATCTTATGAGCTCTGCCTTCTAGATACTGGGGTCACAAGTCCCACCATACTTGGCTCTAAGCAAAACACCCTTCTATAGCCTCTGATGGCCCGTGTCAGTATCTAGCTTGGTGAGCACTGTCCTTTGGCTTTTGCAGGGGGTTCCAGAGGATCTGCTATTCTTCTATGAGCACCTCAGGAAAGGCGGCGGTGTCTTCCGGGTGGACCACAGCTTGCTCCTCTACAGATACCATCTGTATGCAGCCACACATTCAGTCCTTGAGTAAGTAGAACATATTAAGTTCTGGAAACATCTAGGATGGTCCATGAATAAGTGAGGCGCTGGTATAAGCCAGGCCTAGATCACTTGCGAGTCACTGGTGTGACTGGGCCCAGGGTTGGTGGAGTTAGGGCTCATAATGGCAGGATATAGGGCCATGCCACCGAGCAGGTTAAGGTGGGGTCAGAGTGTATTATGTTACCCTTGTAGGAATTCCTTCAGGGCTGTTGGATGTCTTGTTCCACAGGTTAAGGTGGGGTCAGAGTATATTGTGTTACCCTTGTAGGAATTCCTTCAGGGCTGCTGGATGTCTTGTTCCACAGAGGTCAGGAAACAATGCAAAAGCCAAACATCAGGTTCCCTGATTCTGTGAGGTGAAGGCTTACTCTTCACTTTGTTCTCACTTGCTCTAACCTAGCATGGCTCACCATGAAACCCAAGAGGAGTTCTGACAAGCGAACAGGCCTCATGGTGGAGGGAGTCATCACAGCTGGTGGCTGAGCTATGCCTCCTTAGCTGATGATGCCCTTTCACTTTTCTTTGGCTAGCCAACTGTCCTTCAGCTTCCCAGCCCACTGGTTAGATGTGGATGGGGTAAAAGAGGGTCTCTACTGTATGAAATACTTATATCGGCCACCTCACTGTGAATTGTGCCTGTGCTAGGAGACTGTCCCCTCTGTAGCCCGTGGGTACTGGGGGAAATGGCTTCTGGGTACCTTATTGCCCAAACCATAGATTTACAGTAATGTACTCACATCTCTGAAGTGGCAGTGGTTATGATCCTGACCCGGGTGGCACTATCTGAGTGGGACTTCCCTTCTGAGTGTCTTACATCTACCACCCAGGATCTCAGTGACTCTGGGGTACCTGGACTTGGACCATTTACAAGATTCAGCTTCATGCACAGCAGAGCTTGCCCTCCTTGTATCTGATCACAGCTTTGGAGAAGCATCTTGCAGGGTTGCTGTAAGGAGCCAGACACTGATGGGACCAGCTCCTAGGAAAGATGTTCAGAGGACATGGCAGTTCTGAAGGCCAGTGAGAATCTCAAAACACAGTGAAGCCCACAGACAAATGCACATGTAGTGCAGATTTAATCAGTCTTTTTTGCCACTTAACAAACACATAGGGAGTATGGAATGATTGAGAAGAAGCCCTGCAAATTAACAAGGTTCTAAGAGTTCTTTTTTTTTTTTTTTTGGTTTTTCGAGACAGGGTTTCTCTGTGTAGCCCTGGCTGTCCTGGAACTCACTCTATAGACCAGGCTGGCCTCGAACTAAGAACTCAGAAATCCGCCTGCCTCTACCTCCCAAGTGCTGGATTAAAGGCGTGCGCCACCACCGCCCGGCTAAGAGTTCTATACTAAGCTGTAGCATCTGTCTTAATAGATTTTAAATGGCTGAAACTGTATAGGATATGTCATGAACATCTTAGCTGCCCAGTTTCCTACGGCAAACTGTGGTAGGCTAGTAGCTTGTGACCATAGGTATTTGTGTCTCAAAGCTCTGTATGTTGATCATAAGTGATATCTTCCTGCTGTGCTCTCAAATTCTAGGAGAGGCACCATACTCCCTGGGGTGTCATCTGTCGAAGGCCTCACGTCCTCAATATCTCTGGGGTAGGATTTCAACATAAGGAATGGTAGTACTAAACGGTAGTTTTACCTTCAGCGACCAAAACACTGTTAGAAGTCATTACAGTCTCTTGAAAAATCTAACATGTGGAAATTAAGTAGCCAAAGGAAAAATCACAATGGAAATTAGAAAAAATGTACAGGCTACAACCTGTGTGAGTCACTGAAACAGCAGCAAAACAGACTCCAGGTAAAAGAAGAGGAAAAGCTGGAACACCAGCAAGACTGATGTAAAAATAAAACAGGGAATTAACAATACTAGCCACCCCACAGTTAACCAAAAAGTAAAAATTTTAATTTAGTAATTTAAGAACATTCACAAAAGACAGACAAGCCAGGGGATTTTCTCGGGTGTTCTATAACACGGTTAAGGAAGACGTTGTATCAGTCTTATCAAGATCATTTTGGGAAACAGAGGAGGAAGCTGGGCACTGGGAGGTAAACCAGGCCCAGTGCTTTGGAACATCATGTGTACAAGAGACTGAGTGGAAGACGATGCTTGTCACTAATCAATCCAGCTGCATTCACATGATGCTAGGTGCAGCAGTGCACATGAAACAGATGCACAGCAAGACTACAACTGTTTAAAAAACCAGCTAGTATGGTTTACATCATCCTGTATTAAATCTTAAACACAGCACTGTTTGTGTTTAAGGAGCCCCTTCCCACGGTCCTCTGATACAGGGAGAGTGTGTGACAAAGCACCGTGGCAGCTGTCTGGGCACCAAGCTGCAGCTGTTTCTGGTGCCAATTCTAATGGCTGGTGAGACACTGTACATTGATCTTGCATCATCGTTTTGCAGGCCGCGTGAGATGCCTTGAGGTCATGTGGTCATTTGTGTAAGGGAGGTCCTTCCCATGCTGGTCTCTGAAGCTCAAGCCACCTGGGTGGTGACTTGTAGCCCACCCAGCAGGCACTCACGTCTCTCAGTAGAGCAGCCTGTGTGTACAGAGCAGCCTGTGTGTACAGAGCTCACCCCTTCGTGTTTGCACAGTAAGCTTTGCCACCCACAGCACAAAAATAAGTGATCTAATGTAAGTTTCTGTGTCGGATTAAAGTCTTTAAGCTGTGAGCTGCGGCACCTCCCAGGATAAAAGCTCTAATTACAACCTGAGGCTTGCTTAAGAGTTGAATTTGTCCAAACCTCAGGTGGCATTGTTTTGATTCTTTCATTTTTAAAGCTCAAAATGACCTGAATCTGTGTTGTTTCTCTTTATGTATGTGTGGAGTACTTCATATGCCAAAGGACATGAGAATAGCATCTCCAGGAAACCAAACATTCCTTAAGCCTGTGAGTGGCTGAACCTAGTATGTTGTCACATCATCCCTGTATACCTTGATATATCATCTTACAGATCTTGCATGTTTAGCTTTTTACAGTACACATGCTGCCTGTACTCTAAACTCTTTGCTTCCTGGCATCACAGTTGAGGTCTGTAGAGAAATACATTTCTGACCTTGTTCCCATGGCAGTATGTTGCTCGGTTTAAGGAGAACCAGATAAGGCCCTTTCTCCAGATGAATATATAGCAACAAGATGCACCTCAGAAGTAAGGGTGACACCACTAGTGTCCTAATCCTTGGTATCCAGCCCGAGACTGCCTGTGCTGACTGACAAACTGCTGCTGTGGCACCTGACAGGACCCAGGCTGTCCCCTGTGCTCCCCTAGCAAAGTTCTTACAGCCTGGTTTTTTTTTTTTTTTTTTCTGACCACAGATGCTGCTGGTCACTGGCCATACCTTCTGGGAGTAGGCCCATCCCACCACCCACCACCCTTACCCCCTGACTCCTTTGAGCCAGTGCGGTGCTGAGTCTGTGATGTTTCATCTTCTTCCCAGAAAGTTCCAGAAACTCACACATATAGGTCCAGGAAAACCAGTTCCCTTAGCTATTGATCCTAACCTCTAAACTGATGGTTTCTTAGCAGAAGAGATGGATATGCTAGGTGCCAGACTCCTAGGAGAAGCAAGTCCAGTGCAGGATGCTCCTTCCTTTTATAACAGCCTGCATCCTCTGTTAGAGACAGCCTAGTAAAATTCAACAGGGCTAGAGTCTAGTCCTGGTTGGACATGTTTGTAATTCCTTTATAAAATCATGGGTGCCCAGAGTTTTGAGGAACCAAAACTTCACTGTACAGGTAAACCCACCATCCTGCAAATCAGCTTCATAGTTTGAATATGAGGTCATGCAAGGTTTTTCTTCCACAGAGACACCCAAGAGATCCAGCCATGGTTTGTGTAGGATGTTACCAACACATGACCTGTGCTTAGTCTCTAATAGGAGCTATTGTACGTTTACTTACCTGTGTACATGCCATAGAACATATATGCAGAAATGCACATTGGTGCTCCCTGCACATAAGCACTCACACCACACAAGTGCAGTGTAAATATACTCCTGGATTTGATGCACATATATGCATATGTACACCATGTCTTGCTCAGACACTGAACAAAACAGACCTTGTAGTGGCCAAGGCTGTGGAGACAGGCACTCAGGTGGTCTTCAAAAGGTCTGGTAAGGTCAAGCAACTCTCTGGACCGGGCAATCCTTGAAGAGCCTGAGATGACAGAGGGAGCTTAGTAGCCTCTGCTACATCTCCTGTATTTGTGTAGCCATGAACCCTAACAGGTCTCCTCAAGGGCACTTGAAGGAGAAGGGAAGGGAGACCCTTGTGGCCAGGATGGGGTTGGAGGTTTGCCTGCTGGTGCACCATAAGGTCTGAGTTGCCCGTGCCTGGATTTCCCACACACTCACTTTGTGGAGAACCCTCACTCACACTTAGCCAGAACAGATGCCTCAAAAGACAAGCTTTGCCTTTTTGCTTTTGACTCTACCTTGCTGCCTCCTGTCTGGTACCATCACAATAAGGTTTGCTGAGGGATAGAAATCAGAAAGGCCTTTCTTGGCTTACGACATTGGTGAAGTATCTGCTCCTTGCATGAGTCCTTTGTTGTGAGATCAAGGTTCTCTTAGGGTCTTCCTTTTCCTTGGATGATAGTAAGGCTGCAGTGAGGTATACAGTATGGAGCTGAAGTATGTCTTGTTTGTGACTTTCTCGTTGAAGGGGGGCACTACAGCCATAGACAGGACTGGCTGGGGTCCATAATTAAATGCTACTTACTTAATGTGGCTCCCCAGAACCCCTAGGGAATCCCCTACCAAAAATCACTGACTGAGCTCACCACAACCCTAATTAGAATGTTTAACTTGGGAGGTCTCAGGAAAATGCTGAACAGGCAAAACATGCTCTGATGTAGGTAGTGACACAAGAGGTACAGCCCCGAATACAAGGGCAGTTCCACCCAAAGGACCAGGAGGCTTGGGTCTGAGCAGAGAGACGGGGTGGAAGGCATGGCCCTGAGATTAGGGCCAGCAGGTAAGTAGAGCTCAGGGGGCCTGAGGAGAAACAAGCCCTGGAGAGCTGCATGCAAGGGCCTGCTGCCTGGGAGCAGCTCTGTGTTCAGAAAAGGACATCTTTGGGATTGTCTGAGGGAAGGGACAGCCTGAGGCAGCAAGTTTACTTCCTAATATGAACATGACATTTACCCAGGCCTTTCTTCTGAGTATTGACTAAGCTGGGAAATCAGACCTGTATTGTTGGGTCTCCTGCAACTCCCTTTTCACTTTTTAACTCAAAAGGACTAGTTCCACATCTAGAATTTGGGCCTGTCAGTGAAGTGCTTGCTGCAGAAACACGAGGACCTAAGTTCAATTCCCAGCATCTACAGTAAAAAGCTAGGAATGAATGACAACACATTCCTGTAATCCTAGTGCCAAGAATGGCAACAGGAGGGTTCCTGGAGCGTGTTGGCTAGCTATAGCTAGTCTTGCTGAAGTGGTGAGTTCAAGCTCAGCCCTGCCTCAAAAAATAAGGTGAAGAGTGATAGAGATACGTGATGCCACCCATTGGCTTTGCATGAACCTGCATACATATGGACACAGCTGCTGGACACTGGAGCCATTCATGTGCTAGAACTGGCAGCTATGGAGAGAGGTACCATCCATCATGTCTGCATCCATGCATGTCTGTGGCCCAAAGCTTACCAGAGGTATTGGTTTACATGGTGGTTCATGGTGACCTCTTGCTATGAGAGGTGGGAAATGAACAGAGCCAGATCTCCCTTGGCTATGGTTTAGATTTGGTGTGCTCCTCAGCCCTAAACAGGGTATGGCACTCACATAGGTCCCTGGGGCTAACCGGTCAGGTGGCACTGGAGCTCACACACCTGTCCACTTTAGCTTCCCTCTGTATTGGCTACAGGATGACCATCTGGACTCACCGTGTCCACTTCCTAGAGGAACAAGTCCTACCTCACTGGAAGTCCTTCACCATCTGGAATGCAGGCAAACAGGGGCGCAAGTTATACCGCAGCCTGACTGCAGCTAGCCGGCACAAGGTAGCACTCTTTCCTCCTTATCCCTTTGACCACTATTCTGCCTCCTCCAGTGCTGTCACATCTTTATCCTGCAGTCCCCACCACCATCTAACTGCTGGCCATGTTTACCCCAGGTGGTGGCCTTCTGCGATGTTGATGAGAACAAGATCAGGAAGGGCTTCTACTGCCATGAGGACTCACAGGTGTGTAGCCATGTGGCAGAGTACCAAAGCCCCTTACAGGGCAGGGTCTTCCATACCATGCCAACTTTCCCTTATACTCACTTGGACTCTGCCCAAGAGATGTAGCCCTCAGCTCCCAAGAGTCTCCGGGATCCCTTAGGACTCTGCCCCTGTCCTTGGGGAAATGGCTACATATTCTCACTCTAGGTCTCAATGTTGGCCTACCAATGTTGTGGCCATCAGATGGCTGGGGCTGCCAGAACCTGGGGTACAACCACCTGTCCTGTCCCAGTTGGCCCAAGACTCCCATCTGCTGCTTGATCACCAGCTACTGTGAGCAGAGGCTGTGGCTAGCACAGGTCTTAAGGAGTTCCTTCTGCATGAAGCCCTAATGACTCATGGCTGGCACCATCTCTGTAGGAAAAGCCCAAGCCAAAGGTCCCCATCTTGCATTTCCAAGCTGCCCAGTCACCATTTGTCATCTGCGTGAAGCTGGTGAGTATTGCCATGGCTACAGGGCTCCTGGGTATCAGCTGTCCTACTCTGGTCATATGAGCAAAACCTGGCCATGGGCCCTGGGACATAGCCCACTACCTATACCCTTATGGTAAATCAAGTCTTACCTTGTGGCCATAAGGACACCCCGAACTAGGTATGGGGTCATAGCTGCTGCTCTGTGGGCTGGATGCAGCTGGGGAGTGGCCTGTGGGTACTAGGAACAGGGTGGTGGTGAGGTGGGCACACCTGGTAACACGCTTTTAAAGCTGTTTTCATTCTTTCCTGTAAACACCGAAAGCCATTGTTCTGAGCCTAGCCACCATGTTCAAGGTGCTGTGGTTCCTGCTACTTGAAGGGCAGCCTTGACTACATATAATAATAGCTTGGTGGTGACCAGTAGGGCCACAGGACCCTCCTTTGGTTCATCTGGTTTCTCTGCTTTTGGTCATGTGAGCATAGGTGCCAAGCATCCTGTGCAAACTGAGGTTACTTGTGGTCAGTGCAAAAAACAATCTCACAGTCTCTCCAAGGAATGGGTCTCCAACAGTTGTGCCAAGCTGAAAATGGCCAGACGGCAAGCTTGCTGGAACTAAGGCTAGACTTTATCTGCTCTGGACACTGTTCCTTGGTAGGAGTAGGTCAAACTTACAACAGAGATTCCCTCAGGAGACTTGGCTCTTCGGATATTATTCCCAGAACTCTTTAATGTGGTGACATTAACTGATTTTACGATGGCAGTATAGTGTCCTGCATAGGAATTTCTCCCCTGTAAGAAACCTCATGTTTGTTAAGACAGCATCCGTCTCAGGTCATCTGGAAGGGATGGATATTGGGCTATGGAGTGCCAGTGTGTCTTGCCCATGTGACCTGCTTCAGGTCACTGACCATGTGGAATCCTGCTGGTTAGTAGCCCTATTTCCTGTCCACAGTTCTTCCTCGCTGTAGTAAAAGGGCCTGTTTTTGCACTGAGAACCTCCTGGGTGCATCCTACAGCAGAGCTAAGCAGGCCTTGTACGTCAGTCACTCTTGTCAAACTGCATCTGCTCACCACTGGCCTCTGAAACCTGCAGGGGTCGTCATCATTCCTCCCATTCTGCTCAAGCTTTGGGTCCAGGACAGTCTTGTTTCTAAAGATCTCACTATAAGTTGCGTATGATTTGCTTGACACCTTTTGTTCGTGAGTAGTTTTTCCTGAAGTCCTAATGGGAATTTCCAGACATCTACCAGGTGAGAGGGCATGGCCATCTTGAATATTAGCAGCCCCCGGACAAGGAGCCACCAGTTCCAAGGACAGCTGTGCTACCCTCTCTGTTACCAGTGATGGATATGGTGGGCCCTCAGCAAAGGCAGCTTAGCCTCTGGTTGCAGCTGCCCACCACAGTTCTTAGGTCATGGAGGGGATAGTAGGTGGTGGGCCATGCTGCTGAGATGCTGGAGGACACAGATCAGACTTTAGTCTGTGTTTCAACCCATGGCTTCCAGTCTGTGACAGCTCATTTCAGGTCATGGCAGGTTTATGTCTGGGTTCTAGCCCCTCAGAAAGTGAGATGTGTGTCTGTGTCCCCTATAGAGAGATGTCATACAACAGCAGGTGACCAACAGCCACATGTGGGGTCAGGAACAGTATTAAGCTGGTGACACTATGGGAGTGGAAGCCCCCTCCTTAGCTCTGTACCTTTACCAAGTGTCTTCTAGCAGGCTACAGCCTTTCTCTTAACTCAGTGAGGAGCACAGGCCTACCTGTGATGTGCTGTGTATTTTGAATATCCTTCTGTTTGTGTATGTGTGTTTGTATATGCTGATGGAGAAGCTTTGTCCCTTCTACTGCTTCATCATCAAGACGGGTTCTCTCACTGAGCCAGGAACTTTCTGATTTATCAAGACTAGCAGGCCAGCCAGCCCGAGGGGTCCCTGCGTTCTGACTCCCCCTCCTGGGACTGCAGGTGTATCCCGCCACACTCAGCCTTGTTACAGTGGTGCTAGAGATTGAATGGAAGCCCTTGTGTGTGTGCATGCAGCAAGCACCTTCCTGAAGCCACCTCTAGCTCCAGAGCTTTAATTTATAAATTTGATGATATTTTTTTACCATTTAGAATAACTTACACCATTTGACTTTTCTCCTTGTGACAGTTTGATTTGTTCTAAGATGGCTACTCTTGATCCTGACACTTTACAGAGCACTGTCCACATCTGTATCTAGGACTTTTGCTTCTTAACTGTATCTGTGATACAATGAGAGGTTACCTTGGTAGAAAGATTAACTGGGAATCCCAAGTTTTCTTTTTTGTACATCTGATTGTCTCAGCTTCGAATATTAGGCAGCCCGTTCTCCTAGTAGGGAATTCACTGGCTAAGATGGTCATTTCTGCTCCCAGGTCTCTTTCTACCAATTACCCATTCACATTCCAGTACCTTAGCACAGAGGGAAGCTACTCGTCCTGATTCCAGAATTTTTCTTATTTAAATAAACTGCTGTATTGTGACCCATGAGACACAGAGAAAATGTCTGAACACAGGCAACCACTGGCCTGCAGGTCACATTTAGCCCTCCACCTGTTTTTCATGAGTGGCTTTCTTAGACTACAGACAATGTGCATTCACAGAGCAGAGTTACAACATCCTTAAGAACAACATCCTTAAGATGCTATTCCAAGGAGATGTGCACACTGCTCAGCTATGCAGTGTGCCCAGGCTCAGGAGATGCAGCTCACAGCATCATGGATCCAGCTGGCAGGACACCTTGGCATTAGCACAGCACCGTGGGCACACACAACTGTCTGCCTGCCACTTGTGTATGGACTCCCAACTTTTTGTTCTTATGTCTGGTTCTTCGCAGCACCTATATATAATCGTCCACTGTGTAGACTATTGGATCTTGCTGGCGTGTCAGGACGCTGGCTCGTGGGAGTCATCTCTAGCCCTCTGTTGTCACTCATGCTGCTGTGAGCTCCCATTTTTCGAGTTTATCCCAGAAGAGAAGTCAGGTTGAACGCCTCCAAAGACCACCTATGTGGACAGATGAACTGTTTCTACCCTTTTGGAGAACTTTCTTGCTGTGGTTGTGGGAGTCTCTGACCTCTCCTGGCCCAAGCCTGGTGCGTCTTGGAATGTCGGGAAAGGAGAGGTGAGGGAAAAAGAGGAAGGGGAGCAGGTACGGCCACTGTGGACATTTCTGATTTTCCAGGCAGAGTGTTTTTCACGTCCCGTTTTTAACCACTGGTACTGGTGGGACAAGGTAGAGTCAGGGTCACAGCCTCACTTAGAGGCCTCTTGTGTTGGTCAAAGGACAGATATCTGACTTAAGAGGAACAGAGTAGTTCCTCCCACATCCTGCCAGATTGCCCCAGACTCCCATCTGCCAATAGTTAGGCTGTTCTTCAGCAAGATAATAGGCTTTGCTCCCGTCTGGGACTGGGGGATGACAGGTAAGAGGAATCAGAGGGTGGGATCTTGGCAGATATTGAGTACACAGAGTTCCCTGAATAGACAGAAGGAAAGGTGAATCGTCCCCGGCCAACACCAGGTGGCAAAGGCACCTTTCAGCACCTCACTGCTGTTGGTGACCAACAGACTATATAACAGCAGCACTGGCTGTTGCCCTCAATGGCCTCTGGTTCCCTTCAGGCCCCTTCCCTAATCCGTAGAGGATCAGAAGTTCATCGTGAGCCACCTAACAGGTAGATTAAGTAGGCCTAATCCCAGACCCTGACCCGAGTCTTTGCAAGCCTGACTGAGCTGGATCTTCTCTCGCTAAAGGACCTCACAGGGGGCAAGTTCGAAGACAACCTGAAGTCACTGCACTTGCAGGAAGGCCAGGACTTCGTTCACTTCAGCTGAGGCTGCCGCCTAGGTGGGTGCACACCGTGACCCCTGTAGGCTCTGAGCCTTGTCTGTTCTGCCTCCCTTTCACACAGACAGCTCTTAGTCTCTGCTTCCGCCAGCGTCTCCCCTCAGGTTGACTGCATTAATTTTCACCTGAAGCCTTCCAAGCACCACTTTAGGCAAATCTCCTGTATCTGTTAACTTTGACCAGCTATCTGGTGATGGCTTTTTCTTTTTAATAGCAGGAGCCTGCAGAAAGTTCTGGGTTCTAGAAATGGCTGTTAAGCTAAGCTTGTCTTCACTCTGAACCCATCTGTACTACCTACCTTCCTCATTGCTGTGACCAAATACAAACAACACCCCATGGTTTGAGGGTCCTTCATGGTGGGGAGGGCATGACTGTGGGAGTTGTTCCCAGCTGAGGCTCCTCACCTTCTCATATCTTAGTGGAGCAGGAAGTAGAGAGGGGCCAGAAGCAAGGGTGAGACTCGAGACCTCACACCGTGTCCTCCAGTGACCCACTTCTTCACGCTAAACCCTAATGCCAAAAGGTGCCAACAACTGGGGCAAAATGTTCAAACATGAGCCTGTCAGAGGCACCTCACATTAAAATGATAAAACCTTTAACTTTAATATATCTAACTTCTCAATTTAAGTCATCTTTTTGATCAAGATCTTGATTGATCCCAGGCCTTGATCTTCTTGAGTTACATTTTTTATTGACATGGAGTGTTACTTTGTAGTCCGGGCTGGTCTTGAACTCAGCCCTCCTGTCTCCACCTCCTGAATGATGGGTGACAGGTGTGTGCTGCCTGGCTTAAACTTCTTGTTATATTCAGATCCATCCATGGCTCAGAGCTCTAACAACTTCCTGCTCAAGAGACACTGGGCGCTCCCTCTCCAGCATGTCAGATCTCCAGTCCTATTGCTTTGCTTTTGGCAATTGTTCTTCTATATTGTTTCTGGAGTTACTGGCAGAGTTGGTTCTTGGTGATGGGCTGCTCCCCCTGTTTGTGAACATTGGCTTCATCCTCATAGAGGCTGTATTTTCCTGCCTTGGAATTACCTAGGCTTTTCAACATAGGAGTCTGGGGGACTCACTGGATGTCTCCTTTTGAAGACCCAGCAAGAGCCACTGCTCCTTCCTGTGAGACAGTTTTTCCATCCACCAATTGTGAAGGCACAGCTCTCTAAGGTCCTGGTTTTATCAGGTCTCTTGTGGCCTTTTATCTACTCCACCCTACTACCAATACTTCATGGCGAGGCTTAGGAACCTGGCCTTGGGCACACTGCCCTAGCTACTTTGTTCCTGCTCTTAATTCATAGCGTTCACAGGAGGCCAAGTAAACACTCCTGTGTGGACACACACCTATTTGGCCTCCTGCCCAAACATGCCCACTGGAGAGCTCTCCTGACTCCTTTGTGACCTAGACACTCACAAGCCACCCTGCTATTTGCTGAGTCTAACATATCACTCAGCATTATTGCCCTGATGGACCATTCTGGCCACACCAGTTGTCATGATACCTGAAGAGGGGGGTCTCCCCCTAAGTATCTCAGTAGAAACCCTTCCTGCTGAGGTCTTAACAGATCACCAGGCATCCAGTGGGGACAGTTGCTTATGGTGGCATCTGCATGCAGAGGTGGCTAGCCGGGAACAAAATCCTTTACTTCAATCATTAAATCTCACTGAAGGGGGCATTACTCTGCTAGAGTGTCATCAGTAGGTCTGTCGGAAACCAGTTGGTCTCCATGTCTTAAAATGTTGTTTGGAATTGTGTTTTAAAATAATACTAAATAGTTAACTAATTAATTAATAATTAACTAAAGTTAATTCTGTTTCCCAGCAGACATGACAGAGCCTATCTCACACATGGCCTCGTCAGCTGATCTCATCCAGGCTTCCTTCTGCTCATAACAGAACATTCTGAGTCTCAGAAAGAGGCTGGTAAGACTGGAATGAAGTATGATCCAGGCCTCCAGAAGTCCCTGCCACCAGGGCAGCACAACAAACCTGCAGACCCAGGCCTGGAAAGTGGCCAGATAAAGGCACAGCCTGTGTGCTTTCAAGTGTGGCTCCGTGAGATGCAGGCTATTAAACTAAGCACATACTACCACAGGCCTTGCCTTGAGGCCCTGGCCACTTCACTATGAGCAGTTATCTTGAGTTCTGTCTCAGCCATGTGTCCATCCTCAACAGCTTAATGAGCATCAGGCCTGAGACACAGAGAGGCAGAAGAGGCAGGCAGGCCCTGGGACAGGAGGTACAAAGGATTCAGGCTTTGGGACCAGAGTTGTCATCTACATTCCCACAGGGGTGCTGGGTTCTGATGCTCTCTGGCTCAGACCATTGTAGTTTTGTTGGTGACTTGGCAGGCTGAGCATGTGAGGAGAGCTGCCTGTCACTGCGTCTGCCCAGCACGTCAAGCACCCATCACACAGATCACACAGCACTGAAGGAGAGCCCACAGTAGGTCTTCCAGCTTCTTTTGCACAGACAACCCAGAGATAGGCAGAGGCTGGGCTGTGTGATACATGATTTAATGAGAAGCACATCTGTGTGACAGCAGAAGTCTGGGCAGTCCAGGCCACCAGAGCACAGCATGCATGAGGAACCACTGATCTCTGTGGACGGCCTCCCAATCCATCTAGCAGAGGTGCTACCTTTCTCAGAAGTCTGTGGCACCAAGTTTCCATGATGGTAAAGCTTGTTGTGGAGCCTCAGGGCAAGACATCCCATCGAGGTAGGCAAGGCTCAGCTTCCCGGAACAGGCTGTAAAGATACATGGTGACATCAGGCTGGTTGTCGCCCCACCCTCTCTGAGATATGGCCAAAGCCTGCTGTGTACTGGAATCCTGGCAGCTCGAAGTGTGTAGTAATAGCTCTGTGGCCTTGTCAGAGTACATTACTAAAGTGTTCACATATGTTTACACTTTTCTAACTATGTAAAGAGCGGAGTTAAACTCAAGTTCACCCCGATAAGGGACCAAGACTACACCATGGCCCCATCGGTTGTCACCACTCCTAGAGCCACTTGGGTAACCAGACCACACCTGCCTATCTCATAATGGCTCATCCTGGGAAGACTTGAGGACACAGACCCAGTATAATGCACACAAGAGAGGGAAAAACAAAACCTCTCTCAACATGTCATGGACATGACGGGCTCAGACAGACAGCTGACTCAGCAGAAAGTAAGGAAAGAAGTTGACCAGCGAGACCGTGCCGCCTAACTACCAAGACCTCGGGGTTAGAACAAACCAGTTTCAGACGGGGCTCTGCAGCTGGAGGTCAAGGCCAGGGATAATGTAATGTGTCAAGAAAGAGTGCTGGCCCCAGGGTGACTGGGGACAGAATGGAGGAGCTGTGAAACAAGTTAACAGGGTAGGAAATGAAATCCAGATAAGGGGAAAGAAACATTAAACAGGAAGCTCAAATAGGAAACAAAGATGATGGATGTAAACTTCCCTGTAATTATACAGTAAACATGAATTCATGAAACGCTAATTAATAAAGATTTTAAAATGATATTAAGGCACAGTCTTGACTATAACATTCATAGACATGAAAGTGTGACAGGAACCAGATGTCACCACACTAACAGCAAAAGAGATGTCAAGAGTAGTAATGCAGCTTCAAAATGCACCCCCCAAAGTCTAACCATAATTAAAGGACTTGAGACAAATGCAAAACATTAATTCCTCAGCAGATGGAGTAAAATGACGAAAATATGTACTAATGGGTCTGGCGTCTCACTCAATACAGAGAGTTTCACAACTGAAAAAAGTTGTTTCTTAGACCTCCATCCTGAAACTGGAGAGAAAGCATATGAGACACAACCTAGCAAAGTCCACCAAAGGCTTATCTGTACCTGCATAAGCTGGAGAATATCAGTCAAGGGGGTTCCCAAGGTTTACCTCATGAGGTCTGAAAAACATCCACTCATACCCAACAAGAAAGAAAAGAGTCACCCCTGTCAGGCACACCAGAGCCAGGTCTACTAGCCCCTGGGCCAGATGGGCCATGCCAACAGTACTGGGAAGGCTGCAGGCCAGGCCCAGCCCAAGGTTGGAGACCGGCTGGCTGATTAGAGTGTTCCTCTCTCCCCACTCAGTGGCAGTCCTCCTGAATGCTGCTGCGCTCCTGGAGGACTCAAGTTCTGTAAGGGTGGTCCTGGGTACAAAAACACTATATAACCTTAGAGTAGACCACAACTCAAAGGGGTTAAAAGCATTAAGGTAGGAGCATAGTTCTAGGATGAAAAGTCAATATGTAGAATTTTTTAAGATCCCCATAGACAGACTGACCCATAGAACACAGGAAGAGAGCCCAGGACACAACAGATTACAGCTTTCAGGACAACTTAAAGTGCAACCCCAGGACAAGAGTCTTCAGAAACACTAAACACACCAAGGCCAAGATAGGTGGAGAGGACAGGCCTTAGAACAGGCAGCCAAGAAGCCTGGGGCCCCAGTGGACAGGAGGGAAATGGATAGGACAGGTGTCCTCAGAGAAACGGAGCCCCTGTTAAGATGTACAGCCACGGAATGGAGGAGGGGGCTACAGCCTCCTTCCCAAATTCCTAGAAGACCGAAGCTGAGACAACTTGTGGCCTTGGGTGACATTGTGCAGCCAGCACACTACTATACAGACACAGAGCTCACACACCCTGGCAGCAGAAGCAGCTCTCTCAGTTGGTCTGGATAAAGTAATGGCAGCAATGAATGCTGACTGTGGGACCCAGTTTACTTTAGACCAGAACTCAGAACAATAGGAGACACAGGTGGCATGTGTCCTCAGAACACTAAGAGTATTACCTTAGGAACCAGCTGGGGTCTGGGCACGCCAAGGAGGTCACACAGGTGATTCCGCTGTTCCCTCACAACTGGAAGCTCTGCGTCCCTATGGAGGAAAACATTTGAGTCCCTGCGCCACATGGTTCAGTTCCCCAACCCCATGACATCTGGTGGTGTTGGAGAAAAATCCTGTGCCCCAAAAGTAGACACCAGGAGAACCTAGTTCTTTCACAGGACTAAGTCACACCCCATTCTAGGGACATACAGAAGAAAAGCTGCCTCTGGCTAAGAGGGCTTCTGGAGCACTTATATTTCATCTGTTGACTGCTTTCATTGGAATAATATGTAATGGTGTTAAGTACTAAGCATGTTTTTCTCTGTATGTAAAATTAGTTAAAAAAAAAAACCTTTTCTGAAAAGCAGGTGTTGTGCTCTGGCAGTGGAGCAGAATTCCTAGCACCCATGTAGGGTAGCTCACAACCACCTGCAACCCCAGCTCCAGGGGAATTGCACAACTTTTTCTGGCATCCCTAGGCAACTGCACAATAAGCCCTGACAAACAGCCACACACGCATACATATTATTAAAGATCCCTGGCTGTCCTTACTCAAGATGAGTTTATTAGAAAGTTGGAAACAATGTCCACCGCCCTGAGGTTTGACCACTGTCTCCTCAGAAGTTGAGCTCCTACTGACAGCAAAGATCTTGACGTGCACTCTGGCCTTCCAGATCCCACAGCTCTTATCTAGGCAGGAAGGCCACATAGTAGCTTGAGTTCCCTAGGGAGGTCGCTGTTCCGAGGGGCATGCATGAAAATATCACAGACACTGACTTGCTGAAGCAACCTGGCCAATCCCAACAGACCTGCCAGTATCTGAGGTCAGCAATCCCTTTCTCCATCAGTCTGAGGGGACAGTGTCCACAGGCAATAGCAGTAATTTGGGCTACCTGGCTGTGTCTCCCAAATAGTATAGAATGAGGACAAGCCAGCTTGAAGTATACCTGTGCCCAGGTGATAGATCCATATATGTGACTATATGCACTTGGCAGTGCATACATGTGTGATTATATGAGCAGCTACATGTATGTGATCATGTATGCAAACCTACATATAAATATGTGCAGAGCCGCACATGTGTACAGTGCCTGGATTATATGTCGTAAGTTCTTGCTGTTGTGACCATAACTGTTACCAGGCCCAGCCTTGAACACCTGTGAACCACACCCACAAGCTGTACACCACCACCACCACCACCACCACTGTCTCTTCTGCACCTCTTGACTTTGGAGACAGGTCTCTAAGGACATTAGAACAGAGGAAAGACCACATAGCCCTTGCAGTAGCAAAATGACATAGCTAGCTGATATCCACTTGGTGGCATGCTATAGTCCAGTTACTAGAAACACCCACTTCTGACCAGCAGGGGTCTGACCCACTCTGCCCACCTTGCTCACAAGAGGAGAAAAGCAATTGCACATTAAACATTTTCTACCCCAAGCTCCCAGGATGTGTCCTCAGCCCTGTGTGAAGTTGTTAGGTGGCCCTGAGCTGTTGAGGGTTGGAAAAATCTCCCGTCTGTCCATCCAAAGCTACAGGGACAGGAGAAAGTGGCACCAGGCGCAGGCAGGCCCTACTCACCAGGCTGTGTCACTGAGCACAGTCATGACCTCATCAAGCACCTCAGCATCTACCAAGTCGCTATAGGTAAGCACCATCTCGTACACCTGGCTTGCTGTGCTCTTCCGGATCTGGAATGAGAACAGCAGGTCAACAGGAGGAAAGCCCATGACCACATAGAGAGCCCCAGGGGTCTCAGAAGGTCCATAAAAGGAGGAAGATGAACTTTGCCACGGCTCGGGTACTTCTGCCATGACATGCCCATCAAATGGTGCAGTAGGAACTCCTACAAGGGAATCTGTCTCACTCTCTCTTTTGGTTATTTCTGAAGTACTACTTCATATGAGCTCTGATCTACCTCTGGCAATGTGCTTTCTGACAAACTGGTGAGCTGTGGGTCATCCCACTCCACTTCAAAAGTCCACTGTACAGGTTCTTGGACTTCCTAACCCTGGGCTGTAATGCCCCACCCTCAGCAGCGCTTCCCATGCCCTCCCTACCCAGCACCAGTACCTGCGATCCCTCCATACAAACACTCTCCTGTTGACTGCCCACACCTGGAACCCATCTCCCCAGTGTTTACTTCAAAGCCCTACCAACATGCACTCATCATTAAATGCCATGTGTAAGCACAGTCCAGGTCCCAGGCAGGGGGCCTTGAGGTGGGGCAGACACACTCACCACAGGGAAAGGGTGGCCAAGGAGGAGGAACAGCTGCAGAAGAACCTTCTTTCTTACATCACCATTGAACTGCACCATCCCACAGAGCCTGCAGGAGACCCACAGGTGACATGGAACTGTGCCTCACTCATGCTGTGACCCAAAGACTCAAGACACGGGAGACCCAGAAAGTACACAGCATGAACCTCCAGTCATGTGCTAATATGTGTGCATACCTATGTTCAGATCTGTGTGTTGTGCACTAGTGTGCTCCCATGTGATCTACACTGTCTTTATGCACATGTGCATTCTATACTAATATGCTCCCATGTGCTCACGTAAGCATGGTGAGATCTTTGTGCTAGCATGTGCATGCTTTTGTGCCCAGATTCCTGCATCCCCATGTGTGCATGTTTGTACACCTTATGTGGTTGCCAGTATGTGACCAGTTATCTGTGCTAGCAGGTACATGCCCATGTGCCCAGATCCCTGCACTAGTACAGGTGTCTTCTCCTTCCTGTGATGGCCTTTGAGCATCTACAGGGCCAGTAAGGTGCCGGAGCAACTGACAGATATACAATAAGATGAACAAATGAGAGATATAGCTTTCCTATTTTGGTCAATCCCCCCTAAACTACTGCTGATGGGAGTTCTCTGACTTTTCTTTCCCAAAATGAACGCGTAAACATTCCATCTTAAACAGCTTTGTAATTAAAGTTTTATCTCCCACCAAGAACCACCAAGTCCCTCTTATTTCTGACTCTACCCAGGAACACTTAAAACTCACACTGCAATGCTTGACCGGAGTTTCTGGATGTCTTTTGACTTCTTGATTTCTTCCTTACAAAGTGTGAGCAACTTCACACAAAAGGGGTGGCTTGAAGGAGAAGACATTATTATAAGTATGTCTTTCACAGGAATGCAGAGCAATATGAGGCACACTGTCATGGCATCCAGTGCTGGGACATGTGGCATCGACCACTTCTTTGGTTCCCAACATGCACAGCAGAGAAGAGATTCCACAACTGGGCAGGCAGACCTGGCACAGTCACAATGTGACATATCCAAGTAACCCACCCCAACAGAAAAGACCCTACCAGCAAGAAAGAAACCATGTGATGGGCCTAGGTTACAGAGGAGTCCTAGTCAACTCCAATAATAATAATAATACTGGACTGCTATACTCCAGGATAGTCCATGACAGCAGCTCCCAGGTCAACCCTGGCTGATCCAGGTCACAGGAATCCAGTCCTTCCTTCACTAGCTCCCTAAAGTGCTTACTGGGTACAGAATGACTGTCATATTACTTAGAGCTGTGGTCATTCCCAGCTTGCATAGGACTCTATATCCTCAGCTTGTCTTCCTGCAGGGCGTATGCGCAATCCTAGTGCTTTGCTAGACACATGCCACACATAGTCTATGGCTTCATTGGGACCCTTCAAGTCTACATTCAACTTTGTGGTCCCCAGCAGCCCTGTGGGTTTACACACCAGGGTTCTTGAAAGACTCCCAATGAGCTAATCCAAGAGGTATGAGCCCTCCAATGAACAGGGTCTAATCTCTGCCTGTCTGAGTGAGGTGCCATGTCTTCCTGGCCACCCAGTTCTCCCAGCATCCCTCACCCTACCTGTTACAGGTAAGGCTGGCATACCCCACCCTTCCCCAAGGTGCCCTTCTGTATATAATCCACCCACTTTAGCTAAGCCAGCCCTTTCTACCTGTTAACCTCCTGGGCTCTTGGCCTCCTGACTCTTGCCTCTCCTTCGCCCTCTCCTCACATGGCCCAGCTCAGGGTCATGTTCACTTTGGACTCTCAGATGTCTCTGCCTCAGTTATCTACAATAAACCTTTTCCTCCACCGTACCTAGGTGCACTCATGGTCTCCTTTACATTTTTTTTTCATTCAAGCACTAACTGTACAAAAACACAGTGAATGGAAATAGTATCAGGAACTCTCTAAAAGCACAGAAAAGAGTAAAATTCCCCAAATAAATGAAGAAAATGGAACAGAGGAAAATGATTCTGCTAATCAGAGAAAGTAGAAACATGGAACAAAAAAAATTACTTTAATGAAAAAACTAATAAGATTAAATGAAATAGATTTATGGACTCAGTTAAAAGATCAGATTGTCAGGTTGAATTTTTACAAAACTACACATATTATTAGCAACCAACATACAAAAAAACCAACCCACCAACCAAACAAACAAACAAAAACCCCAAACATAATGAAAACCAAAAAACTACAAAGTAAAAAAAGAAAGAAGAAAAAAAAATAGCCAAAGTAGAGTGTAAGCAGAAGCACCTCCAAAAACATAAGCATTTGGTAAGCTCTCATAAGCAGTCCTACATTTGTATGTGCCAAAAATTCAACATCCATAAAGAACAAAAAAAGAGAGAAATAAAAGCATCTTTATCATTAGATAGTTTCCTACTATCTTATTTTAAAATTTTTAAGCCAGAAAAATAGATGTCAAATCCTTAGAACATTTCCTAGATGAATCCAGCAATGTGGAGAAGAGTACCACAGCCAGGCCCTGTGAGCATTCAAGCCACTCAGGCAGGTTTTAGAAAGTCAGGGCTGCAGGCTGACAGAGGGAAGCCCTGTAGTGTCAGGTTAAAAGCCATCTTGGGCATCCAGCAGAGACAGATCTAACTTCCCTGCCAAACCATTAAAAATCAGACACTACAGACTTCAAGCAAAGCAAGCTGGTCTCCTCCAGCAGCTCTGGGTGTGTGATGCATGCAGGATCTCAAGGCAGAGCACCAAGACAACGGAGCTTAAGGTTAGGACCTTAGGGGTTCACCTGAATGCTGGTCAGCATATAAGTACAAAGACATCACTCAGGGTCAAGGGAGAAAACCAAACAAAACACCAGAAAAGATTATATGAAAACTGGGCATAGAGTCTCTTAATGGGGCAAAAGATAGACAATAAACAGGAATGAGCAAAGGCTCAGAAGGGGGAGGAGATCAACTGAGATCCTGTTGATTTGAATCCACCAGTTAGTATAATGCAAGTTAGTATCAAGTATAAAGATACCACCAGGAAGTTTCTAAGTAACAGTAGATACTCAGACATCTTCATGAAATACAAAGCTGTCCAAACCAACAAGAGAGAATTCAGTGAAGACCACAGAGCATTCATAGAAGCAAAAATCACCAAGGTGGTTTCACTCACTCAGGAAGCTAACCTGGCACCTAGATGGTTCCAGAGAGATATCATGCACCATGGCTGTCTGCTCCTCTGAACAGGAGGCTAAGGAACCACAAACCACACAAGTAGGAAGCAGCTGCTTTGTGCCCCATCTCCCATAGCCTCTGTCCAGCTGTGTTGGGTACAGGCACACTCCTGGGTTCCATACCACGGCCCACACACTGTCCTGTTTCCATCCTGCCTGTATCATATCTCAAGCTCCAACTTCCAGACCTCTCTGCCTACTCGCCCTAGCAGGTGCTAGCCCTAGCAGGTGGGTCATCTCACCTGTCCAAGTCTACTTCCCCACCTGGAAAGTGGGGCACTACTTCACCCCATCCTGATGTCTGCTGCCTAAGTTTGTATTGTCTTCTGGGTTCTGAGATCCTGATCCAAGTGTTCTGTTTTTAAAATAATAGCCATATTTGGTGGTCATAGATTTGTAGGCACTTGAAAGGCTAAGGGGGACAGGATCATGAGTTTGGAGCTAGTCTGAGCAACACAGTGAGAGGCCAAATCAATCAATCAATAAAAATTTTTGAAATTTGGGAAACTAGGCTTTGTTGGACAGGAAGCACTAAGCAAACAGATACTTACTTCTCCTCGGCAGTAAAGATGTCAAAGCACCCATTGGCCAACAGCTGGTCCAGCATTTTCAGCAGCGATACAGACACCCTGAGAGGAGAAGATAAGCAAACATGAGACCTATGCAAGCACCCAAGAGCCACCCATGTGAAGAACAAGGACATGCCCTTGACAAGTTAAAAAAAAAAAAAAAAAAAAAACCAACAAGAACAACAGTAAACCATTAATACCATGGTAGCTCTTCCTAGATGGGGTAAGAAGTCAAGACAGTCTTGTCAAATTCCTAGAAACAGACACACCAGTATTATGATGCTTACAAGAATGTCAAATGACTATGGAAAGTTAGAATACAGCTGGAGAGAATGTGGCTCTCATGAATCACCTACAGCAAAGATAAGAACAGGATTCCTGATGTGAAGATGTGCAGACGGCCTGATAGAGTCCAACATTCACTTGTACACCTGACGGTTTTGACAAGGTGCAAAGCAAGTGCAGTGCACAGTCCAGTGGACAGTAAGGACATCTGGAAAACCATTTGTAAAATTACATTGCTTTGAGTTGGTTTTGTGTGTGCTCAGACTGTAGGGCTGACGATAGAATCTAAAGCTAAAACTTACTTCTCAGAGAGTACCAGAGGAGCTCTCTAGGAACTCCAAATTAGGCAAAGATTCCTTAGCAACTGCATTTGCTCACTGAAGCACAGGACAGGTGGTAGCTGGGTCCTTCAAACTACAAATCTGACAGAGATTTGCCCAGTATAGTGAAGGCATTCTAAAACAACAGTGAGAAGGAAAGCCCGCCTAAACAAGCTATGGCAATCAATAGACACTAGGAGGACAACTGAGTGTCCAGCAGAACAGCCCCCTGAGAGACTGGCCACTAATGTTGGTGAGCCATGGAACAGACGGGGTCAGTAGCTTTACAGAAGTTAACAAGCAATCCATGTGATCCAGCTGTCCATCACTCAATGAGTACCCAAGGAAAGGGAATGTGCATCCACAGATCCATCCCTGCATGTCCACTGTAGCTATCTGTAAGGCTGGGAACAGGAAATGCCCAAATGAGTCCATGCCTGCCCACAACAGGCCCTGGCCGGGCAACAAAAAGGACAGACAGAAGTGACTGACTGCCAAAGTGAACAGCTGGGAGGGCTCTGAGGAGGAGGAGGAAAATTTGGTGAACAAGAAAGGATTCAGGTATATACATTCCAAGGAACCACTGCACATACTTCATGTGTTGTCTTTCATGTCTCATGTCTCATTGGGGCTATTATAGACAAGAAAAGATGGAGAATATTCTTACAGACTAGAATCTCACTCCACTTCACTTGGTATTCTACACACACACACACACAAAGAAAGTCATTTTCCTGCTGAGAGTGCATCAAAGGAAAGGGATTGCCAATCAGTGTCAGGCCTAGGGACCAGTAAGGCCCAGAGGAGATAAATTTCTGGAGTTCACAAAAGATTGAGTGTTGGGGCTAGAACTTGGAGTTGGCTGGGCCTGGCAGCTTGCTGGGCCCTGCTCCTCATCTGTTATGACAAATGTGTCCCTGGGCTTTGTGGAAATAGGATCAGGGCACAAGTACCCTGTTTGAAGACACCACTCACCTGTCATTCAAGAGGTTGTCCTCAAAGACCTTTAGGAGAGTATCACTGAAGCCCTGTAGGACCTGAGCATCCTTCTGAATCCCCTTCATGTACTCAAAGAGGCTCTGTGTTGAATGCCTGACCTGCAATCCAAAAACCAGTACTGTGGATCAGCATGGCTAGCTTCTCCCTTGGTTCTCAGGGCTACTACAGTGATGGTAAATGCCTGGGGCCAAACAGAAACAACTGCAAACTACAAAGGCATGAGGATCCTACAGGTATGGGGCTGGTAAGACAGTGGACATGTGAAGTGTGCGCATCTGGGACAGAACCCTCTGGAAAGAATCCCGTGTCCCCGGCTCTGAACAGCCAGATGCCTCCTCACCGTAGACTCTGTCAAGCCACCCACAGACACGGCCAGCCCCAGCAGGACATGGTATCTATAGGTAGGCAATCCCAAGAGCTGGGTGATGAGAGGGAAGGCCTGGGAAGGCGCGTTCCAGTTCACAGTCGCCACATCAGACCTGAAAGAAAATGATTTCCTCAAGGCCATGCTTGGAGGGACTGGGCTACGAGGGGATCTGGATCTGACAGTACCTGGGAAACAGACTTTCCAGTTCTTTGCGGTGAGGAACATGGGGAATGGGAGGGCTGTCGAAGTGCAAGAGAGTCAGGAACACCCGGGCAGCATGAGCACGGAACCGATCAATCTTCTCACTTGCCTGCTGGGCAACGCAACACATGACACGCTCACAGCTGCAAACGGAGGGCACATGTATGAGGCCAGCCTGGGAAACGTGGTCACCTTATTGTCACCAGCTGCTGAAGCCACATCATGTTGTGTCTTAGTTGGGGTTTTTTATTGCAGTGATAAAACATCATGACCAAGAGCAACCTGGGTGGGAAAGGGTCTTAGGTCATACTCTAGCACTTAAAAAAAGTCAGGACAAGAACTCAAGCAGAGGCCACAGAGAGGTGGTGCTTACTGGCTTGCTCTCCATGGCTTGCTCAGCTGCCTTTCTTACAGAACTCAAGACTACTTTCCCAAGAATGGAACCTCCCACATAAATCATTAATCAAGAAAATGCCTATAGGCCAATTTTATGGACGTATTTTCTCAACTGAGTCCCTCTTTCCAAGTAATTCTAGTTTGTGCCAAGTTGACATAAAACTAACCAACGCAGGATGGGTATGGCTGCACCTGCCTGCCCTAACATCTCAGGAGCCACATGACAGGTTCATGGGAATGTCAATGTACTGCTGGGGCAAGAGTGAGAAGCAGGAGTATTGCAGGTCGGTGGAAGGAGTATGAGAACAGGCTGAGAAAGTATGGTACACATAAGATAGCAAACTTAGGGCCTCAAGCAGTGTGGCAGAGGTGGTTGAAAACCATGGGCTGGATCAAATGATGGTAGACCATCTTGGCATGAACCTCAGCTACAGAACCCTGAGTTCAGAGGCCACTACAACCTCACCCTCTGAAGCTGACTGTCAAACAGGCCAGATCACAGGAGGTCCTGGTATGGGGTTAGGGCATATGTGAATGTTATGGATCCTGACACAGGTCAGGTGAAGGACCCTGGCCATGATCCACAAACTCTGGAGGGCCAGGACAGCAGTCAGAGAAGCTTGTCTGAGAAGGTATTAAGGCCCCAGGGACAGCCCCAAATGGCTTCAGATACTCACATGTGGGCCTCAATCAGCACCGGCTCTGTCTGTGCCAGCAGAAGCATCAAGTCCATGAGGCTGGTCATGGCAGCCTCACGAACCCTGTGGATAGGAGACATGAGAAGGTCAGTCTAGGACAGGAATTCCAAGCCCTGGTCCCACCAACCTGACCCATTGGGCCTATGAACAAACTCAACAAGCAGCTCATGAGGGGAAAACGTCTTGAAACACCCACTGGCCACACACAAGCTTAGTTCCACAAGGCCCAAACATAGGGAAAGTTTCAGAGATCACAGAAATCCCACAGTGTAAACCATCAGAGAAACCCAATGCCAGCAGCTGGCACTTTACTTAAGTCCCTTGACTGGGGAGTGAGGGACGTGCTGTCTCTCATACTGTCAAGCAAGAGGATTCATTCTTAACACCTGAAGACAGACCGGACAAGTCTCAGCAAAGCCTAAGACATGTGTACACACTGTAACAGCAGATACTTCCCACAGCCTCCTCCCGTGTGAAGCTGGCCTCCTGTAGTGTCTCTCTGCACAAGGCTGGCACTTCTGGTTCTCACCAAACAGAGCAACTAACACTCACATCAATCCTAGACATACTCTCCTGCTAAACAGAGCTGCCTGTCATTAATTCCCATAAAAAAAAAAAAAAATACTGCTCTAATTCCAGAGCAAAAGTGGCCATTTACACTGGGATTCAGGTGCTTTCAGCCAGAGTCAGGAAAAGGAAGATGCATACCCCTCAGGCCTGGGGTCATCCCTGCCTCAATCAAAACCTCTATGGAGCCTGTACCAGGTTCCTGCTGTGTGGGAGAGCTCACAGACAAGAGCAGGCCAGGGTTCCAGGGGACTTGCCAAAGTCAGATGAGGGCACTGGACACAAAGCAAGCCTGGGAAAGGTGTACTGTAGGGACACACGCCGGTGCATATCTGCAATGCATGCAGGGGATGTGGGGAGGGAGGTCTGTAAAGCATGCTGGGGAAAATGGGATCACATCTGCAAAAAGTACCAGAGGGTGAAGGGGTGATAGACTGCAAAGTGTGCCAGGGACACAGGTGCATATCTGCGAAGTGTTTCAGGGACACAGGTGTACACCTGCAAAGTGTGCCAGGGACACAGGTGTACACCTGCAAAGTGTGCCAGGGACACAGGTGTACACCTGCAAAGTGTGCCAGGGACACAGGTGTACACCTGCAAAGTGTGCCAGGGACACAGGTGTACACCTGCAAAGTGTGCCAGGGACACAGGTGTACACCTGCAAAGTGTGCCAGGGACACAGGTGTACACCTGCAAAGTGTGCCAGGGACACAGGTGTACACCTGCAAAGTGTGCCAGGGACACAGGTGCACACCTGCAAAGTGTGCCAGGGACACAGGTGTACACCTGCGAAGTGTGCCAGGGACACAGGTAGGTCTGAAAAGTGCCAGCATCTACAGGTGCACAACTACAAAGCACACACAGACACACTGTAGGGGTAACCTGTGCATTTCCTTCATGTTGCCTGCCACCTCTTAAGCCGTGATACACAACATGAGGCTTCAAATACCACAGCAGAAACAAGCTACAAGAGGAGCTGCACTTGCTGAACACATGAATAGGAAAAAGAGCTGAGACCTGAGCCTCAGAAGGCCTCTTGGTAAAACACCCACAGATATGCTCAGTAATGCTGTTTAATCCCGGGAGCAAGGGAAATTAATGAAACCATCATCACAGAGCCCGATGCATACCACCCGGTCGGTACAGACCTGGGACCTTCTCTGTAAGGCCCTTTCCACTCTCAGTGACCTGGAGGTGAAAACAGTAGACCTCAGTGGTATCTGGCTGCCTATTATCACCACCAGCTAAAAGAAAGCTATGTAACACAAAGTCCTGCAATTTAACTGCAACTTAGGAAATTCAGTTAAGAACTAAATAAACCATAAGTAAAACATTAAAACGTAACAAATACTCAAATAACAGTAGCAACAAAAATAGACTGACCAAATGTGCAGTCTTTATAATAACTATATCTGACAAATGTGAAGAATATAGAGCAAAGCAAATGAAAAGGTCAATATTTCAAAAACAACTGGAATCTCTGAGAAAGGTCTAGATACGGTTGAATTAAAGACGACAACAACAAAAAGGAGTGTCAAGGTATGTGTGCCACTAATGTGGCCATAGGGTTTATCATGCCATGCCGACTGTTATGGTTCATAACGTATGCCCATAGCTGGACAGCTGCTGGTTACTGCCCTCCTGTGGAAGCTTGCGTGGAGCCTTCTGGTACCATGGAAATTAGTCCTCAGGGAGGAGGTTTTCAGGTCAGCTCCAGCTCACAGGCCTCTGGGCCAGGCATCTGAAACTCATGATATCTTTAGCAGTAGGGACTTACCTTCCACCTCTGGGGGGCAATCATGGGCAATAGCAGGAGCCTATAATATTTTAGGACTTTCTTAGACAACCCTGACCAACAACTCAAAAGAGGCTTCTTGTGACTTGTTAGGGTTTTTATTAGATAGTCTTTGGCTCTTGGAGGGAACATTGTATAATTCCAGATGACTTTTTCAGACTCCTTACTGGTTTTTCTACCCTCTTCCTTCTGTGTGTGTAACTAACAGCCCTCTAATTGGATTTAACACCTGCTCAAAGGGAAATCAAGTCTTACACTGGAAACCCAGCCAACCATCCAAGGTTTGTGAAGTCAGGGATCCTGGAGGAGAACCTACAACTGCCACTATACTAGCAGAATCCCTAACTACATTCTAAACATTGGTCCTCAAACCCACGGATAAGTGCAGTCCTCACCCCTCATCAAGGAAACTTCTCTCAAAATGCAGTTGTGGAGCCTCTAAGCTTCAGGAATCATTGTGGAAGAGGAGGCAGAAACACTGTGAGAACCAGAGGAATAGGGACTTGGCTATGAGATTATAAAGTCTCACCAACAAAATCACTGCCTAAAGCTGAGCTGAACAAGGACAATGGACGTGCTTGTGTGGACTGGGGTGGGCAAAGCCCAGGAGGCCTCAATCCTACACAAAGAACTACAGGCAACTAAGGAATGCCGAGAGTGGGAGAAACACACACACACACACACACACACACACACACACACACAGACACACACACAGAGTTCATAACAACTACTAATGGAAAAGGAGGCCATGAATTTGAAAGAACAAGGAGAGGGGTCTGTGAGAGTTTGGAGAGAGGAAAGAAACAGAAATGGTGTAATTATAATCTCAAAAAATAAGAGAAAAGTATTTTTTAAAGTGTCTGGAATTGCACCATTCACTACTGGTAATTCTGAACTAGACCCCCAGGAGCAGAATCCTGGAGGTCCACCCTTTGCAGAGCAAATTAAGACAGAAGAAATACCACAGAGGGTAAGGTCCTAAGGACCAGGTCTGGGGAAGAACCCCATCACTGGTCCTTTCTGCTTTGCTCGAAGGGTGTCCTAGTGCCAGGCAGACTGCAAAGAAATACACTGTTGTATAACTATTTATTCCAAACTGGAATTGCTTTGGAAGGGAGGAGGGGGACCTTAAGGAAGCTGTTGAAAGTTATAAGGCTCAGGAAGCTAATAAAAGCTCAGAATGTTTCAGGATCCACAGAGCTCCCTCCCCAAGGTGAGGTATAAAAGCAGTAAAAATTGCTGGGGAGATGGCACTCCTACAAGTAGTGCAGAAGTCTCCAGAGATGCAGTTTTTATGAGCTGTCACCTCTGCTAGGGAGTGCTTTTCAGTGATGCAGCTGCCTTTAAGTCACCTATGTAAGTAACCCCTTACCTATGCTCCTGTAACTTCAAGACCCTCTAAACTAGACTTAGGTGGAATTGTTCTTCTGGTTTATCTTCAGTGCCCTGTACTGGACAGAGAGATGTTTGTTAACATCTTTCATGTAAAAAACACTCAACATTCACAATTTTTCAGTCTTGAACTACAAGTAGGAATCTAGGTCAGCCAAGTCTCTTGAGAATTCAGGGGCCTCAGAAAAGAAGTCTAGGACCTGCCAATATCTATCAAAGACCCAAGTCACTGGCCACATGTGGGCTGGCTTCACAATGCTTCACTTAGGCTACTGCCTGCTGTTAACCCTGTGGCACATTCTAGAAAGGTCTGCAAAGGGACGCTACAGGAGAGCAGGTAGGTGAGGACTCCTTGCAGCTTTGGGGCCTGCACAGCATGTCAGCTATGCTGGGGGAGATCTTGGTAAGGTTGGAAATGGCCATGGCACTCCTCAAAGCCTCCATTTACCAGGCTCTTGATAAGACTGAGGTCAGCCACAGGGAAACCCTTCCTGTGTCTACACAGATATATCCAGACAACTCAATCCATAACAGCTGATGGACCTGAAGGGGGATGTCCTAGGGTGGAGGAAAATATATTTACAATGAAGGAGAATATAGGAAATGCCAGCAGACAGACACTGAAAAGGGTGCAAATGTAAATTAATGACCAATGTTACATGAAATTAAAACTATAAAATGAACTTCATAGTAGAAAATAAATAAGAGTCAATGAGCAGAACATAGACTAATTAACATTTACACAACCAAAGAAGAGCAGCAATAACAAAAAGTGTACAAAATGAAGAGACCTCAGGACCTGTCGGTCACATGACAAGTGCTAGAGTTTCTGGAATGTGAGTGCGACCCAGGCAAGAACCTTGCCCTACAGGAGGAGAGAGAAGACAATCAGGCAGACTCCAGGGACGATGGATACCTGAGCAGCAGAACAGGAAAGCACAAGCTCATTGCTGCTTACCTGAGATGTCAGTGCAGACAGCCCCTATGAGAGTTTCTACAATGACTTAATGCCTATTGTTTCAAGTCCTGGGTACCATGAGACGCCATGCCCTCCCCTGTGTAAGAGCATTTATGAGGCAGCAGGGGAGTCATACTACAAACACTGTCCTTACCAGGCTCCCACATCCCCTCTGCTGTCTGTGGTGTAATCATTCATGCAGCCCAGCAATGCAGCATAAACTTCAGAGATGTTCTCTCTGCATATGACTTCATCCGGAGGTCCCTGTGTGTTCACACCAACTGTCTGGCAAATTCTGAAATTAAAATATGCATGTCTGTGAGCTCATCCTTCACATTACAATGACCTCAAGTATCTTGCTGAGGGAACATTCAGCATGTCGGAGGAGCCTCAGGGGCAGACTTAGGGGGGCAGAGCACCCATCCCACTGCAGGTGCAGAATGGTGCTCACTGTGAAGTCACCTTCACCGCCCCCACAGTCTACAAGGTAGCTGGCTCGCTCTTCCACCCGATGCAAACAGTGAGAGGAATAAATGGGCTTTCAGGACCATGGGGGACTAGAAGAGGCACATCTACACACAGAAGTCACTGCAACACTCAAGTGTTCATCCACTTTATTTATTTATTTAGCAGAACTGTGAAAGAACCCACAGCCTTGTACAAGCTGAACAAGACCCCTGCCACTGTGCTGCTCCAAAGCCCACATGATGGCTTGGTTTGTTTCTGTTTGGTTCTATATAAGGCCTCAATGTTGCCAGGGCTAGCCTCAAACCACAGGTTCCTCATTTTTCTGAGGTGGTTTTCAAGTGAAGATGTTCCCAGACAATGCTCTGAAAACACCTCTACATTTCTGCTCTGTGCTAGCCTGAAAAGATAAGCCATGTGGTGCCTGTTGATGCCCACCTGCCAGGCTAGAGGCTCACCTTGAGATTGCTTTCAAACCGTCTCTCCTGGCCTCAGCAAAGCTCACATCCTTGGCAGACGTACAGGTGACTGTTCCCAGACCTGAGAGAACCTAAGGGCAAGAGGGTCCCCAAAAGAAGTATTACTACAAAGTAAACACATTTTTTTTAGAAAATCGCAGTAAGTAGCCCAGTGTGGCCTTGAACCTGATAATCCTGTCTCACCTTCCTCAGGGCTGTGAATGTGTATCATCAAGTGTAGCTGTCAACATACTTTTTTTTCAGACAGAGATGAGAGCCACAGGACACAGTAGCCATGGGTGGGGCTCACTAGGCTGCTCACAGGAGCCACTTCCCACACAAGGCAACATGACCTGATTCAGCTTCTGGAAGGACGGGATGAAACGAGATCATCTCACAGCCTCCTCTCTGCTTCACCAAACCCCAGTGACCGCCATCGATCGGGCCCCACCCTACAAGACCTTCCTGTCAATCGTTTCCATCTTGTAGAGGGAACAGTTGGTATTCTGGATCCCAATAAAAAATGAGCAAAAATGCGCATATACCCTCCCACCTCCGTGTGTGTGTGTGTGTGTGTGTGTGTGTGTGTGTGTGTGTGTACACATGTACAATCAAATATGCTACAGCCTGTATGTGGAGGTTGTGAGAGGACAACTTTGTGCAATTGGTTCTCTCTACTTTTATATAAGTTCTAGGGGTCAAACTTGGATCACTAGGCTAGCCCAGAAAGTGATTTATTCACTGAGCTACTGTGTAGGCCCAGGGCTACTATTTCTATTTATGCATGTATAGATGCACGCGTGCACATAAATATTCTATTTGCATGTATGACTTCATGACAGAGAGAAGAGGGCATCAGATCCCATTATAGAAGGTTGTGAACCACCATGTGGTTACTGGGAACTGAGCTCAGACCTCTGGTAGGACAGCCAGTGTTCTTAACCACTGAGCCATCTCTCCAGCTCCTGCTATTATCTCTTGTATTGACAGCTCAGTTCTAAAATCTCTCTCATTTTTAGCCACATTTCAAGTGGATAGACCCCAGGGTGAGTGCAGTTATTATGACAGATATACTATGCTCTGTACAAGGGTAACGAGGCCTATTGGAACACCATCAAAAGCTGTCTGATCCCACAAGAAAGGACACCCATTTATATAGAAGCAAAGTAGAGAGTTTGTCTTAGTGCGTTCCAGCTTGTACGGCAAGGGGGACAAACAGCAGGAGGAACTTGGAGTGAGTTGGTAGGACCAAGCCTGGTGTTTGAACTCAGAGGGGAAAAGTGCATGAGCTTGGTGGACCAGGTGAAGGGGGAAAGGAAAATCTCCAGAGCCAGACTGGAAGCATGTGCAGAGTTTACACAGGGCAGGTGATACAGGATGCTAAGAAGGTCAGGCAATGGGGAGAGAGTAGACCACACCAGAGCAGATGAGACAATGTGAGAAAAGGATACTGAGGGAGGCAGAGGGTGCACCATGTGCCACCTGGGGTGATAACCCAGACATAAGAGATGAACAAACCTCTCAACTCAAGGTTTTCAATGGTGGATCCAGCAGAGGAAATATGTCTTGGTCTTTCTAGATCAAAAGGGCTGGATGAGGGGCCTGGTAAGGCTGAGAGCTCTACTTGGTGCCTAACAGGGCAGAGCATGGACCACCTTGCTCTTTCCAGCTTGCCACTGCCATGATGGTAATAGTGTCCCAAAAGGCAGCAAAACAATAATGCATGATATATTCTGAGGTGCAGGCAGAGGTCCATAGGGCACCAGGCTGAGACAGGGGGCTGGCAGCCTTTACCCATACTCAGCCTACCTCACACCATGACTACAAACACAGTGGGACACAAGTTACCTAAGACACGTGGAGCTTCAGAAGGAATGTTAACTGCATGGCTCCATTATTAGGGAAAAAGGTGAGATGGTTATAAGAACAGAAGGTACATTCGGCCACTAGCTACTGCACAGAAGATACTGTTTTTTCATCCAGGCAGACACAGTTTCTTCAGACAGTGTCTGCCCACCCTACAAACTTGAGCACAGCTCTGTAAGTGTGTCCTGCAAGAGCAGGTTAGCCCACATACTGGAGTCCAGGTCCAACAGCCACTGCCTTGCATGGCCACATTGATACCTTCCCAACTGGAGGTGTGCAGATTAGTCGACAGCCCTTCACATCTGTGCCCCTGTGGTGCTGTTGGCACCCTCACCTGCTGCAGATGGCCCCTGAGAAGGAAACCTGGGAGGGCACCCAAGGCTGAGGAAAAGCCACAACGGGTCATCTCCTCTGGGCTCTGGAGCTCAGCAAGGTACTGTGGAATCAGCTCCTCTGAAAAGAAAGAATTATTCAGAAGTAGCCACTGCCTCGTGGACCCCTTAGAAATACAATTTAGATGTTCCAGGTAAGCCTGGACAATGCTCTGATGCAGACATACCTTCAAAGTAATACATAAGATACAAGAAAAATTGCATAAGGTGGTTTTAAGGTTTCCTTAAGGTTTTTTCCTTTGTGTTTGTGTTTGTTTGGGACAAAGTCTCTATTTAAACCAAGCTGATCTTGAATTCCCAATGCTCTGAGCTGCCCATGGATTGAAAGCTACAATAGCTCAGCTGGGATGATAGACATGCGTTACCAAACCCGGCTTTCATGGGGAATTTTAACTACATGGCTTTATTATTAGGAAAATAAATTTGAGACAGTTATAAGAATAGAAGACACATTCAGAACTCTCACCTTTACTTAGAGAATGTAAATGTTTATGATAAACACAACACCCTAATAACAAAAGTCCACTAACAAAGGAGTGAATACAGTTCCACGCCGACAGTAAAGCTTTGGGACATTGTGACTGAGTGTCCCAAATTCTGGGGCAAGAAGAGCGGAGAGCAATGGCAACGGTGATCAAACACATGGGGCCATTCGTGCACCAGTGACGGGATCAAAGATCTCAGAGGAGAAATAGGAACTGCCAAGCCTAGGGAGTCAGAGCAGGGTGAGGGGAAGAATTTCAAAACTGACTAGCCAGTTCTTTTCTTTCACAATCCAGCCCAGTAAGGTACCGAGGAGGCGGATACCATCCCTGAGTCCTGCCAGCCAGACTTTGGCCATCGGTGGCTGCTAGGACCCATTCACTGAAACCACAGAAATATACTCTTATCCATCCTCAGATGTGGAGGCAGAAAAGTATAACACTCTCAGTTCACACATATCAGAGTAAAT
Organism: Mastomys natalensis; assembly: GCA_021653895.1. NCBI lineage: Eukaryota > Metazoa > Chordata > Mammalia > Rodentia > Muridae > Mastomys > Mastomys natalensis. The sequence goes on along the minus strand of JAJTUV010000221.1, from coordinate 1,974,570 downwards.
TCACTTCAGTAGCCATGTAAGGGGATGGGAGGCTCTTTTTAGTCTACTCATGTTTCAACGCACCAATGGTTAATTTGGGGACACCATTTATCATCAACAGATATGCCATGGGACTTTGTTTGAAAAGTAAAATGAGAATTACTGCTCTACTTTTAAAATACAGACTATGTATAATCAAATATGTTACTAACAATGCATAAGGTTGCCCGTGGTTAATAAATACTGTAAAAATGACTAGATTTAAGTCTGCCATCACCTCACAATCATCTTTAACTCAGTTTCTAGGGAAGCTGACATCCTCTTCTGGCCTCTGTAAGCATCAGTCACACAAGCGATACACAGGCAAAACACACACACATATAAAATAAAAAAAGGAAGATTTTAAAAAGGAAAACAGAAAAAAAGTCTGCCAGGGAGCTGAGAAGATGGCTCAGGCAGTAAAGTGCTCACTGTTCAAGCATGAGGCCCTGAGTTTAAATCCCCAACATGTAAAAAAAGCCAGGCATGGTAGCTTATACCTATAATCCCAGCATTGGGAAGGCAGAAAGAGGATTCCTGAGTCTCACTGAGACTCACTGGACATAACTGGTGAGCCCCAGGTTCAGGGAAAGACCTTATCTCAAACAAACAAACAAACAAACAAACAAAACTAAAGAAGATGTCCCGCACCAACCTCTGCCCTCAGTGCACAAACATGAACACACAGAGAGATACACCATACACAAAAACTATCTGCCAGAAGATATAATTCCAGTATATTTTTATATTTTTGCAAAATCACAAAAAGTAAACGTAAATTACTGGACAAGAGACTTTTATGCAGAGTCTCTAGGAAGTCACACTCCAGTGAAGCTCCCTGTTCAGAGATTAAGATGCTTCCTTAGGCAGCTATGATGTCTGGATAGATCTAAGGACATGTCCTGAACCCAAGTGGCTCAGGAGGAGCTACATGAAGGCTACTGTGTAACTGAAACCTCCTCCTCCTTCCGTAGCCCAGTTGCCTGACATGAGCTGGATGGGTCCTAAGAGATTAACTCCAGATCAGAGAGGGTTGCTTCTCAGGCCAACCCAGCCCAGCCTCCTGAGCTTCACTCAGGTCCTGTCAATACATAGATCCCGGCTTTAGGCCCAATATACAGCTCACTCACTTGTGATGGTAGAGTCTGCCTCCCCAGGCTCCTTCACGTAGTATTCATTGCAGAGGGCAGCCAGGGCAGAGACAGCCACCTCCTAAAACAGAAGAAGATATGAGTGAAAGTGCGTCTGTCTGAAAAGTCCTCAGCCACAGTTGACTGGGTCACTACAATACAGCACAGTGAGTATGTTAAAAAAAAAAAAAAATTAAACACACTCTGGCTTATCTTATCAGCACCTGTCAGAGGTTATCAGTCGCTTTAAATTCTCTGCACCAGTAAACCTAAAGTGAGAACTCTTTACTTCTTATATATAGTACAATTTCTATGTATTCTCAAATCGCAGAGTTAAGATAAAACAAAACATCTTTTCCCTTCCCAGCAGAAGGAATGTGGGGACGGAGTGTGTTCTTTATGTGGACAAGGGCTCAAAACAGCATGGGTGGAACCTGGTTCATAGAATTAGAGGGTTCTCAAACAAAAGGGTATGCGGAACAGAGAGCATTTGGAACCAATCTCAGCCCCAGTAATTTTCATGGAAGTCAGATGATGCAGTGTCACACAGATTAGGGGGTGGCATGGCAAATCCTTGGATCCTGACCTCCACAGTTTGCAATAGATGACTCCAATTCAATTCAAGCCTTCCGTTCAACCACTCCCCAAAACTAAGGAGATAGGAACTGAGGAGGGACAGGGTGAAGATCAGCATTGGGAAGACCCCTCAGCACACCACAAAGATGCCACATGTGCTAATCCAGTAGCAAAGAGTATCATAATCATGGCTGGTGGGACTTGATTATGCATAGTGTTTTAAAAGAAAACTCTGAGACATCAACCAAGAAGCCTACAAATTTAACGAGGAAAACTACCACAATTCCAGATTTCCACAAAATGGTAATGTTGCCCAAGAAATGAAACAGAAGGACACACAGGTTGGCAGGGCTCGTGTAAGAATGGCTGTGGTTCCACTCCTCACCTGCACATCACTGCCTTTCTAAAACATCAACAACCACAGCTCAGCGCCTAACAAATGTGTCCCATTGTCACAGCTCGGCTTCTGCAAGGCCCCTGACCCCAGGCGTGGACATGAACTCGAGTGTCTAGTTGCTCAAGCACAGTCTCGTGTGTTTCTTCATCTTCATGTGAATACTTTCCAAACTTCACATACAGCTCAGCAGCACTCAGGCATGACCTAGACAAACTGTTACTCTCAAATAGAGGAAAATAACTTTGGTAAAGACAGAAAGTGTAGTAAGAAAGAGTAAAGTTTGTGGTTCCAATGGTCATCATAGCCTACCTGTGCAAGTCATGCAGGCCCAATGATAGTGCTGAGGACTGTCAGGTTAGTGTATGAAGGGGCCACTGAGATAGGCACTGTGGATAGCATTAGTGTCACTCTCTGTGCAGGGGAAAGAGATCTTGCTTAGCATACCTTGATCTGTTGTCTGGAATGGCTTGAAACAAGGTGAAGACTCCTCAGCGTGTCATTTATCAGCCATTGCCAACCATCTGCCAAAAGAGCAAAGAAACAGCCCACCTCAGAATACTCCACTGACACTGAGAACAAACATCCCCTGCTTACTCTTAGAGTAGATGGTGACTTCTCTTGAGAGAACAAAAGTCCAAGGGCCCCAGTTCTAGGAAGAAGCCCACCTCAGGCTGCTCAAAGTCAGCTCCCCAGCACCCTGCTGCCACCACCACTGTGGAAAAAAAATGCAATTCCCTGTAAACCAAAGACTTGCACACCATGTTTGGGAACTTTCTGTTTTGTTTACGGTTGCAAGCTTCAAGTGATCTTTTCCTATCTCTCTCCCTCAATCTCTCCTGATCCCTGACAATTTAAACCCAACTTCAGCTCAACTACATCCATTAAATGAGTTGAGATACACTTACTCTCTTTGAACTAAGGTAGGGTAGGCCTGGGGAGGACTGCCCTCTGTATAGCAATAGGACTATTTAGGTAATAAATAAGTACCTGGTCATCTAGACTTTCATCTATCTGGGAGAGGAATGCCAAGGATTGGGTACAATGGTGACAGGCAGAGCCACAGCCAATGATGGAGCCCAGAAAGATTCCCTGCCCTTTCTGGAAGAGGATGACAGGAGTTTGCAGCAATTTCAAGACAATAGCAATGCTGTGATCCACCCACCCAGCAGGTTCATCTCTTACTTTGAGCTTGAATAACAGTGTTAGGAAATGTTATCTATGTTGTTGAGGAAAGCACCTACCAATAACAGTGTCACCTTTAAAGGCCATTCTGGAAAGTGACAAGTTCTCTATTAAGACACACACTATGGAAAAAGAAAAAGAAAAAACACATTATTTTCCCAAAGCGACTCTTATACCTGACCTCACTACATCTTCAACAGGGCATAACCAGTACCTAACTTCCCCTCCCACCTTTCATGCTGGCCAGGCCATAAGCAAGTCCAGGTTATCTCCCCAGATGGATACTAGGAAGCAGATACTCCAGACCTATCTTGAATACAGAACCTGTGTGAACTCAGAGATCCAAGTAAGGTTAAGAACACTTTAAGTCAGGGACAGCTCAGCGGAGGAGCACCTTAGCCTCGCTTGGGCCCCAGGATAATCTAGACCATCACTTGATTGTATTTAGTCTGTTAGAGTTTCTAGAGAAGCTTCCCAGAGGAGAAAAGACCCACCTTGAATGTGGGCAGCACCGTTGCATGGTTTTCTCTCCATGACCAAATAAAATGGAACGTTAACATCACCGCATCTCTATACTTCCTAATCGCACATGCTGTGTAACCAGCTCCTCACACTCCTACAATTACAACTACAGTTGTTCTCACTGCCTCAGTTTCCCTGCCATGATGGGTCTGTGTAAGGGGAGGTGCTGGTACTAAGATCTAATTTCCCCAATTGGTTCTTGACTTGTTAATAAGGAGGGCCAGGAGCCAATTGCTGGGCAGAAGGTACAGGTGGAACTTCTGGGTCCCAGGAGGAAAAGAGAGATGCAGGGAAAGAGAGAAGGGCTTTTTTCTGTCATGCTTGCAATCATGTAAGATCTTGGGCAGCCAGGGCCTGCGGCTCTGCTGAGGGCAGGTTGCCAGAGGTGTTTCACAGGGGCTAGACTCCTGGAGCATATGGCAGGTAGGAAAGAGGAGCTGGGTCAGTGCTGGTGGTACAGATTCAGCTAATCCAGGTGGAACAAAAGGGAGCCAGGAGTGGGCTGGTAACGCAGCCATGGTGCCGGGAAAAGCATATTTCTAAAAATACACACAACAGGACTGTTTCATCAAACCACAAGCCAAAATAAGCCCTTTTTTCTGACATTTTTCTGATATTTTGTAATAGCAATGAAAGCAGTTCAATGATCCAGGCCCTGAGGTCAGTCTTGTCTCACAAAACAACAACCACAACAAAACAAACAAAATTAACCACTTAGGAAGCAATGGCTGTCCTGGACCCAAATATACATTCCCCAAGGAACAAAATCTGAAATGGCTGCATAGTCAGAGGGCTTGGATGAACACCTAGAGGCACACAGGCACACGACAGGTGAGTCCTGGGGTTTATAGATAGAGGGTAAGTATGCAGGCTCCATAAGTGTAAAGGAGGTTGGGCATTTTGAGACCACAGGTATAAGGGAGGTGAGCAGGCAGGCAGAGATCCACAGGTGTAAGGCGGATGAACACCCAGAATCCATAGGGCAGGAGGACGTCTGGGGACATAACAAATGTAAGGCACAAGGTCATTATAGAAGACCAATGCAGTTCGGTCCTAAGAATCAGATCGGTAAAGCCCACTGCCCTCAAAGATAGGTCTGGATGGAGTTCTGGAGAATGCGAGTCATCTATTAGTGCTGCTGTTTTGATCTGTGACATAATAAAATAATGACTGCATCCAGGGTAGGAACACAACAGGCTGGCATGTGAGTTAATTCACACATAGAGGAGACAAATTAAGGCAGTGGGTCAAATGCAATAACATCTGAACACTTCTATCAGCGGAGGAGGAGCTGTACATAAAAGGAGACTGGTGGGAAACTAGCCGAAAGGGGCCATACCTCAGAGTGGTCAGTCTCTGCTAGATATAGTCTGCCTGGTCCATCACCTGTCCTGACCAACCTGCGTCTCCCTTGTGCTGGCCATTCCCACTTGTTACACACACACACACACACGACATCATATGGCAATGCAGAAAGAGAATTTTAAGTGTCAGTTTCTTTTGTTTATAAACCTAGACTCTCATGCCAGTCAACAGGACCAGGATAAACTTCCTGAAGTATAGTGCTAAGCGACAAAGCCTCTATTGTAAAAACAGGACCAAGGACAGACACAGGTGACACAGGTGGGCATAGCCAGCCCCCTCTCCTTCCACCGCCTGTCCACAGTGACTCCTGTGGGTCAGTGCTCAGCCTCCTGACCTCATCCCTGACCCCTGCTTGTCAATGCCTACTTTTCGTCCTCCTCACACTGCTGCAACAGCCCAGCTGGTCTCTTCACATGTACTACACTAAAATGAAAACACATTTAATGGGTTTTCTTCTGAATAATTTATAACTCTTCAAAGACTATATAAAAATATAAAGCAAATATGTGCCCATAACGTTCTGCTGATGGCCACTCACCATTGTTACATTTGATGGGCACGCCTCACAGGTCAGATACACGAGAATATGATTCCAACAGACATCCTTTTCATAAGTCCACTACCAAGTATAATATCTCTTCTTCCATATACTCAGTCCCAAAGCAAGTCTCAATAGAGACAAGAAAATTGAAATAATTCCCTGTATGTAATCAGATTACTATGGATTAAAGGTGGACTCCAACAACAGAAACAATAGAAAGCCTACTAACTCAAAAACTAAACAATTCTCTACTCAGTGACCACTAGGGAAAGAAAGAAAAGAAAAGAGAAAGAGAGAAAGAAAGAGAGAGAGAGAGAGAAAGAGAGAAAGAAAGAAAGAAAAAGAAAGAAATTCAATGAAAATGAATATACAACATACCCAAACTTATGAAACACAAGGAAAGTGCTAAGAGCAAAGTTCATAGCCCTATTACATTCATAAAGAAATTAGTGAGATCTCATATTAGCAACTTAACAGCATACCTGAAAGCTCAAGAGAAAAAGGAAGCAAACATACCTAAGAGGAATAGACAGCAGGAAATAATCAAACCCAGGGCTGACTGAAATCAATCAACTAGAAACAAAGAAAACAATACAAAGAATCAACGAAGCCAAGAGTTGGTTTTTTGAGAAAAATCAACAAGATAGACAGACCCTTAGCCAAACTAACTAAAAGGCAAAGAGAGAATATAAAAATAAACAAAATCAAAAATGAAAAAGGAGACAGACAGTGAGAAAATCCAAAGAATCATTAGGTTTTACTTAAAAAACCTGTACTCCACAAAATTGGAAAATCTAAACAAAATGTACAATTTTCTTGATAGAAACCACTTACTAAAGTTAAATCACAGTAAACAATTTAACAATTTAAATAGACCTATAACCCCTAAGGAAATATAATTAGTCATTAAAAATCTAACAACAACAACAAAAAAGCCCAGGACCAGATGGTTTTGGTGCAGAATTCTACTGGACTTTCAAAATAAGAGCTAATAACAATAGTCCTCAAATTATTCCAGAAACAGAAACAGAAAGAACATGGCCAAATCCATTTTATGAGTACACACTCACTCTGATACTGAAACCATACAAAGATTCAACAAAGAAAGAGAATTTCAAAACAATTTCCTTTATGAATTTCCATGCAAAATGGAATAAAATAGTTGCAAACCAAATACAAGAACACATGAAAGCCATCATCCACCATGATCAAGCAGGCTTCATCCCAGAGATTCAGGGATAGTTTAACGTATGAAAGTCCATCGATGTAATCCAGCATACAAACAAATGAAAAGAAAAAAACCCCACATAATCATCTCATTAGATGCTGAAAAAGCCTTTGACAAAATCCAATACCCCTTCATGATAAAAAGTCTTAGAGAGCTCAGGGATACAAGGTACATATCTAAACACAATAAAGGCAACATACAGAAAGCTAATAGACAAAATCAAATTAAATGGAGAGGAACTTAGAGCAATTCCACTAAAATCAAGGACAAGACAAGGCTGTCCATTTCTCCACATTCATTCAATACAGAACTTGAAGTTCTAGCTAAAGCAGTTAAGACAACTAACAGAGATCAAGGAGACACAAATTAGAAAGGACGAAGTCAATGTACAGCTATTTGCAGATGAAGATAGTATACATAAGTGACTTCAAAAATTCCACCAGAGAACTCCTGCAACTAATAAACACCTTCAGCAAGGTGCTGGATACAAAATTAACTCAAAAAAGAAAAAAAAAAAGAAAGAAAGAAAGAAAGAAAGAAAAAGAAAGAAAGAAAGAAAGAAAGAAAGAAAGAAAGAAAGAAAGATAGATCAGTACTCACCCTTCATCCTTAATATAAATGATAAACAGGCTATGAAAGAAATTGGGGAAACGATAGCCACAAATATTAAATCTCTTGTTGTAACTCTAACCAAACAAGTGAAAGACCTGTATGATAAGAACTTCAAGTCTTTGAAGACAGAAACTGAAGGAGATATCAGAAGATGGAAAAATCTCCTATGCTCATGGATTGATAGAATTAACATAGTAAAAATGGTCATTTTACCAAAAAGCAATCTACAGATTCAATCTACAGCAATTCCCATAAAACTTCCCACACAATTCTTCATAGAACTTGAAAGGGCAATTTTCAGTTTCGTGTGGAAAAACAAAAAATCCAGGAGAGCTAAAACAATCCTGTACAATAAAAGTACAGACACTTGATTTTTGACAAAGAAGCCAAAACTATACAATAGAAAAAAGAACATCTTCAGCAGATGGTGCTGGTCTGACTGTATGTCTGCATGTGGAAGAAAGCAAATAGATCCTTCAGCTATCACACTGCACAAAACTCAATTCAAGTAGATCAAAGCCTCAACATAAAACTGGATACACTAAATCTGATAGAAGAGAAAATGTGGAATAACCTTGAACTCACTGGCACAGGAGACATCATCCTGAACAAAACACCAACAGTTCAGGTACTAAAATCAACAATTAATAACTGGGATCTGCTAAAACCAAAAAGCTTCTGTAAGGCAAAGGACGCCATCAAAAGGACAAATGGCAGCCTACAGAATGGAAGGGCTCTTCACCGACCTCCATCCTACAGGGGGCAATATCCAAATATATAAAGAACTCAAGAAATTAGACATCAACAAACCAAATAACCCAATGTTAAAAATGGAGTACAGATCTAAACAGAGTTCCTGACAGAGGGTCTATAATGGTTGAGAAGCACTTAAAGAAATGGTTGAGAAGCACTTAAAGAAATGTTTAACATCCTTAGTCTTTAGGGAACTGCAAGTCAAAATGACTCTGACAGTCCATCTTACACCTATCAGAATGGGTAAGATCAACAATTCAAGTGATAGCACATGCTGGCAATGATAAGGAGCAATGGAACACTCCTCCATTGCTGGTGGGAGTACAAATTAATACAGTTGAATTCGACTCTGAAGATCAATTTGGCGGTTTCTAAAAAAAAAAATTGGAAATAGTTCTATCTCAAGACCCAGCTATACCACTCCTGGGCATATGCCCAAAAGATGCTCTACCACACCACCAGGACACTTGCTCAACTGTAGTCACAGCAGCTTTACTGGTAATAGCCAGAAACTGGAAATAACCCAAATGTCCCTCAACCAAGACTGGATAAAGAAAATGTGGTACGTTTACACAATGGAATATTACTCAGCTATTAAAAACAATGACATTATGAAATTTACGGGCAAATGGATGGAACTAGAAAAGATCATTCTGAGTGAAGAACTGAGACCCAGAAAGACAAACATGTAATGTTCTCACTTATAATTGGATAGTAGCCATAAACTACAGAATAACCATGCTACAACCCACAGAACCAAAGAAGACAAATAACAAGGAGGGCACCAGGGGGAATTCCTGAATCTCACTCAGGAGGGAAAATAGAATAGACATTGGGAGTGGAGGGAAGGAACTAGGAGGCGGAGAATGTGGGGAGGACAGAGGGAGAGACCTGGTGGTACCGTGGTAGTAGGGAATCTCTGGGATTTCCCTAGAAACCTAGGATGATGGAAACTCCCAGGAATCTGAGGTGACTCTAGGTAAAGACTCCTAGCAATGGGTGGTATGGATCCTGAAACTGTCATCTGTAACCAAGGAAGACTTCTAATAGAGGGATGGGGACACAAACCCAGTCACAAAGCTTTTGACACAAAATCTGTCCTGCCTACAAGATGTGCAGGAGTAAAGATGGAGCAGAAATTGATGGAATGGCCAATCAATGACTGGCCCTACTTGAGACCCAGATAAGCCAGCCAGAACCTGAGTTTCCCATCACATTCAACTAACTGGGGATTATTCACCTGATGATGCTGTGAGATCCCTGGGGACATTAACATATGATCAGAGCATTCCTTGCTCTTCAGTACTCACTATAACGAAGAAATCTGTAGCTGATACATCCCTAGGCCCACCCACAGCTACCAGTGGCATGTAAGACAGATGAGACCCCACAGTTTGAACTGGAGTAGCTAGATATACTAGACCAGGTGAGGAAGCATGTCTGCATACTTCTGGGACAAGAGCAAGCCAGGGGCAGTAGCAAGATCTCCAACAGAAGGGAACAGCTACCACCTGTTACTGGGAGGTCTAGCCTGACCTCAGGATACTCTTCCCCCATACTGAAGTGAAGAACAGCAGCTTCTGGAACCAGACCTACCTGCTTGTCTCATAAGCTCTCCTCCCAGACCCCTGGAAACGAAAGGAAAAAGAGAGTTAAAGTCTTTAACACATAAAACATGAAACCCCACTAAGCAACAAATACAACGTCAGGCACCAAAAACTATGACAGCTTTAATTAATTAGGTGATTTAGTGCCTGAAAATATGAGCTACATTTTTAGAAAACCCCAAAATTCCTGTGACAAGATCATACTCTGGCAGACTCCTATCCTTTGAGCTTCCACAGGACACTTGGTCATCGCTGATATTTACACAGAACCAATTCCAAATGCTGCTTAAACACATCCACAGCAATGCCATGATGACTGTCACATGGCCCAAAGCAGTAGCACACTCGTGTTCATCATCACCCTGCCTGCCAGAAGCTACTCAACCTAATGCAGCGGCAGGAGTGTGAAGTGCCCAAAGGAGAAGACAGCACTGGTGTGGGGAGGCTCCGGTTTCTAGGCCAAATGGCAACAAGATCTGCCTTAAACAATTAGGAAGCCAGAAAAAATGTGTGATGCACAGCAGACTCTGGAAGAAAGTGTAGCATAGAGCTTCTAGAACATCAGGGCATGGCCACAGAAATTTCCATGGGCAGATGTGGAGGAGGCCATGCAGAATCCTGATGTCCTATCAAGACAGGCTTGAAAGAGAGGGATGGTTAGGAGGTGAAGACATAAAAGCCAGAGCCTTCAGCATAGGTGTAGTGAAAATCCTTAGTTTTTGGTTTCTTTAAAAACACAGAAATATTATAAGAAAGTGTTTTAGTTTTAATCCCAGGTGTGGGGATATGGGGCTGCTTTGAACTGACCCCAGCAGCTATGATTTGCCTCATGCTCTAGCAGAAGCATGGTTTTGCCAGCTTTAGATTGTTTTTGCAATTATGTGATATTTGCAATTGTGGGAATTTTTCAGAGAGTATATAAAGGCTAGATCTCCAATAGATGGGGTCTGTTATAGGTTGTTAGTAGTCATGCTCAAAGAAACAAAAGGAAAGAAATTAGAGTTAGTTCTCTCTCTCTCTCTCTCTCTCTCTCTCTCTCTCTCTCTCTCTCTCTCTCTCCTACCTAGTGACAGAGGGTAAAATCAGGGAGATAAAGGGTAGAAACAAGAAGAACCCACAATGTAGCAAAGACCAGCTACAAGCAAAGAAAAAAGAAATTGGATTCACAGATCTCTCTCTCTTTCTTTCTTTCTTTCTTTCTTTTTCTTTCTTTCTCTCCTATCTAGTGACAGGGGGTGTGGTGGTTTGAATATGCTTGACCCAGGGAATAGCTCTATTAGTAGATGTGTGGCCTTATTAGAGGAAGTATGTCACTGTGGGTATGGGCTTTAAGACCTTCATCCTAGCTGCATGGAAGCCAGTCTTCTCCAATAAGATGTTGAACTTTCAGCTCCTCCTGCACCATGCCTGCCTTGATGATACTGGACTGGATCTCTGAACCTGTAAGCCAGCCCCAGTTAAGTGTTATCTTATGAGACTTGCCTTAGTCATGGTGTCTATTCCCAGCAGGAAAACCTTAACTAAGACTGGGTAAAACTGGAGGAATAGAAGGTAGGAAAAGAAGAACCCATAACGTAGCCAAGACAAGCTACACACAGGTACAAAGAACAGGTAAGGACCTGTTGCTGATACTGAGCTGTATGTGCTAGAGAGGACGCCTGCCTAGAAGGAAACACAGGACACCTCTCAGATCCACTTAGGCTGGGAACAATCTCCATCAATCAGGAAGGAAAGGCCGTGGCAGGAGCCTCATAGTGTCTGTGCATCAGAAGCAGGCTAACTGTTGTGGATAACCCAAGGCTTTGATGCAGTCTTGTTCAAACAAACAGTGTGTGTGTGTGTGTGTGTGTGTGTGTGTGTGTGTGACACATGCACATATACCAAATCCAGAAATGTAAATTTCAGAAAATGAGAATTCAGTGGAGAACTACCAGGAAACCATGACCACAACTGAGAGAGTCAACAACTCAGAAATATTCAAGCTGATGAAATTCACACATGAGGTCATTAATACAGGTATTACATGGCTTATCTTGTCTAAAAGGATGGAAAGAAATATAAAGCAGAAAGAGGAGAAAAAGGGGTGGGGGGTGGGGAGACGCAAAGACCAAGAAAACATTTTTAAGAACTTGAATATGTAAAAGAAAAATTATGCCAAACATAATTAACAGAAGATTAGAGAGAACAGAAGAAATATACTAACTTAGAGAAGCAGAAAGGGAGCTGAGGGAGGCGCTGACTGCAGAGACCAAGGGGTGGGGCTGAAGTGACAGAACACCAGGATGTTCTCTCTACCTCATGGTAGTACTTATAGGCTGTGCCTCTGAAAACGCTTGCCAAATCTTATAAGATTAAAGTTGATGAGCTTTATCATATGTAAACTATTCAAAAACAATTTCCTTAATCTATAGGATAACTAGCAGAATAGGAAACTCCCCACGTCTGCTTTCCAGCACTGAGATGAGACGGTGAGGAACTGAAGGCTTCAAGGGGTAAGATGCATCTGAAGATGGAGCCACAGGGCTGGAGTCTTCCCTGAGCCTCTGCCAATAATCCTGTAGAGTATCAGCCTGACCTAACGTCACTCAGAAGTACACTACGACCACCAAAAACATGGCTATCAGCAGCAGCCCCATCGTCATCATCCACAAAGCGTGCCTATGCTCCTATTTGGGGACTGAGATGCCACTTCTCTGACACCTTGTAGCTTACAAACTCTCCAAATAAAATCACACTGTTTTTCCAAATTCTATACTATTTAAAAGTCTCTTCTATAGCTTTAGGCAAACACTGTAAGAATTAAATAAAAAAAAAAACAAACAAACAATTTTTTATGAGTTTTGTCTGCATGTATTTCTGTGTGCCATTTGCATACCTGGTGCCCAAGGAGTCCAGAAAAAAAAAAAAAAACATTAAACCCCCCCAGAACTGGAGTTAACAGATGGTTGTGAGTTGTCATGTGGGTGAGAGGAATCAAACCTGGGTCCTCTGGAAAAGCAGCCAGCACTCTTAATTGCTGAGTCATCTTTCCAGTCCCCAAATTTATTTTAGTAAGTTTTCTGTACGTCATTTTATCCTACTGGGGAAAAAAAAAAAAAAAAAAAAAAAAAAGCAAGGACTCTTTCCTCAAACCTAAGCAGGTTTCAGGAGCAGGTTGTGGCAAAAGCAAGAAAAGTCCTCACAGAGAGAAGTAGTTAAGATGGTGAGGCTACGTGACAGTTCTGACAAGCCCAGAGGTCCAGACGGGGATAATATTAGCCCCACAAAAGGTCCCAGGCACTGCGTAACTCACAGTGCGCGCTCACCTTCACTGCCTACTCAGAGAGTCTGGAAGGGAGTCAATAAGGGGCATGAGAAGTGAGGCTCCCCACTTCCAGAGGACAGGACAGTAAATGCTCAGCCCCACAACACAAAAAGAAACAACACAGCAAGAAATGAAAGAGAGGGAGAGGAAATCGGGGAAATCCTGTGTCTAACAGAACTCAACTCCAGAATACACAGAGCTCTTACTGCTCAACAAGACAAGGAACTGAATGAGGGCTGGATGTGTTGTTATAAGCCTTTAATCCAGCACTCAGGAGGCAGGCAGATCTAAGAAACAGGAAAACAAAAACGAACAAACCAAAAACCAAAAGAGTAATTCTCAAGGCTGGAAAAATGGATCAGCAGTTAAGAACACTGTCTACTTTTCCAGAAGATGCAGGTTCAATTCCCAGTGCCCATGTGACAGCTAACAACCAAGTCCAAGAAACCAGACACCTTCTGGCTGCTTTGGGTACTGCATACATGTTGTCTACAGACATACAGTCAGGAAAAACAACAACAGACATAAAATCAAACTAAATATTTTTAAAAGACCAGAGTGAGACATAGTAATACCCAATTTAAAATAAAACAAGAGAGTAAAATGATATATATAATAAATTGGATGAATCTCAAAAAAGAAAGAAAGAAAGGAAGGAAGGAAGGAAGGAAGGAAGGAAGGAAGGAAGGAAGGAAGGAAGGAAGGAAGAAGACTACAGAGGCAGAGAGCACTCAGGGTTCTGGGCCTCAGAGCCAACAGCCACCAGGCAACACCTGCTTATTTGGGCAGGACACAACAGTCTTCAGCCACAGAACTGCCAAGGACACACTGAAACACGGGTGCCATGACCTGTGACTTTAGCTTCCAAAAAACCTAAAGGTACCAAAGAGTTGCAACCATCATTCCCTTGAATACTGGGCTGAGTGACAGCTGCAGGCCTTCGAAGTGAACACGTAAGAGTGAGGACAGATGAAGGTCAGCTATTGGCTACTTACAGGACAACAAGGGATAGCAAAGTGTTGCGGCAGGTATAGGTTCCTTTCACCAAGTCTGACAACCTAAATTCCTGGAACCCACAAGACAGAAGGAAAGAACCAACTCCTACACGTTGTCTTCCAACCTCCACTAGTGCACATGGCATGTGTTTTACACACACACATACACAAACACACACACACATACTAGCATGTAGATGTAATTTAAGTGCTTCCGTGAACCAACTATTCCAGACAACACACATTTCCATTAAACACAAGATGTCTTAATTCTGTAGACTTACCTATAGAGATGACGATCACAAAGCTAAAATTAAAGAACCAAAAGTCAGTTATTTGAGTTAAAGACTTTGTTATGTATATAGTGATGATTGTCAACACAAGAATGATGGCAGGGTGACAGAGCCGAGCTTTTGATTGCCAGAAAGTCAATCAGGAAGGTCAGAGGTTCTTCAGGTGCATCTCTAAAGAAAAACTAAGGCATACCAACAGGAAGAAAGGGGGTGGCCCCTTTCATCCTGACCCACTGATAGATTCACAAGCACAAAACTAACCCTGCCAAATGGCTCTGGTGTTTTCTGTCTTCAGACTCAGAAGTAAATCAGTTTGTTGCAAGTTCATTTGACACTTGCTGGATATAATTTAGTTCATTCTTGTGAGTACATCTGATACTTGCTGGATAGTCACTCAACTACTGTCAGTTCACAAACCCTTTCAAACACATCTGTAATTCCTACAAAACTAAAGCAGCAGCCATGTCTCCACCCATGCTCCTCAGAAACAGGAAATCCTAGCATGCAGGACATGGGCCTTCATTCCTTCAGCCACTGCATGGGGCTGCTGCCCTCAACACCCTCACTTCAAACACTGGACAAGAATGCTACGCTCTACTTGGAAGCAAGAAATATAAGACTAACCAAATCAGTCATTATGATCTGAGACAAACAGTTCATTATTATAAAAGAGGAAAATTGTACAAAATAGAAAAATATTTACAAGAAATGGTTTAATTCCTTAAGAAATAAATTGCTTTTTCTTTTATGTCATAGAAGGTTTTGAGAATCTCAAACTCCCAGGAAAAAAAAATATACATTCCCCAAAATGTCCAAAATTCAGTATTAAATTTCAGGACAGTAGAGATTAGAGCCACAGGAGCAAAGGCCTTTGTTCTATGGGTACCTAACACTTCAGAAGGACTGCCTGGTCCAAAGAGAGGGGGCATGCCCAACCCTCAGCTGGGAACTCCTGTTAAGGCCCACAAATGAGACACATAAATACAGCCCTGAGACCCACCCTGCAATGTCTATCCAACAAGATGGATTCTGGCCCCAGAGAATGAATCTATCCCAGCTACCAATTCCAGATAAACCCTCATAAGAGTAATGCTGGTATAAAGAGCCCACAGGGCCAACATGTCCTGGTCAATACAACATGCTCAGAGAAGCAGATCCTGTCCAGGGAGAGGGGGGTTCAGATGGACCACACAAACCTGCTGGTGGATCTGCTTCAGGCTCTGTACTGCCTTCTCATCCAGATAGTCTGTGACAAGCCTGCGGAAGGTGAGACGCAATGCTGAGTTCATAAGGATTAAACTGGAGCCCAGGTTCACAGTAAAGAACACATAAGCTCAGAAAGATCAGCTTCTTGTTCATGCTCCCACAGCCCCTGAAAACGTGCCACTTCAGTCTTAAATAAAGCTGTGTTGGGAGCTGGAGAGATGGCTCAGTGGGTAAAGACACTTGCTGCCAAGACTGAAGGCCTGTGTTCAATCCCTGGGACCCACAAAGTAGAACAGGTTACCCTCATGTTGTCCTTTGACGTCCACATGTGCATCACGGCAAACTCATGCCCACATGCTTCAGTTTGTTTCTCCCTCTTCAAATAAATAA
This sequence comes from Mastomys natalensis, assembly GCA_021653895.1. Lineage (NCBI taxonomy): Eukaryota > Metazoa > Chordata > Mammalia > Rodentia > Muridae > Mastomys > Mastomys natalensis. The sequence goes on along the minus strand of JAJTUV010000221.1, from coordinate 1,958,451 downwards.
ATAAATAAATATAATTTCAACATTTTTTTGTATGTATGAGTGGTTTTGCCAGCATGTACACGTATGTGTACCATACATATGACTGATGTCCATGGAGTCCAGAAGAAAGTACTAGAGTCCCTAGAACTGGAGTTACAAGTTTGTAAGCCACCATGAGTGTGCTGAGAACTGAACTGGATCTTCTGCAACTATTCTTTATCACTGAGCCATGTATCCGGCCCCTAAATATGATTTAAAATATAAAACAAATAACAAGACAGAGAGCAACCAAGGAAGGTAAGATACACAATGTCACTCTTTGGCACATACACACATGGACAAGTACATCTACACACACATACACACAAACACACACACATACATACACACACACACAAAAATAATCTGGATTAGTTACAGAAGGTAGGTACACTTTTATGCTCTTACAGTCAATTTGCTGAAGACACAACCTTATTTATGATCAAGACAGAAGTACCCTTACTGAACATTATTATGCTTCTGCTCACACTGTGGAAGAGGTAAATCCCCTACAGGGTTGCACGGATTCCCACAGGTGCTTGCAATTGCCCTCAGAAAGGCTGCTGCTAGTCAACCCAGCATTTAAGTCTTCAGTGGGGGGTACCTCACTTAACACAGGCTATCAGATAAACTACAGTTTGCACTGAACATTTGCTTTCTTCTGAGATATGGTATATGCTAGCGGAATTATGCAGTGTGAGTTACCTATGGATCTGCAATCTCCTGTGCTTTAGGCCAAACTATGCATAGCTACAACACCCTGGGCATCTAATAACCACTACTTGCTAGGCAGAGCTATGTGGTAACTAACTCCAACTCCCTGGGAGATCTAGTCTGCTAAGTGAGAGAGCGACCCACATAGAGCCCGAGTGCTCTGGGTCTGAAGTCTCCTGCATGTTGTACAGAACCACATACTGCCTAATACCCTGGACCCAACAACTTGGGAACGGGTCTCAAATGTACCGTATCATCACAATGCACTGCTGAGGAATATCATGGCCCATCTCCCTTTTACCACAACCAAGGAGAGCAAGGCCATCAACACTAGGTGCCTATTCCACCCATAAGACTGTGAGCTGTGCTCTGGAGCCAGGGGACAACCAAGTCTCCTTGGGGCTGACTAACAGGTAGGAATGAAGTCCATGTGCCCATCTGCTGTCAGTTTGACCTAGGGAGCCACCTAACACAATCATAAATGACGTGTGTACATGTTTCAAGCTCGAAGGGAAGGGAAGGTCACAGACACCAAGGCACTAAGACCTTACTTTTGAGGAATCGGCTACACAGTGACATAAGGAAATCACACAGCTCTTGGAATGCACCACTGTGCATGGTCTTGACTTTTACTTTATAGTTATATACAAATGCAGCCAAGGGGCTGGGGGAAATGCTTAAGGAAAACTTCCAAATTTCCCCTTTCTTTCTTTTTCTTTTTTTGCGGCTTTTTTTTTTCCCAAGCAGGGTTTCTCTGTGTAGCCTTGGCTGTCCTGGAACTCAAGAGGCCTGCCTGCCTCTGCCTCCCAGGTGCTGGGATTAAAGGTGTGAGCCACTACTGCCTAGCTCAAACTTACCCTTTTATGTAGTTTAAATTATTCAAGTGACAAATTGGGGCTGAGGAGAAGACTCATCAAGAAAATACCTGACCACACAAGTCAAACAACCTTAGTTCAGATCCCCAGACCCAGGGAAAAGCCAGACACAGTATATTTATATGTGTAATCCCAAGAAGCCATCTGAAGCTCACAGATTCTGTCTCAAACAAGGTAGAACACAGGAAGGTGTCCGAGGTTTCCTCTGACCTCTGCACATGCTCTCTGGCACCTGAGTGCACATGTGATCCCACATTCACACACTGACAAATGACCTGCTCAGGGGCACCTCTGAACAGTTGCCATTGCTCTTGTCACGTGAGTCATAGCTTTGGGAGGAGGTGAAACCAGACAGTCGAGGAAGCACAGAAACCCTAGACTGCCAACCACTGACCATCTCAACGTAAAATGGAGCCTTAAATACACAAGTGATCAACGATCAGAGCAGGGAAGCTCTTCTCAAACCCCAAAATCACCACTATTGCCTAGCTCCACTAACGGCATCTCATACCTGTTTCTCTGTGCAGCCAGCTTGTACAGGGCATAGGTGACCTCGGCACAGGCAAGGATGGCTCCATGTCTCGTGTGTAGATCTGGACTCTGTGTCATCGACAGTAGTGCTGGGAACACTGCAGTAGTCGGGTTGAGAGACACACATAGAACAACACGTTACTTACGAGTATTTCCTCTGGAAGTCGACGCTGTCAGGGTCACCACCACTGTTTCTGGTGGGCAGAGCCCCATCCTGAGCAACCAAGCAATGTGATAGGACACAGAAGATACATCTAGGCATATACATCATTACACACAGCATATACATCGGTATATACATCCAGGCACCAATGCCCAGTGAGAGACAGCTGAGAAAGAGGTCATGTCTGCAGATTTTCCTGTCTGTACCTCCTGCTAGGTGGTAGCAGCACCCTGCCTGAGGAGAACAGGTAGAGCAAAGGCTACACATCCATAAAAGGTGACAGGCACTTTCATTCATAACTCCTTCCCAAAGAGAGCAGAAAACCTCAGCCTCTGACACTTAGGGAGGAGAAAGCAGAACAGCTCCAAATTCCAAGTGCAAATCAATCTAGAGACCCTAACAGCTTAAATCAGCCCTAGAATTCACCATCATTCTTAATCTATGCAATGCAACCCATAGATCCCTTGGTTTTTGGATGACACCTGTGCCTGATGCCACTCAAAGCTACCACCAGACAAACACACAGCATTTGTCTTCATCTTCCAGCCTGACTTGGCCCACAGCTTACTCTTCAGCAACAGACAGGATATCACCATCATCCACTATGAGAACAGCACATTTCTGTTATGTATGTATATGGGGAGGGGCACACTCGTGCACATGTATGAGTGCTGCAGGCAGTAGTATGCAAACCTACCCTGAGTGGCTATGTACTCGGGTACTTGTGGAGTCAAGTTGTGCAGTGCCTTTGCAGACAGTTCTCGGATGGCCCTGAGAAGTAACAGCAGCTGTTAGTAAGGATGGATTTGCACACTCACACTCATTATTATCACCAGCATTATTCACAGCAGCCTTGAGATGGAAACACCCAAGGATCTATCAAGAGATGAACAGATAAGTAAAATGTGACAGATGTAGACAATGGGATATTGTTCAACTAAAAGGGAAAGGAATTCTGACACCTGCTAAACAAGAATGGTGATTTATAATCAGCAGGTCAAAAACGGTTCAAGGTTTCTTTTGTAAGGCTCTAAGTTCAGGATAGTTTTTATATTTTTAAAGGTTATATAAAGAAAAATGTAATACATATATGAGACAGAGACTTAAGGCATTAACTATTTGTCCCTTTAAAGAAAAAGCTGAGGGCTAGAGAGATGGCTCAGTGGTTAAGAGCACTGGTCTACTTATCCAGAGGTCCTGAGTTCAACTCCCAGCAACCACATGGTGGCTCACAACCATCTGTAATGAGATCTGATGCCCTCTTCTGGTGTGTCTGAAGACAGCTACACTGCACTCATATACATAAAATAAATAAATAATTCTTAAAGAAGAATGAAAGAAAGAAAAAGAAAGAAAGAATGAAAGAAAAAAAGAAAGAAAGAAAGAAAAGGCTGATAGCCCATGTACACATTTCAGTATCATATTACACTTGAAAAAAATCTATGAAACCAAGAGAAACATTTCATAATGACAAATATATCAGGAAGATGTGCATAAGTAACATGGAGGTTTGAGCCAGGGGTTCTTCACCTCAGAGAGCCCCATGCTACACAAAAATGATGGTAGTTAAAAAATACTTTTAAGGATTTGGTTCTTGGGAAGCTGAAACACATTCCCCAGTGGACTACAAAGAAACCACTCTGACACTGAGATTTTTGGAAGGAATACCATGATTATATTGCTAATTCCCCCAGCATCTGCTGTGCCTTGGCTGACCAGATTGGTGGCAAAACACTGACAGTGCTTATGTCTGAGTTACATACTTGCCTTTCCTCTTTAAAGACACATTTAACTATCTATGAAATACCAAGATAGCCCCAAAGCTTCCACTGTAACTATGAAAACTACCACTGAAGTCTGCTCAGCAATTAGGATACAACATGTAAGATACCTAGGGGGCCAAGTAGAGCAGAGTCAGTATGGAGGCAGGCCAACTGATGAAGGAGACAAGGCTACTCCAGCTGTCTGGACTGCACTGTCTTCAGGCTGTAGCTTCCCTATTACATACAACAAGGTATTCAGAAATAATTACATCTCAGACTTGCCTGACCAACAGCTCCAGAAATGAAACAAATAGACCTTTAACAAGCATGCCACACACAAACTGGAAGTTTCATTACTTCTCAGAAATAATTATTTTAAAATAGTTTACCTATAATGAGAAAATACACCCATGAACTTATAAAGCTCAATTAAACTTCTCCCATTGAGGGGAGAAAAGGAATTTTTCAGAGAGTCACAAAGACAAAACCTACCCATCCCAATGGTTGATTTTCATGGAGACCAGGTGGTCAATCATCGGCTTGGTGTATTCCTGGAAGCCAGCAATAAACACACTGAAAGACAATATAATATTAAGAGCCAGAGAAAGGGACAAATATGAGCAGGTACAATGATACGCGTGTATAAAATTCTCTTAAGATATTACTTTATGTATTACTTAAAGATTAAAAATAAATAAGAACTTGGAGGAGCCAAACCCTTCATAGACTGCTCTTGAGAATGAAAACTAACACAATTATGTTAAAAAACAGTTTGGTCATTTCTATCAAAGTGAAAGATGACCCAAACATTGCCTGCATCTGCAGTTACACAAAACAGGAGAGCATTCATCAAGAAACCATGTGTAGAGCTCAGCAGCACGTCCAGGACTGTGGCTGGAAACAGCACTCCATGCACTTGCACTGATGGAGAGAGAGGCAGGCTGCTTAGCCATCCATGCCATGGGCATGCAACAGCACAAAATAACAGACTTTTGTTTGAAGCCAGGGTCTTACTATATACCCCTGGCTGTCCTAAACCTTGCTATGTAGTTTAGGCTGGTCTCAAACTCAGGGATCAGCCTGCCTCCCAAGTGCTGTGATTGAAAGCATGTACCAAAAAACCTGGCTTCTTGTTGTTGTTGTTGTTCTTTTGAAGATTTATTTTTATTCTATGAGATTTAGGTTTTTTAACTTTTTAAAGAATTTCATACAACTCCTCCTATCCACCCTCCAACTTCTTTACAATGTCATGGCCTCTTCGATTATTAGTGGGTAGGTTATGTATACATACAACATGCTGAGTTCATTTAGTGTTGCAGAATTCATTTAACATATTTAACTAAGGTTGACCACTTGGGATTAGATAATCTACCAGGGGCTTGTTCCTGGAGAAGACTGATTCTCCTTCTGTTGGCAGCCATTAATTGTCTGTAGCTCTTCATCTAGAGATGGGACCTTGTGAGATTTTCCTCATCTACATTGGAGTGTGAACCAGTGTTGTCATGGAGCAGATCTTGTTTAGATGATCATAGTGTTAAACTGTCATAGGTATAGTTCACAGTCATATATAGAAGACACTGTCCACAGAAGACTCTCTGGTCCTCTGGCTCTTACAATACTTCTACCTTCTTGTCCATAATGTTCCCTGAGCCTTGGCTGTATGAGTTGTACTGCAGGTCTACTGTGGATGGGTACCAATGGTTAATTGTTCTCTAAATTTTTACCAGTTGTAGACTTCTGGGATGGACTACTCGGCTGCAAAATGAAGTTTCTTTGATTTAGGGTGAGAACTATATTTATCTATAGGTATACCCTTATATGGATATATATGGGTATAAAGATTGGTATTTAGAAAGTAGTCGGAAATTATACTGCTTCAAAAAATAGCAATTGTAGGCTCTCCTCAAGAGGCCATGACCTCATCAGTCACAAGTAGCTGACTAGGTTTACAGTACCGAGCATGGATACAGTACCTCCTATTGAGAAGATCTTAAGCCCAATTAGACTGTTGTTCATTATACCTGAGATATAAGTGCCACTATTGTACCTCTGGATATATTTTGCTGTGCTATCATAGTTGTGGTTCCTAGGCTTTTCAGCCAGATAGAATTATTTATTGCTTCTCTCCCTTGGCAGCTTACATGGCACCTTCAGGTTCTGTGAGGGCTAGTCCTCAGGGAGGATTATTCTAAGTTAGTTCCAGTTCAATTCCTCCAGGTTCTTTGTCTTACATGTGTTGTATGTTCAGCAGCAAGATCTTACCTTCACGTTCTGGAAGGTAAACAAGGGCAGTATTCCATTTTGGGGGTCGCTTGTAACTTTCCTGACCAATAACTTATAAGGAAGTTTCCCAAGCCTGGCACTGGGGTCTTTGTTAAATAATAAGCTGGTTTGAGTAAGAAATGTTCCTCATAGTCTCAGGCATTTGAACACTTGGTCCCCAAGTAGTAGTGCTGTTTTGGAAGGCTAGGCTAGGCTTCGCCTACTAGCAGTCTACTATGCTCCTTTTTCTTGGTTGAGATGTGAACTCCAGCCACCATGCCTGAGGTTTACTGCCATGATGGAACCATAAACCCAAATAATCTCTTTCTTATATAAGTTTTCTTGCGCACAGTGTTTTATCAAAGTAACAGAAATTTAACTGATAAAGTCTATGGCTCTTGGGAGCAGCATTACAACTAAGTAGTATAACTTCATGTAAATTACTTGAATATATATCACATTATACTTATGTATTTACCAGTAAATGTAAAATGTTTCCTTGTGGATTTTTCAATCACCTTTAGTGTTATTTATCCCTTCTTTTTCTGTGTATTGTCCTCCCTAGCCCCTCACCAGGTAAAATGTTCCCCACATTTTCCCTATTTTCCCCTGTGACTGAATATGCCCCCTCCAGAGATCCTTCTATAGCGCCGCCGACCATGGTCCCGTTTTGTTTCCTGGTTTATTAGGTAACTCTAGAGCATATGCTCACATCTAAAGATTACAAAGGAGGATCCACAAATAAGAAAGAACATACTGCATTTGTCTTTCAGGGACTTGATTACCTCACTTGGTATAATCTCTTCCAGTTCTATCCATTTACCTGCAAATTTCATGGTTTTGTTTTTCTTTACAGATAAAAGAGAATCCTGTTGTGTGTAAGTACCACACTTCCACCATCCATGCATCAGTTGAAAGGTTTCCGTGCTTTAGCAATTGTGGGTAGGGTGGCAATGAACACGCCTGAGCAACTACCTGCAGACTGGGAGTAGAGCCTTTAGGTACATCCCGAAGCGCGGTTTGGCTAGGCCATATGGTAGATCTTTTAGCTTGAGAGCTCTCCACATGGATTTTCTGAGTAGCTGCACTAGTATGCAATCCCACCAAAGGGACTGAGGGTCCCCTCTTCCCACATCCTTGTCAGCATTTGCTGTCAGTTGTTTTTTCTGATCTGAGCCATTGCAACTGGGGTAAAATGAACCATCAAAGTAGTTTTAGCTTAAATTTCCATAAATGCTAAAGATTAGCACATGCTTTTTATGTTTCTATTAAGATATTTCTTAGCTATTTTATTTCTTCTTTTGAGAACTGGGTATAGATCCATGGCCCATTTAAAAAACTGGATTGTTTTCTTGATTTTTTAGTTATTTATATATTCTGACTATTAATCCTCTCACCAGATGTATAGGTGGCAAAGACTGTCTCCTGCTTTGTAGACTTTCTTCTCAATTGTCTCCTTTGTTAGAGAGCTTTTTAATTTTATGAGGTTCACTGGTCCACTGTTGGCCTTTATTCCTAAGCAAACAGAGTCATATTCACAAAGATCTTTCCTACACCTTTACAGTGTTCTTTCAGTAGTTTCACCATTTCAGGCTTCATATTAAATCTCTGGTCCACTTGGAGTTGGGTTTTGTGCAAAGAGATAGATATGGGTCTAATTTCATTCTTCTACATGGAGATATCCAGTATTCCCAGTATCATTTGTTGAAGATACATACTGTCATGTTTCTACAGTGTGCTTTGGGTATCTTATCAGATGTGCAATGGCTATAAACTACATGGACTCATGTTTGGGTCTATCTTGTTTCTTGTTTCTTTTTGTGCCAGGACCATGCAGTTTTTATTACTATGGCTCGATAGCATAGCTTGAAATCTGGTATGGTAATCCTTCCAACATTTGTTCTTTTTCTTTAGGATTTTCTTGAGTATCTGGGATCTTTTGTGGCTCCATAGGAATTGAGGATTTTTTTTTTTCCTGTCTCTGAAAAAAATGCCATCGAGATTTTGCTTGGGACTGCATTGAATTTATAACTTCCTTTTGTAGTATGGTCATTTTCACAGTATCAATTCTACCCATCCATAAGCACAGGAGGTCAGTCTATCCTCCAGTCTCTTTCTTGATCTCTCTCTTCAGAGACTTAAAGTTCTCACCTCTTCGGTAGAAGTTTTCACCTCTTCAGTAGAAGTTTTTACCTCTTCGGTTAGGTTTATTCCTAGATATTTTTTGAGACTATTGTGAATAGGAATGTTTCCATAATCTCTGTCAGAGTGCTTGTTGTTGGTATACAGAAAGGTTTCTAACTTTTTATATGTTGATTTTATATCCTGCCACTTTGCTTAATTCTGCTAGAATTTTTAAAATCTCTTTATATTATCTGCTAACAGGATAATCTGATTTCTTTTCCTATTGATATTCTTTTAATTCTCTTGTCTGATTATTGTAGGTAGCACTTCAAGCACTAGGGTTGAAAAGGATATAGTGGACAGTCCTATCTCATCCTAATCTTAATGGGTCTGCTTTGAAGTTTTTCTGTTCAGGATGTTGTTGGTTATGGGTTAGTCATACATAGTCTTTATTATGTTGATGTATGATCCCTCTAGTCTTACTCTCCCCAGGACTTTGATCATAAAGCATTTTGGATTCGTCAAAGGCCTTTGCTGAAATCTATTGATATGATTACATAACTTTTGTCTCTAAGTATATTATTTTTTGCTTTACTGATTTACGTATGATGAATATGCCTGCATCTCCAGGATTAAGTCAATCTAATTGTGGTGGATGATGTAATGTATGTATGTACGTATGTATGTATGTATGTATGTACATACCTACCTATATTCTGCTTGCAAGTATTTTATTAAGGATTTTTGCACCTATGTTCATCAGAGAAACTAGTCTATAGTTTTCTCTTTTTTCCATGTGTCTTTACCTGGTTTTAGTATATTAAAGTTATATTGGCTTCATAAAAGGAGTTTGGAAGTGCTCCTTCTGTTCTAGCTTATTTATTTGTTTTGTTTTGTAAAAATTTAAGAAGGGTTAGTTGTAGGAGCTGGAGAGATGGCTCAGCAGTTAAGGTGACTTACTGCTCCTGTAGCAGGCACAGGTTTCACTTCCAGCACCGAGTCTACACGGTGGTTCACAATATCTGCAATTCCAGTTCCAAGCTGGCATCAGGAATGCACACGGTGGACAAACACATATAACAGAAAACATACTGATTGTAGATGTTTTTAAAAGTCTGACAGAATTCTGCTGTGATTCCATTTGGGCCTTGGGCTTGTTTTAGTTGGAAGGCTTTTTATTATTGTTTTAATCTTCTTACTTGTTATGGATCTATTAAACTATTGACCTCTTCTTGGTTTAACTCTGGTGGTTTGGATGAGTCTAGAAACTCATCTACTTCTTTCAGATTTTTCTAACTTAATAGAGTATAAATAATTTAAAAGTATTCCCCTACAAGCAACGTTATCATATTCTGTGGGGGGTTTTTTTGGGGGGGGGAGGGGGTGGAGGTACCTGTTGTAATGCTTCCCTATTTGTATGTGAGTGGTAACTTGAGTAATCTTTCTTTTGGTTGGTTGGGTCAAGGTCTCACAATCTTGTTTATCTTCCCAGAGAACCAGCTATTAGACTCATCTATTTTTTTTTTTTTTGTACTGTTTCTGTTGTTGTTTGCTTGTTTCTATGTCATTAATTTCTCTCTCTTTTTTTTAAGCACAGTTGAATGTTATTAAAAGATATTTTAACTTTTAATTTTTAAGTGTACTATGAGAGAGGGGCTCTGGAAGAAAGTAGGATATATTTAGGGGTAGAGAGATATTTGGTTGTTAAAAAACACTTGTTGTAGAGGGCCTAAGGTCTATTCTCAGTACCAACACAGAAGCTTACAACTGTCTGTAACTTGAGTTCCAGGGGATTCAACACATTTTTCCTATGTTTGCAAGCACCAGCCTTACAAATGGTACACATGCATATATGCAGGTAAAATATTCATGCATACAAATTAAATAAAAATTCTTAAAAGAAAAATATATAAAGAAATCTGAAAGTAAGATATACCCAAGAGCGTGGATGGCTCTGCAAAGAGGCACACCCTTTGTCTTTACAAGGTACACTATTTTGCTGTATTTTAATGCTATTATCTTGTAGGAGTTATTTGTAGGAAAACTAAATTAGATCACAGAGAAGTTCCTGAGGTATACCTGACATAGTTATGCTTCTTGAGGTAAAATTCAAGATTGATGGGAAGTAGTAAATTAGGATAGATTTACTGTAAAAATGACACCTAGGCATGCAGCAAGACCCTATTCTAGGTCGTCTACCTGTCGCCCGCAAGCCTGGCGGGCTGTTAGCACTCAAATTTTGCATACATTTCTGTATGAAAGTAATAGTGTCCTCATGCTGGGCACCTTCACAGACTGGGGCTCTCTTTCCTTCCAGCGCTCCTGCCTCTTGGTAAGGCCTCCTCTTTTTCTTTTACTTTTTCTTTTTTTAATTATTATTTCTTGACAGCTACTACATTTGGATTTGTTTTGTTGTTGATTTTCCAAATTCTTGAGCTGCATCATTAAATCATTTATTTAAGGACTGCTTTTAATATATCCAGTGTTTTGTTGTGTTTTTCTTTTAGTTATAACAATTGTTTTATTTCTTTCTTGATTTCTTCTTTGAGCCACTCATCATTCAGTAATGTACTCTTTAATCTCCATCACAAGTCTGTGTGCAGATTCATTTGCTGTCTTTTTAAGTTCTGTTGTATTGTGGCCAAATATGATACAGAGAGTTATTTTAAATCTTCTGAATCTGTTATTTGTTTTGTATCTATTTTAGAGAAGTTTTTATGGGTTGATGAGTGGAATGTGTAGTTTTTTGATGTTTGGGTTCCAGAGATATCTGTTAGGCCCACTTCAGAATGCTGTTGAAATTCTGATGTTTTCTATGTTTAGAAACCTGTCTGTTGAAGAACGTAGGGTACTGAAATCACCTACTAAGTTGAAGTTAGTCTGTGTCTTGAAATCCAACACTACACTTTGTATGAAATTAGGTGCACAGAAATTAATAAACGTTTGTTTAGGATTGTGATGTCTTCTTGGCTAATTGTTCCCTTCATTAGAATGAAGGGTCCTTCTTTATCTCTTCTGTTTTATTTTAAAGTCTGTAACATAGATTTAGTTTAAAGTCTACTCTACAGATAATAGGATAGCAATACCTACTTGCTTCCTGGTCCCATGTATTTATTCTTTCCAACCTTTTGTTTAAGGTGGTTCCTATCTTTGAAGTTAAGTTGAGGTTTTTATAGATGATAGATGGATTTTGTTTCTTAATCCATTCACCTAGCCTAGGGCTTTTGGTTGGAAAGTAAATGTCACTAATATTTAGCTACTAACTGAAAAGTATTGATTGCTGTCATTTTGAATTTTTGTTGTGTGCTTAGTGCTTCACTAATTATAACTTCACTGATTCACTCTATATAGTCTTCTTCCTCTTGTCAGTCTGAAATACTGCTTCCAGTATTCTTTGTAAAATTGGGCTGGTGAACATGCATTCTTTTAGCCTGTTTATATCATGGAAAGCTTTCTTTCTCTTTCAACTACGGTAAACAGTTTGCTGGTACAGAAGGCTAGGTTAGTACACATGTCTTTTACAACTTGGAATATATTGTGTTGGGATCTTCTGGATTTCAAGGTTTCCATTGAGAACCTGTATTATTCTAATGGGTTTTCCTTCATATTTAACTTGTGGTTTTTCTCCTGCAGCTTTCTTTATCCTCAATTTGTTTTGTATTACTAGTGTATTAATTATAAAATTCCATGGGAAGTTTCTTTTCTGTTGTCTGCCTGGTATTCTGTGTGCTTCTTCTATCTTTGTGGGTTATGTCTTTCCTTAACTTCGGGAAATTTTCTTCTATGAACCATCTGAAGATCTATGGTCTGTGCCACTGACCTGGGATTCTTCTCCTTCTATGTCTATAATTTAAAGATTTGTTTTTTTCATGATGTTCCATATTTCCAACATGCTCTTTTAGTGTTTTAAGAAGTTTTTTTTGTTAGTTTTCCTTTTTTTTGTTTCCTCAAGCCAGGCAGTGGTAGTACACACACCTTTAATCCTAGAGCTTGGGAGGCAGAGGTAGACAGATCTCTGAGTTTGAAGCTAGCCTGGCCTACAGAGCAAGTTTCAGGACAGCCAGGATTATACAGAAAAACCCTGTCAAAACCACACACACCCCAAAAACTAAAAATTAAAACTGTTTTTCATATTGTTGCCTGTGTGATCTAATTCTTCCACTTTATCTTCAAGTCCAACATCCTATCTCCCACATGACCCACTCTACTTGTACCGCTTCCTTCTGGGTTTTCTGACTGAGTGACTGAGTTTTCAATGCCATCTTCATTTCGACTTGAGCGCTCTGCAGAATTTCTTTACTGAATTCAGGTCTCCAATCCTGAGTTGTCTTCATTTCCTTCCTCATATGTGTGTGCTTTCTTGGGCATCACTCAGGCAGTTCTTCTCTGAGGTAAAATGAGCTATGTGTGCGAATCTTCAAGTTTCTCGAATTCTTTGATGAAGTTCATGACTGTTCTTTTAAATTCTGTATCCTTGGGTTCATCTTGGTAATTCTCATTTCTATAGAACTGGTGGATCTTGATGGGTAGACTGGAGCAACAGAGATGACTTCGAATCAGAAATAAGCAAAAAGGCATGCAAATGGAACACACTAGATCTGCTTGATTTACCCGTCAGTGCCTGGGGAGTATGAGGGTGGCACAGACGGCCTAGAGTTTTAAGCAGCCACAAAGTTAGGCCAGCGTACAGGCTGTGTGATTGAGGCTATGGGCCTAGGTAGGGCCAGCAGGGTTTCAGGAACTTACCAGACTGGGCCAGCACACAAGATGTGCAACCCAGGCTAGGTCTGTGGGTGGGGAAGGAATAAGTGGGCTAAGGTCCAAGGAACTCACCGGACTAGATCAGAACACAGGATGTCTAACCCAGCCTAGGCCTAGGGGTTAGGTACAGTGTGAGTAGGCTAAGGTCAGGTAGACTCATCAGACTGGTCTGATGCACGGGATCTGTTCTTATTACTTTTATACTCATCCATATGTGTGTGCGGCCTGTGTCGGTGGGTGCCCGGTCTCTTGTAGCTAGAGTTACAGGCAGCTGTGAGCCCTCTGACACAGGTGCTGAGAATCAAGCTCAGATCCTCTGCAGGAACAGCAATAGTAACTGACTTCTCTCTCCAGCCCCTGAACTTCTTGACACAACATATAAAAATGAATGGATCACTAAATAACCCTGCTAAGGGGAAAAGATTAAACAAAACGAAAAGCAATCTATAATAAAGACAGAATTTGTTGGGTAACAAGTACGCTCACAACCCTGACAGCTTACCCACTTGACAGTTTAAGTGTCCTCCTTGTCAGACTCAGCAAGCTTTATACTTTGTATGCATGTAATGTGTTAATTACACATTGGTAATACTATTAGGAATGAAAGGCACAGTTAGCAAACAGTTTGCACTAAAAAATATACGGAAAATAAAACTCAGTAAAAAACTGACCTACATTTGCCTAGGAACGTCACAGGAGAAACAGAAAGGCAGTGAGCACGTGGAAATACGTCAACGTGGCCATCAGCAAAGAGGAATGCTCCGAGTGGTGAGATGCTCAAAGACTGGCTGCTGCCAGTCTCAGGAAGGGGTGCAGAAGCCAAACCCACACATTCACAGTTTTATCGAAGTTAAATCTCCTGTTAGTCTTTACATAAGAGAATTAAAATATACACCCACATAAAGATTCCTAAATATGTGTCTGCAAGAGCTTTATCATGATAAAAACTCAAAAATGCCTAAACTTAAGATCAACAGGCGCCACAGCAAGTGAACAGCACCAGAAATCACAACACAGAAGCACCTACAACAGGGAGCCACTGCGTTCAGTGACAGAATCTTCAGATTCCCAACGGGCACACAGCAGAGGGCCATAGGCCTCACTATGTCCTTTACTTGTGAATTTACAGATTTGCACATCACAATATATCAAAATGCATATGCTGAACACACTCAGTCTACCATATGTCTTTAACATTCAAAAGTGAGCACTATATCCTACAGTGATGAGTCAGCTGCCGTATCCCAACTAATGTCTCCTCAGGGACTTTCTACCACTTTTGAATCTACTCAATATAGCAGACCAAGCAGGTTCAGAAAAACCTCCTCTACAACGGCCTGGATCCTGTCCCAAGTGAGGACAGTTACAAGCCCGGAAATTCAACACAGACAGAACAGAGGGCCCAATGTCTCTGAAGACCCACCAGGTACCTATTCCCTTCCTCACACCCTTCATTCATCCTCTGCCCTTCACACCTTAGTACCCAATACCACCTGGTCCAGTGAACTAACTTCCAGATCACTTTCTATTCACCAGAACACAGTGCTGAGCAAGCACACTGCATTTGGGAACTGTCTTACTTCTGGTTTCTATTGCTCTGGCAAACACCACGCCCAAAGCAACTTGGAGAGGAAAGGGTTTATTTGGTTTACACTTACACAGCACAGTTCATCAACGAAGGAAGCCAGGAAAGAGACTCAAAACAGGGCAGGAGCTGATGCAGAAGCCATGGAGGGGTGCTGCTTACTGGCTTGCTCCTCATGACTTGCTCAGTCTCCTTTCTTATAGAACCCAAGACCACTAGCCCAGGGATGGTATCACACACAATGAACCAGGCCCTCCCTCATCAATCACTACTTAAGAAAATGCCTTACAGACTTGCCAATAGCCAGATCTGTGTAGAAACATTTTCTTAACTGTGGTTCCCTCATCTCAGATGACTTTAGCTTCTACCAAGCTGATGTAAAACTGTTTATCACAGGGACCTCAGGACAAACTATGTTCACCTCCCTGCTGGCTGAGGCCCACACCTTGCCCTCAGTTATAGACTTCTAGAAACCTTGCATTTGCTATTATCCTTGTGAATCCTGCCCTCCAAGATCCAGGCTGAGAGAGAAATACCAGTAAGGGAGGTGAGACCCTGGCCAGAGGTTCTGTGGTGCTAGGATGTGGTAAAGCCTGCTATTGGACTGTCCTCAAAATACAGCAGCTGTTCTTCTACTCAGATCTGAGAGCCACAAAGGCCCAATGTACTGGAAAACCCACACACTAGAGCTAGGTCATGTTCTGTCCTATATTTTTACAGAACGGACATAATAATGTGTAAGTTTTAGACTGGTGTGGAAACCTTAGCAACAAGTAAAATTTGCCAAAGCCAAACTACCAGATATTTTACCTAAGAATCTCTGAGAAAGGGCATAGACCCTCATAAACAACATTCACACACTAATAATCAGAGAACCAAGAATATGTGGACACAGACATGAAGTGCTGGACTGAGGGATAATGGCACGCAGGCGAGGGCATGTTTGGTCGCATTCTTCCTGGAAGGGAGACTGGTCACCTTTTGGTTTTGTTTTTAGGTGTTACTATTTGCTTGTTTTTTAAAGTCTGTCAAGGCTGGTTATGGAGAATTGTAAATTCTGCATGGTCTGCACAGCAGGGCTGTCAGGAATCTACCCCTAGGGTTTACAATGGTCAGAAATGTTTTTAAAATGTACTTGGCATGTTTCCCCTAATTCAAGGCAAATAAACTACTTCATAAAACATCATACCCTTTTCACATTGGTGTTAAGAGTATGAAACTGCTCCCTAGTACTAGGTTATACAAGCAAAAACAATTGGATGTGATTTCTGAAAACAGCAGTTAAGGGTTAAATATTTATTTATTCCTTGACCTGAATTCTCAAATACCTTTATAACTCATCTGAGAAACAATCAGATAATTTCAATTTGGAACACATTTTTATTGAAACAAACAACAACAACAGAAAAAAAAAATCAATCACAGTCACTTCAAATCCAAAATGTCATTTTGAAAGATCAATATATATGTGACACCTGGTGGAAAAGCTGTCACACAGAAGGACATGCATAGCTGTGCTTGTGACTATTCCCTGTATGGTACCAAGGCAGAAAAACCCCAAACCAGGAGGACAAGGAGATTAATGATCAGAGAAGATATGCGGCCTTGGTTAGCACTGGAGCACAGGCAGAGGCCCGTCTTCTACGGTGTGTACCATGGAGGATGAACATGGTATGAGAACAGTTTCAGAGGCTGTTCTCAGCTCAATTCCCTTTCTACAACCTAAGTTATATGTAGACCACAGGATAATGAAGAAGGAAATATAGGTGATTTTGACACCCAAGTCAGAGAGACTATTGCAGTTGTATTACACACGTAAAAACTTACCTTATAATCAGGAAACAGTTAGATATGTTACCAACTGCAAAATAGTCTGCTGTAGTCAAAATATCAATTCCATGAGGGAAAGTACCCTGAAAAACATAAAGGTAGAGAAGAAACCAAAAGGTGAGAAACGACCTCTGAGGTGAGGACAGGGCGGCTGGAGCTGAGCCACATGGCTCACGGATGGCCCACCTGGCGTCAGTGTCCATCCCACTGCCTGGCCAGGTGCTATGCTTAGTACAACTCCTTCAAACTAACTGTTTCAACTCAAATGCTATAAAAGTGACACTGGATTTCAACAGTGCTCAAGTGGTTACTCTTGGTGCTTGGTCTCCCTTTGTGGTCACAAAGACAACGGCATAGCCCTCCAGAGCCTGTTAGAACAGGAAGGCCAATGGAAGGTTTGGAAACCTGGACTAGGCCCTACACCTCCCTGGCTGCCATGAGGATGGAAGAGGCTGACAGAAACAACCAGGCTCAGAGCTAATAGCCAACCTCCAAGAACATCACAAAAAGCGGCTGGTTTTCAGTCTCCCAAACTGAAAAACCAGAGGCAGGTCCCCATCCTCAGCCACCAAGAATACTCCATGTGGAGCCCTGCCCTAAAACTGTCACATGATTGTTATTACCTAATATTATAACTTGTGGCGAAAAAAAAAATTTTATGATCTAGAAACCATATAGTTAACTTTCTTAAAAAAATGTAAATAGATAGAAAGCTTTATAGCTATTGGCCCAGAAGGGGCTCCATCCCTGTAGGAGATGAGGTTCCCTATCTGTGCACAAAGCTGGCACAAGTCTGACAAGCAAAAGCCAAGAAAAGCAACAGGCACACACCACAAGCACCTCCCTGCCACCTCCCCATCCCTCACACAGGGATCAATCTACTCAAACACAAGGTGTCTCCCCGTCTGCACAGCCAGCTAGCACACCACAGAGCTGCATGTAAGAGCACATGCATGTGTGTGACCAGATACAAAGAAACTGACACAAAGGAATCTACAACTTGAGTCTGAATTTCATGTAGAAATTTATTTTTAAGATTTATTTATTCATTTAATGTACATGAGTACACTGTAGCTGTCTATTAGACACACCGGAAGAGAGCCTCAAATCTCATTACAGATGGTTGTGAGCCACCATGTGGTTGCTGGGAATTGAACTCAGGACCTCTACAAGAGTAGTCAGTGCTCTTAACCGCTGAGCCATCTCTCCAGTTCATGTAGAAATTTATTGATTTATTACCACAGAGACAATGTCAGAAACAGAAGTTTAATCCTCAAGCTATATGTAAAAGCCAGTTAGTCTGAGGACCTGATGGGATGCTTTACCCATCTGGAATTCAGAGGAGCTGAAGACTTAGGCCTAACTAAAACACCTGAGGTCTGACACCTCCCTGACATCGGCCCTTAGGATTACCCCAGGCACAGCCTGAGAGAGAAAAAGCTGCCACTACCAGCCCAGGATGGAAAACATAGCCAGCAGAGGAAGCAACTCTTCCATGCAGCCTACCTTCATTATCATCCTCAATCCCTTCACCCTTTCACAAGCTAATCCTAGACCCTGATTAATATCTCACACCACCACACCACCCAGCAAACACTCCTCTTGAGACTCTAGCGAGGCTGCCTCAGCCCTCCGCCTGTAGGAGAAGGATGAACTGAGGTATCTTATGTACCAGAAAGCCGTCCAGGGGGTGAGCTGGAGTAGGATTACTGCAGTGTGGCTGCCGGTTCTGCCCAGTGCACACTCTGGATGCTCTGACCACTTCCTGTGTGATTGTGTGGGGAATGTAAATGAAATATACTGTCTTTTCTATCAGAATTAAAAGAAGACAGAGGAAGTTCCATGTGTAAAGAAATTGGTAAAGACACCATTCGGCTACAATCCCTCCAGATTAGTGTATTCTTAAAGTCAAGATACATGCTCAAGATCCTTCTCCCTAGCAACGCTGGTCCATTTTGAATTAGCCGATTAAGATACATGAGTCCAGGTTCTAACCACTCACACCACCCAGAGTGGGGCACAGAATCCCTTGCCTAGGGGTTAAAAGCAGAGAAGGACCCCTACTGGGTGTGCTTGCTTGCTGGATTAACTGGCTTTGCACTTTTCTGCATAAGTAAAACTCTTTGCTTTACAAAAATGCTTTGGATTGTGTAGTTATTTATCAAGAAGACCCCAGACTCATTCTCTCATTAGTGAGAGAGAAGCCCACTGCCTACGTAAAGGTACTGCTGCTGCAGCCTGATTCACAGGAAGACAAAAGCACATGACTGGGCAAGCAAGTGGAAGCACAGGTTTGGCTGTGACCAAGAAGGAAGGACAGGTCTGAACTGTGCTCAGCAGTACCCGTATCACTCAACCAGAGTAAGCAATAGGCTAAGGCTCTGCCTGTCCAGGTGGCTGTTCTTCCTTCCAGAAAAGGGACTAAACACCCTGCACTCCAGTGTTCTTACTTGAAACCAGGGTAGTCTGGGGTCTGGGCAAACCACCTGCACAGAACTGTGTCCCAGCAACACTCTATGTCCCAGCCACAGAACAATGCAGCCTCGTGCTGGTCCTAGACATGGCAACTGCTCACTGGCTAATCAATCATAACCTGCAAAGACTCCTAGGATACAGGAAAGGAACAGAGCAGACATACACACACATCCCTGTTGTAGAGCCCACTCAACTAGCCACTTAGGGGTCTTGGCCAGGATGTAATCAATGCTGGTATCAAGACCTTCATCATAAGCAGACTAACACAGTGGAGGACTGGGTCACTGGGCAAACCTGTCACTTCCTGTTACTTCCCCTACTATAAACACAGCAGTCCTTACAATATTCTTGACCCAACAAGCCATCTACAGGTTCTCTCACCTAAAGCACATCCATTTTGGCTGAGACCTCTCTAACCCACCCCATCATCCTTCACAAGAGTCTATTCTGCGCATCACTATAGTGCCCAGCCAGCCTTCCATCTTCCTCACTTGTAGCATTAACAGCGCCACAGCCACCATTTAGCAAGAAACCTGTGGTGGTTTGAATAGGAATGACACGGCCAGACTCCTGCGTTTGAAGGCTCGGTCATGGGGAGGGGCACTATTAAGAGTTGCGGCCTTGTTGGAGTAGATATGGCGTTGTTGTACGAAGTGTATCACTAGGGGGTAGGCTTTGAGATCTGACAAGCTCAAGCCAGATCTAGTGGCTCACAGTCTCTTACTGCTGCCTGTGGATCCAGACACAGAAGTCTCAGCTACCTCTCCAGCATCATGTTTTCCCAACATGACAATAATGGACTAAACCTCTAAACTATAAGCCAGCCCCAGTGAAATGTTTTACTTTATAAGAGTTGCCGTGAGCATGGAATCTCTTCACAGCAATAAAACCCTAACTAAGATAAAACCCTAAAGCAATCATTCTTAACTGTTTTCTCTCAGGGACTATTCCTCCCTGTCCAGATGTATCTTAGTAGCTGCCACCTTTTTCAGACCCTAACCCAGTGGTTCTCAAACCTTCCTAATGATGTAACCCTTTAACAACAGTTCCACATGTTGTAATGATCCCTAGTAATAAAATTATTTTCATTGCTACTTCATAACTGTAATTTTGCTATTGTTATGAATCATAATGTAAATATCTGTTTTCTGATGGTCTTAGGCAACCTCTGTGTAAGAGTCATTAGGCCACCCACAAAAGGGCAGCCAAGCACAGATTAAGAACCAATGCCCTAGCCCCTCTCCAGCCTCCTGCTAGACTGACTTTACACTCCAATGTGCCAGAATCTTACCCATGAATGAGTTTAAACCCTACTTTCAGGGGCTGTGATAGGTATCAAGAGTCAACCCCAACCCAGCATCAGTACTAGTGAACATCAGGAGCAGTGGTGGGGTCAGGGCTTCTGGAAGGTGAGTCCAGAACATATTACAAAGGAGCCAGCCTCCAAATCACAAGCTAGGGAAGGGCCAGGGCCTACAGGATCCAGGGATTCGCTTACCTCCTTGCAAGCCACCTGGCGCCTGACACATGTACAGCCCTCAGCCATACGTGAGGCAAGATCCCAACCTGCCTGAAACACTCATCACAGGGTCTCCCGAAAGATACATGGGAATCGGTGCTCTCTGGTCACCACATTATGGTGAGTCTCGGATCAGAACTGCCATGTTTATTAGCTTGCTCTGAGGTAAGCCTCATTCATTACCCACACCCAACAATACAAGAAGATATGAAACTAAAGCTGCCAGGGATCCTACCTCTAAGCCTACAGGAAGTTTCAGAAATAAAGATTTATAAAGTAGCCATACCTGTCTCCCCACGTTCTCCTGGAAGGCAGCCTAAGGAGCAAAGAGAACAAACACAGCAGGTGAGTGGGGTTTGCTTCTGCTAAACACCAGAAGATAAATTCAAAACAAACACAGTGTAAATGACCCATGGCTTTACTTTTTAAATAAAAGTCTTCTTTGTTGCTGACCAGAGCCCTGGGGGGTGGCTTGTCACTGTTGTTATGTCCTAATGCTCTTTAAAGCCACAGGGTAAGAATTCTATTTAGAAGATCAGATGGAACCTGACAGTGGCCTTTCACTAGGAATACGCTTTCACACTAATGCCCCAGTGAAGGTTCCGGAATTTAACTCTGAGAACAAACTACACAGGTCAGTAAGTAGCCGCCAACTCCTAAAACATCCACTTTTAGGAACTCCATGATCACAGCTCACCACCATCCCCAACACCTCAGACCTGCCTCCTAGAGGGCATACCTGTCTCCAACCAGCTCTCTGAGCTACCTGAGGCCAACATGACAGGCACGGAATCAGGGCTGGCAATGTCCCGTCTGAACTTAAAGAAAACTAAGTACTTCTAGGGAAACCTTGTATGGATGACTCTTCTTTCTTTGGTGACAACATTCTCTGTCTCTCACACTGTCTGATCTAGGACTGTCTGACCAACATAACAATGACCCCTCATGCCACTTATTGTCTAGTGGGGTTTGAACTTTCCCCAAACCATACACAGCTGAGTTCCAACCAGGGCTAGAGACAGGCGCTGACACCAGCTTCATATGGAGATGGAGCAAAGCTACACACAAGCATGCATTGTGCGTCATCCTGGTGAGCAGAGGTGGGAACAGGCACAGGGTGTAAGGCAGAAGTAACAGAAGAAACACCCTTACCTAGGTAGACATTCCAATATAGGTTAGGATGTTGAGAGCACTCATATATGCAAAGAAAGAGTGAACTGAATCACAGGACCTCAGGATCTATACATCAATCCCACAGGACTGGTAAGCACCAGGACAGAGCTTCACAGTTGGGGCAGAGATACTAGAAGAGTCACCACCAAATTTCAAGAGGGGAAAACAAGATGCTTTTTGCTTCTTACCATTTTATAACTTCTGCAACCCCTCCCTTTAAGATTTACATTTTGTTTTGTTTTGTTTGTATATGTGCATGTTTTGCCTGCCTGTATGTATGTGTACCACACACATGCCTAGTGCCAGGGCAGGTCAGAAGAGGATGGTTAATCCCTTAGAACTGTTATGTATGGAAGCATGTGGGTGCTGAGTACTGAAGTGGGGTCTCCTCTGTGAGAACAGCCAATATTCTTAACCCCTAAGCTATTGCTCAGGCCCCTTGCAGTCAATTCTTTAGTGGGTTTTTTTGTTTTGTTTGTTTGTTTGTTTGGTCTGCCTGTTTGTTTTTTCAAGACAGGATATCTCTATGTAATCCTGGCTATCCTGGCTCTGTAGACCAGGCTGGCCTGGAACTCAGAGATCTGTCTGCCTCTGCCTCCCAAGTGCTAGGATTAAAGGCCTGAGCCACCATCACCTGGCCTTTGTAGCCAATTCTTAAAGAAAGAAACAGACACCAAAGAAAGGAAATGTACGGAGATACAATGTCAACTTAAACATAATGGTAACACTTGCAAGCAGGAACATTTTCAAAGTAAAAACTAATACAAGATTTATGTTGAAACAATCCTGAAAATAAGAGGTTAGGGGATCACCCAACACAATATGAAGACAGACCACATGAACAGATCACATAGACATAACTGCAAAATATGCTATCAGCACAGAGAGAAAAAGAAGAATGCTGGGAACAGGGTTAAATGGTTTGTAGCCTTTACACTGAAAGCGCTCACCAAAGAAACAGATAAGACAAGGCTGAAACCTGTTATGGAGATGCTGTTGGAGGATGAGAACAACCATAGAGTAAGCATTCGCAAAACATACATACATATAAAGGACACATATTCAGAATCCATAAAGAACTCTCAAAACTCAGCAATAAAAACTAGTCAGCCAACTAGACAATGACTGAGACTTGAAGAAACATATCCTACTCAGGAGGACACAGATAGCAAATGAGTACCCCAAACAGACTCAGCATCATCACAGGAAAGGAAATAAAACCACCACATACTTATCAGCAAAAGTGAAACAGCACAGTAACCAGGAAGAAACCAGGCAATGCCCCCTCACCTTAAGTGACAGACACCTTAGCAAAGATGGGAGAACACAGAGTAGTACAACCACCCTGGGGAACCGCTAGAATCCTAGAGACAGGCACAGTCTAGCAGCATCCTAGAAGATGGGACCCAGAAATTGTACTCTAGGTATATATCCTAAGGAACAGAAACCACGCTCACAGGAAGACCTGTGCTCTGTAACTGGTCTTAGCTACTTTGTTGGTTCTTCTTTTTTCCAACCTTTACCCCCCACCCTTATCACTAGATAGGAAAGAAGAAAGGAGAGAGAGAGAGAGAGAGAGAGAGAGAGAGAGAGAGAGAGAGAGAGAGAGAGAGAAAGAGAAAGAGAGAGAGATCCCTAAATCTAATTTTTTCCCTTTGTTTCTTCTTTGAGTAAAAATTACTAACAAATCACAACCAACCACCTTGAATGACTATATCACCAACTCCTCTAGCATTTATATAGTCTCTGAAAAATTCCCAGAATTCCAAACGTCATATAATCACAGAAACTATCTGCATCTGGCAAAACGATGTCTCTGCTACAGCATAAGGAAAATCATCGTCAGCTGCTTCAAAGCAGCCCTATATCCCCAAACCTGGGATTAAAACAAAAACAAACAAAAATTCCAGAATTCTCACTACACTGCTCATAATACTCCTGAGCAAGCAGCAACCCAGATGCCCTCTTACAGGTAAATGGTTTAACACTCCAGGGCTCACACAGAGAACAAACCCACTCACAGTAGAAGGCAATGGCCTGGAACTTCCCAACATACTGGACACACTCAGTGGGAATTCCAATCTCAACTACTATCACTTTAGTTATGAACAGTGTTACAAAAATTGGAAAGTAGACTGATAGTCTGTAGCAGTTAAGAAAGAAGCAGCCATGGTTTACAAGGATCATTTGGGGACCTCTGTGATAAGGACTACTGTGTGCCTGGACTGTAGATGATTCACAGATACGTGTGAGATGGAGCCACACAGAACTAATCATGCACACAGACACATACAACTGAGAGTCCTGAATAGGACTGCTGAGCCGTCTTAGTATAACATGTGATGTTACCCAGTAGAGAGCAAGGGAAAGCAGACTCAGACTTTCCTATATTCTTATAAGTCCTCAGGGAATCTCATTAACATCAAAATAAAAGGCAAAAGGTGGTGGGGGGTGGGGGAGAATCAGAATGAAACATCAAATGAAATACTGGTTGACAGATTTGAAAGTGTGTGTGTGTGTATGTGTGTGTGTGTGTATGCACGCACACCCTCATTCTCTCTCTATTCTTCATTCCAAGCTTCCCACAAAGCCACAGCCATTGCCGGTCCTTAGGAGAAGAACAGGCCTGTTCACAAAGTCAGCACATCTAGCCTGCTGGATACTGTCTAGACTGCAAAACCTGAAGTTGTTAACAGCAATGAACTAATTCTTTCCACCAAGCTATGCCCAAGTGCTGACTACCAGAAAGATACCACACTCTAATGAGAATCCAAAACAATGGCCTTACTACCTTAGAAGCACCATGGCCACCAAACAAGGAACCCAGGACCAGGCTATGGGACAACCATCAAATGAAAGGTAAGGCCACAGAACTAGGAACTTGTGGGCACTTCACTGCTCAACCTCCTGGACTCTGGCCAGGTGAACAGACAGCTCACACACCCTGAGAGTGAAACCAAGGAGTCTGCATGAAGAAGCAGCTCCTAGCAAGACGCTCTTCCTTCACTTAGAGAACCCTTATGCCTCCAAATGAGCCTCACACAGAGGCATCCCTCACGTTCCTGTGTTTAAATCCTACAGTCTACTATGTAAAGAGTGCTGACCTCAAAAGGAACACAAAGAATTTCTTGCTAGTTTAATAAGGTTTTAATTTCAAGTTTAAAAAAAACCTGATTTATAGAGTTTTGTTTTGTTTTGTTTTGTTTTTCACTTTGTCCCAGGCCACATAAAGCCATAGGGCTTTGATTTTATTGTTGCTTCCCACAAATATGTCTTAGGTTATAGAAAACAATAAAGAAAACATAAAATATATTAGGACAGACTTATTATAAATTTTATTACACATCAGACTTACAGTTACTATCAGGCAAGACTGCTAAGACCTCACAAGAAATGGGTTCCTACTAACACTGCAGACAAAATGGAGTCCCTATGGGGACACGGACAGTTTTAAAGGATTCTGGGGAGGTGCTAGCGTCCTGGCTGCTTCTCAGTACAGATGCAGGCAGAAAGCCAACAGCAGCCATGGAAGACCACAGGCATCCTGAGCCAGCAAAAACCTCAAAAAAGTCACCTGACCAGACTGCCAGAGGCACGGCCCCTTGGCTGGGAGCCTATGATGTAGCACAGGAACAGCTGGGCTTGCTAATAAGCCTCCACAGGGTCTCCAAACATGAGAATCCAATATGCTGGCTGCCATGCCAGACTCGTGGCTGAGGCGGCAGTGGATGCACAGGAGCCCGGCACACAGGACCTGAGTGCACAGCAGCTGCAGTGCATGCAGCCAGAGGCCAGCAGTCAAGCAACAAGACGGAAACGCCATCATTTGTGACAGGCAATGAAACGAAACAGGGGCCACGGTGAGAGAGAAGATGAAATCAGTTGAAGTCTATGATAACAGCAAATCACTTCACTTAACAACAGAGAAGAAGGGACAAAGTCTTGACTTGAGAAACAAGAAAGCTGGGCAGATCTGTATTAAGCAAAATAACTATAGAAAGTAGTAAAATTTTTTTCCAAAAAAAAAAAAGAAAATACTACCAAATAAAAACATCAATCTCTTAAAAACTATGGAACAAAATAGAAGAGAAATACTTCTACCCTCTCCGTGGTCCTAGCTCACCTTCAGTTCAAAAGCAGACAAAAGACTAATAACCCTCATGAACAGACTCAGAAATTGTGTTCTTGAGAATGTTGACAAACCGAGTCTAACGTAAGAGAAGGGACTACAAACAAGGACGTTAGAACAAGAATGAAGGACTGTCGCCAGAGCAAAAGCCAAAGGCCTCTTCATTACCTCAGAACCAAACACCTGTTCACAACTTTAAAACATGAATGAAATGAAAGTAGCAATAGGGAAGAACTATTCAGCCTGCTAAACAGGAAGTTCCCGCCAACATGCACGTCAGGACAGTGTTCCCTTTCCCCCCCAGCCCCATGGTTCTACCTGACCTCAGGAGTCTCCTCTCCATCCTACTCTGAGGCCTGGCTCCCATCCACACAGAATATATCTGTGACACTGCCAACTCGACCACAGCCCCCTCATATTTTGGACATCTGTTGGCACTAACAAACACCCCTGACCTTCCCCTCAGTCTCAAAGCAGTTGTAATATTATATCACTTGCAGTCCGTCTCCACGACCAACTGAAACAAGGTTGTGGATGGAGTCCCTGAACTCAAACCATGGGTACTCCCAACTCCTCACACCTCACAGCCAGAGCAAGTCTCAGCCTGCACCTCTCTCAGAGTCTTCCCCTCAATTCCCAAGAAACCCAAATGTATTCAACCGCTTGCCTGTCTATGAGGGGAAGACAGCCACAGACTGCTAAGGCACCAGAGCACTCCTGAGAGAGCCTGGATTTCTCATCTGAGGTCCTCTGGGGTCCAGGCTCCCACGGCACTCATAGACCTGGCCTCAGTCACTGATCACAGCACTCACCTATGTGGAGTCAGCCACAGCTGCAACACCCCATGCAGGCAACCCTAGGAAAACATCTGTCTCTTCCCCTTGCAATTCATGAGACTCAGTCTCATTACTGGCTCAGATACCGAAAGCCAAAAGGTAGATGGAGCAGGGACTCTAACCAATAGAGCTGGCACCCAGACCTACTCAAGCTCGTTCTATCCAAACCCATCCCAAAAGCTGGATCTTGAGGGTCCTGAGTAACTAAGTTCAAAACATAAGGCCCACAGACAGCTGCAAGGCTAAAACAAACCCAGGGATATCCACTCCAATGTGGCCAGGAAAGCAGAGCTAACTGTAGCTTAGTAACA
The DNA here is from genome assembly GCA_021653895.1 of Mastomys natalensis. NCBI lineage: Eukaryota > Metazoa > Chordata > Mammalia > Rodentia > Muridae > Mastomys > Mastomys natalensis. The sequence continues at coordinate 1,931,382 of JAJTUV010000221.1, read as the reverse complement.
GCTCCTCCTAGAGCACGAAGCCTCCACTGCCCTATCCTGTCATCCTTGGACCAGTCCTACCATGTCATGAAGGTTAGAAACACAGGATAAATTTCTTCTCTGCAGGGCTTGGGCTACCCTGAATTTGGTCTGGTTATTGAACAGAAACCTATCCCCCTATGCTTATTCAACCCTGACCTCCTCAAGAATCCCACAGTTAATGCCCTACAAATGTTACCATGGTGACTGTTTCACTCAGTTCTTTCATCTGATCCCCTTTGATACCAAGGGGTATGGGTTTTCCAAAGAGACAGAGGCCCACATACAGGACACTGGCAACAGTTACAGCCCCACCTCCAGGAAAGGAATGCACTGGGAAAAGTGAAACTCACAGAGGCTGCTCTTCTGCAGTTCACATTTCGGTCAAATACAGCAGCAATGACCAGGGCACTGTAAAAACAAGGAAAACAATTAATTAAAATGAAATATCAAGAGCTGGGAAAAAAGCTCTGTCAGTAAACTGCTTGTCTTGCAAGCATGAGATCCCTCATAAAAATGTTGGCGAGGTGGTATATGCTTGTAATCTCAGAGCTGGGAGGTAGACAGGAGGTTCCCTGGGACTGATGCCCAACCAGTCTAGCCTAATGGTTGAATACCAGGCCAACAGGAGACCCTGTCTCAACGGAGGTGGATTCCTGACGATGATACCCAAAGCTGTTTTCTGACCTATACACACAACAAGCACAGGCATAGACGGTGTGCCATCGTTCCAGCGTTCACTCCTTTGCTCACATGCTGGACACAGATTCAAGTAGCCTCTAAGATATCAAACATTGTATATAGCCCCAGCCCTAACATATGTCCTTAGATGGTATACGCTGAGCCTCTAGTGCCTGGGAGAACAACGCCTCTGGCCTGCTGGGATTATGATAAACAGCTGTAGAGGATGAGAGTTGGCCGTATGCAATGGTCTCGGCTGGGTGGCTGATACCAGCACTCCTAGACCACAGCTACCTATACACTGAGCAGCAAAAGCTCCATGCACCCTGCAGGCAGCTTGACCCTTGGAAGCACCCAAACATACGGTTTCAACATTTCCCACAGGTTTGACCCAGTGTGAGGCATGATGGGGCACACACCGTCTACATCTGGGCTGAGAGATACGGAACATTATGAGGATTAGATGAGGTCAGCAGGATGGAAACCAAGCTGGATCCCCTGGGTTTCACAAAAGAAGACACGCCATAAACTCTGCTCTCTGCCCCTTTCAAAGTGATGCTAGTGCTCAGGACTCCCCTGGTAAGGCAGCTGCTACTACATGTAGCCTCTTGACCCAGGAGGACCCAGACCACAGGTCAAAATAAGCCTTTTCTTTAGAAAGTGATGTCCTTCAAGTATTTGATAAAGTAATGAGAAACCTGCTAACAGGCACGCAGCTGGTTATAGCGGTCACCATGGAGACAGCACATGGAAGGCAGCTGCTAAGTCTCAATCTTTCCTACAGCCAGAAGCAATAATGCCACACTAACCTAACTTTTCCTAGCTCTCAAGACGCTCAACAGGCTTTAATTAACTCATCTTTTTATATACCAAACTCCATTATTGTCAGAATCTAGAAAGTCCTTGCTCCTCTCATCTCACGCCTCTCACCTCTCCTGCATCCACCACCAGTTACTGCTAAGGGTTAGGAAGCATTTTCCTCATCTGGTATTCCTCTTCTTTGATTCCCACATCCCTTAGAGTCCCAAGGATGATGTTCTCAGAAAACAGCAAGGTGCAAGGACCACAGAGAAGCCAAGTCTGGTTTTCAGTCTCATTTCACCTTTCCCAGCATGCAGTGGGCACTGTGTATCAGTACATAGAGCTACATGTGAGACCACAGGCTACCCTCCTAACGCCCACATTCTGGGGCCACTGCCTCTTATGAGCCTGGGCGAGGACAAGTAGCCTCCACAGATGAGGTTGGAGCCTTGCATTCAATGAAAGTGGCACTTGGGAGAAGGATGCCTTCAATCCTAGACTCCAAATACCAACCAGGGATCACCAGAGGGAAGAAAAGAGGACAGAAGTGATCAGAAGGTCTTTGGGAGTCCAGAAAGTTAAACAAACAAACAAACAACCCTCAAGAACGAGAACTAAGAGCAGCAAGATGACTCGGCACACTGCCAAGCCTAATGACCTGAATTTGATCCCTAGGTCGCACATGGTAAAAGGGATAACCAACTCTTTGTGAGCTATCTTCTGACCTCCACACATAGGTCTTCAAACATAAGCACACACGTGCACACACACTTTAATTTTAATGTTAAAAAAATCAGAGCGCTGCTAAGCAGGTGTGTGCCACAGGAAAGAACTCGAGCAACAAGAGAGGTGACAAAGAACTGTCTTTAATTCCAATATGAAGATGGGAGAGGAGCAGGGGCCAACTTTCCTGGCTTGTGGTAATTATACTTTGGCACACTGAAAAGCAGAGAAATCTGATTTATAACAACAGAGGGTTCATCCTACCTTATCGTGAACATTTTAAAACGGTCTCTACCTTTAGCACACCACAGCAGCTTTTGCGAACAGTCTTCAGATCATAAAGCTGACTGAGGCCTGAATACATGTGGTCTCCTAGTAACTCATAAGCCAAGTACCAACTGCTGTTTCAAAAAAACATCTGCTACACCTACACACACACACACACACACACACACACACACACCCTCAAGGTTCAGGGAACATGTTAGAAGATGGGGGCAGAAAGAATGTCACTCTGCCCAGGCAAACTGACCAAAGTCCAATTTCAACCAAGTGTTCATTCTAGAGGAGTCGGCCGTTCAGAAAATAAAGCTGCTTTTTCACAGCCCTTTACACATCCTATCCATCCAGGCATTGGGCATGGGACAAGGAAAATTCCAACTGGTATGCAGCCTGTGGAGATAAAGCCATAGCTGTACAAGAGGCTGATGTCAGCATGAGTCATTCACTTCCTTCCTCCGAAGGATGGGGCTCTGCCCAATTTTTCCTAAAGCACTTTTCACAGATTACTAGGTAGCTCTACAGCTGCAGATAAGACCCGATAAGGTGGTAGGGTTAGGGTAGGCCCTTGGGGGGGGGGGGCTTCCCGACCCTATTTATCCTTCTCAGGTATGTGGTAGCTGAGGGAGCACCACACACATGAATCTGTAGGCATCTCTCCTGTGCTCAGCATCTACACAGGAAGCTCCAAGTAGTAGCTCCTTCCATGCAGGCCATGTCCAGTTGGAAGGCAGATGCAGCAAGCCTTAGCCACCTACCTTGCTTATGGGGCCACCCTTCCCACAACCACTGTGATAGGTCTGTGTACTCCCCAAAGCCCCAGCTACCATGATCCTCAGAGCCTAGGAACACTGCAACCATTCTTCTCCGGGCAGTGAGACTGCCGGTGACAGCTCTTGGTCTCTGACATGGAGCATACACAAGCTGCCGTAAGCCATAAGCAAAGTGAGCCATAAGCCACAAGGAGTGGGACAGGGATTCAGAGTCCAATACGGGCTATCAACACAGAGAAAGCCTGTATGTAACAGTACCATCAGCACAGCCGAGAGAAGCAACAGCCTCATACACTTCCATCAAGTTAGCTTTCCCTTCAGCAAACACCTTAAAAGTCATTGCTTCATTAATAATGTTCTTTCTTTCTTTAAGAAAGGGCATCAGGATAAGAACTCATCCTGTGGCCCAGGCTGCCTTGAACTCATAGCAATTCTCCTCCCCTAGCATCTCAAGTGCTAAGATTATAGGCACAAATCAGGATTTACAGGTTTCATCAAACTTCAGAGATTACACTCAGTTTAACTGTAACAATATTTGGAAAACACTGCTTTTTAAGTAACAGTAAACTTCTAAGCTAATTAGGACAAATCTGCATGTATTTATAATACAAAAATGTTTGCTTTTTGAAACAGGGCTACTCTGTGTATCAACTGTGTAGCACCCTCACCAGGCTGACCTTAGATTTACAGAGATCTGCCTGCCTCTGCCTCCAGGGTGCTGGGATTAAAGGCGTGTTCCACTACTGCCCAACTATAACAGGTTTTTAAAGACTTTCAATTTGAGCTAAATTCTTTTTTTGCCATTTTACTGTGTGTGTGTGTGTGTGTACCACATGTGTGCTAAGTCTGAAGATGCCTGAAGAGAGCTTCAGAGTCCCTAGGACTGGAGTTACAGACAGTTGTGAGCTGCCCTGTGAGGGCTGCACTGAACCCAAGTCCTCTAGAAGAACAGCCAGTGCACTTAGCCACTGAGCCATCTCTAAAGGACTAAATTCCTTAAAACTAATTTCCTACTCTCAGAGCAAAACTGGCTTATTTAAAAATACAATAAGTTTCAAGTGCAAAGGCGTTTAGTGATATTAGTCAAACAGAAATAGGAAAGTATCTTCCTAAATCACTGCTCGTATGTGTTCTAACCTTCACGTGGGCCTCACTCATCCACAGCAGGATGACCCTGTGTAAAAGTCACTATTCTTCTCACTCCAGAGAAAACCTAAAGAGCAACACCTGGTACCACAGTGAAAGCCACCATGAGGAGAGGTGTTTGTGGGTGTGTCCACACGCTTAATGTCTCTGGGGAAGCTGTGAGCCAGCTCACCAGGACTGAACCACACCGAAGGGATCCTCTTTCTGGTACAAACCTAGGGAAAGTGAGTGGCATGCCTCAGCCTGCCCCCTCCTTCCCCACAGTCTTACACCTTGGCTCAGCATACACAGTGAAAACAGCATTCTCCCCAAACTAATTTTTTTTTTTTATTTGTGTGATACTGTGTAGCACTCCAAAGCAAGCACACTTGCCTCTACATAGGAAACAACAGCATTTCCATTCTGAAGCAATTTTTTTAAAAGAGAAGACTAATAGCTCATTGTGAAAGTCCATGTTTTTTTTTTTTTTGTTTTGTTTTGTTTTTTTTTTTTTTAGTTGCAATTCACATTAAAATATAAGCCCTGCATTTTACTGAATTTCTCTAAGCCATATAAGCAGAACCATGTGCTTTGAGGTCACAGCCAAACCAGCACAAAGTTGGGCCTGGCAGACCAAGATTGTCTCCAATTGCTGGCCTTCTCCTCAACACAGTTTTCTTCTCTCTGGAAGCTGGGCCATTCAGAGAGGCTGAGAAGAATAAGACATAGCTTTGAGCAATGCTTGCTATTTCCTTATTTTTTTTTTTTTTTTCCAGGACAATCTTGCCCTGGAGGAAGAGATCTTACAGAGCCAATCCTAGGCCGTTCACAGGCAGCCCACGCTGCCCTGCCGGTTTGCACAGTGGAGGTGAGAGTCAGGAGCTGCCCCTGGCACAGGCGGGTCTGGGCCTGGGCGGAGTGAACGTCAACAGGAGCTCAGCTTACAAAAGAGTTTCAGGTGAGGAAATCACTGGAAGGTGACAGGCAGAGAGCTCTGGCAGCAACAGACAGTTTGCTTTCTTTTCCTTCCTGTAGATCCGATTTTGACTTCTGGTTAGAAGGAATCACCTACAGAACACACAACCACCCCAACACGTTTCCACATCACATCTTGCTACTCTTCTTGCTTTGCACTGGGCTTTTCAGGAGGCCAGATTTATGCCACAAAACAGTATTCTGGCTCCACCTGTCTGCTCAAAGACAAAAAAAAAGATGGTTTCAAAAGGCAATCAAGACAATTTCAAAAAGATAAAAGTATGCCTTGAAAATCTTTTAAAATTCGTAAAGCAGAGTTAACACCGTGAGGGTTAAGAACAACTAATCCAGCTTCCTCAACCAAAAGTTAGAAAAGGCTCCTGACTTTCCACTGCACCAGGCACCAGTGCCGCAGGACTCCTCGCATCACCTCCCTGGTTCTATTTTATTCTGGGAACTATATTTGGATCTCAACTGTACTTGTACAGGATACATTGAGAAGTTTGTGAAAGTAAAGATACCAAGATTTTATCATGTGCTAGAAATAATGGGCTTAAAACCTGATAATTAAAAAGCATGGTCACTCATGACGAACCTCACAAGCAGGTCTGCAGGGCACACCCGACCGATACTCAGACGCACGGAGCTTCAGGCAGGAGGTAGTGCATGCCCCAAGCTCTCTGGCGCACCTGACTCACCAGATGCCCTCCCCCGCTGATGCCTGGAGTCAGATGGGCCAGGAAGGGCCAGGTACAGGTTCCCCAGAACCTGTCTAACCGGATAGAAATCTGCAGCAGCTCAGCTCCAAAGGGCACTGCTGCCCATCTGCTGGCTGCCACCTTAGAATCAGATGGCTGTGAAGCAGAGGCTGGCAGCCCTGCAACCAGACAGCTACAGTTTCCATGCATAACATCCCGACATGAGCTCCCCAGCAACCCCTCTGGCTTGTCCCACAAGCCAGCAAGTCCAAACTCTCCAAGCCCAAAGAAACACGTGGACCCACAACAGGTTCTACAGGCAGAGATGGCTATATAACAACTTTCCTTGGCCAGGAGACTCAGGGTCGCTCCAGAGACTGAGTTGTGCATAATGTGAAAGGCATTTCTGTGCCCACCCACTATGTCTCAACAGAAGCCGAACTCCCCACACCACACCCAATGCTTCAACCCAACATGAAGAGGACCTCTTATCTCGCCGTGCCACACCCCACACTCAAGAGCAAGCACTCAAGAACATCACAGAAGTTCCGGGAAGACCACGCCAGTCTCAATCTGGGCCACCTTCTACTTCCTCAGACAGTAACCTCATGACTAAGAGCCTGTGCAGGGCCAGTGCAGAGAGCCTTTTTGTGCCCCCGCCCCAGTATGGAAAGAGAATAGAGTGTTGAGTAGGAGGTGGGCACGAAGCCCAGTGTGATCCGAACATGGCAGTGATGACCTGCCAGGAGCCTGTGAAGGATGGGAAGGACCTCTGCTCTGATGTTCCTTCAGCAACTAAGGAAGCTCCTCGTCATACTGTTCTCAGTGTGGGGAAAGCTGGAGCAGGAGAAGATGGAGCAGAGCCCAAAGACCCACCTGTAGCCGTGACACCAGGATGCAGCAGGCGACTTCAGAGCCAGGCTTCACAGATGTCTGCTTCCCTTACAAAATCCACCCGGAAATCAAGCACTGTTGTGATACAAGTTCTATAGCATGGAGTGAAGACAGGCGCTCTGGTGGAAACTGTGTAACCCTGGCTTTTCCCTCAGGACCAGGTGCCCCACAGGTCCCTCCAATCATGAGGAAGTTGGTTAGGACCTCTCATCTGTACCTCCTGCCTTCCAAAGCTGCAGAATGGCCTTGAGTACCCACATTCAACAAAAATAAAGCAGGAGATAGCTACACGCTCCTGCTAACATGGCCACATGCTCCCAGGCCAGCAGGTCAGCTCCTGTTCCCTTTATTATTCCCTCCCTCAGGCCATCTGCCTTCCCATAGTCTGGATCAGAGGAGGGAGAAGGTCAAGGCATAGCATTCTGGGGGGTTGCTGCTCTCTGAACCAAACTGTTAGACTGAACAGAATCTGTCACGGCTGTTTTTACTTTGAAACCGGAAGCAAATGCATATCAGAGCCAATTGTCCTCCCATCCCTCACAATCTCCTGGCAGGTCATTGATGCCACGTCAGGGTCACCTCAGGGTCACGCCTGGCTCTACGTCTATCTCCTACTCAACATCGTACCCTCTTCTCATCTTCAGGGGAAGAAATGGAGCACTGACAGCAGCTATCCACCTGACAGAGCCTGTGGGACTGAACAAGCCGCCATCAATTTAAAGGCGCTTCACAGCTCTGGGACAGTTGTGAACAAGAGAATGCTATTTAAACAATATACAGCAAGAAAGTTGAAGATGAGGACAAGAAACAGCTGCAAGAAGCTCCCTGAAAGCCACATAAATAGCAAACAAAGGATGCAACTACATCAGTGGAGTGGGAAGCAGGGAGGTCACAGCTATGGACAGGCCTGAGGCTCAGCAGAAGGCCCTGGACAGCTGGGCTCTTGCCCCTTCCCACCCAGAGCCAAGTCTACAACCAACAGCACAGCTTCCTGGTAACCGTGCATATGTCATGTCCCTGTGAGTTGTGTCCCGTCAGTGTATGTTTATGCTCCATAGAATCAAACAGGTCCAGGGCGGCTCCCTTCTGAGAGCAGGTGGTTCCAGTCAGATGTCTAGGGGGAATATTCTGGAGCTGAGTCTTGAAATGAGATGAGGGGTGAGTTGCACCATAAGGATGTTCTAGGGGATCCTGGGAATTTAGCATCTGGCTCACACTTTCAGAAATCTGCGAAGTACTGGAATATCTGCTTTTCCTGAGGCTGGTTTTGTCCGTTCTGATTTCCAAGTTGTGTGGCCAGTACACTTCCACCTCACCTTCATTGAGCAACTTGAAGAATCAACAGTACTGGAAAGCTCTGTGAGGCAGGGAAGTGTTCTTAGACATGGAGTGGCAGGTGCCTGGTCACTAGACTCCAGTACCTCTGGCCAATGAGGGGTAGGGTCCTCGGTGTAGGGGCAGGTGCTCCGAGTCTGTAGGCTCTTAATAGGAGTTCAGTGATCTCAGAAGCTTCATGCCTTGGGCATGACCAGAGCTCTTCTCCCTGACTTTCTAGAGTATTTTTTTTTCTTTTTTCTTTCCCTTGGGAGGATGCAGAACAAGTGTACCCTCAGCACAGATGTCTCTGTAGTTTTGTGCAGCAACTGGCACATAAATTTGGGGATGGGGGGATAGCAGTAACCTTTCTTAGAGTTCAAGTTTCATTCTGTTTCTGAGAAGCCAAAGGAGGGCACCAAGTAGCTCAGTGTGTCCATCATGGTGTGAATGGTGTAATGGGTCCTCTCCATCTGGGTCTTTTCATGCTCACTAGGGCAAGACCAATGATTTGTTCTGTCCTCAGCACATAACGGGACAGCTACTAGTGGCTCCAGAGTATCCTAGTGACTGAGCTTTACTCTGGTCCCATGCATGTAATTCTCTTCTGAACATTTGGAAAGGTCTGAAGTGGAACCTGGGACCCATTTGCTTCCCTGAACAGCCATGTTTGGAACTCTATCTCTCCACATAGCAGATCCTGTCCCATTCCACAAGATAAGGTAGTCTTTTCCTATCTTGCCCACCTCTTAGAGGCCAGGGGCAGAGCACAAGGATGCTGATATTGGCAGCTAGTTGTAGAGAATGGCTTACCTAAAGCCAACAGGTTTGGGGAAATGGTATGTTTATCTGAGGTATGCCTGCCACATGACACAATCACCCTTCAGCACAACCAACAGGCTTTACCTTGAAATGGCAGTCACGAAAGGTGTCAACTCCTGAGGCTCATAGGCACGTGCAAAAGCCCAGCACACATAGCAGGCAGCATCCCTGACGTTGGCCCCAACGCTGCAGGCACCCCGCTTCTCATCGTAGGTAAGGGCCTTCAGGATCACTGTGACAACTGGCAGAAGACAAAAACAATGAACAGCTGATGGCATAGAATGAGGCAGGATCACAGACAGGAGTCAAAACCTGCTAAGAAAACAAACAATCAAACTCTGAAAGGAAAACAAGTCCACCAGCTCAAAGGTGAAAAGGCATTTTTGAGTTTCCCAAGAATCACATAAAGTAAAGAAATGAGAGTTCTTCAGAACAATAAACAGAGCTAGGCTGCCAAATCTGTGGCCATATCAACAGAGTGCAAAACTTAGACGCACACACCAGGATAGAAAGAGCCATGTGTTTATGGGGAGTATTGGTGACACCCACAAATGAGGCAGATGGATGTAAAGCCACAGGACATTGTCCAAATCTTGTTATCACAGACTTCAACAACCTCAGAGAGGGGAGGAGGCACCAGACTTGGACCAGAGAGAGGTCCTTGAAGTTCCAGGACTGAAGAGACCGCAGACACAGAAAGTCAGTCCTAGGTTGCCCTGTGTGTACAGAATTGTCTGCTTGTTTGACCATATAAAGTGTCTATAGTAGCCAAGAGATAAAGTCACATGAATTCCTTTTCTGGTTCTAGTGAAAATATACAACCAGTCAACTGATACATATGCATGCACAGAGACAGAGAGACAGAGAGACAGACAGACACAGACACACACACACACACACACACACACACACACACACACAGCAGTTGATACAAAGAGGTGATGTGTGCAAGAATACTGGAATATTAAATTATTACCATATTAATAGCATTCCTGAGTATTTACTTGAAGGGCTCTAAGTCAACATATCACAGATACATTTGCTCATCGATGCTTTTTGTTTTGTTTGCTAAGGCAGTGTCTGGGCTCAAACCAGGCTACGCTACCCTTAAACTCTGCCGGGCTCAGCTTTCCAAGTGCAAGGATTAGAGGTGTATGCCTCCATTCCCAGCACATTTGTCAGTGTTTATCTGCAACACTGTTCAAAATGGCTGAATTATAGAACCAACCTAGGTATCCATCAAGAGAAGAATAGATAAAGAAAATATAGTACATCTAAACAACTAAGTTTTATTTCACCATATGTGAAAACAAATCAGAGAGTTCTATCAATAAAGTGTCTGTAATGCAAGCATGAAGACTTGAACCTGGCTCTCTAGCACCCATATAAAAGCCAAGCACGTTAAGGAGTGTAGCCCCAGCGCTTGGTAAATGAGGAGACAAGAGGATCTCTGGAGCTCATGGGACATTCAGCATAGCCAAATCCATGAGTTCCAGGATCAGTGAAAGAACCTGTCAAAAAATAAGATGGACATCAACAGATGATGCCTGACACTGACTTCTGACTCCCATATGTGTATGCACATGCACGCATACTCTCACACAAACACACACTCCACACACAAATCAAACACAAATGAAATCATGCTATTTACAGGTAAACGGATACAATGGGAAATTATCACATTAAGCAAATTAGCTCGCTCAGATAAATATCACATCTTTCTCTCATTTGTAAATCCTAGACTTTATGCAAAAATCATGTATACATGTGACATGAAAGTAGAAGCAAAACTGGGAAAACAGAAGGGAGCTAACAGGAGGGAAACGGAGGGAGAATATGGCGAGAAACTCAGTAAAAGTATATTGTACACTTTTATGAAAATGTCCTTTTGAAATCCAGTACTGTGTGCAACAGCTATATGCCAACAAAAGGTGAAATCAGGGCTAAGGAAACGGCTCCGTTGGTAAAGTGCTTGCCACGTAAGCATGAGGACCTAAGTTCACATCCCCAGCACACACACAAAAATCCAGCCATAGTGTTGCACACTGGTAATCCTAGCACTGAAGAGGCAGAGATGAGAGGAAACCCGTGGCTTGCTGGATGGCTAATCTTGCCAAACAGGTGCAACTCTAGATTCAGTGAGGAACCTTGTATTAAAAATAAAGTAGAAAGTGATAGAAGACATCCAAACTTGATCCCTGACCTCCACAAACACACATGCGTGTGTGTGCACACCTGTGCACACCTGTGCACACACCACACAACAAATAATAAAAACAAATGTTACTGTACATTCTGTTCTGTATATTCATGTGCTTGTGAAGAGCTGCTTATTAAAGATGTATACACTTCTTAAAGTTTACATTTTTAAATCACATAAAGGAGTTTAATGTATTTACTGTGGGAGGGGTGTTGTGGTTGGATACATGTATGCCTTGCCACATCCATGGAGGTCAGAGGATAGCCTTCAGGAATTAATTCTCTCCTTCTGTGTGAGATCCCAAGCAGCCAACTCAGGTTGTCAAAGTTGGTAGCAAGTGGCTTTATCTAAGCCATCTCAACAGTCTAGAATTTAATTTTGTAATGAGATCAACTGTTAATTTTTAAAAGCCACTTACAAGTAGTAATGGAAAATAGCAATAGAGAAAACTTAAGAAAAAAACTTTATTTTTACAATGCGAAGATAGGTTATTCTTTTAAAGTCACACTAAGTGAGCTTTTCTAAAAGAGCATGCTGAAAGTCTCAATTTCTTGATCCTAGTTAGACAACCATGCTGTAGTAAGGAACACTGGGCAGCCCTCACTGCTATCTTTAAAACATAACTTGAGGACTAGGAGTCTGGTTCACTGGTACAGAACCTAGGTGCTGAGCACGTGTGAGGCCCTGGGTTCAATTCTCAGCGCCATACCTAAAGAGATGGAGGAGCCTCCCGCTGGCATCATAGCTCTGGCAGTGTCTGTAGCTATGTGTTCCTTGACACAGCAGGGGGTTCCAAAGCAATTTGGGGTTCAATGACTAACCTTACTGGCAGAAGCTCGCCACAAACACTGAAGGCCATCAAGGGAGGATTCATAGCTGATAGATAAATCAAGGAATTTAGTCAAATACCAGCAGCAGACACAAAAGGCATGTGAGTGTCCAGGGAGTCCAAAGGCAGGACAAATGGAGCACGCTGCTTCTAGGCCTGCATGCCGCCCTCAGAACTAGGCTGGACATCCTCACCGCACATGAGTACCGACCCTGTCCACAAACAGTGTGAAGAGGGCACCACTTAAGTATGTGCATGTGAGGTGCCCATCTCCTGCATGTGCAATCATCCACCAGAAAATGGCACCCATAAAGACATAGGCAAAAAGAAAACCCAACCAAACAAACAAAAAAAACCCTGAAGGACTATCAATGTTATAAAACCAGATCTTTTTGCTTCTAAGGATTTTTCTATATAAATATGAAAAGTCGTTACGGTTCAATGGAATCTATTTCCTATGCTTTTGGTATTTCACAGAGTCTGTAAAATGTACACAGGACAAGCGCAAGAGACCTGGACACAACACATCCTCAGGGAACCATATGGTATGCAGTGTCTCCTCATGAAAATGTGGGGTCACCTAGCCTGGTCCTGCTAAGAACCCTCAGATAAAGCCTATCCCCTGACAAGTCTCAGATCCTGAATCTCACAGCACCAGGAATGTGACTGTGGCTTCTAGATGTCCAAGACAGAGCCCATGTTCCCAGCAGTTTCTCATATAAGTGGCCACAATAAGTCTTGGGCATAGTGTAGGGCCCAGTAAGCAGTCATCCCAAGGCCAGCTATTCCTGGCCTCTTCACAGCCAATCTCTGAGTCAGCTCTATCCACAGAAACAGCTCCTCCATCCCAACAGCTCGGCCCAGCCCCACCTCCCATCCTTCCAGAGGTGCTCTGTGATCACAAAGGCTGGCTCCTTCACGTCAGTCTTGAGAGCTCTACAGCTCTTAACCAGTTCCAACTAGTCCCCTTCTCTGCCAGAACTCTCATTGCAGAGTATGTCCCAGAGACTCCCTTATCCTACAAGGCTTCTCTGCACCCCAGGAAACAGGCACACCACCAGGCAGACTCTTGGGAGCAAGAAGCAGATTAGCAGCAAGCCAGAAGCTGGACCTAGTTATCTGACGGACTATTCATTACTCCTGTACACACCTAATGCTTCCCCAAACATGGAGCTAATGGTTAAATATAAACCTAGCAAAAGACAACCACCTTGGGTGCTACGGATTAGAAATTATATCTACAATTATCTCAACTTGAACTATATCCAATCTCCAAAGCCGAAAAAGTCCTCTGTTCTATTGAAACAGGACTAGCTGACCTGGAATTACTCCCAGTTTGCTAGTATATAGCTCAAATTCACAACTCTGTTAATTAACGGGTTGCCCACTAGGGAGCAAGCAATGTCAAGAAAATTGGCTGTGGCACCTGTGGGAGGGCAGCGTCCATATACCTAGTGTCACTGCCAGCTGGACTCCCTGGAGCTCAGTAGTCACCACAGCCCAGATGCTCTGGGCAAGGCCAACCAGCAAGCCTCTGGCCTCAGGGAAACCTGAATGTATTCTCTAAGTGTCAACTTATCACTCCACAGGACAAAATCAATTTCCAGACAGACAACTACAAGTGGCAGTGTCAGCACTCTCGATGTCCACTTCACATCTCTCCTACACCTTGCCAGGAAACTGGTGCCACCCACGAGCAACCCCAACAGGCACAGACCTCCCACCCCATAGTACCTCTCCAGGCAGAGTACCCAGGTTTCTGTCCCCAAACTGAAGAAAGATAAGGAAACTAGCCCTTCTCAAGGACTTGTGACATAGTCAGCCACAAGAAAATCAAGTGATGGGCTTGAATTCACTAACAGTATGTCTTGATGAACTTTCTCAGAGTGCAATCCTATTTACTGTTCAGAGGACCAACTGCCTGGGAGGATACCTGATGGTTCCAACTACCCATTCCATCTGAGAGGCCACAGGAGTTGCAGGCTCCAAGAACCCATTGACATCTTGCCTGTGTCCAGACAGAGCCAGGAGCTTCAGATGTCAAAATATGCCGAAACTCCCATGCCTGTGTCCTTCAATGCTAAGAATGAAAAGCAGAAAGGAAAGCTCATTAGGGCCTCAGGCCCCACAGCCACCCACAGATGCCAATGCTGCCCAGCAAAGACCTGACTGTCCTCCTCCTATTCTGGCCCACAGCCCAGTCAGCCAGGGATAGCATCCTGGCTTTTCTTGTGCTAGGATACTTAAAAGTATCCTCTATAGATGCACAGCAAACACCAGGAGCTAACAAAGACTATGGCATGAGGCAATGGCCCCCACCAACTGGCTGCTAAATGGATGTTGGCCTGGTAAGGGCAGGATGCTATGACATGGATCACTCGGAAGGAACTGATTTGTAGAAAGGACAACATGGGAAAGAGCAATGAATGATCCTGTAACAAAAAAATTAAAAAAAAAAAAAAACCAAACAAACAAAAAAAACCAACCACAGGGAAGCCAGGCTGCTGCCTCTGATTCACCCCAAGGTAGTGAGAGCAGCAGCTGGCCTAAGAAGGCAGGTTGGGCCCACTTCTGTTGCTCCTGGGGTCAGGGAGGGTGCTCTAAAGATGACCTCCTAGGCTGTCCAGCCTCTGTGATGTGAAAGGGAGACATTGAGTTTCCAGCTCTGATATTCAGGGATCTAGGAAACAGAAGTCAGAGTATCTTTAGTGGCTAAAGGGCACTCACAAAGCTGGGCTCAGGGGAGGGGGATGGTGATTTGGAACAGGAAACTCTTTGCCTTCAACCTTTATATAATCATTATCAGACAGAAATTCAGAAACAGCACTTTCCAGATTCAACAGGTTTAAAATAAGGAAACTGTTCAATAGCTTTGAACAAAAACCTTTCTCATGGTTCCAATTACACACTGCAAATGCATGTCAAATATATATATCATACCCCAGAGGGCTTCCTTTTGGCAACTTGGGAGTCCAGCAAGGTAATTTAAACACCCTTCTCTCTAGACAGCATGTCGTTTGTTTAACACAGGCTGCCTAAGGAAGCAGCAGCCTCCAGGAGAGAGCAGCCATTTAACCCCCAGAGCTCCACTTTCCTCACTGCAGGGTCTGTAAAGCCTGTGAGCCAGGGACACAAAGATTCAGCTACCATCTGCATATGCAGAAACAACCAGCCCATAAAAATCACCACACGGTTACATCTCCTGACAGCCACTCAGCCATACTAATTTAAAACAAGTTAACGCATTGGGCAATCGTGGATCGTCCAGGTTCCTGAGGTGTGTTTGGTGCAAACCCCAGGCTCTGCTCGACCTTCCCAACTCAAACTTGATGGTAAAGAACTTGCAGGGATGGAGGCGTACAGTGGTGTGAGAAATCCTAAAGGAGAGTGTAAAAAATCAACTATTCTAATGCAGTCCAGGAGGCCAACAACAGGTAAAATGCTGGCCATGGACAGACAGACACACCACAGAGAGCAGCAGTGTCTCCCAAGCTATGCCCAAATCCATGCACTATCCTGAGCCACCTCATGCCATGAGGGGAGCCACACTCAGACCCAGAAGCCTGGCCACCGAGCCTGAGCCTGAGCCTCAGAGGCCCAGCTTCCTGGATCAGGTGTGGCTGCAGGACCTGCCCCTTGTACCAACAGCCATCATACTGTCCTTAAGAATGTAGTTCGACTTGCCCCTTGAATGTGCTGAAGGTAGGAAGAACGATCCACAAACATCAAGCTCCATAGACCTCTGGACTAATTTCCTACAGGCATGTCCAAAATGGCCCCGGAAGCCCCTCACTAACCTACAGCAGCAGCAGCATCTGGCCTATGACTATGAAATCCTCAACTGTGTGAGAAAGAAGGTACAGATTTGTGAATCTGGTCTGCCCTTGAAGGCCCAGGGACAACTCACACCCCATGCCCAGTGCTGCAGGGTACGCATTCTCAGATATCATCTGGCTCTGTACCCTCCAAAGGCACTTCAGGGTTTATCTACCAAGCAGGTCATTACATCAAGCCCACACTTATTCCAGAAAAAGGTTCTACATTCATCTGGGTCAAGGCCCATCTGTCACACAACCCAGCCAGGTATCCTGAAGATCTCATGAGAAACCCCAACAGGCAGGTACACAGTTATGAGTTTGGCAGTGCCCTTCATTCCAAATGTGCTTCCCCTGCCCAAGAAATTCAGTCACAGGAGAAGAC
The DNA here is from genome assembly GCA_021653895.1 of Mastomys natalensis. Classification (NCBI taxonomy): domain Eukaryota; kingdom Metazoa; phylum Chordata; class Mammalia; order Rodentia; family Muridae; genus Mastomys; species Mastomys natalensis. The sequence goes on along the minus strand of JAJTUV010000221.1, from coordinate 1,915,047 downwards.
ATTTCCACTTTAAATGAAGTCTCACTAGGGAAGGACCCTTCAGAAATTCTAAGCCCAACCCACCTACATTAGCCTCCTGGGTGGTACAGTAGATTCTCCTGGGAACAATGACAAACACATCGGTGAAATGCCCATATCCACTTCCATCCCTATCAGCTAGAGAATAAGATGAAATCCATATAACAGGCAATAAGAAGTATGGGGCACCTATAAACACAACATTCCTGATGGGTGTGACTGGATAACAGAGGAGAGTCAGGGAAGTGGTACTGAAGGAACACAAGTCTATGGTGACACTACATTAAAATCTCAGCTACGGGGGTAGTTTAGGCAAAATTACATCTGGGACTGATGGCATGCCAGGACTCTCTCTCTCTCTCTCTCTCTCTCTCTCACACACACACACACACACACACACACACACACACACACACTCACTCACTCACTCACTCATCTGGGAATCCCTGCTAGCTACAGTCTGTGCCCAAGCCAACACTCTAATTCTGAAAAATCCACCAGGTCTTCCTGAACACTTCTTTGTAATCTTGTAAACCTGTTAAGTGCTTCTGAATGGAAAGTAAAAAAGAAGAAGAAAAGAAGGTGTTACAGTTTGGAGATGAAGCATACACCCAGAGACTGCTGAAGGCTTGATGGCACTACTGAGATGAAAGGATCAATCAATCGCAAGGGTGCTAACTTTATCAGTGAATACTGATGACCTAACAATGCATGGTCAGTGGGACCTGAATGGAGGATGCAGACCACTAGGGAAATGCTTTAAAAGATTATATAATCTTGCTTCAACCCTTTCCTGTGTTTGCCCCTAGTATAGCAGGACAACTTTCTTTGCCATAATGGTTTGCTTCATACCACAGGCCCAACTGATCATGGTCTGATACCTTGGTATCACAAGCCAAAACAAACCCTTCCTTCCTAACTTTTCTCTGTTAAATTGTCAAAGCAATGAAGAATGACTAGCACAGAAGTCAAAGCAAGTTGAGACTCAAGCAAAAAGCCTGGGATGTACAAGATGAAAGTTCACCTAAGAAGCACCAAAGAGCAGCCTGAATACCACCTGTATACACAAGCAATGCCTTGACCCCAACACAGGCTGTATTTGTGCAGGTATGATAACGATGTCCCTCCCAGTACCCACAAAATACCTACGTACAAGTGGTGCAAGGAAACAATGTTCTGTACTTAGAATATCTGCGTCCCTCTAAAACTTGTGTCTTGAACTATAAGCACTGAAGTGTTGGTACAATGTGAAGGTCATTACATTAAGCCCACACTTATTCCACCAAAAAATGGAATGGTGTATGATAAGGTAGCCTAATAAAGGTCTTAAGCCCATCCTCACAGAGGGACACACCAAGTGTGATTAAGGGGACATTGTCTGACTCACAATGTGATAGATAGCTGCTTCATCTGGGACTCCCAGATCCAAACTGGGTACAAGCAATAAATTTCTTATGTCTACAAACTAATTGTTCAGTATAAAGTGTTTTGTTATAGGAGCCCAAAAGAACTGACACTATGTCCAGACAAGCATAGAACTCTGAAAAGCCATACTGATTGAGCATGGTCTAGCGCCTGCCTGAATGGAAAGGCCAGAGGCCCTTCTTCTCCAAATGTTACTGGGAAGACATGGAGAAGGCATTGGTGAGTGATTAGGGATCTAGGACAACAAGAAAACATCCACTAGGCTACATTCAAAGGTGTCTGAGAGAATACAGCCACATGGTATTGTCCCAGCAAGCACGGCAAAGCTTCCGTGTGAAGCCAGGCTTCATAGCTTACACCTGTAGTTCCTGCACTCAGTAGGCTGAGGCAGATGAATTTCTATGAGTTCTGGTTCAGCCTGAGCCAGTGAATGAACCTGTCTTTAAAAACCACAAAAACAAAACCAAACAAATCAAACTGCTTCTGTGAGAGCCCACATGATTAGGGTGACAGACAGGCAGCAAAGTTCACTTGTCTCCATGGATTCCAGAGAACTGGCAGAAGATACTGAGAGTGACCATGCAAGTTAGTTTTCAAGACAAGGGGGAAGTCAAGTGTTCTGTCCCTTGGAGGACACCAGCACTTTCCCCAGGGGTGTGTGCTTCTCTGTAGAAGAAGCACCCCACCTGGAGGCGTTACTTACACACCAGCTAACCAAAGGCAGCAGTGCCTATCTCAGTCCAAGGTTGTAGCTACCTCCCACCCATATTCCACACCCTGGAAGTAACAGCTACCACCAAAGTGCCACAACAGGTCTATGCTAACCGCCTTTCACCAGAATGGAGAATCATCTTCAAATGCAAGTGGCTACTCTATATTACAAGGGTCTTTGGTAGAGGAGAAAAATGAGCTGCAGCTGCAACAAATGAAATATGGTGCCCAAGTGCGGTCAGATGCTCAGACAGCAACTGACCAACAAGAGTTGACAGATGAGGCTGGAGGGGAAAGCCAGACATCCATGGGAACACCTAATTCCTTTCCCACCAAACCCCACTTTACCAGTATAGGCCAACTGAGGCCTAACCTTAGGGCCTAGATAAGATGACTGGAGGCTTCTGCAAAAATAAGCTCATGAGGGGTTTCCCTTCCATGCTGGACTAAGAGACAAAACAGGTATGTCTTCCAGGACATCCTTTCCCTTGGATTCCATCTTACTTGTCTTGACAGAATGTACATACAACATGCCCCCAGACTTTATCATTGCACCTGCCCCCGTGTCAGCACATGCACACAGCCCCACAGACCCCATCCTATCCATCCATGACTGTGGATACGCAGTACCATGGACCCCATTTCATACGTATGCCCATGATGGGACATGCACACAGCACCACAGGCTCCATATCACGTGTCCAGAGCAGGGAATCCACACAGTTACACCTCCCTCCCCTTCTCTACAACCTTGGACAGAGATAGGCACTGCTGCCTTTGGTTCTCTATGTTCTCCATTACTAAACATGCCAACACCCTCATGTGCCCCATCCTGTATTATCCAAGCAAAATCAAGCTGGGATATCCAAGCAAGGTCAGGGCAGCCTCCCAGGGAAACAGAACACAGATTCCTCAACATAGGGCAAAGGAATATGCTTCTCACAACTGCCCAAACACTCAAGTACATCAACAAACATGATCTCTGGGGTGTGGTTAGAGCTCCTGACAGGAGTTTTGTGGTGCCCAGCAAAGGCACACAAAAAGACCATCAGGCTGACAAAAAAAGACTCAATACCTTCTCCATCATCAGTCAGCCAGTATATCTGCCAGCTCTCAAAGCAAGTGCTGACTTCCAGCCAAGTCAAGCCCCTCCAGGTTAATACTCAGTATTACACTAGACTTTTTTCAAGTGATCCTATTGGTTCTTTGCCAGCCAAACACTCCTAGAATCCCCAAGAGACCATTTCCAACAAGACCTAGCATTGGCTCCCTTTTTCTCTGCCATTGGTTCCTTTTGTTATCACCACAGCAGCTGTCACAGAGGCAAGGGCCTGTCAGTTCCTGCCTACTACCACCACCACAGGCCACCACAGAAAGGACATGGTATGGCACAACCATGAGGCAGGAGGTGCCTCCAGGACCAAAGGTGTGCTCCTCTGTGCTGATGCTGTGCTGCTGGCACAGGAACGCCCACAGCTAATGACAGAGTGGCAAGCACAGCAGCATGAAAGGAGCAAAAGCAGCGTCCTGGAGGATTAAAGGCTAAACCAGGAAGTCAAGACCAGTTCTACCTGACTTACGGCCAGGGTCCCTAGCCCTCAGGCCCAGGCCACCAGTGGCCCAAGACGGTGACCCTGGCTCTAGCCTCTGGGAACATCACAGGTATTTCATACACAGCAGGATCCCAGGAGACTGCAGTGTCAGAGATGGGCCCCAACTCAAGGCAATATTGCAAGAGACACACAAGACTCCAGGAGAAGCAAGTGGCCCAAGGTCACAGAGGGCACATCTCACATGGTTTAATCTCAAGCCTGGCACTCATCTTTAACTAAGTAATTGGAGAGGTTCTGATGTCATCATTCCACATGTCTACAGTTTTCCTGATCATGATCTGGTGGGTACAGCCCCACTGAGTAGGTCTCAGACTTTCTACCGTCACACTGCCTGGCAGCCAGCCTTGGCTACCAATTCCAAAGGATGCTCTGTTGGTACCTGCAATTATGAATTCCAACCCCCATTACTCGTGTTCATTACAGGACCTGGGTGCAGGAACAGCTCACAGGCACAACACTCATTTTTCACGGCACTCATTTCTTTGGAAAACTAAGTCACTGAAGGAGGATAGCTATGGTTTAGAAGTATCACAACCAAATGCAAAGGCTCATATGCTGAAGGCTAGGTGCCCAGCTGGTGGAGCCAATCATTGAAAGGTAATCAGATCATAGGGGTACTGACTTAATGAACTAATCTATTGGTGGATGTTTAATTTGATGATATTATTGGAAAGAAGAGGAACTTCGGGAAGTAGAAGCTTTCAGAGAAGATAGGTCACTGAGGAGATAGATATTCAGGGGCTCCCCCTCTCTCCCCCCAGCTTTCTCTCCTCCCTCCTAACCACCATGAAGCAAGCTATACCTTCTGAAATGATGGAAGGGGACCAATGATGGAAGGGGATGTCTCAGCGGGTCCATACCGAGGCATCTCTTCCCCTGAGGGACCAACCACACGACAGTATACCATAGAATAGAGTTTATTCAGGGCATGGGGAGGGGAGCCAGGAGGGTAGTAGAGGCAGAGAGAGAGAGAGAGAGAGAGAGAGAGAGAGAGAGAGAGAGAGAGAGAGAGAGAGAGAGAGAGAGAATATGAGCAGAGAAGTGTAGGCTGGCCATGATCACATGGAGGGAAGGGAAGGGGGGAGGAGCAGAGAGAAGCTAGAGGCAAGAGATCAAGAGATCATGAGGGTAAGAGATTAAGAGAGTAAGAGAGAGAGGAGGGGGCAAACAGCCCCTTTTATAGTGTGCAGACCTACTTGGCTGTTGCCAGGTAATTGTGGGGAGGAGCATACCTGGCTGTTGCCAGGTAACTGTGGAGATGGAGTTTAGACAGAATACTAATACCTTCCTCCTCCATATACTTGCACCACCATGACATTCTGCATCTTGAGCCAAAGGAATGGGTCCAGCCAACCTTGGACTGAAAGATCTGAAATCTGAGCCATGATAAATTTTTTCTTTTATGTCAGGTACTTTGTCACAGCAACAAAAGACTGAGGTACGATGGAAGACAGAGCCCTGAAGACACACTATCACCTTTTGGGGCCACATGTGAGTGCACTCACTACACCTGGACTCAAGATCAAAGACAAAGCCCGGATTCTCTTGTAGAAGCTGAGTTCCACTCTTATCTACTGGCTAGATGTAATTCAAGTCCCTTCCCTTATCCCCATAAGCCCAATGTGGCTCGGTAAAGCAAGCGACTGGGTATCAGGAACTCTATCGGTCTACTCACACAGCAGAGATCAGCAAGCATAAAAATGAAAGCAGAGGGCAAAACCCCTGGAGCTCCCACAAAGGAGCGTGAAGGATGACTCACAGCGCACTGGCGCTCACGGCCCGGGGACCGCGTGCAGCAGTTTCGGCGTCCTGCTGCCACAGCTAACCTGAACTTCTAGAACCTGTGTTCCTCATCTGGCAAAATCAGCTGCACAACTCTCCAGTAAACTTAGGCAACACATCACCACAACCACCGGAAGACAGCATTGGACAGTGTGAAAGTAAGCTCCGTAAATGAAAGATCTTGATTAGGTAGCAAGACTTCTCAATAAATTCTTTTTCATCAAAAAGACCAGCAAGTCAGCTCAGTAGGTAAAGATGTTTGCCCCCAAACCTGACAATCTGCCCAGGGATCTACATGATACAAGCAAAGAAAAGACCCCCAAAAGTTGTCCTTTGACCTCTGTATGTGTGCTATGACATGCATGAAAGACATACAAAATATATGTGATTTAAATTTTTCATCAAATGGCATAAACACCATCAGAGTGTCTAAAATAACAGAAGGTGTGGGTAGAAAGGCACTCTGAGTGTACTGTGGAGCCAAGATGCTATCACCCATGCTCAGAAGGATCACAGGTCAGGGCTGGCCCTAAGCTGATTTCCACTTTCAAAAACAAACACAACAAACCATGTAACACAAGTAGGGAGGTTTTATAATGTACATGGCTACATGAGCAATAAGAACTGGGGCACATACCTTGACATGCTAACACTTTTCTGTACTGGACAATACATTAGTTTGTATAAAATATCAACTCTGACTAAAGAATTGCCAAATAAAAGCAAAAGGATTAAAGACACTTATAAAGGTTTTGGGAGTTTGTTTGTTTTGAGATGGGTCTCACTATGTAGCCCTGGCTGACTTTGAACTCACAGAAATTCACTCTCAGTTGATCAGCATAAAGGTGTGTGAACCATCATGCCCGGTTAAAGTGACCCCCCACCCCTTTTTTTTTGAAACAGAGTTTCTCTGTGTAGCCCTAGCTGTCCTAAAACTCACTCTGAAGACCAGGGTGGCCTCAAACTGAAGAGATCCACCAGCCTCTACCGTCCAAGTGCTGGGATTAAAGAGGTGTGTGCCACCATTGCCCAACTAAAAGCCCATTCTTAATGCATGTGTGCATGTATTTAGACACATACTGTCCAAAAAAAAAAAAAACCACCACCCAAGCAAAAGACACTACAGAGAATGATAAATATATATTGATGTTAACACAAATACTGTTTTATTTTTGTTTAGGTGTTTTGAGGTTTGTTTCTTTGGAGACATTATCTTACTAGGTAGACCAGGGTATTCTCCTAAGTGCTGAGATGATAACATATATGCTACTATACCCATCTGAAAAGAAATGTATCTAACGAAAAGACATTTGCCCAAACAGATACACAGCCACAAGTATGTTAGAAAATGCTCAAAATCATTGTCACTGACACAAAATTTAAGCCAAAAATCACATCAACATAAAGGATATACTCCTTTATACCCACCAGATTGGGTATAAAGGTTGGCTTCCTTTTTCCAGAAGGAACCAACTGTGGTACACCACTATTGGAGGTATAAGATAGTACTGTGGTATGAAAAGTAGCTTGGAGGACAGAGGACTGTCATGCAATCTGGTATGTATCAAGAAGAAAGAGGGGGAAACTGTCATCCAACCAATACAGCTGTAGAAATGTCCACGGCAAAACTACTTATGACAACCAAGAGGAGGAAACAACCCAAACATCACGGTATTCAATCATTAAAAAGCAATGAAGTTCTGAAACATGGGTGTAAGATTTGGATTCATTGTACTCAGTGAAAGAAGCCAGATCCAAAAGTTCTAACTCACAGAGACAGAAAGCAAACTGTCAGTTGTCAGTGTTGGGGGAAAATATGGCGACTGTGATTGGGATGGACCAAGAGAGAAGCAATGTCTGCGCAACCCTATGCACTCTACATGTCACTGATTCGGTGGGTCTGGAAGACAGTCTGATCAGTAAAAGAAAGCCTGGCAAGAATGAGGGGACCTGAGTTCAATCCTCAAGACCCCATGTTTTGTTTTGTTTTGTTTTGTTTTAAAAAAAAAAAAAAAAAAGGCCAGGCATAGTGGTATGTGCTGCTGTTATCCCAGTGCTGAGATGAAGACAGACAGAAAGCTGGGGGACTATTGGACAGTCACACTAGCATACTAGAGAAGTTCCTGGTCAATTAGAAACCCTGTCTCAAAAAGCAAGGTGGAAGGCCAGGGAGCTGGCTCAGTGGTTAAGAACACATATGACTCTTGAACAAGACTCAAGTTCAGTTCCCAGCACTCACGCTGGGTGGGGATCCAACATCTTCTTCTGGGCTGCTACAGGCACCTGTATACATATACACAATTTAAAAATAAAATCTTTAGGAAAGAGGTGAAAAGTGCCCAAGGAATGACACCCGATTGTCCTCTGGCCTCCTCACACTTGTGTTTTCATACATGTTCGTGCACGTGTGCATTCACACATATATACACAAAGAACAATTTTGTAGAACACTACATGAAATGTTTAAATAAAAGATGAAATCGCCAGGCTTGGTGGCACACACCGTTAACCCCAGCACTCAGGAGCAAGAGGCAGGTGGATGTCTATGAGTTTGAGGCCAGCCTGGTCTACAAAGTTAAGAGAAGAAGCAGTGAAAAACATTACATAGGAAAGAAGAAGAGGAAGCAGATCAAAATGAATGTCTTGAAAAAAAGTAAAAGGCTAAAAGACACTCAGTGCAGCAAACTGAAAGTGACGGGCTCGGGACACAGCCACGCAGAAAGAGTAACCTTCAAGATAAAGCTTGGATAAAGGAAAGGCCAGCCAGGGAGGAAGGGTTGAGGATATTACTGTCATATTCTTATACTGATAGTATGTATAGCATGCGGAGGAAAAAGGGAATCTTCATGTCAGTCTTTAACTTTACCTGTCCCTGTTCAGTTTAACTAGCCTCTGTGTATAGCTGTGAGCAAAGCAAATGTACCCAGGAGATCTAATTCCTGAGCTACACCTGGAAGACTATCAAGTCCCAAACTGGGCCAGAAAACAAGGCCCCAGAGCTGCTCTGCTGGCCTGGGAGAATAGACAGGTGAGGAAAACTGTGGGAATCCTCAAGACTTGGCCCAAGTTCACAAACCCAAACTGAGTTTCCCAATCAAAGACAAAGCAAGCCGCTGAGCAGAGTTTCAGGTTTCCCTTTAGACACAGAGCATCGGCGCCAACCAACACCAGGAGGGACGGGAAGAACCAGGGACTGTTTACACAAACACAAACAAAAAGCCTTTCACCCTCAATCATTCACCCTGAAGGCTCTTCAAGAGCCACAGGAACCTGGTTCCACACAGCTCAGAGGTAGAAGAGCCAGCAGAACATGTGCTCTACACAAGCTGCCCACAGGCCACATTCTGGTGCAGCCAGTCCTCCCACCACAGGGCACCACTCAGAGAGACACCACTCACCCTCATGGGCCTTTGTAGAAAAAGTATTTTACGTACCCAACAAAATAAAAATCTCCAGTCTGTAAAAGCCTAGAGTGGCATCGTCTTAATCAAGAAATTAAAACTTAACGTGGTGGTGTCACACATCTGGGCTCAGGTTCCCTAAACTCTACATTCACCCTCAGGAGAACACGTGAACAATAGAACTCTCCCTCACACACTTTGAGGGAGAGTGATAAATACAGCCCTAGCCCTATGAAAAATTGTAAAACTACTTAAAACATAGAAAGGATTTTGTTGGTTTGGGGGTTTTTTTGGGGGGGGTGGGGGGTGGTCTTTGGTATTTTATTTTGTTTTGTTTTTTGGTCATTCAATTCCAGGTTTTTGAGCATGAACTCTGTAGACAAAAACTTTGTGTTCCAACGTCAAAAGTTTGGACATATCTGAGCCCTAAAGTCTGTGTGGCGGCACTAAGGGCTCCATGAACATGTCCACCTTTTGCCATGTGGCAGGTAAGGACCCCTAAGGCTGTGGGATGGGACACAGGCCTCACTGGAGTAATCAGTGATCACAGCCCACCTCTGGTCAATCCTGGAGAGGTTCTAGGCAGAAAGAGCACAGAGGGAGGGAGGTGAATCATCTCCCCCCTCTCCCCCCCCCCATCTAGGCCAGATGCCCCACTTGGCCTACAGAAGCTCGGAACAGCTCTGTCTACTGAAGGGCAACACTTGACCCCTGGGCTACAGCTCCAGGTCTGTCCTGTGGCTTTGAGCAAAACAAGAGCAATGCCTAGGGCCAAACCAAAGTCTAGGAAAGTGTCCAGACCACTAGGAACAGAGCTTTCTACAGTCTAGTCAGGACTTACCTTAACACAAATGGAATAGGAGGGAGGCTTGGGAAGCAGAAGAAGGCATGCTGGGAAGGAGCCATCCATCACCTCAGAGCTAGTTCAAGACCGGGATTATTAGGAGCTTGGCAAAATAATTTGTTTCCCTGGATTGTCTCTCATTATCTAACTGAAAAGAAATTCCAATTAAAAAAAACCCTAAAAGATAACCCCTTCAATGGAAAAAAAAGCCATGGAGACAAGGCCAAAGACAGACTCCTAAGACCTGGAACAGGCCCTGGGCCTTCAGTTACTCCTCTTAAAAAGCCCAGGAGTACACAACTACCACAAACCCCAGAACCATGTGCACTCCCCAGGAATCTGGAACTGGGCAGGATGAAGCTGCTACTGTCCTTCTCCTGTCACCCAAGGACCCTGTACTCCTATCCCAAGCATGTCACCAGCATAGAGCTCAAGTTCAGGGTAGACCAGAGTAGACAGCCTCAGAGTGAGCTGCCTGCTGCCTACAATTACCCCTGGGGCATTACAGGGCACTGGGAAGCTGAAACCAGACTTGTGACATCACTACAACAATTCCTATTTCCTTTTTACTTTCCAGATGTTCCTCACAAGAGGAGCACAAAAAATTAGAAGAAAAATCATCTTGTGACTATTTGTAAGGAGGACGGAAATGTAAGTGACTTCTCTTCCTTCTTCAAAGATGTTTTGTGAGAGAGGCCACTGTGTGAAATGACTCCACAGACCTGGCAAAGTCTGTGCTAACTCTTCCATACTGCACAGTCCTGCACTGCATTGCAGGAGACTGTCAGCTTAGCTCAAGCACAGGTAAAAAGATGTTGAAGGAACAGGAAGGGAACTAAGAGCCAAGCCATGCCGTGGAGGAGCACCTAGGCTAATCTAGCCACACTGCTTTACCTTCCAAACCCTGCAGGAAAGTGTGCCACAGATGGCTCCAGGAGGGACCCAGGAAGAGTCTCTGATGCAGCTGAGCAAATTCACAGCACTACCTATAGCCAACAGCACCTGTCTGCATTCGGTTGGGATGTTGCTGTCCAGAGGTGGCAGCTGCCCCAGACACCCACTCTACACCCCAGCTTACCTCCCATGTCACATGATGAGATTGTTAATCTACCAGACTAGGTTGCTGGGTCAAGTTACTTAACCCCTCTGTGCTCATTTGACTCCTCTAAAGCAGGTGCACAGCAGTTCCTGTGACTACAAGGAATGATGCAAGTAGCACTCAGCACAAGGACCCACATGGAAGATGTTCAGAAAATACCAACTGCCACTCCCAGTCCTCTCCCCTAGGATTTTACTTACTTCTCAGTAAAGAAGTAAGTTACTTACTTCATCAAGACATTTAGGTCATGCAGAGAACTGAAACCAAACATAAGGGTTCAGACCTCACTAAGGGCAAAAGAAAGAAGACCTCCTTCTTTAAAAATGTGTGTGTGTGTGTGTGTGTGTGTGTGTGTGTGTGTGTAGGTGTTTGTGCATTCCTAGTGCCTTCAAAGGCCAGAAGAGGGCATCAGATCCCCTGAGACAGTAGCTACAGTTTCAAGCCACCGTGTGGGTGCTGGAAATTGAATCTAGGTCCTCTGATAGAGCAGTCAGTGTTTTGATGCTAAGCTATCTCTCCAGCCCCATCCTTCACTTTCTAAGGCATAAGTGAAGAGGTCAAAGAGGGCAGGGGACATAGCAACAGACAGAACCATTAGGAGGCTACAAGCACATGAACCTTCAGTGAGGGACCAAGAAGCCCTGATCTACACGACAGAACCCATTAAAAGTCCAAGGTCTTGGCTTTCATCAACTCTGAGAGTTCTTTCAACCAGCAGCAGTAAAGAAGCCCTACTCTGCAGCAGACAGAGTTGACTCCCTACAGAGAGTCCTCAAGTCCTCCTAGTCCTGGAGAAACTTACTGAAATATTCCGAGCAATTAGAACAAGGTATCAGAGCCGGACCACTCAAAACCCTCAGAAACCAGAGATCCTGACTGTGTAACATGCTTCATGGAAATGCTGGAAGATACAGTTAAGGAAACTGAGAATATAAGGAGAAAGAAGAGGAGACTACATACACTCTCATTAAGCTAGAGATAGCCCTTAGTCAAAATCTAGAGCATGTGGATACCATCAGGCCACAGATGCCAGGCCATGTAAGGAAATAGTGGCAAGGCTGGGCCTCCAAATGTTCAATGTCACTCTTCAGATCAGAACACCTGCTGCATGAAGACTCTCCTTTGAGCCAATATGTCTGTTCAAGTGTTTAGGGGTTAGTGTAGCACTGTCCTCACTATGAAATGCAGAAAAGAAGATACACAGGAAGTTGCAGAGAAGAGGGAAGGAAATGGCAGAAGCTTTAACGCAGCAAAGACAGGACTGTTCCAAGTGAAACGGCAGCATGGATTCAGGGAGTTCACTCCCCACAAGGGGAGGAGGGACAGCCCCCAAGAGGATGTGGGAGGCGACACAGAGGCAGAAGAGTTAAGGGGGTCAGTTAAAAACACCTGAAATCTGGATTTCAAATTAGAATCAGGGAGTAAAAAATACTCAGCAAAAGGTGAGTAAGAGCGGAGGGAAAAGGGTAAGACATTCATTCAACAAGTTCCTGCCAACCTTCCTAGACACTGGCCTGCCCCAACTGCTCCAGAAAAGAGATGCAACAGAAACAGGCACTAAGATCATTCTCAGCCTCACCTCTCCATTTTGCTCTCTTCAAGTTCTGAGATGTCCAAAGGCTATCATCTTCTGTGGAGTCCCTTAAAGTGGCAGAGTAACTAGGGGACTTCACTGTACTGGGGAGCCTCAGTAAACAACCACAGAGTAGAAGCACTGCCCCAGGAACCCGGTACAGACCACTTCCAGGGCCACAGATGTAACAAACTGGTGAGTATCTCAAACCAGAAAGTAAGGAGACCTGCTACTCAGCTAAAGATGTGAGAAACCCTAGGGAACTGCTGTTCTTATAAGACTGTGCATTTGGTTTTGACTCTTCACAGAAATGAGACAAAGTAACTAAATTAAGTTTTAAAGAATGAAACATAAAGGTGAAGCCAAGTAAAATCTTAAGTCTTAATTAAATGGGTGTGGGGAGAGCACCAGTGCTCCAAACCTAGGGAGCCTCTCATGTGTTTTGGTGCTCTGGCCCTTGCCAGCAGCTTCAGGTATGACCAAGAGCCTAGCTAGCTATCACACTGTCCTTTCCCTGTCCCCAAACTTGACATCACATTCCAGCCTTCAATGCTGCCTGCACAAGCCTCAGAGTAAATAAGTAAATGGGGGGGAGGGGGGAGCTGTAAAATGGTTCCAAAATTAAAAATCTAAGTTATTGCTTAAAGAGGGGGTGTGAACACACTGACGACGCCCAAATGACAGACAGCACATGTCAGCTCCACAGCTCCACAACCAGTACAGGCCCTGGGCATGTTCTAGCAGGTCCCTGTGTGACAAGGCAGCAAGGTTAGCATCCTCTTTGCCACCCTAGTTTCTCCGGTGACCTCGACAAAAATCCTTGAGAAGAAGGGTAAAAATCACAAAGGTGGCCAGAGGCTTCCCTGGACCTCACAGACAAAATACTATTAATGTTTTCTTCAGTGACATGTATTTCAAGACAAATTTGTATTTCTCTGCTTCTAGATACAAACGCTGGAGTACTGAAGCGAAGCACTACACCTGAATCTTTAATGAACATCAAATGCTTGTGAAAGTATACATCAGCACTGCACTCTGTGTCCAGGGATCCTGACTCCTCTGCAGCCCTCACAGGACCCCACACAGTGAACCCAGAGTCCTGTGGGGCACCTGGAAAGGCACAGGACTCTCTGGGTCCCTGCTCAGTGAGGCTACGTGGAGCTCAGCGGGTGCAAACACTTGAATTGTAGCTGCAGGCGGAGGAATATCAGGTGCATCTCTACGCCCTGAGGGCTAGACTCCTACACTTAAATCCCTCCCACTGGAACAGCCGGCTCCAGTTTCACCGAGCCAGCGAGCCAGCGTGAGAACAGATCCTGCTCCTCAGTCCTCAGCACCTAGCACAGAAGGAGGACTCCACACATCCCAGCACTGCCCACCTTTGGTAAGTGCTTACAATTTCTTCAAGTTTTCTTTAAAAAATACTCTATAATGTGTCTTGAGGAATCTGTCGGGTAAATAGTTTGCTGTTGTCTGCTCTTTCCTGCTCTCTCTATTCCCTAAGGATTACTCAGAACTCGGCAGGTGCATCTTGGGGATGCAGACCACAATTACAGAACTCCTAACAGAGTTCATACATTATTCCAAGACTATGAGCAAGCTTATTTAGAAATCAAGCCTTCCTTTCTGTTCTAAAATTTATTTTAAAAACAAAAGATGAATTTATAGTATTGCTTAATTGTTCCCTACTTTTCAAAGAAATTACGATAAATTTTAACATAAAAGAGGCAAAAATCATATATGTATATAGAGATACAACTATACAACTGCTTGGTTTCATTCCTAGTTTAACATCTAAAACTTTTCAAGTTTAAAATAACTGCTGCTTTGACAAAACCTTTCAAAAATGAGAAGCCAACAAAGTTGAAGTTTTTGTTTGGTTGTTAAGGTTATACATGTTGGGGGGGGGGGCATAAATCTGTATGAAGATAATTACTGACCAGATAATCGGCCAGGTCTGACCAAGTCGGATCTCATTTAAGCAGAAGCGCCTACATTGGCTATCCCAGTGTTTACTGAGCACTAGCAAAGTCTCTCTGATATTCTAAGCTGCTGTTAGAGAAACGCGAGGCAAGGCGAGCTCTGGTGCAATGCTGGTTGGGAAGCTGGCTGTGTGAACACCGGGAGCCAGCACAACAGAACTCACTTGCTTTCTGGATCCTTTCTTCCGAACACACTCTAGAAAACTGCTTTCTGCTAAGGTTATGGCCGTCCTAAGTTCACCTTCACCTTAAAGAACAGAAAGTTTGGGAGGGAGTGGCGGCCAGTTACTGCAAAAGCTCAAATGAAGTAAAACTCACAAATCTCGTTCTTGCGACACCCCAGTGGGTAGACGACAGTGGCGTGCCCTTGAGTGGTGCAATAACGCCACATCACAGTGCTGTAATTATAGCATGCCCTTCACCACGTTCCACCTGCAAGGCTCTGTGCCAGACAGCTGGACACCACCAGGAGGAATATTACAGCACTGTCTTGATTTGCAGGTCAATTCACAGGACAAACATAGCTGCCTAGCCCGTCACATCGCTGTCCTATAAAGCAAAGCTGTAATTACCTCCATTGTGTCCTATCAGAGTTCTTTTAAATTATTCTTTCTCTTGTCTGATTTCTAAGTGCAAGCCCCTTAGAAACTTTTAAAACCTGCCTGCCAGCCACTCACTGTTGCCTTGACAGCAGCAGCTACACCACAGGTCCACACTCAGGGACTGCTGAAGTTTAGTGCTTTAAAGACAAACAGAACACTGTGGCCAAGCGAAACTACA
Source organism: Mastomys natalensis (assembly GCA_021653895.1). Taxonomy (NCBI): domain Eukaryota; kingdom Metazoa; phylum Chordata; class Mammalia; order Rodentia; family Muridae; genus Mastomys; species Mastomys natalensis. The sequence goes on along the minus strand of JAJTUV010000221.1, from coordinate 1,899,819 downwards.
CAGTGCTCACTGTGTGTGGGCAGGTTATCCCGGATAGCACACTGTGGGCAGGAGGAAGGTGCTCTCAGCCCAGGGCCCTTTCTGAATGCAAAGTCAAGTAGTTGATATAAGAGATACTGAAGTCTCAAGTCATACAGCTGATGTATGTCAGCAAAAAAATGGGGCGCAACTTACAGATCTTAAGCTGGATACTGTACATATTTTAGGTCACTGTATTATTGTACATAGTGTATTGCAAGATGATTCAGGAAGGAAGTCTGGGGCCAAGGTGGTCTGGGGAAGCATGTTTAACAACAGGGCTTCCCCAAGACAGACAGAGAACAGCTCTCTACCAGAAGCCCTTGACCCAGGCAGGGTGTCTGTGGGAAGACACCCTCATGAACCCCCAACCATTGTGTGGGAAGTAGAAGGGAGGAGGGTAGGGTGCCAGGTAAAACCCCTCAGGGATTGTTTCAGCATCAAACATGCTACCACTACAGTTCTCAGACAGCCAGAGCTCCACATACAGCCGTCCAGGGTTGTATTCCCAAAGTAGTAACAGGCCACCCCCCAAAAGGGAAGCCACATACCCTTCTTGTGACTTCAGGAAAAGCTTCACCTTTGAATACAAATCCAAACTTACTGTAAACAGTCAAAGTTCTTGGCTTTCTTGTTTTGGCAACAATGTGCGCTTTTGGGAATATTTAACACCAGCAGCTGCCAGACAGTACAAAGTCCAGCAGGTATAAACTGACCAAACAGGACTTGCTGTAAGCCTCCGTGTCCCATATGTGCCTGGCTGCGGTCATGGCTGTGGGTTAATTTCTTCATAGTCATAAACCTCACTTGGTTAGGACAGAGAACTCACAGGCTGACATCATCATTCAAAAGCTTACAAAAGCATCAATTTTATCCCACTTACTTCTCTAACACAGTAGTTTTATAGATGAGTTACGCCCGCCTTACACCTGCCTCCAAGCAGTGAGCTCTCTGCTTTAATTAGCAATTGTGAAATCCTGAGGGGTCAGTTTATCCAAAGTTACTGAAACGATTATAGCTGAGCCTCTGTTTCTATCCATTCCCTTTCAGTTTTAATAAACATCAGGAAATAGTCTCACTCTAGAACCCTGCACAAGAGTCACAGCTGCTTATTCCACCCAGCCTGCTCACTGTTCTGGAGATTACACTTACACACACACACACACACACACATACACACACACACACAATTACTCAGTAATAACTATTTTCTCGGTTATTTAAGACAACATACTGTGATTTGTAAACTACCTGTCTCTTGTAAGACAAGAAAACCTTACCATGACAATGTACTTATTTAACCACTGTAGATGTTCAATATTTAACCACAGTGGTATGCTTACTTCTTCTGCCCGAAACCATCAGTAATGTTTACTACAGTTGCTCCTCTGAAGGCCCATCATTATGTCCTTTCATCCTGAGGGGCTCTTCTAGCCTGTGCAGTACACACACTGTACTGTCCCGTGTCAGTCCCCAGGAACTGGGAAGCAGCTCACACTCAGTAAAGGTTTGCAACTGTCATCATTCTGCTCATGGTGCTCCCAGCTAGTGATGAAATCATCTCTCTCAGATCTGTGCCATGACATATCCTATACAGCCATGGGAACCTGACTTGCAGAGGTTCTCACGCCTTCAGAATCAAGAGTATAATGAGCATGCCAGCACAAGCCCCACTGACTTATCGAGCTGCCCTCATCAGCTAGTCAGACAAGGAAGGCTTCTCAGATTCCCTGACACAGGCAGGGAAAATGCACTCCAGGTATAAGCTGGGCCCACAGAGAGTTTCTTCACATTTTACCTTTTAATAAGAAGGAAAAGAATAGTCACATGGCTATGACTAAGTGTTAATACGATCAGCTTTGACATAGGACTTCTGTCTTCACTTCAGCTTCTGCAGCAAAAGTGAAGTCCAGGTAGGACCCGCTTTGACAGCTCAGTCTCCCATACTCCTCCCCGAAAAAGAGCCTAGGATCCTAGCTTGCTCCCCGGCACGGGGCACCTGACATTCTCATTCTCACCGCTATGCAGACTCTCACCATGGACTGCTTTCAGAATGGGCTGAGCCACTGTTCTCCCAAACAACTACTAACAAGCCCTTAACTCTGATAATAATAAGGTAGCTGGACAAGGGCACTTCAGCTTCTTGTGGGCTTCTTCTTGTTTTGAGAAAAAAGTCTTGCTAAGCAACACAAGTAGTCCTTGAACTTGAGACCCTCTGCCTTAGTCTACCCTAAGTGATGGAATTGCTGGTACCACAGCGCCAGATATAATATGCGCGCGAGTACACATGCATGAGTGTGTGTGTGTGTGTGTGTGTGAGTGCGTGCGTGTGTGTGTGTGTGTGTGTGTGTGCGTGCGTGTGTAAACTAGAAGAGAAACCAAATAAAACCTGATAGCAACCTCAGAAATATGAAGCACATAAGTAGACATAAAGAGCCTGCTCCTATAGCTAGCCGATCTACCCCACTGCCCATTCCACACATGCACACTGGGAACAGGGGAGACGAACAAGAGTAAGGACTTAATCCTAAGACTTTAGTTCTATTTCTAAAGGTAAGGTTTACAGAAGAGTGTGTGTATCTAGTTTTAGAGGGCATGGCTTTACATGTTTTTTACAAACTCAGTTTTATAGCTGAAACACGTTTCTTAACATATTTAGTAGGAAAACTTTCCCTTTTCAAATATCCTATACAAACCAAGGAACCTGACCTCAACCGTCACTCTCTACCCAAGGTCCACCCGGAGTCACCCCAGATGTCCAGGGAGGCAGCTTTACTAAGTGCTCAGCCTTTGGTTAGGAAGCACACTATAAGATCTGAGTACAAGGGGCACCTGGGGCAGGATGGCCTCCTCCCTCTAAGCTGCTCTGGTCTCTTGAGGAGGTTTATATATCCAAGGAAGGGAAGGGCAAACCTATGAGTTATTCCCAAACACTGATGAGTGGCAAGGCATAAAAGCCACTCAGGGACTCACAAATCATCCTAACAGCACTGCAAACTGAGTTGACCTAAATATAGCATTCCCATTTATACTGAGCCAACATAAATGCTACTTACTAGGGCTAAGGGTGTAGTTCAGTGGGTAAGAACATTTACCCAGTGATGAAGCTAAGGACCTGAGTATCACCACCACCACCACCCTAGAAGTACAATCCTGGCTGATAAGATGGGCTTTTGTGGTTTTAGAAGCAGTAGAGTAAGTCCTATGTCTTAAATATTTTTAATTTTAAATATTCACACACATAATATATCAGCAGCATAGCTAAACCAGGCCTTGGAGCACTCAGCTAAACAACACCATAGCACATTCACTAAGTGTGTGCTCCCACAGAGCACACAGAGGGGAAGCTCTGGTTACAGAATCCTATCAGAAACCCCAAAACAAATAGACCAAGAGGAAGCCCAGACTGCAGGACATAGATCTCCAAAACTCAAAGGATCACCTTTAACACTATGCTCTCTTGGTCTCCAGGCAATTCTTGCAGGTCAGACTTAAGAAAATATCATAGGATGCTGGCAGCCAGGAGAACAGACTAGTAGGGATGCAGGTGTCAGCTGCTTTCTAAAAGTACTAGGCTCCTAGTCTGTCTTCAGTGTGACAGTGCAGACACTGACCCTCTAACCCTACACCTGACACCAGTCTCTGTCTGCCTTCACAGCTGTAGGTGCCAGACAGAAGGAACTTTCCTTGTTAGGCCCTCAGCACATGGAGCTGGCTTCAAATAAAGTACTCAGAGCAAGAAAGAAGACAGTACTCACCTCCTTCAAAGCCACCACATCCTGGTCAAAGAGGAGGCAGCAGTGACCACACACTGAGCAGACCAGAGTCCAAACATACAAAGGATAATGAGTCTCCTAAAGGAACGGAAACCAAAAAAGCCACACTATATTCCACGGCCCCCAGGAAAGCCCTTCAAGTACAAATGCTTCCAGTGTCCTTTTACATGCAACGAGAAGTCACATCTTTTCAACCACATGAAGTATGGTCTCTGTAAAAACTCCATTACTTTAGTGTCAGAACAAGATCGTATTCCCAAGTGTCCCAAATCTAGCTCACTGGACCCTAAGCAGACCCACCAGCCAGAGCCCACCTCAAAGCCAGCCACTTCCAAGTCTCTCCTAAATGGACTCTCCAGCTTTGATTCAAAGTCTCAACAGGGCTCTGCAAAGGAGGATGCTAAAGAGAACCTAGAAATGCAGGCTCGGGGAGCCCACAAGGGTCCCCAGAAAACAGCCCTACAGAAAGAAATGCCACCAGAAGCCATCATTAACACCCAGCCTTGCCTCGACAGTGGGGTTCGACCTTCAGCATTTGTTCCAGTTGGGGAGCACAGACTTAGGGGGCCAGAAGACACAGAGGCTCCTGAAATGCTGGCATTAACCAACTCTACCACCAAAGCCACCTCATTCCATAGCAAGTCTGCATTCCATACTCCTGGTTATCCCTGGAAAGCAGGCTCCCCATTCCTCCCTCCTGAGTTTCCACATAAAATCCAATCTACAAAGGGGTTTGGTGCTATCTCCCCCTACATGCATCCTGCAATCCCAGAGTACCCCCATCCCTTCTACACAGAACACGGGCTGGCTGCCATCTATTCCCCCTACCTCCTGACCGGGAACACACCTGAGTGTGAGACCACTTTGCTGTCTGTCTATGGCCAAGACCAAAGACACTTCCTGTCTCATCCTGGGCCAATCCCCAAGCACTTGAATGCATCTCCATCAACATATGACCACTACAGATTTTTCCAGCAATACCACGCTAATCTGCCGATCCCTTACGGATTTTACAGACCAGAGTCTGCATTTCCCTCCTACAGCCTCAGGCTCCCATCTGTCGCTGGCATCACACGAGATCAGAGCTCTCGCTTGCTTGAAGATGCAGCCCTGGCTTACCCAGCCTCAAGTCCCTCAGAGTTAAACCTTTCAAACTCCCACAGGAAACACACAGAGTTTGAGAAGGAAAGTCCAGCTCCTGAGGCAAAAGATCATTCTAAAGATGGGCAAAGGAATGCAGAAGAGGCCAAAATGAGCCCCCGAGCAGGGAGTGCTGCCACAGGCTCCCCAGGAAGGCCAAGCCCCACCAACTTCACCCAAACAAGCCAAACATTCGAAGGCCTGTGTGATCTCTCAAACAAAGCGGCCTCCTCAGGAACCTGGAGCGACTCCAGCAACCTGAGCAGAGCCCCACTGCCTTCAAACCTGTCCAGAGAGGCTCAGAAAGTCCTCACTCTCAACCTCCTGCTAACAGAACAGAGTCCCAAAAAGGTAAGAAAATTTCTTTTCAAAATCTCCAATGTAGTTTTGTTCAACACCAAGTTCACGCTTGTTCAGAATGCTTTACGTGATCATTTTCCTAAGATTTCTCTTCATTTCTTCTAGCCTCCAGGCCATGAACAATGACCCTCCAGCCCAGAGAGGGAGCAGTGCCTCTTTCATCACAGAGGCCCCTCCCTCCAGCCCAGAGGACCACTCCAGAATAGGCCCCCTCAATCTCTCCAAGAAGCTGGAGACAAACCCTGCAGCCACTTATGGACCCATGTATGCAAGCAATGCCCAGGCAGACACTCTGGGCTTCTCGGGGCTGCAGGACCTGCCACTCAATCTGTCCGTAAAGGATCCCTGTAATGCCTGGGCTCCAAGGCCTGCCCTCCCCGGCCCACCACAAGGTGCGGAACCTGCTGCCGCTCCAAAGACTGAGACAAAAGGTTCTGAAGATAGGACGAGCCATGTGGAGACACAGCAAGACAAGGCCCATAGCAGAACAACCCCAGACGTACACACAGCAGACAGCAGTGACGAGCAGAAGCAGACGGCAGCTGTGGCTCTCTGTCAGCTGGCAGCCTACAGCCCAGGGAACGTCCGAGTGGCGATGAAGAAAGCACAGCCCAGGAACCCACCTGTCAAGATGTGCCCACCATCAGTTCTACAGAGAACCAGGAGGCTCAGTGTGACCTCAGACCCAAAGGACAAAAGAGGACAAGTCAAAGGGATGCAGGAAAGTCCCAGCAAGGAACTAAAAAGGCAAAGCTGAATGACGCTGTGCCAAGAGTGCTCACTCTACGCAAAAGAACCCGGGTGTCCTGAGGCCTGGTGTGCACTGGGTGCTATGGCTAAAGAGATGCTTTTCACACTATGTCCCAAGCAGCATCTTCACTTTTTTGCTTTTTGGAGGAGGCACCATCCTGCCATGCTGCTCAAGCTGGCATTAAACTTGTAATCCTCCTGCTTCAGCCTCCTAAGTGCTAGGTCAGCCAGTATTCCCACAGTTTACCTTCACTTTTTATCAAGTCAGTTTTTATAAATACAGTTTTTCTTTCTTCTCCACAAGGACAAAAGGCTGCAATCCTGTTCAGTTTTTTTGTAAACATTAAGATAAATATTAAACGGTGTTTCTACTTCTGGTTGTAAAAAAGCATCTGAGTGGCTTATGCTCTCCAGGACCAATGAATATCCTGGGATTTCCTGTTTGTGACACATCAGGGAAATATACAGAACTAGCTCAGCAGTGTGAGCAGACTCACAGAAAGGACCTTTCACAAGTACTATTTTTCAGGACTAAAACTTTTACTGTGTTCCTGTTTTCCTATTAAATAAATATAGTTATGTGTTTTGATGCCACAAACATCTTCAGTTTAAGCATCAACTGTTACACGTAAGAAGTGTTGTGATTATTTCTAACTGAGCCGTCCACAAGCATCTAGAGGCTGATTTTGCTAGTAATTTGTTCCCATCATGAAGTGCATTGCTGGTGAAGGTAGGATCACCTTCTTCTATTTGCTTATGATGTCACAGCAAACTTTCTCACTTAGACTCATGCTCCACTCCCTAAAATGATGTTCACGTTAATCTTCCAATAAACTCATGTGTGAACTTTAAGAACACATAAAGCAAACATCAATGTAAGCTCTTTGGTACTCTTTAGAGTGTCCTGCCTTAGTACTCAGCAAGAAAGAGCTGACAGCTGAGGCAGCAAATGAAACTAAGAAAGTACTTCTGGGATTGGTAAATAAATTAGTAGCCATAGAGTCCAGGCATGTAGTAATCCTCACCGTGGGGCTTTTCAAAGACCACCAAGGAGTCCTGAGTCTCTGAGTGCCTGGAGGACAAGGTCAGGAGTCTGGCAACTAATGCTGTGTGGGAAAAGCTCCACTCCTCTCACTCCCAATAGCCAGCCCTTCTCCTACTTCTAGACAGAGGCAACCTTTCACCCCACATGCCAGAACCAAATGTAGGCACTGAGCTCAGGAATTCATGCTTCCTTTTTGAGAAATCCTTTTGCTCAGCCAGCAATTCCCACCTCCCAGTCAGCCCCAACAGAGGATACCCAAAGACACTGACTGATACTCTTTCTACCTTCAGATGATGTTAGAAATAGAGAAACATGGGCTGGAGAGATGGCTCAGTGGTTAAGAGCACTGGCTGCTCTTCCAGAGGTCTTGAGTTCAATTCCCAGCAACCACATGGTGGCTCACAACCATCTGCAATGGTATCTGATGCCCTCTTCTAGTGTCTCTGAAGAAAGCAATGGTGAATACATAAATAAATAAGTCTTTTTAAAAAAAGAAATAGAGAAATAGAGAAACACTTTGCAACTGGTTAAATGCATAAAACTTCAAATAGCAGCATAGAAGAGAGATGCGGGGTTTTTCATGACAGTTATGAAATACATAAGGCCAGTGCTGCAAACCATTTCTAACGGTGCAGCAGGTTTCCCGCTCATGGAAGCAGGAAAAACCTCTGTTAAACCTATCGAGACAGGAGGAGGAGGAGCCCTTTCCATCCACAGAGCTGGGAAAGGCCTTTAGGTCCATCCAAACCACCACATATATTAACCCAAACTTACTATCTCTGTGATGATTAAAAAAAAAAAAAGCCAAAGCCAACAAATATAATTATCTTACTTTCCAGCCTGACTCTTTTTTTTTTTTTTAATGTTTCTCAAACATACACCAATATGTTTTGCAAACAACAAAAGCATGACCCCTCCTGCTCCCCAACAGTGAAGGCCTGAAGGAAGGGAATGATGAACTGAACACTATGGCCTGTGCTCATGACCCCCACATAAGAACTCAGCCCTCCACTCAGGCCCCGAGACTCTGAAGAAGCATGATGGATAGCTCACCCACTGCCTCTATCATCTTACATGACAAACAAGAAGAACCTAGCCAGCTGCCACCCATACCTGGGTGAAGCATGAGGAACTACTCTATCAAACAGGAGGTGTTCAGCCTCCAGGAAATTGGTTTGTACATTGGTACCATGGGCCTCAGATCAGGGACCTACCAGGGAAAGATACCATCCTCCATGGACAGTAACTCCAAGGGTAACTTCAACAGTGTACTCATGGCAACTAGAGTAGACATTCTATCTGCCTGTAAAACAAAAGGAATCTCTACAACTACATTTTAAAAAAAAACAAACAAACTAGGGTCTTACTTGTTTCCCAAGTACTACCTCTCTACCTTCACATTACACACAAAATAAAACAAGCTTTCAAGATGAGTTAAACAAAATCACCACATGACCTAGTAGTAATCCTAGTGCCAGATACACTATACAGACATAAAGCAAAGAGACCCACTCGCCTCCTCTCCACAGCACCCAGCAAATGGGATCGTGGGGAGAGTAAACGCACTACAGCGTCACTCACAGAAGCAGGACACTCTTACACCTGCTACACTATGACGGGTCTTGAGATCATTACACTCTATGAAAGGGGACAGCCACAAATGGCAAAATATTGGACACACTCTGTACTTACATGAAGACCCAAGGATGAAAACAACATAGGACTAGGAAGTGGACTGGCGCTCTGTGGTGCGGGAAACAGGTTACTTGGAACAACAGATGATTTAGGACCAGGTGTATGAGATGGTTGCCCAATAGCTTGAACTGAGTTAACGCCGTTGAGCAGAAGGCTTGGAAATGGTGACAACAAATCTCTGTTTTATAAATTTTTAACGTGAGGGTTTTTTTTAATGAAAATGTAATATACCAAAATCCATTGAAGTACATTTTATATGAGCAAACTGTAAGGTAGGTAAACTGTATCTCAAATTAATTTTAAAACAAAAAACAAAAACCCTTTCTAAACAATCCCAACAGTGGTCAGCTGTGATTTGTCCTCTTCCCATACCACCTTTTACAGGGCAGGAAAGGACAGACAGATATAAAACACAGACACTCCCTCGAAGAAAATAAGTACAGGCAGACAATTCACTCAGTAGCAAAGTCAAAGATGCCACAATATAGTCTCCATTTTTACAAACTTGGGTGTCTGGCAGCTCAAAATGGCACAAATGCTAAAACTAAACAACAGTGCAGCTCAGGGCACTGATCAACAACTGATCAAGCCCCACCCACCTGTTCTAGACATTGGTCAACATGGCCCTGCCCACCTGTTCTAGACATTGGTCAACATGGCCCTGCCCAGGGACCTGTTCACCTGGGACATGAAATGCCAGACATCCCACATGTGTATCATCAGAGCCAGTGGAGATCTCCAACTTTCTTGTCTCCTCTCCCCATCTCAAAAGCATACTCTTAACAAAACTGTTGTATATTTAATTCTATATGACATTTGCTACTTAAGAGGACCCAAATGGATGCCATAACACCATCTGAATATTCCTGATGAATGATGCCATGCAGTGAGGCAAACAGGAGTTCTGGGCTGAAGTGCTAAGCTGGCCAAAACTGATAGGATCAACGTTTGCAGAACTCTGGATACCAATCAAACATTCATGACAACCAGAGGAATGCTACAGGAAGGAAGTTATTTAGTTTCAGTGCTCACAGACACTCTATCATATCATGTCTGATGCTGAGATAGGGAATAGACTGTAGTCACTGGGACAGTGGATACAATGGGCCTCAGTGCATCCTAAGAGCAACTGCCTGGTTGTGTGGAGAGAGATTTCTTCTGGAGGTGCCTATTAAAATATTCAAAATATTCTGTTTTCAACGAAAACAAAAATTGTAAGGCAAGAACAGAACAGGGACATATAATGCAAACACAGGAGAAAAGACAACTCTGAAGCAGCCCAGACATTTGGATTTACCAAAGACTTTTAAAATGCTCAAAGGAAACCGAAGACCGTATCTGAACAAACTCAAAATGTCAACAAAAAGACAGAAGATGTAAAATTGAAAAGCCAGCAGTTGAAATTCAGGTTCTCTAGAGGGGTGTGATAACTGTCAACTTGCCAGGGTCCATCATTACTTAGGACACAGGTCTCTTTGGGTGTGTCTATGAGGGAGTTTCTAGATTTAGTTAACTAAGATAGGAACCCATCCTAAATGTGGGACACACAATTCCATGAGCAGGAATCCCAGACTACATAAAAAGGTAAAAGTGAGCTAAGCACCAACATCTTTTTCGGCTTCCTAACTGCGGACGCAATGCGGCCATCTGCCTTGCACTCCTACTGGCCTGCCTTCCCCACCAAGATGCACTGTACTCCCAAGATGCATGCACCAAAATGAGCCCTTCCTTCTTTTAACTACTTCTGTTAGGTGTCTGGTCACAGTACTAAGGAAAGGAACTAATACAGGGGCTTACAGTCAGATCTGCACAAGTAAAAGGCAAAATTACTGAGCAAAGAAACTGAAATCACCCAGGATGAGGACCAGGGACAAAAATAATAAAGGAAAAGGAATAGAACCTAAGAGACCAGAGGGACACAATGGAGCACAACCACACACCGAAACTTCAATCTCCCAGAGTGAGACAGGAGAATGTGGCAGGTGGAATACTTAAGGAAGTGAAGGCCGAGCACAGCACAAGCCTGGAGAAAGACAGGAATCTACACACCCAAGAAGCTCACAAAACATAAGGCACAAAATCCTCCTTTGAGCAAAACAGCAAAAAGGAGACAAAAGGTTTTAACCAAGCATCCAAAGAGATAAAAATGTTTAATTTCAAAACATAAAACTGAGGGGAAAAAAAAAAAATCAACCACAAAATTAGGAAGACAGGTATATAATCTATCAGGATATTAACACCAATCAAATATAACCACAGAGAAAATAGAGCCAAAACCCTAGACAAGCCTTCCTAGGCTAAGCATAATGCTCTAATGGAATGTTCACAGTGCACAGGGTTCAAAGAGCAACACCAAAGAAACAAAAGAACTAAAACCAGGACAATAAAGCACCTGGGTCACCCGAAATAAAGGCTAAGTAGTCCTTTGATAATGGCCCAAGTCCTTATCCACCAAAGCAAAGATCAAAATACAAACTGAGGCACATAATGTGGGGAAACATATATAACCCAGCAGAACTATTTAAAAGATGACCAAGCTGCTCCTTCCTGAGACTTAGCCCAATAATCTAGTCTGCTGTGTACACTGTGGTAAAGCTGATTGACTTCCCAAGTCACTTCCTCCCTAACTTCAGCATGTACCCAGAAGCTTTCCATGTCCTCTGGACAGAAAAAAAGAATGTTCTGGCTATCAACATGCCATCTATCTACACTTTATCCTCTCCTAGACCACATTAATCCAGGTTTCTTACCACAGATATGTGCTTTCCTGTCCTTTCTTTTCTTAAGAGACACGTCTCTGAAAAGTTGAGGTTGACCTCAAATCACTGTAACCAAGAACAGCTTGAATCCTGATTCTCTTGCCTCTAATTTCCAAACGTTGGATGTAGTGTTTTTGCTTTCTGACAATTTAGCAAAAATTGGTACACAGTGCTATGAAAAGAAGCAAGCATTCAGCTGTGTACCCACTCTCAGAGAATGGTGTAAGATCTAAAGAAAGAACATAAAACATCTTAAAATGCTCAGGGTTAGTGTTACCATCTTCACACAGCTGTGTTCCAGAGTCCCTGTCACCCTTGTCATGATGCTTCCCCCACCAGGACAGAGTACAGCATGCCCCCAGCACGAAAAGAAGCTTCAAGGAAGTTCAGTTTACACGGAAGCAGTGCAGGGCAGAAGGACAACTCCCAACAGAAAGATCATGGACTAACTTAATCCACATCCTGTCTTACAGTTTTTAACAGCAGCTTGACACTTCTCACTTAGGACATCAATATCATCCTTGTCCTCACTCCAAACGGTGGATCAATGATTGTCTGAGGTCCTGAAATATGGCCCTGCTACATTTCATACAAGCTGGTCCCACAGAAAAGCAGCAGCCCTAGTATAGGCTCACAGCATAGCCAAGTTATAGAACCTCACTAACCAGGGTGTCTTCAAAGACCAACACATGGGCCTTAATGTTCTAGGAAACCCCCCAGTCCCCCTAAAGGCTACATCCAGTCCTACCCGACAAAACAGCATGACTTAGCCACACCTGCCACAATTCCTAACAAAGGCCTAGCTATAAAAACAGCTACCATCTAGCAAGCAAGACCTTGGAGCAGCTTCAGACTTCCTCCCTGGTCATCAGGGACACACAGACCAAGCCATGGTAAGGTGACAGATGTCCCATAACAAATACAATGGTAATTACTTTCTTAAAAGAGAGGAAGACAAAAATAAATACTGATTCGGATGTGAGGAAAGTGGGGCCTCACACACAGCTGGGGAGAAGGTGGAACGGGGCAGCCATGTTACAAGAGTCTGGCTGTGGGGGTGTCTCTGACTCTCTTGTCTGTGCATGGGACTCTTTTCCTCCTACTGGGTTGCCACATCCAGCCATGATATGAGGGTTTGGGACCAGTCTTATTGTATTATGCTGTGTTCAGTGGATATCCCTGGGAGGCCTCTCTCTTTCTTTCTCTCTTTCTCTCTCTCTTTCTCTCTTTCTTTCTTTCCCTTTAAGGGAAACAGAGGAGGAGTTGACCTGGGGGAGGCTAAGTAGGAAAAGTGGAGAGAAGGAAATTGCAGACATAATGTATGAGAGAAGAATAAAAGTTTTAAAAAAAAAAAAAAAAAAAAGAGCCTGGGCTGTTTCTTGAACTGATCCATCATTTCCACTCCCAGATTGACATCAAGACAAATGGAACGCATATCTACCAGAAACTCATAAACACATATTCCTGCAGCATCGTTCAAAAAGTCAAAAGACGGAGGCAGCCACAGCAGTTACTTCAACCCTTAAGACTAAGCAAGAAGCAGGGCTCCCTTCCATACGGTGGAAACCCCATCAGCAGCAAAGGAATGGAGCACCACACAGTGATCATCAGAAAATCACACAAAGTTCAGACACAAAAGAACAAACACAAGTCTGTTTACATGAAACGTCTGAAGAGAGTAAAACAGACCAGCAACCAGAGGACCAGAGAGCCGAGGGCTGGGAGCAGGGAGGAGTGGCTGTAGTGCGGAATTTCAGCCTGAGGCAAAGAAAATGTTCTTAAGCTAAATTACACGACGTTGCACAACTACAAATATGTCAGAGACCACTATAAACTGTAAGTGGGTAGACTATACAGCACGTAAATTATTGCAATAAAACTTTTTTAAAAACAGAAAGGCTAAAATAGAATGCTGTTCTAGAAGTCCCTTGTGTGCCAGTGGGCTGACACTACAGATGGACATTAGTGAGATACAACCAGCAGATTCTAGACCATCGATTCTCAACCTGTGGGTTGTGATCCCTTTTGGGGGTTGAACAACCCTTTCACAGGGGTTGCATATCAGATATCCTGCATATCAGATACTTACATTATAGTTTATAACAGTAGCAAAATCATAGTTTTGAAGTAGCAACAAAATGACTTTATGGCTGGGGAGCTCAACAACATGAGGAATTATACTAAAGTTAGGCAGCATTAGGAAGGTTGAGAACTGCTCTAGACAAAAAAAAAAAAAAAAACACACCCTGCACAATCTCTGTCCTTTACTCCTTTTCCTTCCACTCATGAGGCACCTTCAGCCACTAACAATGACGGTCCAACCACCAACCAGCTGACGGCACATGACCATAGCCTTACTATTCTCTGACACCTCACCAGGACCTAACAGCTAGCCTGGGTTCATGCTCTTTCTGCACATGCCCTACACTGTGCCCTATCCTAGAGCTCAGTGGCACTGCTGCCACAGCTATGTCAAGCGTCAGGACAGGACAGCCTCAAGTGCTTTCAGTGGGTGATAGTACCCCTCAAGAGTGAAAGGTGGTTCTAGAGACAAGAAAATCAATCACTACTCGGGCCCATGACCCTCCAAATCCAGCACACAGGGTTTATACAACATGCAGCTACAATAGGCTAAAGAGGTATTTAGTACATTATAAAGGCTGGCATAAGAAAGAAGCCTGAGAAATATGCATGTGCTATGCTCTTCTACAGAAGCACTGGTGTCCATGGCTAGCCACAATGAGGTACCTTACCAAGTTTCAGCAGCCCTGAGGATGCAGATCCATGCGGTTCAGTTACTTACCTTCTGAGAGTCTTGATGGCAGCAACAGGCCTCGTCGACCCAGCTCTGCCAGTGCCAGACATCCACCATGCCATGCCTTATCCGTCTCCTGAAAACTGAAGCCAGAGTTCTAAAGTCAACTCCAAGTCTAAAGCCCACAATTTTACAAGAAACACAAGTTGGTTCATATTCTGGGCCCATAAGCCTTGCTAAAACTACATTACTTCTTGGCTAGACAAATAAGACACTCTAACCTAATATGAACATAACTGCCACATCAATACTACTCTTTACAACACCTAATAATAATGAAAAGGCTTGGGTCAATGCAAGACAAGTCCAGAAAGTATGTTCTTCTAGTTAGGCTGCCTTGTCTGGCCTCAATAGAAGAGGATGTGCCTAGCCTCGAAAAGACTTAAAGTGCCAGAGTGGGGGGATACTACGGGTGGCCCCTACCCACTCAGAGGAGAAGGGGAGAAGGGATGGGGAAGGATGGAGGGATGACTGAGAAGGGGCAGCGAGGGAGATGTAAAGTGAATATGTAAAAAATAAAATAAAACCAAGTCATCTGCTTGAGATGGTGTCCTGCCACCGTGACCACAATGCTCCAGCCTCAGCCTACTCTCATCAGACAACAGAGAGTCAACAGAGATTCCACTCAACTCAGAGGACATTAATAGAAAAGAAATGGTGGATGCCTTTAACTGGCACCCACTATTACCGGAGTGCTCACATTTCAAGATTACAAAACTGATAAATTAAGATGGTCACTGTGTCACATGCCTCTAATCTCCTGGGAAGAAAAAGACAGAAAGGGAAGAAGTTTAAGTCTAGACTGCTAAAATACATGAGATCCCATTGAGAGGGAGGTAGAGAGGGAGGGAGGGAAGAAGGAAGGAAGGAAAGAAGCAAGGAAGCAAGGAATAGAGGAGGGAGGGAAACAGAGAAAGAGAGAGAGAGAGAATATTCAAATATCTTTTTCAAAGGTATGGAGGTGTCAGGTTTGGCTATGTTCCCTGGCTGATTGTAAACTTGTAGGCTCAAGTAATCCTCCTACCTCAGCCTTCCAAGTAACCGAACTACAAAAACACAATTTTGTACCCAACTAAATTGGGTCTCACAAGTAATATTTTATATTTAAAATCAATGTGCCTGTATACTCAAAAGTTCTCTTCAGGGTGTGGCCTATTACAATGTGAGTGACTGTTCTCAGACTGGTCAGGGCTGCTCTGAGGTTTCTGTATTTTGTTGCCAACATAAACGTAGAAATGCACATCGTAGAAAAGCAAATCAAATGGCAAGCTTTTACCTACTCTGGCTGAATTCATCTGACAGTAAAGAAATGTGTAGAAAAAGCAACACTAAACTGTTACAGCCAACAGCCACTTTGCACACCAACTATTAAGTGAGGAAGAAGTCACTAATGCATTCAAGATGGACAGCACGGGCCTTCCTCTCAGACACAGTTGTCCTCCCACTCACCACAACTGTTATGACTCACTCATAATTATAATTTTTTAAAGTGCCAGATGTCTTACCAGGTGTCTGCTCAGAGGCTATGTGATCATTTCAAATCTTGGAGGGTTTATCAGTTGAGACAGAGTCTCCTGTATCCCAGGAAGGCCTCAAGCTCACTATGCTCACTATGTAGTTGAGGCTGGCCTTGAACTCTTGATCCTCCTACCTCTATTGCTCAAGTACTAGTATCTGGTTCCGTTTCCAAATCTTTATGTCCCTCAGGATTTCAAATGGATAGAGTTGCTTCCTCACACTTTTCATGAAGATTCATCATCATAGTGAACTTGATATAATATCAACACAACAATGACTCAAATATATCATTTCTAAACTACAAGAGTGTCACTATGTCTTCAGACAGGTATGCCTGGAAAGTTCCTATCACCACTACAAACTCATGTCTGATAAAGTCCAGCCTTTGATACGACACAGGCATAGTAAGAAACTGTGGCCAAGTGCTAAGAGCAAGCCATTATCTCAGATCTAAGCCTAGGCTCCCAAGCCTAGGGATCCAGAGAGAGAAAGCATAGAATGCTGAAATGCCATCAGTGCACTGAAGGAAGAGGCTAAGAGACTTAGGCCTCCACACAGACCCAGCGTCCTGACCCTTCCATCAGCATGCTTGCTCCATGTTGGACTAAGGATTCAAAAGCAGCAACACCTTTTCCTCTCTCCAGAACACAGGCACAAAACCAGGATACACTTTTGTATCTGCCAATCCTTTAAAGCAACAGACCCATAAGAAGTTTAAATGAGCTAGGGTCCAACATTAAACCAAGACTACAAGCCAGGAGGAAAAAATACAATCTGGAGAAGCTACACTAGAACCCTGCAGCACTCCAAAGAGAATGAGCTCAGGATGCCAGAGAAACTGGAGGCAAGAAAATGTAGAAAAAAGTTGGGGAAGAGGGGGCACCTGGATAAAAAGTTCTAAGTGACCAGAGGAATGTACAGAAATACCCTAAAGGGGAATGGGAAAAACAGTGCTTGAAACTCAGGGAAGGCTTGAAAATGATGGAATCCCAGCCTTTCCTAAATCTGCCAGCACAAAGCCCAGGAAGAGCATCACCAACCCATCCATCCCATGACTTCCAGGGGCAGCTCCAGGGACCAGGTTAAAACAAACCTACAGAACCTTGAGAAAAGAAGCTGTACACATTGTCTTCTCTTCACACTCCACAAAGCAGTCCCAATAAGAGTGTTTTCTGCTAGAACTTCTGCTACATATTGCCCCCATTTGAAAACAGACAGTCTCTGACACACCATCTCCTCTAAAGTGCAAACTGTCACTAAGCAGCCTGAGGCAAAATGAAAGGCCCAATTCAGAAGGGAGTGTATTTTGGGCTGTTGGAGGGCCATCTCTAAAGACACAAGGACCAAGTGCTAGAGAGCTCAAAGTGCTGATAGCAGAATTCCCGGCAGCCAGTAACAGTCACACAGAATAGCAGGCCCACACAGAACAGCAGGCCCAGAATGGTACAGCCAACAAATGGCCATGCAAACTGAATTTATGCCATCGTACACACACACCATTTGCCCCATACACTCAGAAAATCCAGAAAGGCTAAACTTCAGTTCATTACAATACAACTCCAAATCCAGGCCTCAGTTAATCAAGGGTCTCAGCAGCCACTGGGGCTAGTAGCAATGAAGCATGTATCCAGAAAATTCCCTCATTTTAAGAAGCTCTGCCACTCACAGTGCAGGCCCAAAGCCTTAACTTGATGATGAAGGTCTACATTTGCATGGGTTCAACACTAACTTCATTTCTTTCTAAAGGTTTTAGATATATAATGATGTTGAAACAACATATCAGATAACTGAAACTGTCAAGTTTAACTTAACAAGGAAAAATTAGGCTTTGGGGTTCTAATAAATAGCTCAATTTAAAGAATATATAGTAATACACAAGAACAAAAATCTGCAGGTCTGCCTTTGAGGGTGACAACCCACCTGAAACAGTCCAACACAGACCCCACCACGTCATCTGCCAGCTCTCTGGGAAGCCTTCCAGCCATCCTACCAATTCTGAAAAAGAAAAGCAATAGTCCATCAGCTGCACATGACCACCTTGAGTAAGTTTCCTATTAACCTAGCAGGGCAAGCCTCGAATACTGCCCAGCAACCATGCCCAGGACAGGTCAGGTGATTCCTTGGGCATGTGAATAGGGTACGTGGTCACCTTTCTGCACAGTAATGTGGACCCTGATCCCATCAGTGATAAGAGCTCCAGAGTACTTCCAGATAGATGCTGCAAGCTCCAACCTTGGCCACTCTCCTACCTAGACTGTCCCAGCCCAGGTCCTGCACAGAGGGAAGCCGGAGGCCTGAAGTCAGGCCCAAGAGAAGATCATTCCAGCCTGTCTCACTGTGCATGCGTTGGTCTATCCCTCCCAGCAGACCTGACTTTAGGCCAAAATACATCTAGAGTTGGCATAGATACACGTTCCTGTGACAGTCCACTTCAGCTTATGGAGAGCTTTACATCTGTGATGCCAGGGAGACCTGTAAGTAAGAAGCTGCACTGCCTCACTTTACGGCTACTACACGGAACCTCTTCAACAACCTAAACATCTAATTTGTGTTAATCAACTATTACTAATATTGGCCTCCCACCACTTTAGGAAGCCTAAAATTTAACCTCAGTATTTTTTTTTTTTTAATTTTTGGGTTTTTGGGTTGTTTGGTTTGGTTTGGTTTTTTTTTTTTTTTTTTTGCTGTTTGTTTGAGGCAGGATCTCACTATGTAGCTCTGTTGGCCTGGAACTTCCTACATAGAACCAGCTGGCCTTGAACTCATAATAATCTGTCTCTGCCTCCCAAGTGCTGGGATTAAAGGCATATACACAGCCAATAATTATCTTCAAGTGTACATTATATAAATCAATAGTTCTATCATTTGAAAATCTACAAAGTATTTACAACTCTCAAAACGCATGTAAAGTTTTTTAAGGAATCAACACTGACTGAGACGCAGCTGCCCCTCGCCTCTGGCAATCAGCACCCAGGGCATCCATACGTACCCTTTCGCTGCAGACCACCGCACCACAGTGTCCTTGTCTTTCAACCCAACCAGTAGCTGCTCTGCAAGAATCAGGACACAAAGAACCATCAGCCTACATAAAGTCTTAATCCTCCTGCTTCTATACAAACTATCCCAGCAATCCTGCACCTCACGATGTAGGAATGCACTGTGGAACGATGTATTCTATGGATCCCAAAGGACACACTGTGCTCAGAAACCTTAATTTTCTCATAGGTTACACATGCTCATAACCTCACTGCCTGGGAAGCTGATGCAGGAGGACTTCAACAAAGGCACTTTGGAAATCCCAACACTCAGGAGGCAAAGGCAAGCAGATTTCAATTGCTTTCCAGGTCAGCCTGATCTACATAGAGTTCCAGGCCAGCCAGAGCTACACAGTGAGACCCTTTCTATAAAAAATAAGAGTCTTGCCAGGCAGTGGTGGTGCACACCTTTAATCCTAGCACTTGGGAGGCAGAGGCAGGTGGATTTCTGAATTCGAGGCCAGCCTGGTCTACAGAGTGAGCTCCAGGACAGCCAGGGCTACACAGAGAAACCCTGTCTCGAAAAACCAAAAAAAAAAAAAAAAGTCTTTATTGTATTTTTTTTTCGCATTAGTGGAGGAATGGGTATGATGTGGGCATGCCACTGCATGAATGTGGAGACTAGAGGACAACTTCTAGGAACTGGCTCTGTCCCTCTACCACATAAGTCCCAGGAATCAATCCCAAGGGTTGTCGAGTTTGGTCCCGTTACCCTCCGAGCCATCCTGCATGCCCAAGAGGTCTTACTGCCCATATCCAAGAGGGTAAATGTTATCCTACATGTATAAGCATATTGTCAGCGTGTATGTATATGCATGACTGGTACCTGCAGAAGTAAAAAGAGGGGTCAGATCCCCCGGAACCTGAGTCACAGATGACTGCGAGCTTTCTTTACTGGTGCTGAGAACCAAACCAACAAGTATTCTAAACAGCTGAGCTATCTCTTCAATCTTGGACCTTAAATTTAATTACAATGACTGTTTTTAATCACAGAAAAGGGCATTTCTGCCACTTACTTTTTTTTTTTTTAGTTTTTCGAGACAGGGTTTCTCTGTATAGCCCCGGCTGTCCTGGAACTCTGTAGACTAGGCTGGCCTTGAACTCAGAAATCCGCCTGCCTCTGCCTCCCAAGTGCTGGGATTAAAGGCGTGCACCACCACCGCCGGCTTTCTGGCACTTTCTAACAAGTGGAGCCAACCCAATAGGACAACCAGCAGGGAACAGATGCTTCCCCAGGTAAAGGCCCCTGTAAGTCAATGGAAAGGGAGATCAAAGGAAACAAACATTTGAGAAGGCCTCCACAGATAAACATGAGGAGGGGGATTGCATCACAGAGGCAATCAGGTTATCCCAGGTCACACATCCCTGCAAGGCCAGTATGGTCCCAATGTTGGCCAGAGGGCAAACCCTAGAAGAACTGACACAGATAAATAGCTAAAGGGTTAGGACGGGAAGAAACAAGTCACTAGACCCATGAGTGTAAAGCAAAGGGCCTAAGGCAAGCAGGCAACAAGAAAAGGAGCAGAGAACTCAGCCTGGGCCCATGGAATGCAAGGTGGCTTAGAGCAACTCAGGATACCGCTGCACCACAGCAGCCAAGGAAGAGAATCCCAGGAGTCAAAGAAAAGACCAAATGTATGGTGAGTGCTGGGCACATGAGCAACAGCACTGTGGTCAAGGAGATGGTGTAGACAGCAGTACAGGCAAGTCTGCAGGAAAAGCACGAGTGGACTGAACACAGCAAGAGAGATGGTCAGCTAGCTTGTACCTCCCAGCCAGGATCCTCACAGGAAGTGGAGGTTTAGGATCACAGTCCATCCAGCATGAGGCAGGAAAACAGGAAGAGTGAAGGAAGAGCAAGTGAACATTAGGGTGGTGGGCACGGTGAAGGGCTGCCTGGGAACAGACACTGGGTCCTGATCAGCATGGAGACCTTAAGTAGTCTGAGATGATGCCTAACGAAAGCATGCTTACACAAGGCAAGAACATGGAGGCTCGAAACATGAGTCCCATGTTCTAAGCCCCTGTCCCTGGGAACACTGTTTCCCTGAAGACACCCAGGAGAAGAACTTAAGGTCAGGTTGCCAAAAGTCAATGAGGAGTGGTGAAGAGACAGTGGAGAGCTAGCACTGCTGGACCAAGTGTCCATGAGGTCAGTGAGTGAGCATGTGCTAGGTGAAGTATCAGAAGGTAACCAGAGAGAAAGGCCAGGCTGTACTGTACAGGGAGGCATGCATGTATCTGCTGTAGGTTCCACTTACCTATCACAGTTTCCACCCCCTCCGGGACATCATAGTCTTCATCACCATCGGAAGTCAAACTCTCAGACAGCAGCTTCTGCTCACTCTTACCCGGGGCACGGAGCTGCAGGTTGGCAGCCAAAGACCGACAGCCACGCTGATACCTATGCAGAACAAAACCATCTCAAGTTGGTAGGTTCAACCTGGCCCTGAAAATAGAATTTTTGGTAACTAGTATCATCAACTTAGCACCCCTCAGGATCATACATGATGCCTGCAGAAATCTCAAACCATACAAAGATCAAGGAAAGCCAACCTAGGCCAGATGCATGCCCTCATTCTGAGGAGCCTTCCACAACAAAGCTTCATAGCAAAAGGCAACGTCTGGCCATGGGTGCCCATGAAAAATATCAGGGCCTCACTCTTGTTCACAAGCAAGTGGCTGCCTTCTCCACCTGCTTGGCTCTCTGGCCTCAGCCCAGACCACAGGACCCATTTTTTTTTTTTTTTTTTTTTTTACCTGTGGGCCAACTACAGCTCTGACTAGATCTCCCACTTGCCTGGGAACAAGAAAAGAATAGCCAATGAAAATATGGCTCATGGTCACCACTGCACCACCACCTTGACCCAAGTCTGGACTACTAGCCTTGACCAAGCAACTCCCTCCTAAGAGTCAGCATGCCAGAGTAACCAAAGCTTACCTCCAAAGTCAATTCAAAAGAGGCAGGTAGCTTCTGTCTGGCTCTCTACCCTTTGGTGAGCCCCATGTGGACCAAGACAAGGTGCTTCCCTCCCCAACAGAAAATCATGTGCACTCTCTTCACCTCTGCCCCACAGACACTGTCAAGACTGCAGCAAAAGCACAGCACAGAAGTGCAAGCGGCCACACTTGAAGTGCTACACAGGTCACTACTGAGAAAGAACACAAAACTCAAACATAGTCTCCCTCACACCCTGAGTAACCCTCACAATGAGAAACTACAAGACAGGACCCAAGAAGATCAGGAGAAATTTACGCGGAGAACTCAGAGTTCAGGGATGTCAGGTCACTGGCATGTGGGACCAGTAGACCAAAAGCTCCGGCTCTCACTTAAGAGCCACATAAGAAGCAAAATGTGTCCCACAGAGGACGGCTGCACCCCAGAGAAAAAACTGAAATAAACTGAAGCCAAGAACAGACAGGAAAGTGGATGCACCCAGCACTCACACCCTATGAGAACCAAACTGCACCACCTGCAATGGGAAAATCCTCTAGAAAGCAGCCTAGGAGATCTAACCAGAACCTAAAAATAAATAAAGGGAAACTGGGCGTGGTAATGCATGCCCATCATCCCAGCACTTCAGATTCAAGGTCATCCGAATAGCAAATTCAGGACCAGTCTGGGTTATGTAAATGAGACCCTTTCCCTGCAAAAGTGGGGAGGGAAAATACTGAAAGAAAAAAGAAAAAAAATGGAAGAGAAAACAAATAGGAAGAAGGTGAATTTAAAATTCAATCATCAGCCAGACATGGTTGCTCATCCTTTTAATCCCAGCACTTTGAAGGCAGAGACAGGGGGAACACTGTGAGTTCAAGGCTAGCCTACTCTACAAACCAGGTTCCAGGACAGCCAGGGCTACATAGAGAGACTGTCTCAAAACAAAAATTCAGTCATGTTTTGGTGTGGATTGATTTTTTTGAGCAACAGAGTCTTCCTGTATAGCTCTAGTAGGCCTAGAATTCACCATGTAGAAGAAGCCAGCCTTGAACTTTCCTCAAGTGTGTGTCAGCATGCCTACCAAAACATAATTCTATTAATAATTACATTATTATATGTGATAAAAAAAATACAGACTAAATTATTTTTCCTTCTTAAATTAAGGATCCTAGTACCTGAGAACATTAACTGAACACATCGTGTATGTCTGTGAGTTCACCTCTGAACACGTAAACCAGCTCTAGTATAGGCAAGTCTTGTCCAATCAGCCGATAGCCTGGGCAAAACAGAAGGCTGCCTCTCCCACTGCCAGCCTCTGACCAGCTCAGTCTCCTGAGTCTCCAGATGCCTTCCACCCTCCAGGTCTTGGGTTTCACCGGCTTCCTTCCACAGTGTCCACATCTTATTGGAAATTTTCCATGGTGTTTTGAGAACAGATCACTAGAATGTAGCCTATGGAACAACCTAGATTGAAGTGTGCATGTGAGGGATATTTCAGTAAGACATCTCTAAATCATAGCACACTTCTTTGGAGTTCACTACACACTGGAAAACATTTTAACTAAACTTAAATAATTCTTCCCGAATCACACACATTAATAACTGAATGCACCTCAAGAGTACAACACTTGCATTAAGCCCTGGGTTTAAGCTCCAGTACCACAAGAATAGTAGTAACAGCAACAGCAGCAGCACCTTCCAGACATGACGGCTCATGCCTTGAATCTCAGCACTTAAGACTGAGGCAGGAGGAGTGTAAATCCAAAGCTACCCTGGGCTACATAGCAAGGCTCTGTCTCATAAAGGGGGAAAAAACAAAAAAACACAACAACAACAACAAAAAAAAAACTATACTGTGAGGATATCAGAAGAGTCTGTGTTCACCAGCAAGAAAAGATGCTTCTGTTTCTAATGTCTCTGAATAAACCTTCAACAGTGAGCCAGGTTTGCTGAAAGACGATGGAACAGAAAGCTTTTCCCCAAGAGCCAGAACCAACCACTTGCAGGTGCAACTGAGCAGCACCTGAGGGAAAGGCAGAGCACGCTTCTCCATCTCCAATCTAGCTTCAGCTACTCTAACTGAAGATACTGAGTCAGAAAATAGCCAAAAGGAAAACTACTCCCTTTGAAACCAGAAACACTCAGGCACCAAAGGAAAAAATGAAAGCAGAAGACAATGTTTGCTGTTCAGTCCACACAGTGCTCTCCTCCTGAGAAAAATGCAAAGTCTCACGCCTAACTTACCTCCACGTGGCCACCTTTGGCTTCAGGAAAGTCAACCCCAGCCTCTGGACAAGCTTCACACCAAGCTTCCGCAGCAAGGTGTGATTGCTCTCAGGGAGTCTGCATCCATCGAGGCACTGGAGCACAGTGTTGGCTGCGGATGAGAACATGCGACTTAACATGTCAAGATCATGCATGCCTGCGTGCATGCACCCCTGAAACACACTAATCCCCTGAGCCCTGGCCACAAGACCCCTTTTCTCCCCAGGTTATCTGTTAAGAACAGCTATCGTGAAGCCTACTTATTGTCTTCACCCTGCTGCAAAAAGTAGAAAAGGCCCAGAGCAAAGGGGAAGCCATCTTGTTGTAAGCCCGATGCAAGGCCTGAGAGACACCAGGACAAGTATGGGCAGAAGAGATCATTCAAATGAACTGGGGCTTCTGGAACGTGTTTTACTCATGGGCTGCTCACTCATCACTGTGCTGGAATGGAGGCAATGCTAGGGCAGGACACGGAGCCCAAGGGAGCATAATGAGATTTCCTGCCTGAGACCCTGGGCTACAAAGGCCATTCAGGGGACTAAAGTGTGGCAGAAGAGTATGATAATGACATTTTGGACACAAAACAAGAGCCTAGGATAGGAGCATAGGGCTAGGTCTCAGTGGGACATGGACTAGGACAGGCGGGTTAGTTAAGTTAGATGAGCTAGCTGGGT
Source organism: Mastomys natalensis (assembly GCA_021653895.1). NCBI lineage: Eukaryota > Metazoa > Chordata > Mammalia > Rodentia > Muridae > Mastomys > Mastomys natalensis. The sequence continues at coordinate 1,875,031 of JAJTUV010000221.1, read as the reverse complement.
TCTCTTATTCATTATTCTTTCTCTGAAAGGTCCAAGAAATCCCGCTAAAAAGAGGGAATGAAGTAATGGAAAGAGGATATAAAGTGATAGAGGAGGAAGGTAAGGAGTCAGTGGGAGGAAGGAGAGGCAGTGGAAAGGAAGGTAAGGCAGTGGGGAGGAAGGTGAGGCAGTAGGGAGGAAGGAGAGGCAGTGGGGAGGAAAGTGAGGCAGTGGGGAGGAAGGAGAGGCAATGGGGAGGATGGTGAGGCAGTGGGGAGGAAGGAGAGGCAATGGGGAGGATGGTGAGGCAGTGGGGAGGAAGGTGAGGCAAAGGAAGGAAGGTGAGGCAGTGGTGTGGAAGGAGAGGCCGTGGGGAGGAAGGAGAGGCAGTGGGGAGGAAGGAGAGGCAGTGGGGAGGAAGGTGAGGCAGTGGGGAGGAAGGTGAGGCAAAAGGAGGAAGGTGAGGCAGTGGGGAGGAAGGAGAGGCAGGGGAGGAAGGAGAGGCAGTGGGGAGGAAGGTGAGGCAGTGGGGAGGAAGGAGAGACGGGGAGGAAGGAGAGGCAGTGGGGAGGAAGGTGAGGCAGTGGGGAGAAGGTGAGGCAGTGGGGAGGAAGGTGAGGCAGTGGGGAGGAAGGAGAGGCAGTGGGGAGGAAGGAGAGGCAATGGGGAAGAAGGTGAGGCAGTGGGGAGGAAGGTGAGGCAAAGGGAGGAAGGTGAGGCAGTGGGGAGGAAGGTGAGGCAGTGGGGAGGAAGGTGAGGCAGTGGGGAGGAAGGTAAGGCAAAGGGAGGAAGGTGAGGCAGTGGGGAGGAAGGAGAGGCAAGGGGAGGAAGGAGAGGCAGTGGGGAGGAAGGTGAGGCAGTGGGGAGGAAGGAGAGGCAGTAGGGAGGAAGATGAGGCAGTGGGAATGAAGGAGAGGCAGGAGGAGGAAGGAGAGGCAGAAGGAGGAAGGAAAGGCAGTGAGAGGGATGTGGTGATAAGAGGGAAGGAGATGATGGGGAGAAGATGAGGTGACAGGTTATGGAGAACGAGGTAAGGAGGGAATAAAACAGTGAGGGTGTGAAGGAGAAATGAACTGGAGGGGTGAGAGGAGACAGGATGATGTTGGGGAAATAAAGCAACAGGAAAACAACGCTGCCGTGGGCTCCCGGGTGACCTAGGGCTATGCTTACTGTTACCAAGCCCCTCCAGGATTAAGTCGGGGCACTTGGAGTGTTGCAAAACCCAGATCTCAGAAATTTTCTATATCTCAAATAGGTAGAATAGTTTATCAAAGATATATACACAAAGCAAAAAGTCAAAGAACTATGACAGTGTCCAAGTACACAAAGCTACAGGTTCTCACACGCTTGAGTTAAACGTTAGAGCAGAAGCACACTTGACTATATACCTACACACAGCGCACTCTCCTTCAAATTAGTCTTACCGTAGGGTAGACAGTCTTCACGTTTTCCATGCTTAAATATTTGAGCCTGAAAAAAACAGCATGTCTTAAATACATTTTAAGCTTAAAATATACACGAGTTATCAGAACAAACTCATTGCATCTTCCAGAATTTTGCTGAGCATACGCCAACAGACACCAGGTGAAAAGATTCAGGTCATGATAAAGGAGAGTCTTAGAAAAGAGATCTTCTGTCAGGTCCCTTCATAGCAAGAGTACATCAATAGCATCTGGTCCTCTGAGGAGCTTAGATCCTAACCTGAAGTGTGCAGACTGAACTGGAGAGAGGTGGGAAAGTCTCATTAAGAGCTACAGATCAAAGGATCCACACAAAAGTGGGAGGCCTTCTCGATCACTACCTTATCAACCCAGGAGGAGGGTCTCACCCTCCTCAGCTCTCACAGAACTGACTTCACCCCCTGCCACAGTTTACCACTGGATCTGGTTCCTCCCAAGCTCTCCCTTCCTGTGATGGTAGCTGCACACCATGCAGTCTCCATACTATGAATGCATTTGGAGGCCAGCAGCCAAAAAACTATCTGATCTTCACCAGAACTAATTCTCTCTCACTAGCGTACTAAAACACTGGTCCTCCTTCAATCATAGCAACGTTTCGATCTGGACATCCATACATGCATTGTGACTAGCATGTACCCATATTCACACACATACACATGTATATAAATATATAAATATATATATATATATATATATATATATATATATATATATATATGTATGTATAATGTACCAAGAGCTACACAGGAAGAACCCTGTCTCAAGAAACAAACAGGTAAGTAAAACATAAGTAAACCATAACACACAAATCATAAGCATTTTAAATTGACATTAGCACATGTAATGAAATAAAAGAACACATATATACATATGCATCAAATGCAAAATCAGGTCCTATCAGTATCTAGTCATCTGCATTGGAGCCTTCCTGTTAGTTCCCCAACACACATACACACACACACACACACACACACACACACACACAGTCCCAGTACCGCCCAGTGCCTATTAAGAGAACCCACAGAAGTCTGTGATGCCTGTTGGCTCCCCAAACCCCAAGGTGCTCAGGAGGACACCCTCAGAACAGGTAGTGACAATGGGAGCCTCATCTGAAGCTGGGGCACCTCAAGGCACAGCCTCTAAACTCTGTCAAACAAGGGTCCTGCAGTACAAGCTGCGCCAGTCACTAGAGCAGTGGCAGGCCTCTGTCTTACTGGGCAGGATAAAGCAATCCACCTGCTTCAGCTCTCATCTGGGAACTGAGATTAACCAACCACAGCCTCAAAATGCTGGCAGTCACAGCCCCTTAGCAGAAACCACACTATATTCCTTCTCTTTTTACCACTTTTCTTTCCACCAACTCAACCCTAGTCCTTGAGTGATCATCCCAGACCCAATGGCACAGACTGCATCACTTCAACATACTCAGCGTGAATGAGCGGCAAGCCAGGACTTAGTCACTTTGGAAACACAATGTCACAGTTTGGAAAGTTGTTCCCAAAATGCTCAGTGAACTTTGGTTCATAGAAAAAGAATTCTCTGGACCCCACCACTGCTCCCTCATAAACCTGTAGAGGTCTCAGAGCGGTGCCACCAAGTGACACTTTGGTTTGGCAGGCCATAAGGAACCCATCAGGGGATCCTTGGGCTCTGCACCTTCCCACTCACTATAGCCACCTCACTGAGCTGCCAGTGAAGAGAAGCAGCTGAGCAGAAGAGAGTGCTCTCCTTCCTCCCCCACACACAATCCACCACAATGCAAACACTATACACTGTAACCTTGGAGCTGGTCTGGCACCAGGAGTGAGAAGGGAGAGCACGGCCTAGTGGCTAACCTGACCATCTGGGGCAGAGGCTGGGTAGCCCCAAGCCAGTTCAGGTTTGCAAAGTGTGAACTCAATTAGTTCAGATGCAGATCATAAGCTCAAGGTGAAAATACAGAAGTTAAGACACTTTTCACTTTTAAAAAGTTAGGTCAACACAAATTGGACTTGGTATTCTTTTTTTTTTCCTCTTTGTTTAAAAGGGGAAGTCGTAAGGAGGTGGGAGGTTGGGGGACCTGAAAGGACTGGGAAGTGAATGAGCTTTGGGGACATTATGTGAAATTTCCAAATAATCAATAAAAACATTAAGTTAAAAAAAAAAGTAAGGTCAAACTTCACATGCATTATCAACTTTCACCTGTAAACTGATGTGTATCCTTTAACTCCACAGAAACCCACCCCACAGGCTTTAGGGACCACATACTCCCTTTAAAGCAAACCCTGGCTAGAAGAACAAGGCAGGACAAAATCCAAGGAGCAACTATGGGCCTGGCCTCAATGTACCTTACAGGACCAGCACATCCCAGAGTCCCCCAAAGCACCCCTTCAGGGATGTACCCACCTGCCAACCAGGTGTACAGCTGCCCTTGCTCCCTTTCTTAGTCATGGGTGGAAAAAATCAGGGCCATCTTAAACAAAAGACAACTTACAAAAACTAAGAAAACCTAAAATGGGCCAGAATATCTATATTCCAAATATATCTGGACATTACGAGGCTTCCTGTTTTTATAAAAAACCATTCAGGTTTCAATCAGTTTTCAAAGTAACAGTCAAAACCCTGATTGTCTTTGACTTAAAAAAAAAAAAAATTACTCAAATGAATATTCCTAATTTTTCAAAAATCATGAAACACTGTACCACCAGCTACAGACGGCAGTAAGTCAGAGGCACTTTACTGAGTCACCTCCTCAGCTGTACAGTGCCAGGAAAAGCATCACACAGGTCTGCTGCTATCCACATGAGGCTCTGTGCCTATCCATAGAGCAGACGGGAGCACAGACCACAAGTCATGAAACAGGCAATGGCAACCATGCTTAAAACATTATGAACTCAAAACACCTGTAATTCCAAAGCAAACTAAAATCAGAACTGCTATGTGTGAGGAACAACTTTTTTGCTTTAAAAATAAGTCCTGAGGGTATAGCTTGCCTTACATAATTAAGACCCAGGTTCACAGGCCCAACACTTTAAAAAGAGAAAACAGTAGGAAGTCCTTCAATTGGCACAGTGAGCATACAGAATGTCTGCCAGAGTACTTAAGAAGCAATATAATAGCACACTTCAAAATCAAAGAGCCAGGAGGTGCTGGTGCACATTTTAATCCCGTAACTCTAGACGCAGAGGAAGACAGATCTCTAAGTTCAAGGCAGGCCTGGTCTACAAAGGGAGTTTCGGGATAGCCAAGACTACAGAGAAACCCTGTCTCAAAAAACAAACAGCAAAGAAAAAAGAGCAGTGTACATAGAGATAAATGTGCAAAATCAGGACATGAGAATGTCAGAGAATGGTGACTTAATGACAGTTTTATGACCTTTAGGGCAACAGATCAAAACCCCTCAAAAGAAATTAGCACAGGCCAAGAAATAGGAACCTTTGGGGATAGAGGAGGGCTCAGCAGTTAAGAGCACTTGCTGCTCTTGCAAAAGACCCATGTTCATCTCTCAGCACCCACATGGCTGCTTACAACCACCTAAAATTCAAGTTCCAGAGGATCCATTGCCCTCTTTGGGCCTCCACGGGAACTCCATGCAGGGGTACACATACAGACATGCAGGCCAAATACTCATAAAGAATGTTTTTAAAGAAATAAATAGAAACTAAATAGAACTACATCATGTAAAAACTGGAATTTGTTATTCAGAATCCTCCCACCAAGGAAATCCTAGTAGAAAAATTAGAGACTTCACTACTGAATTCTAGCTAACATTCAAGGGAGAAAAAAAATAACACCCTACACAAACTCTGAGAAAATGCTTGTCAACTGACTGTACAAAGTCACTGTTCCGCCAATACATAGCCAGGCTTGTAACGGAAAACTACAACCAACATCTATGGATATCAAAACTAATTCCAACAACAAATTACAAGGACTTTACACCAGAAAATGAGGTTTATTCCCCATCTGCAAAGAATGCAAGATTGGTTTAGTATCCAATAACCCATTAATATAGTAGGTCAAATTAACATAACAATAAATAAGAACACATGATCACTTTCTTGATGAAAGTCCAACTATTTAAAAAAAAAAAAAGCCTTTTCAACCTTATAGGAGAGCAGGGTGGTGTACAGCAGGCCTGTAGCTTGCACAGTTTCTGCCCCTGGACTCAGTGCCTAAGCATGTGATCACCCGGACTCTAAGCAACAAAATGAAGAATGGTTCATCTTCTGGATTAAGCTCCTCAAAAGAACTTCCGTGATCCATGCTGCAGCCAAGGCCATGTTGATGTCTCGTCCATGCTGCCCCGCAGCTGCTATGGACAGGGAACTTGCTTTTGCAGTGGTCGATGACTGCACATCATAACTAAGATGAGAACGACCATAGCTCTTCATTTGAAGGCTCTGGGGGTGACCTCCAGTTTTCTTTAAGGGGCTGGCCATGGAGTTTGACCATGCTCCAACGTGTGTGGGCAACAAACTGACTGTGTGGTGTGGTGTGGTGTGGTGTGGTGTGGAGTGTTGTGTGTGCTGTGTTTGGTGGGTTTGGTGTGGTGTGGTGTGGTCGTGTGGTGTGGGTGGTGGTGTTGGTTTGGTTTGGTTTGGTTTGGTTTGGTTGGGGGGGCAAGGGGAGTACAAGAATGGGGGAGTGGACCTGAGAGAAATGGTAAGCAAGTGTGGTTTGTGGTTGCGTTATATGAAATTTCCAATAATTCATAAAAATATTATGTTGGGGAAAAATCTGTTTCGTTTTTTCTGACTTGTTAGGGTGGAATAGTCTGATTATCTAACTGTTATGTACACATCTACTTGGGATATTCTGTGAAAATTTGTATAGTCTGCTAATCAAAATTAGTTTGCTACTGTTAAAAAATTATAAAACCAACTCCTGGTATGACTGTCACCTCAAGAAGCCACTATTTTCCCCAAGTCTAACACCAAAAAGCCTCCATAACTTTTGGAAACAGAAAGCATAAAACAAAGGTGTGTGAGGACCTGCCCAGACACAGAAGGAGTTCAGGTGGAGGAGCACAAGTTTCCAGAGGGAAATATACTAGTAGCCTATGCTAAGGGCTAACGAAGAACAGAAGACAAGCACACACTATGGCTTAGATCCAACAGGACGATCATAACAAAATGCTGGAAGTAAACGCCAAAGGCAAAAAACTCTCACAATCACTTGAGGGTGGTGCAGCAGAGCAGAGCAGGACAGGACATTGGCCTTATTCACAGTAACAAAGATACTGAGGGCCTAAGGGAAGACCAGTTACTCTGAGGACAGTCTGACCACCTAGTGTAAAAGGTAAATGCAAGCATGCATCACCAACCACAGTGTGCAATGTCATGGTAAGGCAGAATAAGTAGGCAAGAGCAGGTAACAGGAAAAACAAAAGCTCCAGGTCCCTCTTGCAGAAATGCTGAGGCAAAGGTGCGGCTAAGCAAGGACTGACTCCCACTGGGAAGTCATAAGATCAAAGTCAACTTACTACGGGGCAGAGTAGAGTGGAGAAGCAGAACCAGCAGCAAGCACAAGGGCAGCACACTAGCCAGCCAGGGAGCAGAGCAGGAAGGCAGCACCCCTGGCCTTGAGGAGATCGGTCACACCTGAAAGAGCTTGACCTTTTAACTGGGTCATAATTAAAGTGTTTCCTGTTTTTGTCTTTTTCTAATTTTTTCTTGTTTGTTTATTTGTTTTTCAGACAGGATCTCACTTCTACAGGCCAGGCTAGCTAGAAATTTCTAATACTACTTCTGCCTCAGCCTCTAGAATGCTGGGATTATAGGCATTAGTTATACCATACCCAGTTTAAGAACATCTTTTTAAAAAACGAAAAAAAGTATGTGTTAGTGGTAATGTTTACCTACCAGGTGCAAAGTCCTGAATTCATTCCCAGAAAACACACACACACAAAGAAGACTATATAAGCTTCCTCATACTCCATCTCTATGCTGGATAGAAAAGCCAGAGCCAGCCTTCCCAAGTGAGGCTGGGCACAGCCGACTATCCTACAACACAGACCACCACTTCCACAGCAGTTGGGACCCGACCTCATCTTCTTCCCTCGGTCTATGAAGAATGGACGATGGCAGTACCCACCACACTGAGCCATTCTAAAGCACAACTCCCTTATTTTCAAACATACTCCCCAGAGAACAAAACACAGATCTGGATTTTAATGCTCCCTACCAAGTGAATACCGACATATATTCTCTGTGCAAGATCTAATTAGGAATTGTTCCCTAGGGCCATACTGGGCTCAAACATTGATCAGTGCCTTGCTCAACTAACATCAGAATAACACCTTGCCGTGGATGAAAATCAACAGAGAGGCCAGAACGGGACAGTGTGCACAGAGAGACTTTGAGTAGTTGATCCCAAATGGGATATCTTATCCAACGCCTCCCCTTAAAGCTCTGGGATCAATGTGGAAGAAGATGTGGAAAGATTGTAAGAGCCAAAAGTGAGGTCAGTATCTTCCAGGCACAATGGGACTGATACACATATGAATGCACAGAGACTGTGGCAGTACATACAAGTACTGCACAGGTTCAAGTCACATAAGATCCCATCACTGAGCAGGGGAAGTGGACACATGGTTCCAGCCCTAACCAAGAGGCTATTTGCAAATGATACCCAGTGACAAAGAAAAGGTTAGTTTCTCTGCGAGGTGTCACTGGGCACATCAACCGCACTCCAGGATGGGCCCCCATGTCCAGTGTATTGACCAACACTAAACAAACTTCAATGGCTTTTGCTGATTTGTATGAACTTTTTGTTCCATTTTGTTTGGGAATTCCCTGTCTTACTGGTCTTTTGCTTGTTTGTAATGGTTTCTATTTTTGTGTCTTTATGGGAAGTTTTTGGTTTTGTTTTGAAAAGAGAACAAAAAGTAGGGTAGGTAGGGAACACATTAAACATCATATATTTTACATAGGAGTCATACAATTAAACCATCAACCTCTCTCAAGCAGAAATCTGGAGCATACAGGTAGGGGTCAGAAAGTGTCAAAACACAATCAGTTCCTGAGTCAGTGGGTAAATAAGGACGGTCTCATTATGTGTGAGATACAAACCATGCCCAGAGAAATAAATGAGACTTCAGACGTAAATGTAGCTTGCCCCGATACAGCGCGCCATCTTGGAGCAGGGGTCAATGTGCAAGACAGCAGGCCAAGTGAGCACAGTGGGTAGATGACACTCTCGCACTAGGCACATTGATGTGTTTACAAAAAGATAAAGAGATATAGAATACGTTCTATGGGGGTGTGGTGAAGTATGGGGTAAGGGGATGCCTCAGTGGGCCCATGCTGAGGCATCCCTTCACCCTGAGGGACCAGCCACAGGACGGTATAGTATAGAATAGAGTTTTTTCAGGACATAGGGAGGGGAGTTAAGAGGGTAGTAGAGGCAGAGAAAGGGAGAGAGTAGAAAAGTAGAGACCAGCCATGAGCATGTGGAGAGAGGGGGAAGGGAGAGGGGAAGGGCTATTGCCAGGTAACTGTGTGGAGGAGCATACCTGGCTGTTGCCAGGAAATGGTGGGGTGCAGTTTAGACAGAATGCTAACACACACAGTCCTGTAGCAGGCTCCCATACCTGCAAAGGCCCAGTCTGTCTCCTGCTGTCCCCAACCCCACCACCCCAGCACACAAACCAAACCAGCAGCGTGGTCCAGATGACACTCTGTATCTTCTTGAGTACAGCACCAATTCTTTCCACCCTGGCCCATTCTAGGCAGTTCAGGCTTGATTTCCAAAGCAATACAGGTTCTGAGCACACAATCACACACTCACACTCTCACATGCTTACACGCTCACATGCTCAGAGAAAATCAGGAAGACAGCAACTCTCCATGAAGCACCCAGGAAAAAAAAGATGAAGAAAAGAAACCCTTCCTCTGGGGGAAAAAATGAATATAGGATTTTGGTTTTTCACGAAAAAGGTGTCTTCACAACACAGTGCGAGGAACACAAGTTTATAGCCAGCATGGGCTAAACTTCGCTTTAAATTTTTTCTTCATAGCACTTCCCCTTCCCAGTGCTGATCAGTGAGAGCGTCTCTCAGCTTCAGAGGAACTTGAGCGTTCACGCTGATTCATATACACACCCCACTTTTGTGGACGAATGAAATAGGAACTAACCTAAAGCCACCTGCTTTTCTGAAAAAGCACAGGCAGCACCAAGGCAATTACACCACCAACAGTTTGGAAAAAAACACCTCTCGGCACAGGAGGAGCAACCCTGTCTGTTTTTGTTGTTCTAGAAACTAGCCCAGTGCAAGGTGCAAACAAAACGAGTTTCCCAGTAATCATCCTAAACCACCACCACACCTTTCCATTGCTACCCACCCAAGCTAGCTTCCCCTCCCTGGGGCATGCTCTCCAAGCCCTGTAAATCACAGGCTGAAGAGCCACACAGAAGCAAGTTCACCCTGCTGCCAAGCAAGAGGTGCTGGTTTGAGGCTCCCTGAAGGCACTGCCAAATTCAAGCCAAGAAAAGCAACTCCACCCCAGGCCCTTGGAGAAAGGTCCTGCACTGAAGCCAGTGTGGCTGTCACTGAAATGCAAGGTCTCTAAAAAGCTCACCAATCTGAAACTTGGGATCACTGACCAGCATAACTAAACTCAGAAACTACAGCATTAAAATGGCTGGTTCCAGAGCACTTTGTTACAGATCCTGTTCTGGCCTCTCATAAGACACTGTTGTTACCCATTGCCACCTCACAATGGGACGGGGCAAACGACAATTCTCCTTGACTTTGTCTTAACACTAAGAAATTCTCCATCATGAAAGGCTTAGCAAACCTCTGGTAAAGGAACTGCAAGGCACTTTTAAACATGTCATACAGGAGATCAAAACCCAGCAGGAAAGAATTGCCGAAACTCACACAACCACCCCAGGCTGGGCATCCAAACAAAGCCAGGCTCTCACGTAGGACAGAGGATCTACCCTCACTTGCTGCCTTGACCAATGCAAAGGCAACCACAACGGTTCATTCCTGCACCACCCCCTCCTCCAGCATTGTGGGGAAAACCTCTTTCCAGAGAGTGGAGTCTAGAAAACTGAGGTCTAGCACCTCTGCTGGCTTATAAAGAATAATAGTGACAGACATCCTGAAGAACTCACTGTCCCAAGAAGAGCAGTAAGCTGACACTGGAAAGGGAGTGCTCAAATACAGGGTAGGACCCGGCCCCACGGGCAGCATCCAGGCCAGAGACATCACTGCCCAACAGGCAGATTGTGGAAGTCAGTTATCAATGCCCTTCCTCATAGCCTCAGCACTGTGACCAGCCCTACGACTGACCACAGGCTGCACTGAACATTTCTAGTTTGAATAGCTCTGCAGATGACTACCTCTGGGCCGATTCTGAACTCCTGGATCAGGCCAAATTCTCAGGATATAAACCACCCACTGGGCAGTTTCAGGTTTGACCCATATGCTAGGGGCAAGATTTCCAGGAAAAAATGGTGTTTCCTTCCTTATTAGAAAAACAAATAAAAACCCTCTTCCACCACACAATGAAAGAAATTCTACCTTTAACCGAAGCATTTCATACACTGGAAAACTAAAACGTCAAGATCAGATTTGTTTTCATTTATATGAAACAGGATCTCCCTATACAGCCCAAGATGACCTCAAACTCAAGATCCTCCTGCCTTTGGGTGCAAGCATGTACCAGCACAGCCAGCTCAAGAGAATCGATTCTTCATAACAAGAAAAGCACATTCACTCACTGCAGCCTCCATGATGTAAAGAGAAAACTCACCAATAGGAAAGACCCTAGACAATAGGAAAAAGGACAGATTTTGAAGGCAGATAACTCTAGCCCTCAAGTTTGTGTTATTAGGACTTATTTCAATTTCTTGTGCTTCTTAAGTAAAAATAACCATTTCTCGATCAACTGATAAATGTGAAAAGGTATGGTGACACTCTTAATGAGAGCCTAGGACAGAGGGTATCCCAACAACATGGAGCTTCCCAGGCTCAAAGGCAGGAGCCATTCATACAGAGCCAAGTACCTTGGCACATGGGGAGTGCCCAGTATGGCTGAGGAACCTGAAGTCAGAGACTAAACCCCCAACTTCCCCAGTACAGGCAAAGTTGGTACTGGCCCCATGGGAAGTGAGAAATGTAAGGGAGACAAAAAGAAGCATAGGCAAGGGATGGCTGAGGCTGTACCAAACATCACGTTTTCAGCACAGTACCCACGACACGTGAAAGCAGAGAAGCAGGTCACACAGTGCCCATAAGGCCAGAATAGGAGCCTTTGGCTGAGAAATGTAAGACAGAGCAAGAAGGGCACTGTGGTACCTGTGTATGATTCGGGGGAGGGGGTGGGGGTGAGGGGCAAGGGAGGGTAGTACAAAGGTCTTCCGATGATTCAGGATATCAACAGAATGCACAGGTTCCAGACCCTTGGTCATAACACAAAACAGCAGGAAGGGGTTGGGACCCAGGATCCTCCTGGCTGGGCAGGAGACCTACCAGAATGACCTAGTTTCATTAAGATAGCAGATGTGTACACACAAACCACAGAGTTCACAGGATCAGTGAAAAGAACCAACTGATAGAACAAACTGTCAACTGACCAATTTAAAAAAAAAAAAAAAAAAAACAGAGAGGAAACGATTTCAGGGAGCTGATACAGACATTTTGTGGTCCCACAGTGATAGAATAACTCAGCCACAGAGGGCTGACCAACCCACTACCTATAGGAGGTATAGGTGGCCAATCTGCTGGCCGCAAGGGGCCCAGATTCTCCAAACACCAGACATTAGTCACCAGCCACACAGATGTTCTAAGCTTCATCGGTTCAGTTTCCTAGTCCACATACAAGCATAAAGACAGTGCTAGCTGCCCAGCTTGGAAAACTTGGCCTACTAATTACACAATGCCATCCTCTGGGCTCAGAGGGCAGGGAGACAGCCCAACCTGTCCTTGGCGGGTCCTCCCTCTGATGCTTCTCACTTCCTTTTCCCTCCTGACCATGGAACAGCACACAACTACAAGGGACCAAACAGACAAGGATGGTAGTAAGGGCCCACACAGGTACTTCAGAGAAAGATGATTTTTCATCATAGCTGTGAGGAAGCTATGTGAGAAGATGAAGACCAAGCACAGCAGATAAGGCAGACCTGAGTGAGGGCAAAAAAACTAAGGAACCATACTACAGGATGAAGACTGATGGGATGGGAAGACGGTATCATGGAGGGGGTAAATGGAAAACCAGATGACGCTCTAGATAAGACAAGGGAGACATGAGAACCAAACAACATAGCAGGCATGGAGGACACCAGCAGAGAGAGCCTCAGGCTCTCTGTCTCTCTCTCTGTCTCTCTCTCTCTCTGTCTCTCTCTCTCTCTGTCTCTCTCTCTGTCTCTCTCTCTGTCTCTCTCTCTGTGTCTCTCTCTCTCTCTCTCACACACACACACACACACACACACTGTCTCTGTGTTTCTCTCACATATTCAGTCTCTGTGCCTCTGTCTCTCTGTCAGGCTTCTACAGTCACAAGGCTAAGGAGGACAAATGGTGGGACAACAGGCATGAAGTAAAGTTGTGACTTCAGGTGTCACAAGGGTACCCACAGCCCACAGAATGAGGGCTCTAGAACAAGGACAGAGAGCAGGAAACAAAGATCAAGGGCAAATCACAGATGAGATGTCAACTGCCAAGGCCTGAGGGAAGCATGTGAGAAGGAAGGCCAAGGAAAGTATGGGCCACCAGGTATCAACACCTACCCGTGGGCCAGGTGAGCGAAGAGGGAGGCGGAGCTGTGATTCGTTCAAATGGCCTGCAGCAAAAGCCACAAGCCAAGGCTAAAGGTGGAGGGGCTCCCCACTGGGTAGATAGCACTTCCTTTCTACTCAAAGGGTAGAGGAGGATGAGGCCATGTACATGTACATACTCGTTCCTACAGGGCTCACCTATGTAAAGTGCTGAGCTACATGAAACTAGAAACAGTCAGAGCTAGCAGTTCAGAGTCGACTCAAAGCCTGGCTCAGGAGCTCACTTCCCTGAATCTATGGAGACAGCATTCTCTATAGACAGTGCTTCAGCCTCGTCCTATCTGTCATGCACTTTCTCCACCCAAAACCTTCCTCCTTCCAGCTAGCAAGATGGCTCTGGGCAGAGGCACTTACTGCTGTCAAGCCTGAGTTCAATCCCTGGACTCATATAGTGAAAGGTGAGAATTACTTCTGCAAGTTGGCCCCCACACGAATGCTATGGCACGTACACCATACTGTACCCACAAAATATATAAAAACAAATAAAGTGAAGAGAAAAGTTGCCCTGAGCACCAAGGCACAAACACCCAGACATTCTGCCTTTGCCACACTGAGCCTGAGCAGCTCTAGAAATCAAGCTCCACAAAAGCCCACAAAAAAAAAAAAGCCAAAGTCCACAAGACCATGACAGGCTAAGCTAAAGAGCATGACCAGTGCTGATTAGTCTCCACACACTCTGAGGCAAGAGAGGTTTGTCACTTCTCTTCCAGATAGAGCAAGGTACCACACCTATGCCTCAGGCCACCAGGAGAGATGAAATCCAAGTATAGCTAAAGCCTATTTAGAGGCCAAAGCCAAGATAGCCTGGTCAGGCAGCTGAGGGCCCAGACAGAGCCAAGTCCAGGATACTGGTTCCTCATGCCTACCCACATAGGTAATCTAGTCAACAGTCACACGGACCCAGGACCTGACCCCTCTCATCCTTTAATCCACATGCAAGGAAAAGAGACACTCCAACACCTGTCAGTGGGGACTGCCGTGCAGCACCTGGGATGGGCCTGTGGGTCCTGGTACCTTCGCTCTCTTGAATTTTAATACTGTTGCTTGTAAGGTTTCTGGGTTTTGCTGGAACTTTGCAGGTTTTTGTTTTTCTCAGTGCTAGATAACCCAGGGCTGCAAGAATACTAGAGAAGTGGTCTCTGGCTCTGAGCTATACCCCCAAACTGTAAGTTCAGTAAGAATTCTATCTTTAGTCAATGATAAAATAAACTCTGAATTTTGAATTTTGTTTGGTTTGGGTTTGGGGGCAGTTTCTCTAATGTAGCTGTGGCTATCCTGGAACTCAGTAGAATAGGCTGGCCTCATCTTCCTGCCTCTGCTTCCCAAGTCCTGGGATTAAAGGCACGTGCCAAAATGCCTGGCAAATTTTGAAATTTTAAAAATAGGAAGAATAAGTAACTGTAACTGTGAAGGGGAGATGCTATGTTAACTTATGGTAAACAAAAGATCTCCTGCCACCAATCAACACAGGCAGGGCCTTCCCTACCGGCAGCCTCTCTCTGGGAACAAAAGTTCCTTCACCATCATAACCACTTTAGGAAACCACCATGAGAAGCCACCGTGGTCAGAAGCTTCTAATCTGAAGGAAAACCACAAGCACACAACCATCAACCAATAAGTAAGAGTAAAAAACATTTAAGTGACAATGTTTTATTTTAAAACATGTTTTCCGTCCTCAAATACTAACACTCAAGAGCAAAGGGGCCTTCCAGAGAAATGAAGCTGCCAAACACTTGTTTCCTTCCCACACGAGTTAAGAATCAATGCTGTGAGAGGACTATGCTTCGAGGGAAATAAAATCAATCCTAGTTTCGATGTGACTTGTTCAGAGTTCACCTGTTTCGCCTAACCCACACTAATGAACAGGTGGATGAAAATGAAGCCAAGTGCATCAAAGGAAACATGCAATCCTGAAGCACAATACACCTGCAAGTTTCATCACGCACAGGACACCCAGCCCTCTGCCTGCAGGTCTGACAAGCCCACGGTGAAACTGCTCCACCCACTGAGCGTAACTTCCTCCTGCCCTGGAGCCAGATCAGACCCAAGTGACCCTCCAAGAGAGAAGAAGAAGCCAAGAGGGCAACTGTGGAGACAATGCTGCCCTGCCAGAGTGGAAGCTTGGGGGCCGGGGGAGGGTGGTGGTGAGCCAGGCACTTCGATCCCTGGGAGATCCATAGAAGTTTCATCCAGCCACTTCCCAGGATTTCAGTTGTCTGCGTCAGACAATTGCTCATCATCCTCAGGGCAAATCTCTCTAGATAGAGCAGAGGTGCCGCTGCCAAACCACCAAAGTACTCTACCCCAACGGCAGAGAACCGGGTCTCATCTTCTCCTCCCTTGCCAACACCCCAGCTGGGGGTAGGAGACTCAACTTTCTAAGCCTCTGGGAACCCTTTTTACACCTCAGGAGGAAGGAAAAAGAGAGAATTTCTCTCCTCAACACTGGAATTTAAAGACGTCCAAATAAAAGGCACACGTCTGGCTGGTTCAAGTCACTAAAAGGAATCTCAACCCACTGGTGTAACCGGCAAGGAACGGGACAGCATCTGCCCTACAGTGTCTGAGCCTAATCTGTATCCCATGCACCTCCCAAAGAAAGAGAAACAGAAAACTTGGGAACTACACACAGACCCCAGTGATCAAAACCAACAAAAAGGCAAAGCCTGTGAAACTAGACAAGAAGTCGTCACTGAGGAATGCCTCCAGTTTAACTCAGCCTCCAGTTAAAGCCCCACAAGTTATCACCACCTCCCATAGGAGCCTACCTCACCTAAGCTGGAAGCCTGTTTACCCTGCCAGCCACAATCTCTATTGCCACAGGCAGCAGCGCAGAGCAGAAAAACTCCTGGGGCAGGCTGGCAGGTAGCTGGCTGTAAACCTTAAATCCCCTCAAAAATGCAGACTGCTAGCTAGGTACAATGATACACACCCATAACCCTTGCTAACAGAAGCTAACTTGAGCTATAATCGAGATCCTTCTCACCATCTCTAACCCCAGAAAGAATGCAGACAGCTGAACAAAAACAATCTAAAATCAATCCCCTGAGATTAATCATGCCTGCCCTCCCATGTGTCCCATATACATACTAGATAGGTCTAACACCCTTCCCTCAAGCACCACCATGGATTAACAGACTCTAGCTACATTTGGTCAGACCTTCCTGTATTCTCTTGATGTAAAACCTTTCAACAAGACTCATGCCAAGCCAGAGGTGTTGGCACACACCTGAAATCCTAGCACTCAGGAGGAAGAAACAGGAGTATTTACACAAGTATAGGCCAGCCTGGGCTATAAGTTCCAGGTAAACCAAGACTAGGCAGTGAGTAGAAAGCCAGGCATGGTGGCACACGCCTTTAATCCCAGCCCTCAAGAGGCAGGAGGGTAGACCTCTGAGTTCCTCTTAATTCAAGCCCAGCCTGGTCAAGAGGTGTTCCAGGACAGTGAAGGCTACATAGAGAAACCCTGTCTCAAACAAACAAACAAACAAACGGGGTGAATACGGGGTGGGTGGGTGGGGAGCAGACAGCAGGTCAGGCAGGGAGGCAGAGAGATGGATCAGTTGGTCATCAAGTTTGAAGACTGAATTCAATCCCTGGAACCATATGAGGGACACAGAAAATATTCAACAAGTTGTTTTGAAGTCTTTATTGTTGTTGTTGTTGCTGTAGCTGCTGGGCTCAAAAGATGGCTCAACAATTAAGAGCACTTTGGTCTCTACACACTCAAATGTAAAAAGAAAAAAGCTTTAAAAACTCATGCCAAAGTATCAAGAACCTACTTACACTCAAATCTTTCAATTAATAAATTATTTCTATCTACCTCTTCACCAGAGCTGCCTAAAACACAAATGAACAACACCTATCATGATTTATAAATCAACGGCATGGTGGTCGCACTACTGTGACCTCTGCCCCATTCTTCTCTCTTCCCTCCTCACACTATCTTTCCGGGTAAGCCACAGCTTGCACCAACCTCTACGGCTGCAATCAAAGGACACTTCTTTAGTCACCTCTCCACGGCTGGAACAAAAGCCTCCCAAGGTATGGGCTGTACAGCTGTGCTTGCAAACTCCAAAGATGTCTGCTGTAGGCAGACCCTCACATTTCATCAATATGACAAAATAGGCCACCATAATTTTTATACACTTATTTTGTGTATGTGTACGTGTGCATACTACAGCTGCTAAGTGGGGGTGGCCATACTTTTTCTTTTATTTCTATTTTATTCATTTTACTTTTTTATTTCTATTTATGAGTATACGTGTGTGCATCTGTACATATATGCACATGTGTAAGTGCCCTCAGAAGCCAAAAGATGGCGTCAGATCTCCCAGAACTAGTTAAGGGAGTTGTATATGTGCCTCCTAACATGGGTGCTGAGAACTGAACTAGGGTTCTCTGGAAAGGCAGTGAGTGAGCTGTCTCTTGGGCCCCACAACTATAATTTTAGAAAACCTTCAAAAACAAAATATTAAACAAACAAAAAACTATTGGGGCTGGGTAAAGCTAGACAGTTCAGTGCTTGCCTATCATGTTTCAGGGTCTCGGCTTGACACCCCAGCACTACCAAAAAGAGAAGTGGGGGAATACTATGTGCTGAGAAATACAAAACACCTCTCAGTTCTATCTGCTGAGTTAAATACCTATTGTCATACACAAAGAGAAAAACACCTACTGACACATACCCAAAATAACTGTAAACATAAATTAAAAAACAAAAAAAAAAACCCTTGTATGTTCCCAAGTGGCATTAATCACAACAGTCAAAACCAGTCACATAAGGAAACATTTTCTGTCCATAAGAAAAGGAATAAAGAACTGACACATGCCACAGAGTAGACAGACCTTAGAGACACTGTGTTCAGTGTAAAAAGCCTATCCTACATGATTTTGTACATGCAAAATGTTCATAAAAGTCACCCCCACAGACAGGTGCAGCTCAGTGGCCACTGGCCTACGGAGTATTACTCGGTATGTGGAATGACATACTGAGGAGAGACAACATGACAAAATAAACTATCCATATGAAGGGACAAAGTCTTCAGAGCAAGCACATCATGTCTTGATTTTAAACTGTTGTAACGTAGCAGAGCAGAAGCACAGGATATAAGAAACATCTTATTTTCCCAGGTTTGCTCCTCACATATTTTGAATAGAAGGCCTCTGAAGGCAATGGCAATATCACTGAAAATTAAAAAAAAAATACCAACGGTTTCTCATTCCCACAACCAGGATACACGCACAGCTGCAGAAGCAGAAAGAGTGGGTCCACAGAGCCTCACCTGCCTTCCCAGGCTGCATGTCCCCTTCCCAGGGTTACTGGCACCTGGCCCTGACACCTCCCACCCTGCATCAAGACCGGTATTAAGGTGTGCAGAAAGCCAAACCCAAGATGCCAGTGTGACTGGTTACCTTCAAACTTCTCCGAAGGATCTGACTTCTAAGTGGTCTGTCAGCTTCCTTTGCCTCCAAGACAAGGACAAGAACTACTCTCAAATCTCACCCAGTGTAATCAAAGAAAAACAGGAAAGAGGTTTCTGACCCTGGAGCCTATGGTTTCAGAAGGTTCTCTGCACCCTCCAAAATGCCAAACCCTAGAGACCAGGGCCTTACAGAGCTATCCATGCCTTCCTCCTTCCTCCAGAATGCTGACTCTCAATACTATGGTCTCAGAGAGCCTCAGTAACCCTGTAAACATTAACCCTAGAGACAGACTTGGAGAGGCACGATGGCCTTTTGAACACTGACCACCAAATCCAAACAAAGCCTTGGGGGGGGGGGGGGGTTCCATCTGCAGCCTCTGAATACTGGTCCAGGAGCTTCCTTGTTAACAAGGCCATGTCCTCTCTGTGATTCCACACCAGAGCTTTTCTTCTTGTCAGTACTAAAATGCCAGCAACAGGCAGGATGGACACAATAGGCATCTCCAGATGGGTCCCAGTGTCCCTATTTAAACTTAGTACTAGAAACTTTGTAACCCACAAGACCTCTCTGCCTTCTTTCACTTGGGCTAGCTTCACTGATAAAACTAAAGGCTGCAGTTCTGCAGGCACCACTGCCCTCTAGTGGTGCAGCTCAGTACTTCAGCTTTCTCCTGGGAGCCACCACTCCTTCTTATACACTAAGCACACAGCAGTGGAAAAGGAAACCAGGATCCTGTAATGCAAACTAATTCCACCACATTCCCGTAACTCGAACAGAGAGTGAATGGAACTAACTGCTTGGGCACAAACCATCAGTTTGGGCACAGTGCCGATTCCTACAGTCCCAGAGCTCCACAGGCTGCCCCTGGGGCAGTGCTCACCAGGGCCTGCAGCATCCCATCCATGGCAATGACACCCTCAATGGTCTGGAAGGGAGAGTGAGCCAAGGTACAAAGGCACCAGTCCAGAAGCTGGCCATCTTTCTCTGCTTGACATCAGGACGTGTGATAAACCTACAGGGGAAGACAAACACAGGAGATGCTCAGTAAGACTCCAGCACCGAAAGCTCGCGCACCGCCCACCACCAGACACCGCCCACCGTCGCCCACCGTCGCCCACCGTCGCCCACCGCCCACTACCATGCACCGCCCACCGTCGCACACCGCCACCGCCCACCGCCCACCTTTCCTCCCAGTCATCTTAGACCCCTGAACAGGTCAGCTGCCTGCATACAGGGTTCTCTCTAGGAAACCAGGTCCCTGACCCCCATGATCCAGTAGCTGGTTGCCCATCAGGATCTCTCAAGAAGTTACTCACAGGCCTCACCATCCTCCTTCTCTCCTGGGTCCCAGCAGCTTCACAAATCAATGGGCATCTTACCCCACCACAGACAGGAAACATCTACCTACTTCTCAGCTCCAACTCCGTCCAAGTATATCCCTTAATCTCAAGATATATCCTCAACAACCTAATCCAACAGCCAACCCCAACCGAGGGACCTTTCCCTGCCACAGCTTCTATGGGTCAAACAACCTCAGGTTGCACAAGCCAATTCCCTTCCACCCAGCATCCAGCTCAATGTAAACCCAGACCTCTGACTCAGTGACTCTGGACAGATCCTATAATGGAGAAAACACACGAAGAAAGGGAAGGGGAGGGGAAGAAAAGGAAAAGGAAGAAGGGGAAGAAAAAGGGGAAGAGGGAGGGAGGAGAAGGGGGAGGGAGGGGAGGGGGAGGGAAGGGAAGAACTGTAGGACAAATTGAAGAAGGGGGAACAGAAGGTGCTGCCTCCCCAAAGGCGGCTCAGTGACAACCTCGAGGGGACTTGCACAGGAGAGCTGAACAAGAAGGAACACAGTCAAGTGGGAAAGCTTTGTGTCAGGGGAAAAGGAGCTAACAGTAGATGCATAGCTGTAAGTGTAAGGACTAGGAACCAAAGGACCTAAGCAGGCAGGTAGCAGGTTTGATCAATGTCCTGACTAGTCTCAGGCAGGAACATGGACATGGCAGTGTCAGCAGGTGCTTATAATGTTCCTTCTGAGTAGTGGAACTGTATGCCGAGATGGGAAGCTATGAGTCCTGGGGACAGAGGGTTCACTTTAGGGTATTCCACATGCAATATCCATTAGGGAGTTATATGAAGCACCAGCCAGAGAAGAGTCAGGACTGGAATTCTGACATCTACTTGCCCTCTAGTGCGCTGACCATCTACACTGGGGCTTAAACCCAGTTATCCAGAGAGCCAGTAGGAGCTACATCCACTCTCTAGGTAACAAACCCTCCCAGCACACACTGGTTGGTACTAGTGTACGGTGCTCCTGCCCCTCCCAGAATATGTACAGATAAGCACATGTGGACAGCGGGCACCCTTTACCATCCCATGAGTTACAGTAAAGACTCTACTCCTGAGGGTCACACCTCATAAGACATGCTCAGGGGGTTAGATTCCCTATTTCCATACAACATGGTCCGACTCTTGCCTGACCTCAGCGGTCACCTGTTCACTCTAGTGGGAGATGACCACATCCTCTCCCTAAGCAGCACCTACACAGTCTAGTGTGGGTCTTCTACCTTCATTCTGCCAGAGCTCATATGCATAAACTCACCGACAACTACAAAAGAGCCAGGGCCATAAGACTGGTGACTGCCAGCAACAGGACTAGACTCAGCAAAGGATGACTGCCTAGAACAGCAACAGCTCTAACTGCGCCATCATACAATAAAAGGCAGCGGAACAGGCCGAGCACATGGCCGGAGCAAGAATGACAGCAAAAGTAGAGAGAAGACAAGAGTGAGGAACTGAGACTTTCAGACAGAGGCTATTTAGAGCCAGAAATGAAACACTACAGACCCTAGTGTTCCTGAGAACCGTCATGGCTTTAAGTCCTAGGGTCTCAGACTGCCCAGGCCAGAAAGCTTTAACACTGAACATTACTAAGCACTTAGGAATCCCGTACCTATACCTGCACACAGCTGCTGCCAAGGAATGAGGATACTCATAAAACTAAGGGGCTAGTACCTTTGGCTTTCTCAGGACTGTAACACCTGTAGAACTAACAACACTACTATCAGAAGCTTACACAAGAGGACACCACCTGTTGCTGCTTCTGCCTGTTTATTCCTGCAATATGATGCTACTAAATGCTTCAGTTCACAAAAGATACCAAGACCAGCTGTGGAGTTTTTCACTGCCTACCCGTGAATTCTACCTAAGAAGAGCTAAGGGATCCCCAGCCAGCTACACTAGGAATCCTAGTGGTTGGGCTGACTGCGACACAGCCTCAGAGTGAAACAGCAAAGGGGAAGTAACAATCCCACTCTGTAAAAATCAGTTTGTATGCTTCAAACTGATACAAAATAACAAAGATCAGTAGAAATATGAAAGAGCTACAAAATTATTCTGGAACTAGTAGTTAGCTATTAGAAGGGAAACCCCTCCCCTCCTGATGCAAACTCTATAGCAGTGATTCTCAGCCTTTATAATGCTTTGAACCTTTAATACAGTCATCGTGTTGTGGTGACTCCAACCATAAAATTATTTTCATTGCTATTTCATAGCAGTAATTTTGCTACTGTTATGAACTGTAATGTAAATATCTGACATGCGAGATATCTGCTATTCGACCCCTCTGAAAGACTTGTTCAACCCCCACATGGGTCACAACCCATAGGTTGAGAACCTCTGCCCTATACCAAAAGAAATTCGAAGTGAAATTAATTCTGTGTTACAACGACAAACATAGAAAAACATAAATGAGTACGTGTCAAATCTCTTAATAAGCTAAGCTTTTGAGCTTCAACAGTAAAAATAACCAAATTTTTTTAAAAAGATTTGTTTGACACTAAAGTTAAAAACTGTACTGTAGGTTTTCACCTCTCTGTTCCTCCAGACCCAATCCCCCAGTCTCACCCCCAGTTCTGGAACAGAACACCTGCTGTAGCCTTCCCTTCCCCTCCCCGTCTCCTGTGGACCCCTCCTAACCTCTGTCCCCAAATCATTGCTTTATCTAAGCCCCCAACACCAGCAGGCACCCCTTGGTGAACACTATGCTCTCCTCCCTCTTGGAAACCCCTCCAGACCCTAGCCCATCTCCATTCCCCTAGCCCCTCCTTCCTGCCTCAGCAGGACTTGTCAAACATGGCAGCTCCTGTCAAAATGGCCACACCACCACATGTCCTCAGCCTGCAGACATCACAGGAGCTGTCCATGGTGGCGCACCACCTTTCCCACCTCAGCATGAGCTGCCCCTCAAGAGCTGTCCACGGTGGCAGTGCCGCCTTTTCCTGCCTCAGCCTACAGCCTTGGTGAAACCCTGCTGCAAGAGCTGTCCCACGGGAGCTGTCCACAGTGGCAGCACCTCCTCTCCAGCCTCTCCCCAGCAGCCCACAGAGATGGTGCCTCAGCAAAAGCTGGCTGTAACCAGGAAAGACTTCTCACCCTAACCCATAGGCCCAACGCCAGAAAAAGGGGGTGAAAAAAAGCCACCAATTCCTGAACAGGAAACCCACCAATCCCTGAGCTCCCCAAGCTTAGGGCTTGAAATTCTACCAATTCTCAATCTGGAATCTCTGCCCTGAAAAGATCCATCCACTAAGAAATCCTATATAAAGTACTTCCCTTTGTCCAGTTCCCTGCTGTCCTCCTGGGAACAGAGGGCAATAAATCTCTTTCCTGAGATTTCCTGCATGGTATAACTCTCTGGTCAGAAAAAAAGCCAAGAAGAAAAGCATTGAAGAGAAGGAGGGGACTGAGGCTCTGGAGCTCCTCAGCTCAGTTGGGGATACCCTCCCTGGGAGCTGCAACACCTCTGAGGCTTCCTCTCAGAACTGTGTGGTTCCTGCTCCCGTTCTCAGGCTGCCCTTCCAATGGAACACTGACCCGCTTCAGAGCTGTGTGGTTCCTGGGCCCCCATGTCTCAGGGTCCCCTTCCACTGAGATACCTTCTCCCCTCAGAGCTGTGTGGTTCCTGCTCCTGTGTTTCAGGATACCCTTCCACTGGGTCACTGACCTACTTCAGAGCTGTGTGGTTCCTGGGCTTCTGAGTCCCAGGATACCCTTCCATCTGAGCAGAAACACAGCTGGACTAGAAATTAGGAGGAGGGTTGGCAGAGAGTTAAGAGAACTGGTTACTATTCTAAAAACACTAGCTGTTTTACATAAATGTATGTATGTATGTATGCATGCATGCATTTGTATGTATACCTTCTCTGCACGTCATGGAACTTTCTCCAAAACTGACCACATACTTGAACACAAAGGAAGTCTCAACAGATTCAAGAAAACTGAAATAACTCCCTGGATCCTTAAAGCTAGGTACCACCACCAACAAAACAACACCAAGCTTAAAAACTAACGGAAGCTAAACAACTCTCTCCTGAATGGAATATAGGTCAAGACAGAAATAAAGAAATTAAAGGCTTCCTAGAATTCACTGTATTGAATACACAGCATGCCCAAACTTATGGGGCACAATGAAAGCATTCCTAAGAGGCAGGTTCACAGCACTAAGCACCTACATTTAAAAAAAGAGAAGAAAAAAAATCACACCCAAAAGAAGTAGATGACAAGAAAAATGAAACTCGGGGCTGAAGTCAACAAAACAAAGAAAAATGAACAGGTCAACAAAACCTTATTCAAATTAAAAGATGGAGAGAAAATATACAAATTCACAAAATCAGGAGTGAAAGGGGAACATAACAGACACCAAGGAAATCCAGAGATTTCACCAATGACATACTTTAAAAACCTATACTCCACCAAATTGGAAAACCTAAAAGAAAGGGATAATTCTCTCAATAGGTACCACTTAGCAAGTTAAATCAAGATCAGATGAACAACTTAAACAGACCTATAAACCCTAGTGAAATAGAAGCAAATCATTAAAAGTCTCCCAACCAATCTGGGCAGTAGTAGCGCATGCCTTTAAAGCCAGCACTTGGGAGGCAGAGGCAGGCGGAGTTTAAGGCTAGCCTGGTCTACAGGGTGAGTTCCAAGACAGCCAGGGCTACACATGGAAAAACCCTGTCTTGAAAAAAAAAAAAAGGAGTGGGGGAAAAAAGTCTCCTAACCAGAAAAAGCCCAGGGCTGGATGGTTTTAGCACAGAATTAGACGAGACTTTCAAAGAAGAGTTAATACCAATACTTCTCAAATTATCCCACAAAATAGAAACTATACTCAATTAAAACTTCAAACCAAATCCTAGAAGACATTTAAAAGGTCATCCACCATGATCAAACAGGCTACATCTCAAAAATGCAGGGATAGTTCAATATACAAAAATCAATGTCATCTACCATATAAACAAACTGAAAGAAGAGAAAAAACACATGATCATCTCATTATATGCAGAAAAGGCCTTTGACAAAATCCAATACCCCTTTATGATAAAAGTCCTAGAGAGATTAGGGATATAAGGGGCATACCTAAACATAATAAAGGCAGTTCACAACAAGCCCAACATCAACCTAAGTGAAGAGAAACTCAAAGCAATTCCACTAAAATCAGGAACAATAGAAGGTTGTCCACTCTCTCCATATCTGTTCAAAATAGTATTTACAGTCTTAGCTAGAGTAATAAGACAACAAAAGAATAAAGAAAATGTGGTACACTTACATAATGAAATATTACTCAGCTGTTAAAAATAAAATATCATGAAATTTGCAAGCAAATGGATAGACCTTGAAAAAGAATCATCCTGAGTGAAGTAACCCAGACCCAGAAAGATAAACATGGTACGTATTCACTTATAAGTGGACATTAGCTATTAAATAAACGATAACTAAACTACAACCCATAGATTCAGGGAATTTACATACAGAAGAAGGGACTAGGAAGGGATACATGGATCTCCCTGGGAAAGGGAAATAGAATCAATTTTATAGGTGGACTGGTGGCAGAGAGAGGATCAGGTGGGGAGGGGAGACAGAGTTGAGGGAAGGAAGAGGCAGGATTGAGGAGCAGTTGAGTCAGGTGTGTGGAAACCTAGTGGAATGGAAATCTCCTAAAATACATGAAGGCAATCCTAGTGAAGTCTCCAATTAATGAGGGAAACAGAGTCCCAACTGGCCATCTCTTGTCACCAAACGAAGCTTCCAGTACCAAGACTGGTTTACATCCAATTGTACTGTTGGCCAAAGGGCTCCGCAGAAATCACCGAACAACTGGGAATGCCAAGACAATATTGCCAAGACAATAGGTTGCTCTCCACAAACTGATGGCAGGCCATTGCTGAAGACACACCACACAACTCATGAACTGGAGTGGTTGATCTGATGCTATACAAACCTTCACCTTCATCTCTTGTCTATGGAAAAGTACTTGTAGACTACCAAAAGAGAAACATAAACACCAACCCAGACACAATCTGTCCTATCTGCAAAATATGCTAGAGTAATGGTGATGCAAAGCTTGTGGGAGGAGTGACCAACCAACATCTGATTTGACTTAAGCCCTACTTATGGTTCCACGAGATAAAACCCATACCTGACACTGCTCGGGTGACCAAGAACCAGCCACTAAATAGCCCAGAGATCTACAGAAAAAACAAAATTACTGGCCTTTTTTTTTTTTTTTTTTTTAAAGGATCAATAAAATGACTCAATGATATTCTGCTATACTCATAAGCCAGTGCCTTACTTGGTCATGATCAGAGAAGCTTCCTCTTATAGCAGAGAGGGAATGGAGATCCATAGCCAGATGCTATGCAGAAATGCAGACATTTAGAACACACAGCTCCAAATGGGATATGTTCGTCAAATCCCTCCCCTTACAGAACCCCAAGGAAGAGGAGATAGCAAGATGCATGGATAGAGGAGCCAGGAGAACAAGGCCCTCTGACTCAGTTGATCAAAGTTCTTATGAACTCACAGAGACTGAAGCAGCAGGCATGAGGCCTAAACAATCTGCACCAGGTCCTCTGCAGATACAGTAGTATAGCTTGCTTTCGACTTCCTGTTTTATGGAACTCCTGAGTGTGTGTGTAAACGAATGCCTCTCTGGATCTTTGCCTGGGGGTGGGGAGGGTTGCTTTGTTTTATGGCTGGATAGACAGCCATGGGTGCTATGAACTGAACTCAATTTTGGTTGAGAGCCTAGCCGTTAACAGCTAAGCCATCTTTCTACTCCACGGGTCTCTAATTCTCGGGCTTTCTCTTGGAGCTCTTTTCCTTCTGTTGGTTTTCTCATTTCATCTTTGACATAATGGGTTTTTTTTTTATTATTATTATATTTTGTTATTATCTCTTTGAGACAGAAAGGGAGTGGATCTGGATGGGCAGGAGCTGGGAAGATTAAGAGGTAAAGATTAAAGGGAGGGGAACTGTAACGAGGATAAATATATCCTTGTTATATGATGAAAGAATTTATTTTTAATAAAAGAAATTTTAACCACTGGTCTGCGGTGGCACATCGCTGTAGTGCTCTCGCTCTGTCGCTAGGGCGTTCGGTCCGTCCCGTGTTCGATCCTTCCCACTGTCCTTCAGTGGGAAAAAAAAAAAAAAAAAAAGAAATTTTAAAAGAAACATAAAAAAATTAAAAATAGAGTTAAAAACTTTAGTCTAAAGCAGGAGAGATGGCTCCGTGGTTAAGAACTGCTTTTCCAGGGGACCTGAGATTCAAATCCCAGCAACACACGGGGCAGCTCGCAACCATTCCAGGGGATCTGATACCTCTCCTGGTCTCCATGGCCATCATGCACACATATGGTGCACAGACATACATTCAAGCAAAACATAATATTAAACAAATCTTAAAAAACAAAAAGTTCAAGCCGGGTGGTGGTGGTGCACGCCTTTAATCCCAGTACTTGGGAGGCAGAGGCAGGTGGATTTCTAAGTTCGAGGCCAGCCTGGTCTACAGAGTGAGTTCCAGGACAGCCAGGGCTACACAGAGAAACCCTGTCTCAAAAAATCAAAAAAAAAAAAAAAAAAAATGTTCAGCTGAGCATGGTGGCACATACCTGTACATCCCAGAGCAGAGGAGATGGACCAGGATTATGAGTTTAACACTAGGCTGAACTACCTAAAAAGTTCAGGTCCAGCCTGAGCTACAGGAAGAAAGACCGGGAAGGAACAAGAAACAAAAACAGTGGGGAAAGGAAACGTTCCAAAGATTGGAGGAAGAAAGGACGAGGGGCTGCGGAGAGAAATAGAAGTAGAGGGAGAAAATGTTAGTCCTGAGAAATGCATCCCATGGGCACTAATGGAGAACAGACAGCTCCAAGAATCCCACAGGTAGAAGGATCAGCAGTCCTGCTACAGAGAGTATATGATAAGACGAGAGCATGGGGAAACATAAGCAGTTGGCTGTTTTTATGAATTGAGCTACTCAGGATTGTCTGCAATGAGGTTTCTTGTCAAGTATTTTGGTCACAGCAATGCAAATGTAACCAATACAGACACCAATTAAATATTCTAAACAAAGAACATATACTTGGTCCAGCTAAAAGCAGGGTATTCTACAGGCTGTCTGCCACTCGTAGGGCCCAACAGAGGCACTGCACAGTAGAGCACTGGAGCCACCTCTTAGGGTCTACTCACAGAGAACAATCCAGACTGCAAAACTGGCTATCATCATGCCCTTGTAATCACATAGGTGACACAGGCACTCACAGGCCTGACACATGGCATACACAAAGTCAGCCAGTGCTTACGAAAACAAATAGAAAAGTAGAATGCTACCTTGTGAAACTGTTACATGTGTTAATAACAGCTCTGAAAAAGTCAGAAACATAGTATGTGTCACTAGAATGCATAGGTAAGATTCTTCCAATTTTCTGTTCCAAATTTTTTTTTTCTTCATGAAATACACCTTGCTTTATCTTTTACCTTGGTTTTTTTTTTTTTTTTCCTTAGAGAGGGCATCATTATGTAGTCTACAATGACCTCCAAAGCTCACGTGATTGTCCTGCTTCACACTCTCAAGTACGGACACTACAGGGGAATGCCACCGTGCCCAGTGTACATAGGCAGAATACAGAAGCTAGTTTTTCAAGCTAATGCCATCCAGAGTAAAGCTGGGAATTGGCTCAATCATTAAGAGCACTGGCTGTTCTTCCAGAGGACCCATGTTCAATTCCCGGTACCCACATGGTGGCTAACAACCAATTGTAACTCCAGTTCCAAAGGATTCAATGTCCTCTTCTGGGCCTCATGCATATGGTGCACAGACATACATGCAGGCAAAATACCCACACACATAGAAAAATAAATAAAAATAAATACAATTTATGAAAAAAATCTCAAGAGTAAAGCTCTATCCTCATCTTTCTTTTTGTTGTGGTTGGTTGGTTGATTGTTTTTCAAGACAGAGTTGAACAGTGTAGCTCTTGTTAGCCCATAACTCACTATATCAATCAGGCTGGCCTTAAACTCACAGACATTTATCTGTGTCTGTGTCTGTGTCTGCCTCTGCCTCTGCCTCTGCCTCTGCCTTCTGGATGCTGGGATTAAATTCATGAGTCATCATATGCCCGGGTTCTTATCTTTCTATAACAAATTTTCTATATTTTTCTATATGTTACTATCTAAATAGCTTTGTAACAATGTAATGACAATAAGAGTTATAAGGAATGGTTCCCAGAGACCTCCACCAAACAATACAGGCATTGCCACTGTTCTCAGATACTTAATAGAACTGGATACTAAGACTCTATGGCTAAAGACAGCACACACTTTAATCACAGGACATAGAGAAATCAAACCGTACTGACCTGGAAACTTCCTCCTTGATAGCTTTCATAGGGCTACAATAATGATTGGCCTGGCAAGATAGACCAATTGGTACGACAGTGGTATGACTACTGAAGGTAAAAACCAATAGCTTTCTAAATGAATGTAAGGCCCACTCCACAAGAAGGAACTCCTATCTAGTACTGAACACCAGTCAATAAGCCATGGCTAGGGAGATCATAGGCCCTACCGGTATTATTTTGCCAAAGGAATGCAGAAATCAAACTACCTTATAAATACTTATCCTTATACCCAAAGACCAGAACAACTCTCACCCAGAGAAGGTCTTTATGCAAAGGGTGGATGGCAGTTATTAGAGGCTCATGACTGGTCGGAGAGAACAAATGACCATGGAGTGCTCAGCCCTACATGGAGTCTATAGGACATCCACTCCAACTCCCTGAAATGCTCAGCAACCATCACAGAAGTGGGCACAGAAAAACCCAAAAGAGCCAGAGGTCTGGAAAGACTGCAAATTGCCGGGCAGTGGTGGTCCACACCTTTATAATTATCAGCTTGGGAACAAGCATTCAAAACGTCAACATGAGGGAGACATTTTAGAGTCAAACAAACAAAACAAACGAAAAACCAACTGCTTACGTTTCCCCTCTTTCTCTTGTTTTAATTAGCATATACTCTCTGTAACATGACTGCTGACCCTTACACTTGTGGGATTCTTGGAGCTGTCCTCCATTAGCATGAACAGCGTCTGTAAGATGGATTTCTCAGGTGATAGTCAGCTATAACTAATAAATCCACCCCTAGAGAGGCAGAAGCAGGCAGATCTCTGAATTCAAGGCCAGCCTGGTCTACAAAGTTTCAAGACAGCCAGGGCTACACAGGGAAATCTCATCATCAAAAACTGTCGTCTGGACATGACAAGGCTATGCACTCATGAATTCACAGCAGCTGTGGTTGTCAGCCTAAGACCTAAACAAGATCAAACCAGTCAACACTAGAGCACTGAGGAGAAAGGGGCTCATGTGGCCCCACCCTTAGCTGAGGAACTTTTGACAGTTGATGGAGATAAGGGTCTCAGTACTCTCAGCAGCATGGCCCATGGTAGGTCACTCATGCTCCAGACACACACATGCTACACACATTGGACTCGGTGGGTTAGGAACACAAAGAAACGAGCAAACAAAGACGTGAATTGGGGAGGGAATTGTCTGGGCAGCGGGGCGTTTCCCAGAGAAGCTGGAGGTGAAAATGAGGGCTTGGTAGATATCATCTAAATAAATACATTGTGTTCTTATAGGAAATTTCCAAATAATATTTATTAAATCATTTTAAATAATAATTTTAAAATAAAAGTAAAAATAAAATTTAAAAGTAAAATAATAATTAGGAAAAACAAAAAGTTATAGGAAAAGTCAGGTATGGAGGCTCACACTTGTAATTCCAGTAACTGGGAGGATTACAAGCAGGTTTGAAACAAGCCTCAGCTAATGAGCAGAATTGTCTCAGAAACTTGAAAACTAAAGTTCACAGGAAGCTCAGTCTTAAAAGTACAGCTAATAAAGGAAGCAAGTACGGTTCCAGAGCCACAGGCAGCGAAGGGCACAAAACACTGTCGTCAATTAGTGTAGGGGACAGATGGCATTTCCACGAGGAACAGCAAGCTACTGTGCATAGGCCACTCTTTACCCCACCAAAAAGATGGCTATGGAACACAGGTGACACAGAACCAAGTAAACAAAGTCACCGAGCACCTCTGGAGCCATTCCCAATGACTGTCAGTCTACTCAAACACCCTGGGTACTCGCTCGCACAAGCTCAGGCCAGCAACAGCCCCTCCAGGGTGGATAACAGCTGCACCAACTGAAACACTTATTCTGTTCACCTCAACACAAAATGGCACTGATGCTGTGATGCTCCTCCAGGTTATGGCTTTTCCTGTAGGATCCTAAGACGTGAACAAAGGTTTTGAGTTTTATCTTCTGTGGCCTGTACATGCTCCATGGAGTAAAGCTTGGCACACATCTCTCACCATTAGTATGTTTGGTAAGAACAAACAGAAAATACAGGGTAGACAATAAGGCTGGTAAAATGGTTGAGGAGGTAAAAGTATTCATGCACACACATACATACACACACACACATATAAAATCAAGCACACATGCACATGCATGCAGTGACTAAGTGTAATATTTTTACTAAATGTAACTTGTTTTTGTTTTTTTTGTTTGTTTTTTGAGACAGGGTTTCTCTGTATAGCCCTGGCTGTCCTGGAACTTACTCTGTAGACCAGGCTGGCCTCAAACTTAGAAGTCCGCCTGCCTCTGCTTCTCAAGTGCTGGGACTAAAGGCGTGTGCCACTACTGCCCAGCTAAATGTAACTTTTTAATTTTTAAATAGACAATAGGTTTCAGTTAACAAAGTTTAAGAAACATTTACAAACTCCCACCCAGCTGGCAAATACTGAAAAGGCCTTTAATTTACTTAACCTTTGCAGTGTCTATATTTTAAACCCCTAAAAAGCACCAACCCCACTTACAAGAATTCATGCCAGGAAATCAATCAGAATAGTGTAGTTTTATGTGGAGTATTCAGGAACGTCCATGCTAACCTTGATAACCAATCAGGAAGACAGTCATCTACATATCCAGCAGTAATATATTCACATCCATGTCAGAAACAGATAAAGGGTTCCCAGGACAGTCAAGAGTGCAGTAACTCAGCCAGACAGAACATGTGGTCACGGGACATGCACCAAATACAAGCAACTATACCTCCCAGAGCAAGGAAAAGATATGGGTTACCTTCTGCAAAATGTATGAATTCTTTTGTTAAGGTTTGAATCCAAAATGTCCTGAAAGATGTGATCAAAGCTGCCTGCCAGCTGATGGGGTTTCTCAGAAGTGAAGACTGGACCACAAGAGCTCTAAGCTCAGTAGAGTATAATCTATTGATGAGTTCATAATTTGATGGCATTATTAGTAGTACATGCTGGCCTAGTTGGAGGAAATACTTCACTTAGGATATTCCCTGGGAGGGTTGTATTCAGTCCCTGTCTCTATGTCCATCCTCCTCTACTTAGCAGATACCATGAGGTCAGCACCTCTGTTCCACCCTCTCACCTGTGTTCTGACACAGCATAGACTCAAAGTGTTTTTCCTACTTCACAGAGGTGGACTAATGACTAAGACGGATTCACCATGGAGTAAGACCTACAAAACTATGAGCCTGAATAAGTTTTCCTCCTTTGCCTCTTCTCAGGTATTTCTCCACAGCAATGAAAGATAATTAAACACTTTTATAGTTAGAAAGCTGTCATCTTTTCAGACCTTGATAAAGCAGGGAATAGCCTCCCTTTGGAGATTTTCCTTCCCATGTGAGGAAGAGGCCTTAGCAAGGCATAGTGGTACATACCTTTAATCTGAGCCTGATTCAACATAGTGAGTTCCAGGACAGCCAGAGCTGCACAGCAAGACTCTGGCCTTGCCAATTCCAGGGGATGAAAGTGTTCCTCTCTTGTCTTGAAGGACCCACACCTCATCACGGGGTCATGCTTTCTAACATAGCATCCCAGGTTGCCAACTGCCCAAAAAAGTACGTCTGTAAAGCTAAGCTACACCTCATTTGAGGTGCCAACCATTATCCAGTCAAAACTTTGCAAGCCATTTTCAACTTTCATCAATTCAGGCGAAGGCAAAATGTTGAAACTTCTAACTTAGGTAACTATGCATATATTTAAAATCACTTCATGGGCTGGAGATAGATATGGCTCAGCGGTTAAGAGCACTGGGTGCTCTTCCAGCATACCCAGGTTCATTTCCCAGCACCCACATGGCAGCATACAACTATCTATAATTCCAGTTTCAAGGGATCCAATACCCTTGCACAGATACATATGCAGGCAAGACACCAATCAGTGCTCATAAAATAGAAATTCAAATAAATAAAATAAAAATCACATCATTACAAATCCTAACGTCTCTCAGAAGTCATAGGTTGCTAAATAAAAATTCCAATAGATGCCTTTAATTCTAGCACTTAGAGCAGAGGTTCTCGACCTTCCTAATGCTTCTAACCTCGTGTTGTGGTGCCCTCAACCATATATTATTTCTTTGCTACTTCATAAATGTCATGTTGCTACTGTTATAAATTATAATGTAAACATCTGATACCCAGGATATCTGATATATGATCCCCGTGAAAGGGTCATTTGCCCTCGACTCATATGTTGGCTTAGAGAAAGCCAGATGTCTGTGAGTTCAAGGCCAACCTGGTCTACACATCGAGTTCCAGGATAGCCCAATACCAAGTGTGGGATACTTCTGCTTGAGTTGTTGGCCAGAGGTATCCCAGAGACCCTAAGAACAACACAAGCTATTGTCTTTGCTTTTCACTGCCCATAAAACTTTGATGGTAAGACACCACACAAAGTGGTGTGTGACGTGGAAAAATTAAGACTGTATTGACCAGGAATTTTCCTCACTGCTGGCCAGCTTCTATATAGTACTAGAAGTTACTATGTAGATTGCTGGGGATTGGTGGGAGAGTCCTCAACAATCTCACCCAGCCTCAAACCCTGTGAACTATAACAATGACCAGAATAGCAAGCTATGCACATAGGTACAATAGTGACATGAATTACTGGTGGAGCCAACTACTTTCTGAGTGGGATTTAAGGCCTAATCCACAAGAGGAAACACATGCCTAGTACTGGAAACCTGGTCAAGAACTGATGGCTAGGGAGCTCACAGGCCCAGAGACAACCCTGCTACTATGACCCTGCTAACTGGACTATCAGACTTTCCGATAGATTCACATCTCTACCCACAGATGGTCCAACTCTCAGACCTCATCAGAGAGGTCTCTTGGTGCAATGGACAGTAGTTAATACAGAAACTCGCAACTGATCAAAGTGCAAAGAAATGTCAATGGCGTGCTCAGCCACAGATGGTGCGCTCTCTCTCTCCCCCTCTCTCTCTCTCTCTCTCTCTCTCTCTCTCTCTCTCTCTCTCTCTCACACACACACACACACACACACACACACACAGAGTGTCTTCTGGACACGACTGGACCACTCCTCTCAAGAACTCACAGTAGCTACAGCTGCCTGCACAAATCAAGCCAGTCAACATTATACCGTGAAGGGGAATGGGGCTCATGAGTACCAGCACCTAACTGAGGAGCTACAGACAGCTGATGGTTCCTAGATGAGGGAAAACCCAGTGTTTTTAAGGGTGTGGACCCTGCTCCATGGATTACCCGATACCCATGAGTATACGGGTAACACATTGGACTCCTCGGGCTTGTTGTTGTTGTTATTTATTTTTTAAAAAGGATACAAAATGTGGGTTGGTAGGTTTTGCATATCAATTTCCTCCCAAATAAAACCATGTATCTCAAGACACGGGGTGTTGGGGCTTGAGAAATGGCTCAGAGGTTAAGAGCACTGACTGTTCTTCAGGAGGACCAAGGGTTCCATTCCCAGAACCCACGAGGTGGATCACAACCATCTGTAACTCTAATTTCATGAGATTCAACACCTTTTGACCTCCACAAGCAATGCGAGAGAGAGAGAGAGAGAGAGAGAGAGAGAGAGAGAAAGAGCGCACACACACACACATATAGTACAAAGACACAGATGCATGCAAAACACCTATACACATAAAATACAAATTGAACAAATCTTGGGTTTTTTTTTTATATAAAAATTATTAAATCTAAAACAAAAAAGGGCATAGAATACTAAAAAGGAAGTAAAACAACAAGATGTTCTAAAGGTGGATATTCCATGTATTCCATAAAACTTTCTTAAGCTCAGGAAGTCCTGAAAGCAACCGGATTCATTAAGGCCCTCCCTTCCCAACCATATACAGGAGCAGCAAGAACTCCTGAGAGATACTGAAGACAAGTTGAGCTGCTTACAGATTGTACAGTTTGCTCCAAGTCTCTTGCGCAGTCAACCACACTGGAGTGGGCTTTGACGATGACGCTTTCACTGAGTCACTTCTACTCCTGTAAGTAACACCTCACCCCGATTCCTCTAAATGATCCCAATAAAATTCACGTGCTTGACCAATTTGGACCTTAGTGGCATCTGTACTTTGAGATGTCATTCCCTATCTGGGGTGAGTCGACATTTTTCAGGCCTCCCCAGGAACAGTGTCGTACAACACTAGAGAGGAGTAGGGAATAAATATGACCAAAATCCAATGTATTAGAGTCTCCAAGAATTTTTTTTTTTAAAAATCTTAACATTCCCAAATTCACAAAACAGTTCATTCAGCCTTTATATGCATCACTGGCATGTCTAAGACATCTCAGGCAGGCTGTGTAGATCCCTTAACTCACCAGAGAAACCTTCTCCTACCTGCATTTTTAACTACATTAACAGGACATTGGTAAGATTTTACCCAGCGAACTACAATATAACTCTGCCTGAGGATTTTATTCCCAAATCCATGTGTGTCCATGATCTCTACAGACATCGGCATAAACTGCTTCCAGGGTGACTCTCAAAAGCTCACAACTGCTGCTGCCTCAGGGGGAACACGACACTACAGAAGGGAAGCCCAGTTAAACTTGTACTAAGTGGTATTTCTATTCAAGGGCCTTATGAGGTATCCCTGTGAGTCCCAAACCAGCACCAGGCTACCCAAGCCCCAGATGCGTATTAAGGAATGCTACAAGCCCTAAACTGACGTCAGGTGACCCCTACAAGTGCCACAAACTAGTGCCAGTCAACTCCACAAGCTCAAAGCAGCATAGAGGGTGATCACTTGTGATTCAAATGTCTTCTATGACCAACCAGAGCTGCCTGTTCCCTCAGAGAGGGCAAAAGGATCTGTGGTGTATAAAGATCTTAAAGAAAATTCATCTGAAAACAGAAATGTAGGCATAAGGTTTTTGTGCACCCTGTAAAGGTTGAACTCCTGTTATTCAAATGCTGACTTCTCTGCCCTCATCTTGTTTCAATCTGGACACAGCACTGTAATGCTTATGTCTAGAATCTCCTACCTCAAGTTTGTGTAAACAATTCTTACCATTTACTCTCTGCCTTGTTAATAAATGCTGATCGCCATATGGCTGGACAGAAGAGAGGGTAGGGCAAAAGCTTCCACCAGCCAAGGGAGCAGAAAGAGAGGGAGCTTGAGGTCAGCCATGAGGAGGAGAGGGTGTGAGAAAAAAACATGAGGAAAAACACCTGAAGCTGAAAGAGCCAGAAAAATAATACACATGTATTTGAGATCATGGCTGCAGGCAGCCAGATTAGCATAGGGGTTATTATAAATCATTTAACTGCCCAGTATAGAGGTGCAGCTCAAAATAAACCTTGGTTTCTCTGTGTAGTTAGTGGGGACTAGCAAAGGTAAGAAACACAGCCACCAGATTAATTCACTGTTAACACTTATATTAAAAATAATTCACTTTACACACACACACACACACACACACACACACACACAAAACATCTAACAGTATGTAAAACAAACAGGCTTATAATGGACAGTCACACCTCAGTCAACAGTCAACAGTCCTGCACGGCCAACAAGACTTACTTGGACACAAGGACAGCAGCTGCATCTCGGGCCTTATCACTGACCACCAAGTAAGACTGCAAGAATTTGACAAATTTCAATTTAGCATTTTTATCTTCATTTTCTAGATTTCCTACAATTATGTATTATTACACAATATTCAAAATTAAATGTAAAATGAATAGTTTCTCTAATCATCTCTTGCCCTTAAAATTCCTTACATATTACTGTCATGCTTAACAAATATTTATATTATTTGTAAAAAAATGAGAATGAATTAGCATAGGGGTTATTAGAAATCATTTAACTGCCCAGTATGGAGATGCAGCTCAAAATAAACCTTAGTTTCTCTGTGTAATTAGTGGGGACTCATCTGACCTCTACATAATGTCACAATCGCAAAGCTGAGGCATCACTGAAAGCAGTAACATCAGTGGAACAAATATAAATATGTACACCAAAAGTTTAATCAACTAAACTCTCATCTCAAGACAAGTGCACAGTTAACGGTAAAGGTTTGTGTGAGCATTGTTACCTCCGCTATTTGCAGGATTCGGTCCATTATGGGTACTCGTGTGTCTCCAGATTGAGTGGGCAGGTTCCCATCAAGGCGTGAGAAATCAAAAGGGATCAAGCAGGTCACAGAGAGCCACAGTAAAAGCATGTAGCGAGTTTCCCACGTCTAAGGAGTTAAATCACAGTCAGAATGAGTCCAATAGAAGACAAAGCTGCTGGGTATGATGGTGCACACCCTGAATCCCTGCAGTCACAAGGCAAGGCCAGCCTGATTCACATAAGTTCCAGACCAGCCAGGGAACATAGTAAAACCTGATCTAAAAAAAGAAAGGGGAGGGGGGATGGGAGGGAGGGAAGAAAAGAAAAAGAAAAAGCAGGCAAGCATTTTGGCATCAACTCACTCAGTTGTAATCCCATTCAGGAGGCTGAGGTATGAGAATTTAAAGTTCAAGGCCAGCCTATACCACATAGTAAGTTCCAAGTTAGCCTGGGCTACATAACAAGAAGTTATCCCAAATAATAATTAAAAAGAGAAAGAGAGATCCAACCATACTTCACTGGCACCCAAGTGGCCTTCCCTCCGACCCAGTGCCTACCACAGGCCCTGAGACATCACCAAGCCCACTGTCATAATAAGCGCAGCTCTGTGCTGTGCTCTGTAAGCCTTTCTGGGCACCATGAACCTGCAGTGGTCTTGGAGACCTAGCACGGTCACACTGAATTAAAAGGCATACTCTTTACTTTATAATGGATAGGTTCTAAAAGAGAATAACTTAAAGTAATATGTGTAGAAGCTAAAGAAGCAGCAGAGGGAAAATTTTAAAACAGCCTAAGATAAAACCAAAGAAAGTTGGAAGACAGAGTTACCAATGCGCAGGGAGCCAGCAGGGAGGCCTGGGGAGGACTCACCTCATGGTCTTTAGGGTTCTGACCTGTGAACATATCTAACACAGGCTGAACATTAGCTACTTCATGAGGAAACAGACGCAGAAATACTTTATATCCACGAACCTGCCAATAAAAAGACATAAGAATACACAGAACATGGAGTGCACTATATAATTAGAATACAGAACGAGCAGTAAAACTACCTTGATACCTTCATCAAAACCCATCCTCTATGCCCCACAATGACTGAGGAGATCCCGTCACAGTGCAGTGACACAACTCAGCAAGACCAAAGGGACAAGAGAGCTATCTTTCTCTTATTTATTCATGAAATATATTCTGTCCTAGTTTGGCCAACAAGTCGCACTGTGTGCATCAGAATATCAGTATGCTACAAACTGCTTCTACCCTGTCCAGAGATTTCTCTCTGATGTTTATGAAAACGAAGTCCCTATGCACCTCAGATGGCCCCACTAACTCTTATATAAAACAAGCTGCATTCTATCAACAGCCAAAAACCTCACCCTGTTACACAAAAGAAAGCTAAAACATGTTCCCTGAGACTCACAAACTATACAGAGTCACTCCCAAATCTCTAAGTCTGGAGAAAGCAGACCATCAAATGTTTCTCCTCAGAGGAGAAGTATAAGATTCACCAGTAAATTCATCCTCACACTATAGCTTAAGCACTTCTATTGCTGGGTATGGTGGCTCATGCCTTTAATCCCAAAACAGGCACAGGTAGGTTGATCTCTGGGAGTTTAAGGCCAGCCTGGTCTACAGAGTGAGTTCCAGGACAGTCAGAGCTACATAGTGAGACCCTGTTTAGAAAAAAGAAGAAGAAGAGGAGGAAGAGGAGGAGGAGGAAGAAGAGGAGGAAGAGGCAGAGGAGGAGATGAGGAGGAAGAAGGGGAGGAGGAGGGAAAGGAGGAAGAAGGGAAGGAGAAAGAAGAAGGGAGGGAAGGAAGTGGAGAGGAGGGGAGGAGAAAGAGGGAAAGAGGAAAAGGAGGAGGAAGGGAAGAGGAGAAGAAGAGGAGGAGGGGAGGTTGAAGAGGAGGAGGGGAAGAAGAAGGGGAGAAGGAGGAAGAGGAGAAGCAGGAGGAGAAGAAGCAGCAGCAGCGACAACACTTCCATCCCCATCAAAGCTCTTTGCTTTTTCCTTATAAGAAACCTTTTGTTCTAACCAAGGACCCCAAGATCACTAAGACCCGAGACCCAACACAGGCTAAAAACAAAATGA
This sequence comes from Mastomys natalensis, assembly GCA_021653895.1. NCBI lineage: Eukaryota > Metazoa > Chordata > Mammalia > Rodentia > Muridae > Mastomys > Mastomys natalensis. The sequence goes on along the minus strand of JAJTUV010000221.1, from coordinate 1,835,534 downwards.
AAACCCACAACTTGTGCTGAAGAACCGTGTTCCCCCAAGAAATAACACGTCTAGAGCAATTAACTTCTAGAGCAATCAGATGAGGAAAGTGTCTGTCTACTCTATGGCACTATACAAACGTTACCTTGGTGATGATATAAAGAAACTTAAAAGCCAGATGCACAAGGTCAGGCAGAGATGTCTCGTCCTGTATGAGGTCCAACAGTGAGTTCATCATCCACTCTAGGGAAAAACAGATATGAAAGCCATCTCTGAAAAAAATATATTCACCTTAACACACGTTCTCATTTTCTTTTCGTTTTTCAAGACAGGGTTTCTGTGTGTAGCCCTGGCTGTCCTGGAACTCACTCTGTAGACCTGGCTGGCCTTGAACACAGAAATCCACCTGCCTCTGCCTCCCAAGTGCTGGGATTAAAGGCATGTGCCACCACTGCCTGGCAACGTTCTCATTTTTAATACAGGGAAATTACCTAAAATCAGTATCTGACACCATGTTTTACAGATGATGCCTGTTAAAACTGCTCTGATTTACTGACAGGCTGGGTTGAACTAATGCAGTAAGACAGGAAAAAGAGGGTCATGCAGGGTACAGCTTTCTCCTGGCCATTCATAGGCTATGTTCAGAACCCAGTACAGGAAGAGGTCAAAGGAGAGCACAGAGAGGGAGAGGAGAGAGATCAACAAGGCTGTTAGCCATTCAATACAAGAGCTTCCGCCACACCCAACTGAATATCCCACTGGCCTCCCTGCCAATCCAATGCCCAAGAGACCCTCATATACTATCAACCACATCTCCACCACTAACAAGACTCTGTGCTGTGTCCTATAAGCCTTCCTAGGGCACCATGGACCTGAGGTGGTATTAGGTAGCTAGCACAGTCACCCTGAGTTAAAAGGTATACTCTTTGCTTTATGAAGGACATATTTTAAAGGATAAATACACAGAGATTTAGATTTCCTCATTTTTTATTTCTCTTTGTTTTGTTTTGTGGGTTTTGGTTTGGTTTGGGTTGTTTTGGTTTTTGGTTGTTTGGTTAGGGTTTTTGTTTGTTGAGACACGTGCTTGGACTAAAGGGCGCACCCCTATGCCCAGCCTCAGTGTTTATGTCTTTAAGAAACATCTGAGCATTTGAGGATAAGATTGAGAAATAGCTCAGCTCATCAGTTAGGAGCACTTACTGCTCTTGCTCAAGACCAGGGTTTGGTTCCCCTGTAACTCCAGCTCCAAGGCTTCAAGCCCCCATGCACATACCCACACACATACACACAAAATTAAAAATAAAATCTTCCAAAAAAAAAAAAAAAACTGAGGGGCTGAAAAGGTGAGTCAGCAGTTTAGAGTACGGCCTGATGCTCTTCCAAAGGATCAGGGTTTGATTCCCATCACCAACATGGTGGCTCAAAGCATCTGAAACTGCAGTTGCAAGGGCGCCAATGCCCTCTTCTGACTTCTGCAGGCACTGTACACATGGCACACAGACATACTTGCAAGCAAAACTCCCATACACATAAAATAAAAGTAAATCTTTTATTTAAAAAACTGAGTGTTTAAGGCAAAATTTGTAACAAATATGAATGTAAGTGCTGTGACAGAGGTAACAAGGTGGCACAGAAAACAGGAGGAAGAAAATAAAGAATCTTCTCTCAAAGCTTCTGCACCATGCATGAAATGTACATTATCTGAGGGTAGACTGTAGTGAGTTCAGGGTACATACGATAAATCCTGAAGGAAAAAAAAACAAAACCTACTGAGCATATAGTGAAGATAATACAGAATACCAAGCCAGCGACAGATGTCTTTTGATCCCAGCACTCAGAGGCAGAGGCAAATGAACACCAAAAACTATTAAATTAATATAAAATAATGAAGTTTTTAAAAAGAAAGGAAGGAAGAAAGAAAGAAACCAAAAAAGGAAACAGGACAGAAAAAAAGCAAGTCTCAATAGAGTTGACTAAACCTAGCTATGCTGACAGCATTACCAAATGAAAATAACCTCCTAGCTATTAAAAGACAAGGACCAACAGGCTGAATCCAGACAAAAAGAAGACAAACGTAGAGAATTTGCCATCCTGAGAGACTTAAGAGAAAATATTACAAAACCTAGAGGACATTTCTCATTAGAAAAATCAACTCATTATGAAGACTAACCAGTTCAGTTACTGATACAAATGCCAGAATCCCCCAAAGGAAAGCAAAAACTGCAAGCAGAGACAGGACCAAGTAAACAGAAAATCAGTAAGGACACCAACAGCACCATCACACACCTTATTCCATAGTGTAACAGACTCATTCGAACACACACAGGACACTCACCAAGACAGATCATGTGCTGTGTCACCAGTCTCAATAGAAAAGAGTATAATGTGAACCTAACAAATGCAAAGTAAGACCACAGTGGGATAAGACTACTTGCTCACTAAAATCAGAAACACTGACCAGAGAGGCTACAAAGTAACAGGAGATCCTCAAACCTTGGTGAGGATGCATAACAACTCAACTTTTACAGAACAATATGACATTCTATTACAAGATACATGTTTACTATACAGCCCAGAAATCCCATTCTTAAGAGAGTCATCTAAGAAAAATTAAAACATATTCACCCAAAGATGTACATACATGCAGATTTAAAGCAGTATCATTCATAATAGCCAAATTAGAATCTCATAAAAAACATCTCCTCTATATGAATCTGTGTACAAAGCTCCAAGGAGATCTGTCAGGTCTGGAGCGTGAAAAAACAATGAAGTTCATCTGCACTAATGAAAGGATTAGAAAATAGCAAAATAAACAGCTGTGGCGCCAGAGAAAATACACCATAAAGCAGCAAACAAGAACAAATGATATGGGGACAAATGAAACAGAACTGAAGGTCTAAAATCCAAAGCTTTCATATATAAGTACTGAATACAGTATATAAGTACTGAATACAGACGTAAAATGGTATTTCAGGGCTGGAGAGATGGCTCAGTGGTTAAGAGCACTGACTGCTCTTCCAGAAGTCCTGAGTTCAATTCCAGCAACCACAGGGTGGCTCACAACCATCTGTAATGGTGGTCTGATGCCCTCTTCTGGTGTCTCTGAAGAGAGCAATGGTGAATGAATACATACATACATACATACATACATACATACATACATCTTTAAAAACAAAAAGAAAGAAAGAAAAAGAGGTTTGCCGCTCTTGCAGAGGACCTAAGTTTGGTTCCCAGAACCCATGCTGAACAGCTAACAACTGCCTGAAACTCCAAGAATTCTGACACATGCACATATACATAAAAATAGAAATTACATTTAAAAACTGTATTCCAAACAGGGAGAAGGGTTACTAGATCACTCAATTAATAAACAAGCCTTACATAATCAATTAAGAATTAGATTCTGAGTTTACTATAAAGATCAAACACAACAGAGGATGAATTGGTGGCAGAGGCCTATAATCTAAACACTAGGCTGAGGCAGGTAAAATTGTAATTTTAACACCAATCTAGATTATATAGTGAAACCCTGTCTCAGAAACAAAGAAAAGGAAGAGACTGATAACATTCAAACTCAAATATATTAAACCTCAATGGCTAACACACCACATATAACCCTGAAAGGCAAAAAGTGGAGGCATAAAATGTGTCACACAGAGAAAAGGATCATCTGTTTCAAAAAGGGACTTATTTCTATTTCCCAGAAGATAATGAACAATAACTGTTATTAAGCACTGGCTGGAACACAGTAAGCATCACACTCTGCCCCACAGCAGGGAGATTCTGGCAATGTGGGCAGGTCAACGCTGTCACCTGAAGAGGTCAAACAGCACCTTCCACTCCTTGGACATCTGTTACATGGGACAACCAGGAATCCAAAACTATCGGATAAGGCCCAGGACACCTACTATTCTGCCACCCTCTGCATAGCCAATCCTTCAGCCTGACATCAACCGCTTGCCTGCAACCGGTCCCTCTGAAGACCCATCTTTAAGAGGCTAAGGGGAGGAGGAGATGTATAAATTCTGCCAGCAACCTTACCAACTGTGTGGCATGGAACAACTTACTTAACCTTTCAGACTTGTACTTCAATGTCCCCATTTGTATTGTGTAGCTTATGATAACAGACCTTACAGAGGGACTGTGAGGTTACAACAATGATTAAATTGGTTGGATTCTCCCGGAAAGAAAGAAAAAAGGGAAAAAATTCAGAATGGGACTGAAAAAAAATTACCAAGAGTACTTGAAGTCAGCCTGAGCTACAAACTTCCATGAATTCAAGGCCAGCCAGGGCTACACTGCAAGACTCTGTCTCAAAACAGAAAAAGAGAAAAGCCAAACAGAAATGTAATTAATATGAAATAGGTTCAACTACCACAAAAGCAATGAGAAGCAAACAAAAGTCACTCTCTGCTGCTAAAATTTCTTCCTAAGGGTAAATGTAAGCACTCTTGGATTAGCTAAGAAGATTAAAAATAGATTAATACTGCTCGGTTATTGTGCCTTAAAGCTGGTAAATAAATAAAACAGTTCTGTCTCAGTTTGGGAGTTAGCTGGGTTAAGAAAAAAATGTCAACACCTTATAAAAATGACCCTAACATAGATGGGATTCTCCCTCCCCTAGTCTTGTCTGGCAAACACACACATACAATATCATATATAGAGAGAGAGAGTGTGAGAAATAAAACAGTGGTTCTCAATCTTCCTAATGCTGTGACTCTCAATTCCTCATGTTATGGTGATCCCCCCACATACCATAAAATTATTTCATGGCTACTCCATAACTGTAATTTTACTACTGTTATAAATAAATATAAATATCTGATATGTAGGATATCCGATATGTGACCCCCTGTGGGGACACAACCCACAGGTTGAAACCTAAAGACTAGGCTCTTCCCAAAACACCTGCAACTAGGCAGAGTTGCATACAACAAGTGGTAGAGAGCCGAGTTACTCAGGTGAGGGTCTCGTGATCCTTCTTGCTGCCATAGGAGGGGGATTAAATAGTCAACAGGCTCAGCGGGAATAATCAGTGTGCACAGCTGAACTCCACAGAGGGAAGCTGTTTGGCTCAGAGAATAAATAGTCCTGTGCAACACTCTATACTAATGTACTAAAATCAAGTTTTAGTGTCTCTATCTACAAAATGGAGACAGCAGATGACCTCATCAACTGTTGTGCAGGTAAAATGGGAACCTTTGTAAAGCCATGACCCTGCAATAACAATTACCAGGAAGATGACAACTGTTCACAACATAACAGACTAAAACACACATAAGAAGAAAGAGATGGGTTTCTTTAATAAGCAACAAGCAAAAGTAGCTTAGACACACCTGCACACAATCTAGATTGATCGCTGAACTTCAAGCTATTCATTATTACCACAGGTCCATAAAACCTAAAAAAAAAAAAGACAAAGCTCTAGGACACTTCATCTGATACCGCACACGGGTGCCGGCAGTGCACACGGGTGCCAGCAGTACACACAGCCTTCACGATCGTCTGATATCAACCATCAAAATCCACCAGTTCTATGCTTACCAAGGTGTGGGTCCAGGAGTGGGCTGCTCCTGGTATTTGTCCATAATTACTAAAAGGAAAATAACATGAAAATCAAATCAGGTGAGCCTTAGAAACTCATTCTATTGCCACTCAGTAACTCTAATGGGACAGCTAGTGTCTTCCTATCCTTGTAACGCCAGGGACACACCTGACTTCCTGCTGACAGATGCTACACAGCTGTCCAACATCTATCTGTCAGGTTCCTGAGGACCAGTGTGACCACACCTTCCCTCGAATCCTCTTCTCACACACCTCTGAGGCTCCATCTTCACTCTCTACAACTCCACCTCCCCTCCTTGTTAACCCTCTTCCACTTCTTCAGTCCCCCCTAGACCCTGCTAAGTATGATGCCCTCCCATTCCAACAATCTTCAAACCAATAACTGTACAACCTCTCCAACCCTGGATACCTGGCAAATTAATCTGTTTCTACCCAATTCAATGGTCTCTCTGCCTCTGCAATTCTCACCTGCCACTTCGGATTCCCTCCACAAAGCCACCACCCTGTCTTTCCCCAAAACTAGAACGCCATCCAAACCAAAAAAAAAAGCATTATGGAGAGAATTTTTTTAGCTAAGGAATCCACAAAGATGATTTTGTTCAAGTACAAAACTCTAATTATCAAAGGGCTCACTGGGACATTGTCCTAGTATGTTTTCCGTTGCTGCGATAAAACTGGCCAAAACCAACTTGAGGAAGAAAGGATTTATTTGGCTTTCACAGCCCATCACTGGGGAAAATGTAGGGACAAAATAAAGCAAATAGAGGCAGAAACTACGGAGGAGTGTTGCTTGCTTGCTTGCTCCCAGGCTCAAGCTCAGCTGTCTTTCTATATGGCCCAGACCCACAGGACAGAGTACACAACCCACAGTGGGCTGGGCCGTCCTTCATCGATTAGTAATTAAGGAAATGCCGCAAAGACATGCCTAATAAGCCAATCTGATGGTGTCAATTACTCGATATTTCTTCCGAGGTATGTCTACGTTTGTGTAAGGTTGACAAAAACTATGACAGTATCCATTACAAATGACTATAAAGGCCTACTTAAACTTGGGGGATTTACAACCACCAAAGGAATCTAATGGCACTGTCCACTCTCCTGCCCTGCCTGAAGCGGAGATCCTAGATAGACCTGGCACTTGAGTGTGCAGAGTCCTGGCCTCATAGAGGAGCCCCATAGGGGCACAAACCCCATGCCAGACCACTCCTTTTGCTTGCCACGAGCGCTCGTAGGTGGCAGGTTCGTCCTCAGCAATTCTGTTCGTTCCCTCCCTATCCACAGAGATGCCCCAAGTATGCTTTGCTCAGTTCCTGGACACGGCAGGGCAGGCATGAGGTATGACTCCCCAAGTCCCTTCCTCCCAGATGCTCAAGCTAGAAACTCGGGGCCCCGCCCGCACCGCGGAACCGCTCCTCTGCCACCTCCCGGGCCGCGCGCTCGCCGTGCACCGCCGGCAAGCTGCGGAGCAGCTCGCGGGTCTCCGCACTCTCGCCGAACGCTTCCAGAGCGGAGGCGCGGACAAGCGCATCATCCTCCACCTCCTCCTCCTCCGCGGCGCTCGCAGCCGGCTCAGTGCTCAGTACCATCCTGCCAGGAGCTTCCGTAAGAACCCTACCGGCAACCGGGAAGAAAGGAGATGCAGCACGAGAGCGGCCAGCCCCGCCCCGAGACCTTCGACCCTCAACTACGGAGCGCGCAAGCCGTCAAAATAGCTCGCGCGAAGTCGGCTCAGCATGCAAATAACATTTGCGAGAGTAAAGGGCAACACCTAGAAAACTAAGCCTCCAATGACTACAACCTCAACAGGGAGTGGGTGGAGCCCAAAAGAGGTGGGGCCAAGGAGGGTGTGGCCGGAGGAGTGAGTCAGTCCGATTCTTACCAGGAGTTGGGCAAAGAATGGATTCGCGTGTTGGAAGCCTTCTGGAGTTTGAGTGTGTGGACAATGAGGTTAAGGAAAGAATGGAGTTTGAAACTGGGGGCGGGAACCTGGAAGGTTTTGAGCTAGTGTGGACAGTGCAGGAAAGCCGAACTGGTAGAAAGAGTCAGAATGGAGGGGCGGTATATGAACTCGGGAGGAGTGGGTTTTGAGTGTGGGGGCAAGAAAGAATGGGGCAACGATGTCTGAGCGCCTGCAGGAGTGTGTATGTGGAGGGGTGCTTTAAGCGTGTAGGAGGAAATAGGGTATTGCTCCAGGATGAAGGCTTTTGCCATGACTTCTCAAACATCAGCACCATCATGCCCACCCAAAGCAGTCCTGACAAAAGGCGTGGGCTGCACACTGCTGACCCTGCGTTCACCATGCAAAGTCTCCTTCACTGAGCCTCAGGAGTTGACTGTAACAGGAGGCCCCCAAACCTTAGCACAGCGGACTCCACAATGAAAGTGCCATTCAGGCTGTAAAACTCAGCCTGTAGACTACACCCGCCAGGCAAATTGAAAACAAAGACGACCCTTTAAAGTCCATCAGTCCGGAAAAGTCTCTGAATGTGCTAACTTTGCTTTTTGGCTTCTCTAGTTCTGCTCCTGGCTAACTGTTGTTGATAACTGAAGTATGTCAACCCAGAACGTATTTTTTGTAGTTAAAAGTTCACCCTGAGAAGGCTCGTTGTTATCCTGGGATCCGGAATACCTAGTGTAGTCACTGGCCAGCTAATAAAGACTTTCTATTGGCTTAATCTATATCAGAGCAGTCTTCTCAGATATGTTGTGGAGTAACAATTTTTGTCCTCACATAGTGGAAGAAGAGAACCACAAATTGTACTCTGACCTATACACACATATTTGAGCACATGAGTACACAAAATAATATCTACAAAAAAAAAAAAAATAGAAAAAAGTGAGGTGCTTGAGAGGGTCTGGTAGTAGTTGCACTGAATGACCAGAGCCACGAGAGCATGGCCCTTCCTTCCCTACTCAACTGTGGTACCTGGGGCTTCAGCTGCTGAGGTGGGAGCTCGCCAGGAACAGTGATACTGTGGTCTCAGCCTGTGCTACATATGTAGCTCCCTGGAACTTGCTGCACTGCTATAACCTCACGACCTCTTGATGAATTTGTCGGAGGCCGACTCAAAATTAGCCCAGTTAGGGATCCAGTTTGACTTTTTATTAGGTCCAGCCTCTACTACCTGAGCAGCTTCCTCATCATTCCCAGAGATGGGCTTCTATACTCCCGCCCAAAGTGGTTCCAGTGGTTTAGATAGTTAAAGAGCTGGTACAGCAGCAGGCGCTTGTCAAACCCAGGAGCCTTTGGGATCTTCTGATGGTAGGCAGTGAAGAAGGATCTGGGAAACCCTCCAAACATCGATGCAATTGCCAATTCAAACTCAGAATGGCCATAGAAGGAGGCTGGATCATAAATAATGGGACCCTGGTCATCCTCAGCCACATTTCCAGACCAGAGGTCTCCATGGAGCAAGGCAGGGACAATCTCTATACCAGAAAACAGTTCCGGTATCTTCACCTAGAAGAGAAATTATTGCAAACGTGAGACTTGAAGATTCATGGGCTCATTATCCAGTGCTTGGAGCCATGGATGCATTCAGAGTCCAACCGAATAATCTACTAGGCTCAGTGAAGAAGCTCACCTAAATCCTGACTGTAACTTTGTCTAGCATTCTGGTCACTACCAAATGAGTCTAAAAGCTTTACAGAAAACCTCAGAGTTGTTTGGGTTTTATGCTGTAGAATGTGAACTAGTTTGGTACCTACCCTCTAAACTGTGTTTTTTATGTTATTATACATGTGTACCTGCACCTCTTCTAGTAAATAACATTTCTTTGATGCATGTTCACCTTAGACCAGTGGTTCTCAACCTTCCTAATGCTTTGATCCTTTAATACAGTTCCTCATGTTGTGGTGATCTCCAACCATAAACTTATTTTGTTGCTACTTCATAACTGTAATTTTGGTACTATTATGTATTGTAATGTAAATATATGATATGCAGGATATCTGATATTTGTCTCCTGTGAAAGTGTCCTTTGACTTCCCTGCCACCAAGGGATCACAACCCACAGGTTGAGAACCACTACCCAGACTGAGATGAAGTGTGTTTCTAATATTCTGGAGTTCTATTTTGAAACAGATGATGCAAGAACAGAAATCTTCATTAAGGGTCTTTGGCACACTGGAGTCTTTGGCAAAGGGGAAAATGAGGGTAAGGGTGGACAAGTGAAATGATTGACGTCAGAAGCCAGAGATCTGTCTCATCCCTCCCCCCACCTACAGGATAAGAAGGTGGTGGCTGATATCCCTACAACTTGACCAGCCCTCCCTAACATCAGTTTTTCCTATTCTGACTCAGTCCTAAGAGGCCCCCACATGCATGTTGTAGGCTCCTAAGAGACAGCCTCTTCCCAGAGAAATAAGCACTGTGCTCACCTGTAGCCTTGACCACAGTTCTTGTGTCTCTCGGTCAGCATAGTCCTTTTCAATGAGATCCAATTGAGCTTGGAGTCGATGTCGAGTGAAAAAGGTTGGCCAGTCATCCTGCCATTCATTCACCTGAGCAACAAGAGGAGAGGCCATGTGACTCATGGCTCCAGAACAGCTTTAGCGACCACTAAAAACACAGCAAACAGCAGTGAACGGACTGAAAATACAAGTAGAATCATGAAGCAGTTAACCCAAAAGAAGAGATGCCGTGTCCAAAGCATTGAATTGGGGGCTTGCTTACAGTTCCAGAGCTCTTGTCCATTATCTTTGTGGTGGGGAACATGGTGGAATGCACAATTCTGGAGAGGAAGCTGAGAGCTACATCTTGATCCACAGGCCACAAGAGAGACAGACTGGACCTGGCAGGAGCTTTTGAAACTTCGAAGCCCACTCGCAGTGACATAGTTCTTCCAATTGCCTCCCAATCCTTCTAATCTTTTCTTTTTTTTTTTTTTTTTTTTCTTTTTTTTGGTTTTTCGAGACAGGGTTTCTCTGTATAGCCTTGGCTGTCCTGGAACTCACTCTGTAGACCAGGCTGGCCTCGAACTCAGAAATCTGCCTGCCTCTGCCTCCCAAGTGCTGGGATTAAAGGCGTGCGCCACCACCGCCCGGCCCTTCTAATCTTTTCAAACAATTTCACTCCCTAAGCATTCAAATATTGAGCATATGGCAGCCATTATTCAGACCACTACAAGGGATAAAAGGAACTAGAAAAAAAAATGTAAAACAAATACTCAAACCTAACCCAAACACAATAAACACATAAGTGCAAAGAGTCAGAAACAAATGCTGTAGTTATATGACAGAGATTGGGCTAGAACTACCTCAAGAAGGGTGGAATGCCTAGTCTGTATGAGTTCCAAGTTCAATACAGAGAGAGAGAGAGAGAGAAAGTGACAGAGATAAACAGATTGGAACAACAAAACAAGACCCTAGAAACTGGAGAGGTGATTCACCAATTAAGAACACCTGCTGCTCTTCAAGAGGCTCTGGTGTAGGTTCCTAGCACAAACACAGTTGCTCACAATCATTGGTAACTTCAGTTCCTGGGAGATTCAATGCCCTCTGCTGGTCTTTGTGAGCACTGCATGCTGGTCTTTGTGAGCACTGCATGCACATCATCCATATATATATGTGTGTGTGTGTGTGTGTGTGTGTGTGTGTGTGTATGTATGTATATACACACACACACTCATACACATAAAATTTTTAAATCTTTAAAACAATAAGTTATCTTCATATAAGTCAGGTTATACACAAAAACAGAAATACAATAAAAGGATAGAGAACATATACAGTTGCTCACAATAGTCAAAGGACTAATACAAAAAGAAAAACGAGCAGATCCATGCTAGACAACACTTACGGCAGAGCAAAGACTACCATCAAATACAAAGAAAATTTGTTTCATACTGAAAAGGTGGTCAAGTAATAAACAAGATCTACTAGTCCTGTTGGGGGTGGGGGTGGGGTATTGTTATTGTTGTTTAGGGTTTTACCTTGTATCCCAGGCTGGCTTTGAACTCCTGTCTCTGACTCAAGATGCAAGGATTACAGGTATGTGCCACCACCCTCTGTGATGCCCCTAAATTCTAACTCTGCAACAGAGCCTTAAATACATGAAAAGAAGACTTCTGGAACTGTAAGGAGAAATAGATGAATCCTCACTCACAGCCTGATAAGGTCTTAATTATGTCTTCATCCTAAAACCTGTATGTTGAAGGTGACTGTTTTCAGAAATAAGGCTTTCAGCTTTTGGGAGATTGAGGTGACGGGAGGGGGGGTGGATTTTGAATTCAAGGTCAGTCTGGACATAATGCTTTTAGGAAGAAGTCAGGGTTAAATGGCATAAATGTGAGGTCATAATATGGCAAGACTAGAAGTCCTATAAAAAGAGGACAAGTGTGGTGACAATGCCTTTAATACTAAAACTCAAGAGGCAGAGGCAGGCAGATCTCTGTAGTGAAATTTTTGGCTTCTTTTAAAACACAGTTATGTTATGTGACTATGTTTCTGTTTTAATCCCAGGTGTGGGATTTGGGTTGCTTCAGTTTGTCCACAGCTGTTAACTCTGATTGTCTTCTGCTCTAGGAGGGGCTTGATCTTTGCCAACTGCAGATAGTTTAATTCTGGGGAACTCTGGAGTGGGTATAAATGCTAAAGCTCAAAAGAGACAGAGGCACTCTGAAAAGGGAGGAGGAGGAAGAGGAAGAAGAGGAGGAGGAAGAGGAAGAGGAGGAGGAAGAAAAAGGAGGAGGAAATGATGGTGATAGTGATGATGGTGGAGGAAGTGGAGTAGTGGAAGCTGTTGCTGCTACTGCTGCTGCTTCCCTCTGCTGCTCCTGGTTGCTGCTGTTGTTGCAGTTTGACAAGGTGGAGACATCCTGAAGACAAAGATTGGACTGTCCCCAAGAAACTCAATGCCCCTTAATTAGCAAGAAGTAGTAAAAAGAGGTCGATGTCCCCTTTCTCCTCTAAACTTCTTTCTCTCTTACCTAGTTTTGGGAGGTTGAAAGTTATTAGGGTGGAATAAGGGTTGGAAAGAAGGGTGATAAAAGAACCCAATAAAATAGTAATACATACATGTGTGTGTCAACAGAGCTCCATAAATTTGAGGCTAGCCTGGTCTACATATTGAGTTCCAGGCCAACAAAGACTACAGAAAGAGACCGAAGGAAAGAAGGAAGGAAGGAAGGAAGGAAGGAAGGAAGGAAGGAAGGAAGGAAGGAAGGAAGGAAGGAAGGAAGGAAGGAAGGAAAAATAAAATACAAACATATACTCTCACCCACATACAAAGCAACCAAAGCTTGGTAGATTTAGCAATGTTTCAAAATACAAGCTATTATATAAAAATCATTTTTTTTTAATGGAGGCTGTAACTCAGATGTAGATTAGTTGCTAAGCACAATAGACTTGCTACGTGACAGAAGCCATCTAGGAAAGGCTACAGCAAGTGAGTTTACTGGAGATAGCCCACCACTTTGCATGGCTTCAATAGGTGCACTCTGGAGAGGTACAGCCCCAGAGACTTCATCCCAGTATTGCTTCTCACTGCTGATATGCCTTTCCTGCCATTACTACATAGCATAATGGTTCCTGGGCATCAGCCCACCCTACTGGGCGAATTTCCTGCAGATCAATATGAAGATGAACTTTCATGAATTAATGCTGTTTAGATGAATTACTTTATAACATTTTGATTTGATTCAAATAATTTTTAGAAGAAAGTTTAAGGAGATGGTTTTTGTTGTTTTGCCAGAAAGATGTAATAAAATTAGAATCAAAATAGAATGTGACCCTTCCTCATAGAATAGTAAGTTAAGGCTGCATAATAAGGAATATTATGAGCTTTCATAAATTGCACTAAGAAGAGAAATAGGCTTGGGATAGATTGGCGATCAAGGAAAAACATTCCTTCTAGGTCAGGTCCAAGGATGAGGTCTTAGGTGTGCACTATGATAAAACAAGGCCATGTGAAACTGTTGCTTTGAACTTATAATGAGCTTATAGAATGAAACATTGTTTTGAACTTACTATCAACATCCTTCTGTAACTCTCCTTTTGTGTAACATTTTATCTATAAGGTAACTTTATAAAGAACTTTTGTCTAAGAAGGTATGAATTGCCAGAGAGAAGAAATAAAACGTGGCTTTTGGGGCTCTGCTCCATCCATCAAATATATAAATGTATATCTCTCCGTCTGTCTATTTGTATAAATACTTAAGAGTTAAATGAAATCATAGTTTCTCACTGGGCATTCTTGCTGGCCCCAGATAATTAAGTTTTGTTCCATCAGTAGTAGTGAACCAATAAATTGTCTGCCAATATCAATGGGAGTTGGAGGACTGCTGGCTGCTATTGCCATGACCACAATTGCCAATGCCGTACCCCCTTTCACTGCCTGCCTTGGTTAACCTTGTGAGGCCAAACCTGGCCTTTGACAGCTAAGCATGTACAGGCTCAGAGTACCATACCCACAATAAAGGGAGGGGAGAGTGGTTTTGTGTGTGTGTGTGTGTGTGTGTGTGTGTGTGTCTATGTGCCCATGAATGCGCGCAAACACACATGCATACACACATAAAGGCCAGAGGTTGGCGTAAAATCCTCCTTCGTTGCTCTCTATTGTGTATATGTATATGTGTGTAAACATGTGCACACAGTTGTACATGCATGTGGGTGCATATGGAAGAGGAAGACTAACGTCCTTTACCTTCCTCTACTGCTTTGCACCTTATTCTTCTGTGAGACAGGATTTCTAGCCTGTAAGGCCAGTGAGCATGTGGGATCCTCCTGTCTCAGCCCCCTCTTCTAGCACAATAGTTACAGATGCACAGCATCTCTAGGGTGGATCGGTGACATCGCCTAGTTCACTGCCCACTGTGGCAACTGGTAAGCTGAGTCAGACAAAATGCTTGGGATGTGGCTTAGTTCTTAGCAGGAAATAGAACCCATGAATTCCCCAGCCAACTGGACTGGTGCTTCCAACAGAACTGAATTCTTAAGAGTCTAAGTAGTCCACCTTCTGTTTCCCACCATGACTGCAATACCCTCAAGGGCCCACTCAGCCCAGCTAGGGACTAGGATGCCTCACAGCTTGGGGATGGTTGGAGGCATTATGTAAAGAACGATTTTGTTGTTACTCAAAGTAGGTAGACCAGGACTCTGATTTCCTTCTGATCAGTTAGTTGCCTCAGGATGTCAGAGTCTGAGGGGACCTCAGAGACCCTCCATTTCTCATCAACTCCATTTTTTTATCTATTTCATATACAAGTTCTAGAGAGTATTTCATTTCTTAACTCATGAATATTTGAGAAAAACACTATGCTTCATTAGCCAAATCTTTAAAGACCACCGCCATGAGAAGCCCTTAAATTCAACATGTAACTCAAGTCAACAAGCCATGCTTGTCTATGGTAGCGGAGGCCATGCTAGTTCAGGAAGGTTGTGAATTCTGGTCCAAATCTGGTCCAACCATACAGTGAAATATTACTCTACCACAAAAAAAATATGCTACATGTAGATTAACCTCAGTAAAAGAGGCTGGACACAGGTCACATGTTGTTATAATGTCACCAACATAAAGTGTCCGGAACAGGCAAAACCACAGAGATGGTCAGTAGATTTGTGATTGCCAGGGGCTAAGGAAAGGGGAGTAACTGCTAATAGGAGTTACCTTTGGTGATGAAAATATTCTGGAATGAAACCTAATAATAAATCTATAGCCATATCATCTGAACACACTTGACCTTAAAGGCTAAGCAATCAGGTCTGGTTAGAACTTGGCTACAAGACAGTGGTGATATTTGCATTAACACTATGCTTGTACTAAAAACCATTGGATGGTACACTTTAAAATGGAGAGTGTTGTGTTACGTGAATTACATCTCAATTATATCTCAATAAGACAGCCCTGGAAGAGAACCTGCAAGATAAGGGCTGGATCCTTAGCTTTGTCCAGTCTACACTCTTCAGATTCTTAAACCGGCCAGGTTCCCTCCCACACCATGGCCTTTGCATCACTCTTGTGCCCACCTGGAACGCTGACCAGTGGACTGCAGTGTTTACTCCCTCCAAGCTTGGCTCAAATAGCCTTCCCATCAGCTCTCCGTCCTAAGTGCCACAGCCTGCACTCTACCTTCAGAAACAACAGTTGAGGGTGCTGGTGTCTGGAGAACTGGCAGTCTGTGGCACACAAGGGGTCAGTGGCCAGCACCAGAGCTTCAGGAATGATCATCACTCAACAGGGATGTCCCCACTCTAACACTCACCTGTGGGATGAAGCCACAGCACGTCACTGTGTGAAAGCCGAACTTGGTCACACCCTGGGGCTCAGCATCCTCAGCCCCACAGCCTGTCAACAGAAATCTTGATCTCATGAAACTGCTCATCTTTCATGGAAACCAGATCTTGGGAGAATGCCTGGATGGGTACACAAATAGCTCAAACACAGGTGATCTGAGGGCTCACTACACATAGCAGTGACTAGCCAGCACACAGACTTGCCAGGACTTTGTACTCTAGCCAATGAATGGACAGACTGCAGGGCTGGCTGGTTGGTCAGGAGTCCATTCTATTCATTTACCAGCTCCATTAAAATTGCTAAATCATCCAATTTTCACAGTGTACTTAGGGCTGGAGAGATGGCCCCAAGTTAAAAGCAGTTGCTGCTCTTCTAAAGGTTCCCAGCACCCAGGTTGAACAGTGTACAACTGCCTGCAACTCCTCCAAAGGATCAGACGTCCTCTTCTAGCTCCAGCAAGTACCTCCTCCTCCTCCTCCTCCTCCTTCTCTCTCTCTCTCTCTCTCTCTCTCTCTCTCTCTCTCTCTCTCTTTCTCTCTGACACACACACACACACACACACACACACACATGAATTTTAAAAAGTTGTTTAATGTACTGTAAAGGGAGCAGGTAGTATGCCATTCAACACATTACTGAAGTGACACCAAGAAGCATTATGAATTCCCATCTAAGGTAGCTGATGGGCTTGGCCCAGCTTTAAAACAAAACAAAAAGGAACTGGACTTACCCACTGTTTTCTGCTGAGCCTTAGACTTCTCCCTGAGCTTCTGGTTGTAAAGGTGCAAATCTGCCATCTGTTCCCCCAGCTTTGATGCCTGACTGAGGAAATAAGGCAGCAGGAATTACAACAGCAAACCAGTAACACCACACAGCATGCTCTGCTTCAAGAGATGTTTTAAATGCTCTAAAGTTACTCTAAACAGTACAGTAATAAACCTTTTTAAAAAAAGAAAAAATCCTAAAGTATTGTAAGGGCCCTTGTTTTCTCTAGCATCTCAGCAGCTGCTGGCCGTGTAGCACAGAGCCTCAATCA
Source organism: Mastomys natalensis (assembly GCA_021653895.1). NCBI lineage: Eukaryota > Metazoa > Chordata > Mammalia > Rodentia > Muridae > Mastomys > Mastomys natalensis. Next base: position 1,818,720 of record JAJTUV010000221.1, on the reverse strand, counting down.
CTGAGTAAAAACCCTCAGCTCTCAACTTTAACAAGGAATATAGGAGAAACCCTGAGACCACAGTCACACTGAGATATGAGCTGTGGCAACTCCCTGCTGATAACATTCCGATGCCTTCTTTACCAGTTTGTCCTGCAATATTTTATACAATGAACATGCACGACTGTAATAGAGAAAAAATTAAGTTCCCAGATAATTGATCAGCCTCCCTAAGCTCAAACTGGATTAGTATACCGCATAGCATAAACAAGGGACTTGTTCAAATACTTATTTTATGCGGCTTCATCACAATTGAAACATCCAAACCAAAATGAACAAACAAACAAACAAACAAAGAAAAACGGCAATTATCTTTGCCTTAAGAATGGACTCTGGGTGCTGGAGACATGGCTTAGCAGTTCAGAGCACTGGCTGCTTTTCCAGAGGAACTGGGTTCGATTCCCAGGATCCACAAAATGGCTCACACCTTCTGTAAATCCAGATTCAAGGGATCCAACCCCCTCTTCTGGTTGCGAGGGTAGTATACAAATATGGTGCACAAACATACCTGCGGCCAAAGCACACATACACATGAAATAATTTTTAGTTTTAATAGAGAAAGACAAAGTTGGCTTTGTTACTCTTGGGAAAGCTGAAGAATTAATAGCTTCGCTTTCAGGATCTCAGGTCTAATAAGAGAAAGCCAAAAAAGAATGGACTCCAGGGACTGGAACGGAAGAGATGGCTCATCAGTCAAGAGCACCTGCAGAGGACCCAGGTTCCCAGTACCTACATGGTAGCTCAAAAACATGGTAACCAGATATGCACATGGTGCACATACATGCAGGCAAACACACACACAACACATATATTAAAAATAAGTATATATATATATATATATATATATATATATATATATATATATGCATATGTAATAACAATAAATCTTTAAAAACTGAACTCTGACAGGCATGGTAACACATGCCCTTATCCCAGCACTTGGAAAACAGAGGCCAGCATGCTATACATAGTGAGCTCCAGGCTAGTCAGGACTACACTGTGAGACTCAAAAAAAAAAAAAAAAAAAAAAAAAAAAGATTCTGGCGACTGGATTGAGTTATGTAAGCAGCTCAACAGAGAATGCTCACTAGTGTTCTTTCTCTCCTCTCTCTCTTTCTCTCTCTCTCTCTTTCTCTCTCTCTGTCCATTTCTGCCATTTCTGTCTCAGCAAGGCTGCTTGCTCCCTTGCTCCTAGTATTCTCTTTCTCCCTCACTCTCTCTCACTCTCTTCCTCTCTTTTTCTCTCTCCTCCCTCTCTCTCCATTAATGTCTCTCTCTCTCTCCACCTGTCTTCTCTATTTCTGTGACTCTGTTTCACTCTGTCTTGTGTCTCTGTCTGTTCCTGCCTCTTTCTGTGTACATGTGCCTTTCTCTCTTTCTGTACATGTCTCTCCCTATCTTTGCATGTACACATGACTCTCTCCTTCCCCATGCACACAAATGCACTCACCTGCTAAGGCTCTTCATCTTCAAGTGCTCCATCACAAAGACAGCCCCACCTCCTGGCAGGTCAATCACCTTCATGGGCTTAGGGACTCGCACCAAGCCAGTGTTGCGGAGGGCCTCCAGGCTCGCCAGCTCTCCCTCAAACATCTGCCGGGCCTGCATCCAAATGCCATGAGCTCTGTCAGCTCTGCAAACCTGGACCCTAACAGGGACCTTGCTAGCCAGACCAAAGTACTCATGGCCCTTGACACAAGCCAGAAGACCAAGTGACTTCAATTACTGAAAAACATTACATCCATCCCTCGAGGCCAGGGTTTAAAAGAGACCCCTTCATGTAAGACAGAACTGAAAAGACAAGCCTGATGCCAGAATTCAAAGGGTCTATGGGAAGACACATACAAGCAAAGCCTTGCTGTGAAAGATGCACAGGTCGAAAGGGGATGCAAACTGGAGGAATGGGCACAAGTGAAGTGTGAGCCAACAAAAAGTCTGAGGCTGGGTCTGAATCCTCTAAGGTATTGTTTTCCTTCCTGCCTCTAAGTGGGGCCAGGCAACCTTGGGCATGGTAGAAATTACCTGGGATCATATTTGAGTCAGAGAAGGCAGAGTGGTGAGGTCAGAAGGGCCAGGCTCAGTTCTAGCAAGGACTAGAGAAGCTACAAAAGAATCATATACCCAGCTTGTCCATAAGGCCTTTGCTGGGACTCAGAAGTTTGATTCTAAGCTATTTCTACAAATATCCCATTTATTTTTAGGCAAACTTTCATATTGTTCGCTATTGGTTAAAAACATGCATTTTCAAAAAACCTGGTCTCAAAAACACATGCATTTTATTTACTTATTTATTTGTGAACCCAGGAGACTGTCCACACTAGGCAAATGCTCTATTGTGAATGATATCCGCAGCCCCACAAATGCATTTATTCATGGGGTTTGGTGAATACTTCTTACATATAGAATCACCCATTTTTAAAAATTAAAAGTAGATGGCTGTGGGTAAAAGCATTCAAGCCTGATCACACAACTTTGATCTCCAGAGCTCACATAAAAATCCAGATGTGGTAGCATGCATCTGTAATCCCAGCCCTCCCACCACATGATGGGAGACAGGCAATCTGCTGGAATCTTTCAGGCCAGCTAGCCTAGAGCATGCCGTGTGGCACCAGAAACAAGAAAAACTTTGCACAAAATAAGGTAGAAGGACAGAGCCAACTCCCAAAAAGTTATCCACTGACATCTATGCACATCATGGATGTGCAAACCAGAGCTTTTTACACCCATACATATACACAAAATAGATCGAATGTTTTCCATTAAAAAATGAAACTTGAAGCCAAAACACTTATTATCATACATGAAAATCATTCTTCCCCTTTAATTCGTTTCCAAGGGGGAAAGTCAGATGGGTAATACTCAAATTGCCAACCCATACTTGGGACCAAGAGGCACATGCTGGGCATCTTGTTCTGGGAGAGCATTGCGAACTTCAGTCATGCTTGTAGGGTAAACCTCCAAACCAGGCCAAGAGCGCACAGAAAGCAAGGTGATGCTACCCTTCACCATCTCTAATGATGCCAGAAGGGACTGGGAAGGGCTACCCTAGGATTCTCTTCTTTCCCACAGCCGTCCTAAATACTACATCCATTATCCAGAACTACACCCCACAGAGCATAGAACCTCTGAGTCCTACCCCCACAGAAGGGGGAGCACCATGCTGTGCTGTCACAGCTTGCCCTCAGGGACTCTAGCTAACAGACATCAGTTGTCTTACCGTTTTCCATGCATTCTTTTGTTGTTGTTAGTTTGTTTTGTTTTTGAGACAGTTTCTCCTCATGTAACCCAGGCTGACATGGAACTCACCATCCTCCTGCTTCAGCCTCCTAAGTACTAGGGTGAGAGGGTATAGATGTATGCCTGGCTCCATACATTCTCAATCGGGAATATCTTAAACATCCTAGAAACCAACAGAGCCTGTGAGGAGGATGGTGCTAGCCTAACCCTGGGAATCCTGTCTCTCCACCTGTTGGGAGAATGTAGGAGCTGAGGTCAGAGCATAGGCCAGACATGGGCAGAAGCAGCTTACAGCTGAGACTCATCTCCCCCACAGCCAGTGATTACAGAAAATTTAAAGCTCCTGTGTGGGAGCAAAAGCAAGAAAGTAATCATGCAGCAAAGATAAATCCTCTGATCCCAAGAGGAAGCCTGCCTGCAAATGCTGACTGACCCCTCAGCAGAGGGTAAGGACACCAGGTCTAGTTCCTCCACCACTTCCCAGAATCGTGCATTCCTCTTTCCCCTTCCCAGATTTTACACACGGCAGCGCACCTGCGTCCTGCGGTTGACCTTCACAAACACCGGGCCACTGTCAGTGTAGTAGGCATAGCCCTCGCTGATGCAGCCCCCTCTGGAACTCCCAAAGGCCCGCAGTGTCCTGGTGTGAAGCTCCGCGCGCAGCAGCTGCTCCATGGAGAGTTGAGGACCAGAATGCCACCGAGATGACGCAGAGGAGGGGGGGGAGGGGGGCTCGGGGACCAGAAGGAAACATGCGACGGGCGGGTCGGGAGGCGGGGCGTAGCGCTGTCAAAACACTGTCTGAAGCGGCCTACTGGCTCCTAGCTAGCTGGGGTGCGCGCTATCCCTGCATGCTTCTGGGACACCAGGGATGGTGTGGGAGGGGGAAGAGAGAGAGGAATTGGACTAGACATTTATTTCTCTCTCCAAGTCAATCTCCACCCGGGACTGCTGTGGGAGAAGAAGGAATGCAAAAGCTCTTGACACCCTCCTAGGAGGCTCACTCCAGAATTTCTACTCCAACTCACCCTAGAAAAAACGGGATCCCAGACCTAGTCCTGAGTGTTCTGTAAAGCCATGAGACCGAAAGGGAGTGCCCTCACAGCACGCATGTGAAGTCCCAGCACATCTGCACCCACCTGGGGTCCACCCTAGGCCCTGTGCTCTCGGCTCAACTGGGAGAGTCAGAAGTGAGCACAGCAAGATTTGGGTCAGGGCTTCTTTATCCCTGCAACACAAGGCATAGCCTAGAGACTCTGATATCCCAGGGAGAAGCTCTCACTGTCCAGATAAGAGCGGAGTCCTAGCCATGGGGGTGCCCTGGTTAGACCCTAGTGGCACCTTTTAATACCATAGGGCTGGGTGATAGAAGCTACTCTGGGAGTTGTGATAGCAACAGCCTACTCCACCCAGGCTAGGTGGGACTCTGGATCTCAGACAGCCATGATAGGAAAGCAGCAGACATATATGCTCATGGGTACATGGGCACACACACATATACATATAAGAACACATTCACAGACTGACATAGGAGACGGTCTGTGCTAACCCTCAGGTGTTTTAGGAGAGGTTGCCTCAAATCCCAGCCCCTACCATGAGCTGCTGGCCCCTCTCCTGTACTGTAATGTGTCCAGCTGACTATAAAGGGACTAGGAAGATTAGTAGGGTGGATGATCCATTGCTGAGCTTTCAGAATGTGCTAGGACACAAGTGAATGTCAGCTAAATTCACAAATATCCTATGAAAGGATTCTGTAATTAGTTCCTGCCTTCTCTATGACAAAACTAAAGTATAGAGGAGTTAACTTACACTAACCAGTGCTGAGACATAGCTCATAATATATGAAAACAAGTCTGGTTTGGGGCTCCATCCTGGAAATAACTAGTCTCATGCCCTAGTGGGATAAGACTCTTCCCAGCATGTCGTAGAAAACCTGGCTGCTCAGTGTTTTTCTTGTGGCCTTCCAGCTGACGGCTCTACAACTGTTCCTGTATCAGCCAACCTCACATTAAGATGACGCCCAAAGCACATGGAAAGATAACATATGCATGGGGTTGCCATTAACATGCCTATCTGAGGAGCTCCGTCATACCTCAGAGGGGCAAAATCTGTCAGTCATCCCCATGGTCCTTGTGACCTGTCCCTGGCTCTGAGACTGGGTTCTCTGAAGGCTCTTGCATACTCCTGAATATGGCTGGCACCTATGTGGGATGATTGGAACCTGGGCTCAGCAGACACTGTCAAGCAAGGAACAACATTGATGTGCTCTCCTAAGGTGGCTTGATCATTCCCAATCACGGAGGCCAGAGTGGTGAACTCCAGAGCCAGGGTTCCACCCCAAGGGCCTTTTCTAACCTGGTTCTAAAGCCAAACACCATTTTCATGTCTTCTCTCTGTGCTGGGTCTTACATGGCTCCAGGGACTGACCTAATTAGGGTAGTGAGGGAATGAAGAAAAACCATGTACACACAGAAAAACTGGGAAGGGTGTACTGGGCTCTCTGATGGAGAAGTTTCAAGATCCCAGAATATCAAAGTGTTTATTATTTACAACGGAAAGAGTGTGCAGGGTTGTGGTATGCAGCTAAATCAAGGAGGTAGGCTTAACTGATCTCAGTAGGAGCAGTCTCTGTAGGGAGCAGTATTCAGGCTGTAATATCTGGGAGGAAAGGGCTACAGTGGACATTTTCTGCATGCACCATTGACGTTCACACTCAGACCAGAGGTTTGTTATCTCTCTGTGTCACCAAATTCTCATGGATCTGAAGCTTTGAGTTGATCTTGCAGGCTCATGTCAAATACAAATACTCCTCAGGCCTTCTCTGCTCTCCTCACTAATGTCTATGATTCTTCAAGGCCATGCTAAGTAAACAGACTTGACAGCATGGAAATGTCACTACAAAGAACAGGCAGAACAGCCATCTATAGGAAATGTGACTAGTATCTCCATGTGGGGCCCCTCCTACCACTGCACCTTAACATGAAGCATTGGCAGCCCATTCAGAAACTTCTTTGTAATTGCCTGGCAAACTGACTATGTAAGGAATCTCAGGTTGGTCAGACCATTCTCTTTCAGACTAAGAAGGCTCCATTGCTTGTCAGCTTTTTTAAGTGTTGGGAGGTTTGAGGCGTGTGGATTCTTTGTAGGAGCTGCCTTTTCTCTGGAGGGTTCTAAGCTATTCTGTGTAACTGGTGTCTAAAAAAGTCCCAGGGACTCTCTGCTCCTCCCTGTCCCAGAGATCACCGCATCTTCTTGTGCAGTGCCAGCCTTGTCCCGTAGACAAAATGGTGAAGGTCGGTGTGAACGGATTTGGCCGTATTGGGCGCCTGGTTACCAGGGCTGCCTTCTGCTCTCCGTCTGGCAAAGTGGAGATTGTTGCCATCAACGACCCCTTCATTGACCTCAACTACATGGTCTACATGTTCCAGTATGACTCCACCCACGGCAAATTCAACGGCACAGTCAAGGCTGAGAACAGGAAGCTTGTCATCAACGGGAAGCCCATCACCATCTTCCAGGAGCGAGATCCCGCTAACATCAAATGGGGTGATGCTGGTGCTGAGTATGTCGTGGAGTCTACTGGCGTCTTCACCACCATGGAGAAGGCTGGGGCCCACTTGAAGGGTGGGGCCAAAAGGGTCATCATCTCCGCCCCTTCTGCGGATGCCCCATGTTTGTGATGGGTGTGAACCATGAGAAATATGACAACTCGCTCAAGATTGTCAGCAATGCGTCCTGCACCACCAACTGCTTAGTCCCCCTGGCCAAGGTCATCCATGACAACTTTGGCATCGTGGAAGGGCTCATGACCACAGACCACTGCCACTCAGAAGACTGTGGATGGCCCCTCTGGAAAGCTGTGGCGTGATGGCCGTGGGGCAGACCAGAACATCATCCCTGCATCCACTGGTGCTGCCAAGGCTGTGGGCAAGGTCATCCCAGAGCTGAACGGGAAGCTTACTGGCATGGCCTTCCATGTTCTTACCCCCAATGTATCTGTTGTGGATCTGACATTCCTGGAGAAACCTGCCAAGTATGATGACATCAAGAAAGTGGTGAAGCAGGCATCTGAGGGCCCACTGAAGGGCATCCTGGGCTACACTGAGGACCAGGTTGTCTCCTGTGACTTCAACAGCAACTCCCACTCTTCCACCTTTGATGCTGGGGCTGGCATTGCTCTCAATGACAACTTCGTAAAGCTCATTTCCTGGTATGACAATGAATACGGCTACAGCAACAGGGTCGTGGACCTCATGGCGTACATGGCCTCCAAGGAGTAAGACGCCCTGGACCACCCACCCCAGCAAGGACACTGAGAGCAAGAGAGAGGCCCTCGGTTGCTGAGGAGTCCCTGTCCCCAACACTGAGCATCTCCCTCACAATTCTTTCCCAGACCCCTGTAACAACAGGAGGGGCCTCAGGAGCCCTCCCTACTCTCTGAAATACCATCAATAAATGTTCGCTGCACCCAAAAAAAAAAAAAAAAAAAAAGTCCCAGGGATGTATTTCAGGGGAATGTATCATCATTTTCTGGACAGACTGCTAGGTCATCTTACAGCCCCTTGGACTTTCCTTCACAAGGGCCACAGCACATTACAATTACAACGAGAGACTCGCAGAAAGAACCTGTGAGACAGGCAATGAGTGGGTAGGGAAGGCTATAAAGAGGCATTGACAATTCAGAGGCAAGATGGTTGTGATACTAAGTCTCTTAAAATAGTATTAGGGTCAATTGTGTGAGTGTGAATGACAATATTGTAAATAAAAACAGACACCAAACTGGAGAGGAGGTAAAGAGAGGACTGAGGAGGACCAGGAATTCAAGGCCAGCATAGGCTACATGAGATCCCACAGTGGCTTGAATGAAAATGTCCCCCTTAGCTCAGATGTTTGAATATTCGGTCACCAGTTGGTAATGCTCTTTGGGTAGATTTAAGAGTTATGGCTCTGCTAAAGGAAGTAAGTCCTAGGAGTGGGCTCTGAGGTAGGAAAGCTACAGGTCATTCCAGGCTCACTCTCTGTGCCTTGTGCTTACAGTCCGAGATGTGAGCTCTCAGCTTCCAGCTTGAGCCAAGTCTGTCACCTGCTGCCATGTGGTTCCCTCCACTATGGACCTTGACTCTCTGTAACTCTAAACCTAAATCAACTCTTTCTTCTATAAGTTTCCTTGGCCATGATGTTTTATTACACCAATAGAAAGGTAACTAATACAATCTCCTTTCAAAGAAAACAAAAAGAATAGTTCTACCTATTTATATATAACTATATAGTATTACAATGTAAGTTTGAATGTAACTGGCCCCCATGGGCCCATAGGAAGTGGCACTATTAGGTGTGACCTTGTTGGAGTGTGTCACTGTGGAGGTGGACTTTGAGGTCTTATATATGCTTAAGCAACACCCAGTGGGACAGCCTCCTTCTGCTTCCTTTGGGTCAAGATGTAGAACTCATGGCTCCTCCAGCACCATGTCTGCCTGCATGCTGCAATCTTCCCGCCATGATGATAATGGACTGAACCTCTGAGGCTGTAAACTAGCCCCAATCAAATGTTTTCCTTTACGAGAGTTGCTGTGGTCGTGATGTCTCTTCACAGCAATGAAACCCTAAGTAAGACATGATGTTTTCTGACAAACAGCTAAGATAAATGTTGAGTACATAAATGTGGAAATATACTAGTTTTAGGCATCACTGAAACAACTGCAATTTTATTTAAGTTTTTAGTCAAGAAGATTTACCAATATCAATGTCATTCATGACATTTCCCATTTCTACGATGTTGAAATAGAAAAAAAAATATTAATCTAATGCTCATAGGTTGCAAAGGAATGACAACTTTAGAAATTAGAACAAAGTCATTTGGTGGTGGTGCATACCTTTAATCCCAGCATTTGGGAGACAGAGGCAAGTGGATCTCCAAGTTTGAGGCCAGCCTGGTCACAAAGCATGTTCCAGGACAGCCAGAATTACATAGAGAAACTCTGTCTTGTAAAACAAAACAACTCCCCCTTCCAAAAAAATAGAAAGGAATGAAAGAAGGCAAGAAAGGAACAAAGATAAGAGAGCACAAAGTTGGTACAACAGGAGTATTTCCAGGCTCCTAAATTGAGACCAAGTTACCCTTAAGGTTGGTAGCTTGGTCAGTCCCCAAACCAATCTCCAGACTACTCAGCTTATAGCAGGGTCCAGAAGTGCTACATAAGCAAATGGAACGTCATTGATTTTAGAGTTGGTCATTATTTAAATCTTCTCATAAGATGACTCCATGTCTAGATCAAGTCTAACCATCACGAAGCATCACCGTGCATAGCTCAGAAATGTTGATAATGTGCGAGGAAGAGATGAAGGTGGGCACGTTGGCCACTTCCCTGCAGGGTGAACACCCTGCACCGCACCAATAGTCACTACCTTACCAATAGTCTCTACCTTGGCAGTGGAGTGTGGCTCACTATACCTAAGCTTCAGTACGTCTGTTCGTATCACCAGGGAGACCTGATCTAGCCAGGCAGTCTTACAAAGTACACAACAACAGAATTACATAACCTTTCCTCTGAGGGAACCCATACTTCACAAAGTTTACAGCCCACAGATTGAACTGATTGGTACTCAGGGCTTGCAGTGATCAGGAGTTTGTAGGGCTCTGACCTAGGTCCTCTGCATGTATGTTATGGCTGAGTAGCTTGGTGTTCGTGTGGGAATCCTAACAATGGGAAGGGAGGGTGTTCCCAACTCTTTTGCCTACTGTGTGACCCGTTCCCTCCTACTGGGTTGCCTCATCCAGCCTTGATGTGATGTTATGTGCCTGGTCTTACTGTAGCTTGTTATACTCTGCTTGGTTGATGTCCCTGGGGGGTGTGGCAGAGGAGATTCTGAGGGGGGGGAAACTGCAGTCAGGATGTAATATGTGAGAGAATAGAAAAAAAAAAGGGAGGGGGAAAAAAAAGAAAGAAAGAAACAGGGGATCTTAAGCCAGTGCTGCCATGGAATAAATGGGGAGAATTCATGACGAAAGGGACTGTGGAGACTCATGAGCTCCTTGACCAAACAGTTGGGATCAGGTCACCTGACGCCGAGGCACTTCCCTCAGCTCACAGCGATGCTCAAGATGGTAGGACTTGATCTAAGTGTAGAGTCATCTTATTAGAAGACCCAGCACACCCATAAGAGACTCTTCCCTCTGGTGGGAAGCCAGTTCATTTGCTGAGATTCCTCATTATGTTTAGAGAGGATCCTCTATACCCAGATCCAAAATGATTCCAGTGGTTCAGATAGTGAAAGAGCTGATACAACTGCAAGCGCTTCTCAAATCCTGGGGTCTTAGGGATTTTGCTATGGTACGCAGAGTAAAAGGAGTTACTGAAGCCCCCGAACATGCCGGCGATGGCCAGCTCATATTCTGAGTGTCCATAGAAGGATGCTGGATCAAAAATGACGGGCCCAGAGGAATCTTCTGCTACATTCCCTCCCCAGAGGTCTCCATGAAGTAAGGAGGGCACAATTTCCAGATCACGGAACAGGTCAGGAATCTTCAACTGCAGGGAAGAAGATGGAGCCTTAAACAAAGTGGCCAATCATACAGAGGTGTAGGTGCTTTCCTAAGTGCCAACGCACATATCTGAGCAGGTACTCAAATGTGCCTGACGTGGAGAGACAAGATGGGGACACTGACAAGCACTATGCTTCCTATCAGAAGTAGGTTCAGATGCCATCCCGGCCTTGCTGCCTCCCCTCTATCAGGGCTCAGAGGGGCATGCTGTGGGCACTGGGCACGTAGCAGAGGCCCTGCTCACCTGCAGAGCAGACCACAGCTCAAGAGCTTCCCGGTCCCCAGACTTCTTCTCCACCATGTCCATCTGGGGCTGAATGCGCTGCCTGGCATAGAATGTGACCCAATCCTTCTGCCAGTCATTTACCTGCACAGGTGACAGTAAAGGAGAAAGCAGACTTTATCAGAAAAACATCAGAACTGAAGGAGGCTTAAGTGCCAGAAACCTCAAAGTAGAATGGGCTGCCTGAAGCATGAAGAGGGGTAGCAGCCACAGGAGGTTGGAGAGATGAGGGGTGACCAGGCAACATGAGGCCAGGTCCTGTCCTGGGAGGAATGGTAAGCAGGGTATGCCACGTGACCACTTGCAGCCTTCCAAGCCTGAAGACCAACTAAAGCAATTTAATTAGAACAACTGTGGAATAAAGGCCAGAGCTGGCCGACACTCTGGATCTCATGGCTTCTTTCCAATCATCTTCCAGCAACCACCTGGCCACATTTTACCTTGTCCTAGGACTGAGGAGAAAAGTCATATGGAGTCTCTTTAAAAAGAACTCCCAAGGAAAGACATCCAAGGCCATGGGTGCTTCCCACTCAGGAAGGAAGGAAGATATTTTTTTGTTTGTTTTTGTTTTTTAAGACAGGATTTCTCTGTGTAGCCCTGGCTGTTCTGGAACTATGTAGACCAGGTTGGCCTCAAATTCAGAGATCAGCCTGCCTTTGCCTCCTGAGTGCTGGGACTCAAGGCATGCACCACCATGCCAGCTTCCCAGGTGATTCTAGATTGTATCAAGTTGACAATTAAAACTAGCCACCACAACTGTCATCCTACGTACTTCATATCTGCTGGCATCAGGCAATACGCTATAGGCAGAAACTCCCAGGGGAACAGACTTAAAACCACAGACATGAAGGGTATAATACCTTGTCATTGTGCTCTCTTTGAGAGTTTAATAGTTTAGTATCCACAGGGGAGTGAGCCCAATACTTCTACTCATAGGGAAGTCCTCAGATGGTCAAGTTCTTAAATAAACAATATACTTTGCAAAGAACCTACACACTGCTGCCATATACTTAAATCATCTCCACATTACCTATAATATCTAAATGATGAGATAACTCAGCAGTTAAGAGGGCTGGCTGCTCTTGTAGAGGACCCAGCACCCATGGCTGGCTACTCACAGCCACCTGGGACTCCAGCTCCAAAGGATCTAATTCCTTCATCTGGTCTCAGCAGGCATCCACATATACACATGCGTGTGCTTGTGCGTGCGTGTGTGCGTGTGTGTGTGTGTGTGTGTGTGTGTGTGTATGTATGTATATGCATATATATGTATACACATATACATGTATATATTAAAATAAATATTTAAAAAGAAGTTAGGCATGGTGGTACCCATGTTTAATACCAGGAATTAGGAGGCAGAACAGGCAGATCTCTGAGTTTGAGGCCATCTGGTCTACATACTGAGTTCCAGGCCTGCTAAGGTTACATAGTGAGACCAAAAATAAATATATAAATAAAATAAATAAATAATAAAAATAAGCAAAATAAAATAGAAGCTACAAATTTTCTAATTTTTAACCCCTCCTTGAAGTCCAGCATCCTAACTTGCTGTTTCTTCTGTCCGATTTTCCATCTTTATCTAACATTAAGTTTATTTACTTCGTGTCAACTTCTTAAAAATTATCAGGGAAAAAAAAGAATGCAAAGACTTACAAAATCTCACAGAAATGGAATAGGGTAATTTCCCCACTGTGTCTCGATAGCCAGTCTGACTGTGAAATGGAGGTGAGTTCTGTGCCACTCACCTGGGGGAGGTATCCACAGCACGTCACTACATCAAACCCAAACTGGTCCACATACTGCCGCTCCGCCTGTCCGCCTCCTTTCCCTTTCATGAAAAAGGAAACAAAGAAAAGTGGCAGTTTGTCCCCTTGTTCTAGGAGACCCTTAGGTCCACTCTTGCAGCTCAGAAAGAATTGTTGTTTTGCAATCAATATTCCCTTAACCCCCTAATGCTTGCACTTATAAATAAGCAAGGCCTCCAGGTCACCCAGGACAGTGTCTGCTTTATCAGATGCAATAATCAAGACACTAGCTATTCTAGAAGCAGAATCAAGTGCCAGAGGATACATGGGGGTGGAGGGATTCATAACAATGTAAAAAGTAAGTTAAAAACATTAATTTCTTTAGAGAGGAAAAATATCACCCCTATAACCCATCAGGAAAGGATGCCTTTCGGTGGCAATGTTCTTCCATTTTTGACAGATAAAATTATTACGCTTTGAAATGGCCTCAACTTCATGTATCTCCCCCAAATTAAGAAAATCCCAATCACAGGAATTCCATGCAACCTGGAGGCAATAAGTCTTAAAGTCAGTTTGACAGAGCCTATTAGCTAATCCTCACAGGACAAGATAGTCTGATGGTACTACCAGTATATTATCACAGGATGGACAGGCTACCAGGACCCTTCACCAGAACTATACACAGGAGATTCTGGGTTACCTGCTTTCTGACTATCAGCTATTCTGTCTAACAGAGTTAGCACATGAGGTACATATGGATTATCAACTATCAGCTGCTAACACCACACTGTGTTCTAGATGGGTGGCACTATGGCTGTCATTCTGAGCCTCTAGAATGCTGTGTACATAGAATAGAAGACAGCGTATTTAAAGGAGTCGCTTTGTATTGGAAGCCAAAACAACTTTGGTTAGACTCCCTTCTGGAGAGTAAGACATAAAACAACCATAACATCACGTGGCTTCAGGTCCACCAATATTTCCTGTTTATTCAGTATGTCTAGGACACATTGTACCCATCATACCCATGGTGTTCACTGCACTGCAAACTTGGGATGGCCACCCTTTGCTTTGGCATCAGCACAGGCTACAGCATTACCCCATCCCTGAGCCCTCTTCCAGACAGGGTCCCTTAGGGCTCACACAGCCCCTTACCCACAGTGCCAGCCTCCTTCAGGAGCCTCTCTCCAAGCCTCCTATTCTCGAGGTGTAGATCTGCAAGCTGGGTCCCAAGCTTGGCGGCATGACTGAAATCAAAACACAGGAACTGAACGGATGACACACAGATAGCAGATCCGTCTGAAAGGTCTCAAGACATGGAGCGTAAAGTTCATTCTACTGAAGTAAGAGGGAAAACTGGGGTGGTGGCACACAACAAGAATCCTAGGGAGGAGGAGGCAGGAGGATACAATTCTGGCACTCTCTGGCATTTATCTGGCAGAGAGCGTATACCATTCATAATATACAGTCATCATCTGTGCAGTCATGGACTCTATGCCACACCTCAAAATCTTGCTGCCCCCCCGCCCTAATACAAGATTCCAAAATAAAAGACCCACACAGAGGAAGAGATAAGGCCTTTGCTTTTAACCAGAAGTGAAGGTGTTGAGACAGACCTGCTCAGGGACCGCATGTCCAGATGTTCCATCACTAGCATGCTCCCTCCTCCTGGGCATCGAGAACCTTGATGGGCTTGGGTACTTTGACCGTGTCTGTCTTCAGAATGGCAGTTAAGCTTGCCATCTCGCCGTCAAACATCCTTTTAGCCTGTCAGTAAAGCAATGGAGGAGGAGACCAAGGTCAACAGAGAGAGACCGTGCAGACATGATTACTTCGGGCCTTACAATTTCAAACCACGTTTATGCTAGCCAGAGGACTCAACAGAAATGGACAGGCCTTTTGGGGTACTCATCAGAGGCCACAAGTGCTGACGTCACACAGGCATAAGCAAGCTTGTACTTTGCAGTGTGGGACTGCATTTGTTTGTTTGCTCGGTTGGTCGGTTTTGTTTTTTGAGACAGGGTCTCTACGTAACCTTGGCTGTCGTGAAACTGCTATGTAGACCACGCTGGCCTCAAACACATAGAGATCCGCCTGCCTCTGCCTCCCATGTGCACCAATCCATCAATATTGAAGTGTCACCTTCATGAGATTGAGTTCAGATACCACTGAGTGGTAATGGCAATGCACCTTCAATCCCAAGCACTCGGCAGGCAGAGGCGGGCAACTCTCTGAGTTTGAGGCCAGCCTGATCTACAAGATTGAATTCCAGGTCAGCCAGGGCTACACAGAGAAACCCTGCCTTGAGACATACCAACAAAAAGAGTCCAGCTATTATCCACCCCCAGAGATAGTTGTCTCCACCCTGGCTTCCCCCGTCACAGAGCAACTCTGCCTGCTTGGTTATGCTTTCTGTGTTCCTGGCTTTTGTTGTTTTGTTTTATTGTTGTTTTTAATGTGTCAGGGTTTTGTTATGTAGTCCATGCTGGCCTCAAACTCACAGTCCTCCTGCCTCGGCCTTCTGAGTGCTGCGAGATCATCTTACACGCAGTCACATGGGCTCTGCAGTCTAGTGTATTTGTTATACCTTCATCATGTATACTATTTCACACGGTGAACATACCAAAATGTAATCACCCATTCTACTGAACAGCGCTGCCAGGGAAATTCTGCTTACGCTCATAGTTACTACCTCTGTAATCTCTGTAATCTCGGGCAAGTTACTTAAGCTGTCTTTGCTTCGGTTTGCTTACCTATAAAATGAGAGAAACTACATTTCTGAGGTAGCAGCTAACACACAGCCCATTGTAAACATGCTACAAATGTTATAACTACTCACTAAGAGAGCCAAAGTTTCTGAGAAGGAAGGTAAGGACTGTGTCCCTGACAGAACTTTCACAGCAATCTCTTTAGAATATGAAGGAGAAGCTAGACTTTTGTCAAGGTACTGGTGACAGAGACTACATTAAAAGTCGGCACAGAAAAAAAAATGCAGGAAACGTTTTAAAAGGAACTCTGCAGTCAGTCATTAAGTAGCACGGCTTCTTCACAGAAGTTTACTGCTTATGTGGTCTGAAGATTCCAGCTGAGAAAGCAGCTACTCATAAATAGACCTCTGGGAAAATTAAGCCTTAGTTGGACCACTGTGGGAAAAAAAAAAATCTGGAAACAATCTAAAAATAAGATAGAAATCAATTTATCACAAGAGTCTAATAAGAACAATCAATCAGTTAGATTCTAGCAAGGCATGAGAAAGCAAATAAAAGAGCAGGCAGGTAGTCTTTAAAGTCTTATCTCACAGAAAGTAGAGCAAGGAATAGTCGTTGTAGGCGGCCGAAGAGACGGCGCGGTTTCCAACATGGCTGGCACAGCATCCTGTATAAGCCTACTGCGCATGCGTAAGCCTCAAGCCCCTCCAGAGAGGGCTTATGCAAATGAGGCGTGAGCCCCAACCAATCACAGGGCTTATGCTAATGAGACGCGAGCTCACAGGGCTTATGCTAATGAGGCACGAGCCCTAACCAATCACAGGGCTTACGCTAATGAAGCACGAGCCCCAACCAATCACAGGGCTTATGCTAATGAGGTATTGGCCCTGACCAATCCTGAGAGAACAGGCCACCTGGCCCGCCCCCTTGGAAGGGTATATAAGCAGTGCATTTCAGCTGCTTGGGAGTGGCGGCCCCTTCGATGGATGAAGATTGCCTGGAATAAAAGAGCTATCAAAGAAGAATCCAGGCGTGTCGTGTCTCACTGCCGGCCGAGGGGACGCGACAAGTCGTATTTCTAACACAAAAGTTATATTCACAATCAGCAGATGTTCATCTTATGGACAGTATACCTGCATAATTCATGCTATACATCCACTGCAAGCAGGAAAAAGACCAAATGGAAAAGGAAACTGAAAATTTGAAAATAGACTTTGAATGGGAAATAACCGAGCAGTGGGGCTGGAGAGATAGCTTAGTGGTTAAAAGTCCATACTGCTCTTGCATAAGTCCTGAGTTCAATTCCTAGCCCCCACATCATGTAGATCATAACCACCTATAATTTCCACATCAGGAGGTTCTGATGTCTCTGGTCTCCATGGGCACCACACACACCCTACACCACATATACATACATGCATATCATCTTTAAAAATTGAATAAATAAATAAATCTTTAGAAAAGAACTCAGCAGTTTGTGTTGGGTAATATGTGTAATCCTTGAGAGGCTGAGGATTCCATATTGTTTCAGTCTAGCCTGGGCTACATATAGATGGAAACTGTGCCTCAAAACAAACAAACAAAACCCACTTCCTGAGAAAGAGAATGTAAACTCACAGGAAGCAGGCACATCTCTGTCAGTTCAAGGCCATTCTGGTCTACATAGCAAATTCCAAGCCAGCTAGGGCTACATAGTGAGATCCTGTTTCAAAAATTAAACAAAATAAATAAATAAATAAATTTGAAAAAGAGAGAAAAGAATCCGAACTCAACTCCAAACAACAGAAAACACTTAAGAAAAACCACCACTAGTTTGAGAACGTCACTCAGTGATATAGTATTTGCTTAGCATGTACAAGACCCTGGGTTCAACATGTCATCACAAAGAAAAAGTGGAAATACCATGGGCTGTGTAAACAAAGGATACCATATAAAAACAACAAGCAAAACCAGAACAGAGAAGTCCAACTGTAGAACATGCAGACCATGAAGTCTGGTGCTGAGGGCAATCTAGTGTAACTTCAAGGGGCAGTTGACAGAGTTCAACTGATGTCTGAAATCAGGGGTTGAGGCAAATCCTGAGAAAATAATGGTATTTCAAAGGTTAACACACACGTGAGAGGCAAAATTCCTTTACTGAAAGAAAAATGACTACAAATGCAAGCTAGGCTAGCGGCTAAAACCTGCAATCCCAGCACTCAAAAGACAAAAGCATTGAGTTGGAGGTCAGCCTTAGAGACAGAAACCAATTCTAACTTGGAGGGTGTGTGAGGTACAGGGCTTGACAAGAAGATAAATACCTTCAGTCTCGTTTAAAGACTTTACCAAGTTCTACAGAAGCCGTCCACCGCCCTTCCAACCAAGACCTGCAGTGAACAGCTTAAAATGACAAAGGGACAGCAGCAACCAGGAACACAACTGAAGCCTTGGGGCTCACCCTACCTGCCATTGGGCGCTTCAGAAAAAGTTCACACTCAAACAGAACATGGTGGGGGTGAGTGCATTATTTTGATCCTTTAAGATCTTGGATCTGAGTTTTAAGTCTTTGCGAGTTGAAATAAGCTCCAGATAAACACGTGTACTCTGACGTTTCTCAAAACTAGCCAAACGTGAAGGGTTTCTCAAAGAAGTGGGCATCGCAATCTCTGAATACCACGCGATGTCCCTGCGTAGCCACCGTTGCCGCAGCGGGCACAGCGGGCAAAGGCAGGGAAGCCCGGGGCCCAGAGTGAAATCGCCGGACTGTGGCGGTCACGCGTGGACGGCGACCAGAGACTGTCGTTGAAGAGGCTCTAGCGCTACTCAACCCAGGCCAGCTCAGGATCTCACACACCCTGAACCCAAACCAGAGCCCCATTTTAGCCACGGGCCAACGAGCCCGACCCTGACCCAGCGCCGGTAGCCCTACCTCTGCCTTGGAGTTCACTTTCACAAACACTCGTCCTTTGTCCGTGTCATAACTCTGGCCCTGGCTAATGCACCCGCCGCCCGAGTGACCCGTAGCTTTGACTGAGCTGCAGCCCAGCTCCCGCTTAAGTAGGGTCTCCATGAGAGCAGCTCCGCTACAAACCCAGTTCAAGCCTGGAGCAGAAGAGGGTACAGCTGCAGGGCGGGGCAGAAGCAGACCAGTGACGGGATTGGGTGACAAGAAGGAAGGGGCGGGGAAACCTTTGGAGGGGCGTGGCCTGTCTGGTTAGGATTGGTTGAGAGACAGAGCGACTGCTGCAAGTTCCCTCTGGCTGCTAGGGGGCAGAAGTGGGGTGAGTGGGTGGGGCGCCCAGCCTTGAGGCTCTGGTATGCTAAACTCTCAATTCAAACCGGTTCAAAACAATTCCCAGACAGCTGTGTAGACTGAAGGAGGTTGCTCCCGCCCCTCCAGGTTCTGTCTGAAACCGTTAGTGAGGTGAAGCTGTGCCCTTAGGGTTTTGCAGCGGATGACGCATCCTTTCTCAGGAATGTGCTGGCCAAGGGACTATTAACCTGGCTGGGAGGCCTGCCCTCCTGTAGGAGGTATAGTGATCCTTGTGCTTACAAATAAGCAATAATAGAACCCACATGCCTCCCTTCCACGTGTGATCAAGCAGATCTGGTATAGTTGGGTCAAATAAACTTGTTTAAAGAAGAGAAAACCTGTGGTTATCTCCCATAAACAATAGCCTCTAGCATTTCAAGAAGTAGCTGTTCTTGGGCAAGGGGCTTACAGGTCAGATACATTTTTGTTTCATGGATCTCTTAAGTGTAGTAATTAAAACTTAAAACATAACTTTGGCTTTCACAATGTCACATGTACATTACAAAGAGTTTCAATGTACTCACACCTTAAGTTTTATTGAGCACACAAGATTGAGTTAATCACCAGGAAATTTTCACTAAATTGTGCTGTGACTGAAATATGCCTAAATAAACTACACAGAGCCAGACTTGAACTTTGAACCAACACCAGTTACCTAGTCTTATTGAACAGAACTGCCTTCTTGCCTCTAGCTGCCTATCCTTACTCTGCTAACTGTAGTGGTTATAAAGACCCTCTCAAACCCTCCCTTGACCTAAACGTAGGGTAAAAGGACCAGTGCCAAAGGGAAAAACATCTTGACCCTGACTTGATTCCAAGATCAGGGCCAAGAAACAGAAACACCAATACTGAACATGAAATCACACCAATCTCTAAACTTGCCCCAAGATTAGGCCACAAAAATTTCACCAATCCCCAGGCCACTCTGGAAAGCTCCCCACCCTCACCTCAAGAAACCCCATATAAAGCCTGTGTTCTGTTCAGCTTCCTGCTGCTTCTCACCCAAGCAGATGCAGCTGCCTTCCTGGTTTTTCCCTCCCAGTAAATATCTTGTATGAGGTTTGTTGTGCAGTATGACTTTGTGGAGCAAAGCTGTAACACTTGTATGGAGGAAACTTTCCCCCACTAGAGCTGAGCTATAGCATTTTCACCGGGGAAACCTTCCCCTGCAGGAACAAAACTATAACTTATACCCTCAATGCTCACCTGCCAGCATTCAGCTCAGCTGTCCTCTCAGTCTGTCCAAGTCTGTGACAATGGTCTGCAGTGCAGGTCTCAGACTGTTTAAGTGTGTAAGTCCTGGGGCATGCCGCCTCCAATACAGGAGTTTTGTATTGTATGTGATTGTCAGATTAGATTCTGTCTCAGCTAGTCTTCAGTTCCTCCAAGGCAAGTTAAAAATCTGTCTTTCTCAGAGGGAAAAAAAACAGCAGGATTCATGTATAGATATAAAGAAGGAGACTTAAGAAACTGCAAATCTGAAATCAGTAGGATCTGCTGGCAGGCTGGAGATAAAGAGATGTTGTCTGAATCACGGTCCTCTTTCCACAGAATTTTTTCTCGTGGAAGGTTGATTTGTTCTGTTAAGACCTCTAGCCAGCTTACATTGTGGAAGGAAATGTGCCTGTTCCAGACCCATGGACTTAAATGTTAGCAGGTTGCAAACATACATACTTTTTTTTTGTTTTGGTTATGAACTTCTGTAGAATAGGGAAGATTAATATTGAGATAGGGTTTCACTATACAGCCCAGGCTGGCCTCAAAGTCTGGGAAATCCTGCCTCAGCCTACCAAGTCCTGGGATGATAGACAACAGCCCCCAACAGAACAATGCTTAACCAAATGTGGTGGCTTGAATAGGTTTGGCCCCCATAGACTCCTGTTTGAATGCTTGGGCAGTGGCATTATTAGGAGATGTGGCCTTGTTGGAGGAGGTGTGTCACTGTGGGTGAGATCTCTATGCTCAAGCCCCGCCCAGTGTGGAATTCCAGACTCCTGGCAGCCTTTGGATCAAGATGTGGTACTCTCAGCTTCTCCAATACCATATTTGCCTGCATGCTGCCATGCTTCCCACTATCATGATAAAGGACTAAACCTCTGAAACTGTAAGCCAGTCCCAACTAAATGTTTGTCTTTATAAGAGTTACCTTGGTCATGGTGTCTCTTCACAGCAATAAAACCCCAACTAAGACCCCCACACACCAAGCCGGGCGGTGGTGGCGCACGCCTTTAGTCCCAGCACTTGGGAGGCAGAGGCAGGTAGATTTCTGAGTTCGAGGCCAGCCTGGTCTACAGAGTGAGTTCCAGGACAGCCAGAGCTATACAGAGAAACCCTGTCTCAAAAAACCAAAAAAAAAAAAAAAGACCCCACACACCTGGACAACAGTGCCCAATCAAGTGGACGCAGTTGACCACCGTACTCCCCATTGTTTCCCAGTTTGTAGCACAACAGAAAGTGGACATTCAATAAGAATGTGCTAAAATGAGCAAATGAATGAAACCTTGAAAGTTTAAAGGAATCAAAAAGTAATTGAAGAAAGCATGCAGATTGTTTAACCTAACCATCTGCTGAAAACATCTAGAAATGCTGGTTGAAATAGTTAAAAACACATCCCATCAAAGAGTTTACAAGACAGAGAGGAATGTAGGCTTAATATCTAGGTGATAGAAGCTCAGAGTAAAAAGTCAAAATTAAAAAAAATCTGTTCTTGCCATGGGGACAAGGACTGGTTTTAGGGGGCCAGAGTGTTGGCTCAGCAGTTAAGAGCACTTGGCTGCTCTTCCAGAAGATCTGTGTTTACTCCCAGAGCCTACATGACTTACAACTGTCTGTAACTCTAGTTCCAAGGGATTCAACACTTGGCTTGTGTAGACATCAGGCACGATTGTAGTACACACATATGTAGGCAAATCATTAGTACTGATAAAATGATTTTTAAAAATTTAAAGCTAGGTTTCTATGTATTTTGTTTTTAGTAAACATGGATCTAAGTAACAGTACAGGACCAGATGGGTTCAAGGTGACCATGTAGTGGAAGAACAATTTTCCCACGGCTCTAGGACTCCAAAAGGCTTACATGTAAGAAGGTAAAGTACAATCCTGAACCTGGTACCTGTGAGGTCTTATCCTTGAATAAAGCAGTGACATTGGTAGAAGTCACTATCGTCTGTTCTTGATTAGGTTTGCAACCCAAACTCATATTACTTAGATTATTTTTTTTAAACACAAGTTTTACTTTTAATTTTAGGCACCAAGAGAATGAAACACTAGATCTCATGGAAATTCTTTACGTAATTCAATGAAGTCAAAAGTGGACAGTGGACTCCAAAGTGATGGGGGTGACTGAGCACAATAGTCCACTCTTTTAGTCTCAGTATTTAGGATCTGAAGCAGGGGGATTGCAGTAAATTGAAGGCCAGCTTAAACTGCATAGCAAGAACCTGTCTCCATATATACACACACACACGTGTGTGTGTGTGTGTGTGTGTGTGTGTTACTATTAAAATGTTATATACTTATATACTTTATGTATTTTTGAAACAGGTTCTCTTGTATCCCAGGCTGGCTTCTAACATGCTAGGTACACAAGGATGGCCTTGAACTCTTCATCCTCCTGTCCCTACCCACAAGTGCTAGGGTTACAGGAGTGTGCCAACATGCCCAAATTGGAGTGTTTGTTACTATTAAGCAGAATATTGTATACTGGTTGCCAGTCCAAGAGGAGGACACTAAACATTTCTGCCCTTTGTTCTTGATATCAGAGTCTTGATGGGCAAGACAACATGGCTGAATATTGGATGAAACCATATTTCAGCTACACAGAAAAGGGAGCAACTTCAACTTTAAGAGCATGTAGTAGTCCCTGCTGCCCAGCAGGCCTCACCACAGCAGCAAACTCAGGGCAACTAGCTATGTACATTGCATTTATCCTGCTGTCGTAAAACTGCTCTGATCCCACCTTGTGGAAGACACATGTTAGATTCACCCTAGTGCCATGGGGCACACATTTATACACAGAATAAAGAAGCCAACTCTGGGCTTTCAAAAGAGATAGTCTAGCCCAAAGTGATAACCACATCACAGTTTTTGTATTCCAGACCCAGAGTCTATTTTTTAATTTAATTAAATCTATTAATTAGTTTATTTATTTATTAGTTTTCCATGACAGGGTTTCTCTGTATAACCCTGGTGATTCTGGAACTCATTCTGTAGATCAGACTGACTTATAGTCACAGAGATCCAACTGCCTCTGCCTCCTGAGTTCTGGGATTAAAGGCGCTCACCGCCACATCCAGCTGTATTTTTTAAATTTTATGTGTATAGGTGTCTTGTCTGCATGTACATCTGTGCACCGTGTGCATGGCTGGTGCTCATGGAGGTCAGAAGGTGGTAGGCTCTCCAGGAACTGCAGTTACAGACAGTTGTTAGCCTCCATGAGGGTAATAGGAAATGAGCCTCCTCTAAAAGAGCAGCCAGTGCTCTTAATCACCGAGCCATTTCTCCATCATGCCCTGCCCGAGAGTCCATTCTTAAATGCCAAAAGGGGTTGAAAAAACATTCACGAGACTGTCTTGCCCAAGAGCTGTAGACTGAATGCTTTGCGTCCCCTCAGAATTCATGGAGTTACTGATCGCAGCATGGCTAATTTAGGACTGGTGCCTTAAAGGATGTAATTAATATTAAATGAGCTCACAGGCTGGGGCCATAATCCAAGAGGATTACTGAGTGAATCCATAAATAGAGACGCCAGAAAGCTTACTCTCAGGGTATATGAGTGTTTCCTATTTCAGGAAAAAGCCATGGCCAGACATAGCAGGCAATCAGTTCTCTACAGACCAGAAACATGAGATCCCTTGGCAACCTAACTCTTCTGTCACTCTGATCTCAGACATTCACTCTTGAGAATTATGAAGATTAACTTTCTACTGTTTAAACCTGGCAGTAGACTGGCACCCCAAGTCACCTAACACACCAAAGAAACGACAGTAGGTTATGGATAATGACAGGTGTAGGCATTGCCACAAGTACATAATGGGACAGTTATGCCTTTAATGTTAAAAAAGGAAAAAATGGGAGCTTAAGGGATTGTTCAACAGTTAAGAGCACTTGCTGCTGTATCAGAAAATCCAGGTTCAATTCTCAATACCCACATAGCAACTTAACAGCCTGTAACCCCAGTTCCAACGGATCCGCCTCTTCTTCTGGCCCCCCATGCATGTGGTTCATATACACTCATTTAGGAAAACACTCCTACATATAAAAATAGATACTTTTAAAAGTCAAGTTTGGAAATATCTATAGGGAAGAAGAAAGTGCCAAAGACACTTGGTACAGATGATGAAAAAGAAGCTTGTTTAAGTTAAAAACAATAGTCTTATAATGAAATGTCAAGGTGGGGGCAGACTATTTAATCTTGGGTGGCCTGGAATTCTCTGCATAGACTAAGCTGGCCTCAAACTCACAGAGATTTATCTGCTTTTGCTTCTGAATCTGGTATTAGAGGCATGCGCCCCTGTGTCCGGCTTCAGAGTGAATTCTGTGACTTTTGGTGGGTGGAGTGGGCTTGGTTTTGTTTGTTTGCTTTTTGTTTGGTGTTTTGTTTTGTTTAGGTGTGGTTTTTGGAGACAGGGTTTCTCCAGATAGCTGTCCTGGAACTCATTCTGTAGACCAGGCTAGCCTCGAGCTCAGAGATTGGCTGTCTCGCTGCCTCTCCACCACTGCCCAGCTCAGAGTGGAATCTTAAATTATATGTAAATTAAACACAGAAGAGGAATCACTAAATAAGAGATCAGAAAAGTTACTGATAATGTGGCATGGAGAAACTGAAAGGAAAATTGAGGGAGAGGTTAAAAGACATGAAGTATAGAACAAGAAATTTTTGTAAAGATGTAAGTGGACTTCCAGAAATTGGAAGGAAGACACAAACTGAAAAGGACTGGATTGAAACAGGAAGCTGGTCAGGGTGTGGAGTGGTGGGAACAGAGCCAACATAGCTGTTCGTCATTGCCTTAACAACAGGTCGTGAAGTCCGTTCCATAAAAACCTTGAATTTCAACTTGACATCCAGTGGCCTGAGAAAAATGATGAGCCCTAAACCTGAACCTGCTAAGAGCAGAAAGAGAATTCAGAAAGCTTTTGATCTCTTTAATACTGACAGACCTGGACCTATAGATATCAAAATACTAAATAAAGGTAGCAATGAGGGCCCTAGGCTTCGAACCCAAGAAAGAGGAAACCCAGAAAATGATAAATGAAATTTATAAGGAAGGGACAGGAAAAATTAACTTTAGGAACTTCTTGACAGTGATGACTCAGGAAATGTTCGAGAAAAGCACCAGAGAAGAAAACCTGAGAGTCCTCAAGCTCTTCGATGATAATGAGACTGGGAAAATATCACTCAAAAATCTGAAGTGAGTGGCCAAGGAGTTCAGGGAGAGCTTTACTAACAAGGACCTGCAGAAAGTGATTGATGAAGCTGGTTGAGATGAAGATGTCAAGGTAAACTGTGAGAGTTCCTTCACACCAGGAAGAACCAGCCTCTATCAATCAGGGTTCCTTTTTCTACCACAAGCACATGTGACTAAATTTAGTATCTGCTAATGTGTGAAATCTGGCTTTTAAGAACACCGCCACTCCACCCCCAGATCTCCAGGGTAATTTTAGCCCTGATCTTGAATCTATTTTGGACCTTTGAAAGTGTTCTTTGATATTAAATTCTTTGTGCATTTACCTGCTGTCTAATTCAGGAGCTTAGGACAAGAACACACAGAGTGGGTAGAAGGGTCTCAAAGTGTGACTACAGTCACTCCGTCTTCCATTACCTCACACTGCGTTTGCATTTCCACACAGCTGCAAACACATAACGTACCCATGTCACCATGAGCAGTGAGAGTTCTAAAAATCATTCTGGCTTTTAGACGACAGTTCTAAAACCCAATGGATGCTTGCTGTGGTATTTGGATGTATGTTGGTACATTTGTTTTGTTTTTAAAATAAAACCTTTCATAGTTTCAGCCCTCCCCCCCCAACACCCCCACCAAAATAAAACCCAAAAAACTGACCTTAATCCTCCTTGCCTGAGCCTCCTAGGTGCTGGGATGACAGGCAGGCAGGCAGGCAGACAGACAGACAGACACACACACACAGAATGTGTCTGTGTGTTTGTATGGGGGTATGTGCACATGTATGTAAGAGTGCTGTTGCCTGTATAGGTGATGGATGCCCTGGAAGCTGGAATTACAAACTCTTATGAGCCTTCAAAAGTGAGTAGAGGGAAATGAACTCAAATAACTGCCGAGCCCTTTCTAGCCCTACAGAAACCTTGTAAAGTAAATTAAAAGATGTCCATTCTTAGACAAATAGCAGCGAAGTAATAAAATACCCAAAGCAAAGGAAGTCTGTAAAATGAATAGCAAAGATGTCAAAAAGAATTAACATCTGTTTTCTCTGGAAGCCAAAAGATAGAGGGCTAATAGACTATAATCAAAAGAAAACAACTTCCCCAGGGAAAAAATGTTTCCGACAATGAAAATGAAATAACATTTTTTAAGCTGAGAACTATGGCTGTCATGAAGTTAACTGCCTTTCTTTCTGGTGATGCTGTTTCCTACCATCCTAAAGGAAAGCCTCAGGGAATGAGTGCTCCCCTTCAGTGCTCCCCTTCATTCAGTGCTCCCCTTCAGTGCTCCCCTCCCACCACAGGCATCTCAAGTCATGAGGCTTAGTAGCGATGTCTTTACCCACTGAACCATCTAGCAGCTCTGCCTTTGTATTTCTTGACCTGGAACAGTGATTTGATTTATAACTGAAGTTGCTACTTTATAGCTTTCTATTACATACATATATGTATGATCATGCTCTTTCCCATGTAAATAATGCATTTCACCATTTAAAAAACAAAACAAAAAAAAAAACAAAAGGCCAGACAGGTGGCAATTGGACACACCTTTAAAACCTAGCACTCAGGAGGCAGAGACAGGCAGGTCTCTGAGTTGAAGGCCAGCTTGGTCTAAGAAGCAAGATCCAGGATAACCAGGTCTACACAGAGAAACCCTGTCTCAAGAAAATTTTATGTGTGTGTGTGTGTTTGTGTGTGTGTGTGTCTGTGTGTGTGTATGTATATGTAAAATATTCTTTGTGCTTCTTTAGGTTTTTGTTGTTGTTTTCCAAGATAGGATTTCTCTGTGTAATAGCCCTGGCGTCCACGGGCACATGCACTTGCATGCACCTACACAGACAAATACACACAGTTAAGATAAAAAGGTTTTATTTTAAGTTTTTATTACATTATTTTTGTGAATGCATGTGCACATTTGTTTATATGTGGAACTGAGAGAACAACTACTAAGGAGTTAGTTGTCTCCTTCACACTGTATGGGTCTTGGGATCAAGCTAAATAAAAAGAAGTTACTTTAATAACCAAGACTAACAAAAACAATAATTTATAGACACAAACACAAACGTACAGAAGACAATTTCACACTTATCACACCCATTTAACAAAGCAATAGTAAGAACTTTTCCATGAGAGCCTGTGACATCTCCAGCCACAAGCTTTTTGCCCTGGCTTTAAGTATTATAGCTCTGCTCTGGCAGGGGGAGGTTTCCCATAATGAAAATGTTACAGCTCTACTCTGGGAGGTATCTTGACAGTTTGGAACCAAAGGATACTACAAAGTCACACTGCACCATAAACCTCACACAAGACTTATTGGGAGGGAAAACCGCAGGAGAGTGGCTGTAGAGAGAATCTCCTGTGCACTTTGTAAAAGCGTTCACCTGTAACTAAAAAAGCTATGGCCAGTGAGCTGAGGCAGAAAAAAGGAGGTGGGTATTGTGGCAGAGAGGGGCTGTGGGATTTCGGGAAAGAGTCATGAGCTGGGGAGATTTGTCCTGAACTCTGAGGAGACAGATTCATGAAACTGAGACGATAACCATCCACTCTGACATTCATAGAATAGAATAAACAGAATCTGAGGAGAGCGAGGCTTAGAATAAACAGGTAAATAATTATAATGAGCTGGTCAGGGAACAAGCAATCCTTTTGGCCTAAGCATTTATTTACCAAATATTAAGTCTCAGAGTCACTATTTCAGGAAACAGAGGAGCCGGGCGGAAAACGATGAGGTTACAGGTGGCTGCCTCTATTTGGGTGAGAAGCATCAAGAAATCCGGCAGATAGCAGGCTTTATATAGGGTTTCTAGGGGGTGGGAGGAGCTTTCTAGGGAGGTCTGAGATTGGTGAAATTTTGTGGCCTGATCCTGGGGCAAGCTTCCGGATTGGTGGGATTTCATGCTCATGGATTGGTGGAATTCTGTTCCTTGGCCCTGGTTTTGGTCTTGAGGTCTAGTCGTTAGGTTTCGGTGATCTTTCTTTCGCCCTGGTCTTTTTATGACACACTGGCTACACACTGGCTACAATAGCAAACATGAGTTTGCACCAGTGTAGATGACCTTAAATTCAGTGGAAAAGCGATCGGTTGAATGTGTAACAGCCACGTCACTATTGCACCCGTGGGCACTTCTTGCCTGTCAGGGCAAAACCAAAACCAAACAGGATTATTGACAACAATTCTTCCCCAGTAGCCTACACAGTGCCTTCCAGTCTTATGAAAGACAACAAATAGAGAGGATGTTGCCAGCTGAGTCAAGCTTGATTTCTTCACGTCTTGAAATCAGAAAATGCAGTGTCTTCAGCTCTAGTCTTGTCGACTGGCAGTAGTCTATCCGATTTTGGGGCCTCGGGAGCCTCCCTGGCCAAGAAGAAGAAGATACCCCACCTCTGGCACTGGAACTTCCACCTAATTATATAGCTTCTGGGAGTGTTTTTCCCCCACCCACATAGGAAAACTTCATTCAGATCCTTAAACCATGGTTTTTACTTTCCTTCCAGAAGCTCTTCCAAATCTGTGAGGCAATCGAGGTTTAGCCTTACTAAACAACAACAAAACCCACAAACAAACAAAAATCTTTTTATAGACAATAGACAGGATCTGGCTGCTCACTTCTTTCTGTTCTGTTCCAAGCAATTGACAATTGATTTTAAGATTCAGTAGTTAAAGCCAGGCGGTGGTGGCGCACACCGTTAATCCCAGCACTTGGGAGGCAGAAGCAGGCAGATTTCTGAGTTCGAGGCCAGCCTGGTCTACAGAGTGAGTTCCAGGACAGCCCGGGCTACACAGAGAAACCCTGTCTCGAAAAAAGAAAAAAAAGAAAAAGAAAAAGAAAAAAGATTCAGTAGTTAAGGGATAAAAACAAAGTTAACAAGATCCAATACAGCATAAAAAAGATCCATCATTTGTTTCCATTGTCCTGCCAAAAGCGTATCAGAGAACAAAGAATGGATAGGAGGCTGTATTAATTAATTTCCTTATTAATATGACCAAATACCTGACAAAAAGCAATGGTTTATTGTTCTTATCATTATTATTATTATTACTGGAAGAGCTTATTTTGGCTCACAGTTTTAAGTTCACATCATGGCAGGGAAACCATGGCAACAGGGTTGTGAGCTAGCAAGTGACACGGCAGAGGAACTAAAGGAAGACAATGAGATGAACACCAGCATTCCTGCTAGGGCACTGCTATGGAGTGCCCACACTCTGGACATCTGGTGCTACTAGCCTGGCTACTAGCCACATTTCTGTTTGTCATGCTTGACACTAGAGCTGGCTTCTTGGGTCTGGCAGACTCCTCACATGACTATAATATGATCGTGGCCTCTTCATTAGTCACACCTGGCTGCTGAAAGGGCCCCAGGATAGGTGAATAATCTCTACACCAAATGAACTTAAGATACATTTTTTTTCATATATTTATCTACCGTGGAAGTGGGTGAGTGGGTGAGTGTGTGTGTGGAGTCAGTTCTTTTCTACCACATGGGTTTTGAGGGTCATTAGCTTGGCAGCAAACTCCTTTACTAAACCATTGTGCTGTCCTGGTGGTCCCCCAAGTGTATTTTCTTGCAAGAGAAAACAGTTCACTGTTCCTGTTAGATCACAGTGGAGCTGCTGGAGAACACTTGACCAGAAGCCCATGCACCAGGAGCACAGCCAGTCACTATGAGTACACATAATGGAGTGTGGGGGCAGGGGCTTGCACATAGTGCAAGTACTACACACACTTGAAGCAGCCTCTTTCCTGACCGTGCAAATCTATAAAGTGAAGAGATCTCATCTAGGGCCTACCTCATTACTTTGGCCATCTGGAGACATCATGTTTGCTGTAGAGATCATGGACACAATTGTTCTGCAGTAGGGCTCCAGACAATCTTTTACTCACCACAAGGTCCACAGCAGATCTCAGCAACATCTGGATAGGCCACATAGGGGCAGCCTCTGTCCAGTGGCTGCCAAATGTCAGTCAGAGGTACAATGGGGCATAAGAGAAGTTTTCAGAGCACTTTTAGTAGGCTCTGGTCCAACCTGGGCTGATCTGCTTGGAAGGAGCATGAGAGGAGTAGGGGGAACTGTGGGCAGAAACTAGGTAGGGAAAGCTTGAAGGTAGGCTTTCAGATGGAGGAGAGGGTACCCTGATGAGACAGGGGTTGGGGTGGGCTGCCTAGCTATGTATGAGGAGAAGTGTTGGCAGGGGCAGGGTGGGGCACAGTGGGCAAGAACTCTGCAAGCAACTTCACACTAAAATGGATCTTGTGGCAGGGCTCTGGTACTTCTGGGGCATCCACAGGTTAGTTTTGCCTAAAATAGATCTTCTTTCTATAGCAAGGGAGCAACTGGAGTATGGTGATAAATTTCGGTGAGTCACCAGCCAGCACACACCCACCCTGTACCCAGCTGTTAATTTCTATTTACTTCTCCACAGAAGGGAAGAGAAAAATAGAGCAAGATTGTTTGTACAAGCCCTTGGTTTTGCGGTCAATCCATATTTACAGTTCTTAGATACATTTTTATTTTGGCACCAGAGAAAGCTGCAAAAGGGATACTTTTTTTTTATCGTCAGTGGAGATAGAAAATCTCATTTTATGGAAAGGTATTTCTTGCACATGGCCTGGAGTCTCTCCTCCATTTTCTACAATAAAGAGCCTTCTGCCTGAAATTGTGCTCTAGGCCAGAGAAGAAGCAATGATGTCACAACACACAAACTGCTCTGCAAATTACAGAGCAAACTTTCTTCAGAGATACAACCCACATCTTGAAGGTCTTCAAACAGCCAAATAGTTCCTGTGTGAACTCTAATTCCACCCTTTCTTATACCCAATAAGGTCAAACATCACATAGAAACCTGTACAAGACAGTCCTAATAGCTGGATGCATAATAAATGGACAAACATTTATATAAGGAAGGCAACTCTGACCTATATAAACCTTGAGGATATCACACTAAGTAAAATATACCAGATACAGGTTCCTGGAGTGAGCAAACTCATAGAGGTAAAAGCTGAATGGGGGCTACCAGGGCTGGAATAGGGGAATTGTTCAGTTAGTGTTTAGTGGACACAAAGTTTCAGCTTGGGGAAGATCCACAAGTTCTAGAATCTGGTGGTTGTAATGGTTACATAATAGCACAATGTGCTTAGTATAACTAAACAGCAGTTAAAATGGGCTGGGGATGTAGCTCGGTGGTAAAGACCTTGCCTGGAATATGCAAAGGCCTGGGATAAAATCCCAAGCACAGAAAAAATAACTTTAAAATGGTAAATTTCATGTTAGATATATTTTGCTACAAAGCTAAGCCTACCCTGGCTATTTATTTAGACGGACCTCACTATATAGCCCTAGCTGGGCCTGAAATTGCTCTATATATCAGGCTCAATTCACAGAGGCCTGCAAGCATCTGTCTCTTGGATGTTGGGTTTAATGGTGTGCACCATCATGCAAGGCAAAGCTAATTTGCTATATCAACCAGCTCTAGAGATGGAATCCTGTTTGTCCTCTACCCATGTGATTTCTCTGAGCCACTGTTACTTCTGGTGTCAGTGGGAAGTGTAATTTGCCCCTACCCTGAGGGTAGTTTAGAAGTACAAAGGGTGATCCTGGCCAGGATACCCTGTCCATTAGCCAACCTTATTTTCCACCCCAAACAGCCACCACAGACTCTACAATCTAGTACAAATTAAAAGCAGGAGGTGGCCACCTGTTGTAGGAAATATTTAACCTTTGATCATTCAGTTCCTGGATAAAAGACACACAACTTTTTATTATTATAATAAACCTTAAGCAGCACTAGAGCTGGGCAGATATCTACCTCTAGGCTATTAGAATTTATTTCCCCACCAATAACTATGAGTTATTACTTACTATGTTCCATCTGGGCTGCTCTTAACTTAAATTGCCCAGCCTTCATGGCCATGTATTCATAACTCACCTCATGGAGTCTTCCTCCTCTCTCCTTTCTTCTCCCACTTAGGGTCTCCTGAGATCCCAAGCCTGGGAACCCAAGGACCCCGCCTGTCTCTCTTCTGCCTAGCTATTGGCTGAAGGCATCTTTATTCACCAATCAAGGATAACTTAGGGGTTTGGGATATGAACTTGGGTATGCACAAATACTCTCATAGCCAGGCCTTAGGGGCCAGTATTTAGCATAATCCAAGCAAAAGATCAAGCCTCAACAGCCACCAGAATCCCAGCTTTGGTTTCTGTTTATTTTAAACTTGAGCCAAAATGAACGAAACAGAAAATTTGACAGTTTAGCATTTTCATGTATGCTTTTCAGTGATATTAAGCCCTTGAGCAAACATTACCATCACCAATCTCCAGAACTTTCCTATCTCTCCAAACTGAAGCTGTCACCATAAAACATTACCCTCAGGCCAGGAAGATGGCTCAGTGGGTGAAGTGCTTGCTGCTGCTGCTGCACAAGCCTGGTGACCTGACTTCCATTCTTGGAATTCATGTAACAATGGAAGGAGAAAACTGGTTGTTCAAAACTGTCCTCTGACTTCCACACATACACCATGGCATATATACACACACATCATGTAGATACACATGCACAATAAAAGAAAAGGAGTAAATATTACTCCTCCCCAGGATGAAAGCCTACAGTTGGAATAGGCCCTGTGCTATGACTGTAGAATGGCTTCTTAGATAAGAGATTACCACATGCAAACCAAACTGCTCTCAAACAGTGGTCCTCAACTGTTTAGTGATGGTGAGTGTCTTGTTCCCAACACCTAACAATTATATAAACATTTTTGGTGGTTACCACTGAGGAGAGGGACGATAGTATGGAGGCCAGGATTGCTATTCAGTTTCCTACACTGCATACATAGTTCAGCTCCCTCATCCAGCTGGAATCATCTGCCCCTGTTGTCAAAAAAGCTGGGATTCAGATAGACGCCCTCTGATAGTCTCAAAAGCTAAAAAGTACCCTTGTGTAAGGCTGGCTGAGGGGACAGTGGCATATACCTCCCAGCTCAGGGTCTCTGGTAGGTTGAGCTTCATGCTCCATAACCTTTCCTGTTCTCAGTGGATCTCACAATCCTTTCCCACCATTAGCCTCTGTATGGACAAAACATCACATCGAAGCAGCTAGGTATTGGTGGTGCACACCTTCAATCTCAGTCCTCGGGAGACAGAAGCATTCAGATCTCTATGAGTTAGAAGCCAGCCTGGTCTACAGAGAGAATTCCAGGATAGCCAGCACTACATGAAGAGATTCTGTCTTGAAAAAAAATCAATCATGTTGAAACTGTAATCTCAATGTGTTTGTAGAATGAGGCTTTGAGGAAAAAAATGGGGTTAAATTTGGTCATGATGGTGGAGACTTATTCTATAGGATTAGTGGCCTCACAGGAGGAGAAAGAGAAGCTAGGCCTGGAGACAGAATTCTGTAATCCCAGCATTTGGCAAACTAAGATAGAAGACTAAGTTTCATGCAGATTTAGACTCGTGTAAGACTATCTCTAAAGGCAAAATCCAAACAAGAAAAAGAATGGAAGGGGACCAAGGTGAGGAGAAGGAGAAGCTTCCAGGAAAATGGGGAGAGAGGTTTTGCAAAGAGAAAGTAGGACACCATCTAAAAGCTCAGAGGACAGTCTTCAACAGAAACCAAGCCTACCTTCATCTTGAGCTTCTAGCCTGAAAACCAGCAAGAAATGACGGCTTCTGTGTATAAGTCGTCCAGCACTATGAGTGGCTCTGACAGAGGCTTCTGATATCCATCTGTTACCCTCAAATTTGCAAAAGTTATATATTTACCATGGTTTCACAAAAACACCTTTGCTCTCCATTCTGACATCTGTGGAGTTGTCTTCTCCTCTTGTTGGGGAAGCATCGGTGTTCATGCTATCTGACCTTGGGAGAGTGGTACGTTTTATGGGGGGTGGGCTTAGGTTCACAGTAGCTTGTGGTCTCAGGAGTATGGAACTTCTCTGAACTCTCTTTAAGGACACTCACTATGGCTGTGCCAAAATTGGCCAGGGTTATTCCTGAGAAGACATATCCTAGGGCTCAGCTCTGGAATTGTGTCAGAAACAAGACCTCTAATACAGGAAGTGGTTATGGAAAATTCTTCCAGTCACCATGGGAACAAACCCTTGAGGACATAACCCTATTTAGCTCCTCCATCACAAGTTCCTTGCACAGTTCCATAAATGCCTTTTGTCACCAGTAGAAACCCTGCACCTTCTTGGAATGCCTGTGTCTGTGGGCCATGCATCTCGACCTGGTGAAGTTCATCTGGGACCTGACCCGTCACATCTGATGGGGCTACATCCCATGGCAAAGTAAAATGAAACTAGCTTATGTATAAATGACAGCTCTCCAATCGGATGTTTCCAGTGATATTCTGACGTACCCCTAAGGATGGTTTCCTAAGGAAAGGGGACTGTCTAAAGAGAAAAGAGACATATGTATAGGTTTAGATTTTTAGTTTTACTGGCATAGGATTGTAGCTCAGTGATAGAGCACTTGCCTTACCTAGCATGTTTGAGCTGCAGGTTCCATCACCAGGATCTCTCCCCCCCCCACCCACCCACACACACACACATGAATTGTTTTTAACTTTTCTAAGTATTCCATAGTCTGGAGTCCGATAAGAAGCAGCTTAATTGTAAAACTAGGTATGTTATGTGCAGTACTTCTAACGTTTTGCTCTGATTAGCCTGGGACACTGCTGCTCCTACTTCTCAGTGTTGAGTGCTTCTAGCTTCATGTTCTGCACCATTACCCAGAAGTCCACAATCCTGTTCCTAGATTCTTATATAAATAGAAGCCAACACATGCTCCATTCAGCTCACTAAGAGATCCAGAAAGAGCTGGCGCAGAAAGCCTCTGAGACCCTACATTCATGAGGTATGTAGGGGTAGGAATGCAAGCAACACTGGTAAGTCAGACATTGGTCACATGTAAGAAGTTAAGACCCACAGAATCTGAAAGCTGAGTCTGTTAGAAAGCAAGACCTCAAATCTTTCAGGGTTATGCAGAGAGTGTGGATGACAAGGAAAACCAGGTGCCCTCAGACTGGCTCTCTGGAAACATCCACGTAGCACTGTATACTGATGCCATTTATATGGCTTCCTAGAACAAGGGCTGCATTCCAGCTTCTAAAGACCCTAATGTGGCCATGGATCAGGTGGAAAGGACCGAGCTTTTGCAATCAAGAGTCTGACCTGTATGCTTGTGGGCGCTAAACTGACACAGAGTGTTCCAGAAACACAGTTTTCTGGAATCCTCGACATGTTGTATCAATGCAGAAGAATGAGGCTGAAACTTCAAACAGGTCAATGAGCCCAGTCTCAGGGAATATGGTGGTGACCTGTGAGTGGAAAGATCACAGTTTGGTCGACTTCAGTGGACGTAGAAGTAAAAGGATCCAGTAAAGGTAAGAAAAAAAAAAGTAGGGTGGAATAAGCTCCAAGTAAGGGACATCAAAAGTGGTGGAGGTTCTGCCTTACTCCAGCCATGGACACCAGTGGTCCTGATAGTATCTTTGCAGTGTTCCAGAGTTTGAGCTAGTTCCCAGATCCTAATCCTAACTGTTTGGAGTTCAAGACCATAAAGAAGAAGAAAAAGGAGGAGGAGAAGGAGAAGGAGAAGGAGAAGAAGAAGGAGAAGAAGAAGAAGAAGAAACTCAAACTCAATTCAAATTAAATTATAATTAGCCAGATTTATTAAAGCTGCTAGCAGGGTCACAGTCTCTAAGCCAAATCAGATGTGCTGTGCAGATGCTGGTAAAGAAAGGGCTTTTTTCTTTCTTTCTTTTTCATTTCTTGTGTTTGTTTCATTTTGTTTCTTGAGACAAGGTTTCTTTGTGTAGCCTTTGCTGTCCCGGAACTAGGTCTGTAGACCAGACTGGCCTCAAACTCACAGAGATCTTCCTACCTCTACCTCCTGAGTGCTGGGATTAAAGATGTGCACCACCACTGAAAGAGTTTGGTTTTTTTTGTTTTGTTTTGTTTTTCCAGACAGGGTTTCTCTGTGTAGCCCTGATTATCCTGGAACTCACTCTGTAGACCAGGCTGGCCTGGAATTCAGAAATCCACCTGCCTCTGTCTCCCAAGTGCTGGGATTAAAGGCGTGCGCCACCAACGCCCGGCACAAAAAGAGCTTTTTTTTTTTTTTTTTTTTTTTTTTTTGAGACAGGGTTTCTCTGTGTAGTCTGAGCTGTCCTGGAACTCACTCGGTAGACCAGGCTGGCCTCGAACTCAGAAATCCGCCTGCCTCTGCCTCCCAAGTGCTGGGAAAGGCGTGCGCCACCACCACCCGGCCAGAAAGAGCTTTTAAAGGCAAAAGTTCTGTTCAGTTCTGCCAAAACTAGATTGTCAAGATGACTCAAAATAGTCCTTGGTTATCTGCACAAGCAGGTTACAGAAGCCATAATCGGCAGTTTGTCATAGCCTAACAAGCAGATAGTCATGGCTGTACATCTGGGTGGCAGTCAAGGAGTCAGGGTTGACGGGAACTTGTCTGTCACAGACAAATGGCTATTAAGAACCAAGGTGGATGCCTAGCACAAAATGGGATTTCTTTAGCCGTCACACTCAGTACTCAAAAATGGGAGTGGACAGAACAAAACCCAGGGCTAATACTTCCCAAGCATTCTGGGAGCAAAGCTCTTTCTCTCACACCTAGGAGAGGGATTCTTGTTAAGAGTCGAGCCATCCTCACTTTGGCTCAGAGTCTGAAAGTGGAGTCTTCTTAGACCTGCAGCATGAACAACCTGTGCCCTTTGGAAACAGGTAATTTCCTGATTCCCTAGGCTTTCCTTCAGTGGTACCTGAGGGAGACACTCAGAGGGAGATGACCTGGAGCTTTCGTGAGGGGACAGCAGATGTGAAAGATAATGGCAGTCTGGGAAAGACTTCTACCATATACACTGTGAGCCTCTTCCTCTATAGGCCTAACTAGCCAAGGCCTGAATGATATCTTCAGGTGGAGATTCCATTTATATATACTCAGAGAATTCAGGGAGTCAAGCATAACAGTCTTTTCCTTTGGTTGATGACCGGCTCCACACACCTCCTCCCTACCCAGTACCAGTGATTGGCTCAGAGGCACACATGTTTAACTACCAGTGTAGTGCCTCTTTAATGGGCTTTTGGAAATGGAGCGTGAGCAAATCAAGTTATTTTGTCCCCACAGGACAAAAACTCTGAGCTATGCTTTCTCTTCCAAGAGGAAGCTAGTATCTGAAGACAGGGCAGGAGAAACAAGCAGGACTCTGACACTCCTCAGCAGGCTGTGTCTGGCTCTTTCCATTATGTAGTCCTCAGCCTTCTCCATCAGGAGACATTTCAGACATTCTTTTTTATCTCCATTGATTAATTTATTCACTTTACATCCAGATTGCTGTCCCACCTTCTCCTGGTTCCCCCCTTACAAAGGCCCTCCCCCACCTCCCCTTCTTCTCTGGGAGGATGGAGGCACCCGGGGAATCCGCCACCCTGGACATCAAGTCTCTGCAAAGCTGGGTGCATCCCCTCCCACTGAGGCCAGGCAAAGCAGCCCAGTTAGGGGAAAGGGATCCACAGACAGGTAACACCTTTAGGGACAGTTGTTGGGGGACCCACATGAAGACTGAGCTGCACATCTGCTACATATGTGCGGGGTGGCCTAGGTCCAGCTCATATATGCTCTTTGGTTGGTGATTCATTCTCTGAGAGCCCTCAAAGGTTCAGGTTAGTTGATTCTGTTGATTTCTCTGTGGTGTTCCTATCCTCTCCATGGCCCTCAAGCCTTTCCCCAACTTTTCCATAAGATTTTCAGCTCCATCCAATATTTGGTT
Organism: Mastomys natalensis; assembly: GCA_021653895.1. Lineage (NCBI taxonomy): Eukaryota > Metazoa > Chordata > Mammalia > Rodentia > Muridae > Mastomys > Mastomys natalensis. The sequence continues at coordinate 1,780,688 of JAJTUV010000221.1, read as the reverse complement.
GCATCTATTTCAGTCAGCTGCTGGGTGGAGCTTCTTAGAGGATAGTTATGCTAGGTTCCTGTCTGCAAGCCTAACAGATTAACACTAATAGTGTCAGGGATTGGTGCTTGCCCTTGGGATGGGTCTCAAGTTGGACCAGTTCCCTCAGTCTCTGCTCCAAAAGTAATCTACAGATTCAATGCAATTCCTATCCAAGTTCCAACACAATTCTTTACAGATCTTAAAAGAACAATTCTCAGTTTCATATGGAAAACAAAAAACCCAGGATAGTGTGGGGTGTGGGCTGTGGAGCAGTGGTATGCAGTTGAGTCGCCTTTCAACCCGGTGACCTAGTGGGAAAGTAAGAGTTCGTTAGGCCTTGCTCTGGGCCTGGTTCATTTCACTATCCACAGGCTCACCAAAGAAAGGTTTGTGGCCTTAGTTATGTGGCACAGGTAGCACAGGTAGAGGGCATGACTACAGGCCGCAGAGCCTCAAAAGATCTCCATATTAATGAGATCCCTAGAGGCCAGAGGGCATAGCAAATTAAGCATTCCTTCCAGACCCTCCTCATTGCAAAGATATTTAACCTCAGGCCGCCTGAGAACACGGGGTACAGCTTCATCCACTTTCCACCATGACAATAAACCTTTAAAACTATGGACTTCCTCTCATACTTGGGGCCCGCCATGGAGGATCATTGAGATGGCTTCAACTACCAAGCCATCACCTAATCTCCCACTGGAGGACTTCTCTATGTTATAGCCATGAAGGCCTGCTAACTCAAGCAAGCTAGCTGAGCCAGCCATGAGTTGCTTCAATCAAGAGTCTCTACCCTGTGAGGTGCCACCAGAGCTTCTCTCCCTCGTCCCTTTTGGCTGCAGTCTCCCAGTGGCGCCTGGGTGCCCAAGGGCTGAGACTACCTGTCTCCTGCCAGCCGCCTTGGAGCTGACTTAAGAGTTCTGCCCCCAAGGGGTCTCAGACTGAGATCTCCTCATGCCCAGAGTGGAGCTTGGTGGCTTCTCATGGCCCAGCGTCCACCCGACACCATGTACAGTAAACTCAAATTCCCACACTTCTGCCTCCCTGAGCTGTGGCAGACATGCGGGACCCACAACTCAACCCAACAGAACCCATGCTGGAGCTACAGCCCACAGGATAGCTAAAACAATCCTGTACAATAAAAGAACTTCTGGAGGTATCACCATCCCTGATCTCAAGCTGTACTACAGAACAATTGTAATAAAAACTGCATTGTATTGCTATAGAAACCGACAGGTTGATCAATGGAATCTAATCGAAGACCCAGAAATAAACCCACACACCTACGAATACTTGATTTTTGACAAAAAAAAAAAAAAATAAATAAAGCCATATAATGGAAAAAATGAAAGCATCTTCAACAAATGGTGCTGGTCTAACTGGATGTCAGACATTCTTATAAAAAGTGAATCTTATTTGGCTGGTTATCTAACTCAGTAGTAAAATGCTAACTTAGCGTGTGTGAGGCTCTGGGCTAGCATTCTTGGAAGTTATTTGTCCTTGGACAAACAGTGCCTACAGATTAGAGGCATTTCCGTTTTACAGAACTCTTAAGCACAGAAATTAAAACTTTTTTTTTTTTTTTTTTTTTTGGTTTTTTCGAGACAGGGTTTCTCTGTGTAGCCCGGGTTGTCCTGGAACTCACTCTGTAGACCAGGCTGGCCTCGAACTCAGAAATCCGCCTGCCTCTGCCTCCCAAGTGCTGGGATTAAAGGCGTGCGCCACCACCGCCCGGCCAGAAATTAAAACTTAAGATACAGTGTTAATCATCCTTTCCGCCCCTCACTTCCAAAGTGTCAACATTGCGTGTTATGTTCTTACTATATTTCATCCTTGAGAAATGGCAAATACTCTTTTCTGTTGTTCGCTCCATCCTCCTTGTGTAACTCCTGCTACTCAGGGCTGACTTTCTCAGACCCAACTAGGAAACAAGCAGAAATGCAGGAAGATTTCAGCCTGGCCACAAGAAAAAAATTTTTTAGTAACCAGAGGTGGACAGAGCTGGAAGCTCAGCCTTGGGTTGAACAGATTTGCTAGTGGTGTAATCTATCTCTCTACATTCTGTCTTGGTTTTATACACTTATTGAAATTATGGATTGGAGAGGCATCCTCCAGGAAGCTTCCTGGATGGGAATTCTTGCTGTGTGAAATAAACATCCTTGTTGGGTGAGTGTGTTGTTTGGTGGGTCTCCTACATATCTTAGGGTAGAAAATGACCATCTAGATGTGGCTACAGTCTTTTCTGGCTTTCAGCTGGACTTCTGAATCTGTAGATTTTGCCCTGTCGACTCAATCTACCATAGTCTAAAAATATTTGATGAAAAGAAATGTATGCTTGTATAGGATATGAACAGAACTTCTCTTGCCATTATTCTATAAACAGTTAGAACAACTATTACAAATAATCTAGTTGGTGTTAGTATTAGCATTTATATTGTATTGGTGTTGTATATAATCTAAAGATAATTTTACGTACATAGGAGGATATTTATAGAATCTTTGCAAATTCAATGTCATTTTATATAAACCATAAATATCAAACACATACGTAGCCAGAGCCCATCCTTCACTATATCAAGGTATCTTTGATTTTTCCTTTCAGGTGGTAGCCTCCATGTTTCAATTGAGTAAAGACCAGTCTCAAAGTGACTGCTATGACATGATAAGAGCCATGGGAAGAAAAGGAGGCAGGTGCCATTCATCACCCACTCCAGAAAGTGTTCTGGTGTTCCACAGCAGGGAAGGGCTGAAGAGACTATTGGGTATAGTCTCTTCCTGGAAGTGAGTGAGGACTTTGATTTTATTATATGTGAATGGTGTTTTGTCTGCATGTATGTCTATATACTATGTGTGTGCCTTGTGCCCACAAAGGCCAGAAGAGGGCATCAGATCCCCTGGAACTAGAGTCACAAACAGTTGCGAGCCACTATGTGGATGCTGGGGATTGAGACCTCTAGAAATAAAGTCAGTCCTGAGACCAGCTATGCAGGGTAGGAAACTCAGAGCAGGAAGAGTGCCTCCGTCTTATTGAGGTGGCAAAGAGTCACAGCAAAATGGAATATGAGAACTCAGAAAGATGGGGAGATAAATGCCAAGTATTTTCAGAATTTTGGGAGGGAGGGGAATTCGGAGTAGGGACAAACTTCTACTATCTTCTATTCTTTCATATTTCCGTTTTGTTTTTATTTTGAGACAGGGTCTCACATAGTCGAAGCTGGTTTCAAAATCTGTATATGGCCAAGGATGACCCTGAACCTCTGATCTCTCTGCTTCCACCTCCCTGGTGACAGGATTACAGGCATGTACCACAGTGCCCAGTTTATTCAGTGCTGGGGATCAAACCCATGATGTTGTGTTTGAGGTGTGTGTGTGTGTGTGTGTGTGTGTGTGTGGTGTGTGTTAGTCACTGTTCTGTTGCTGTGAACAGACACCGTGACCAAGGCAACTTTTATAAAAGAAAGCATTTAATTGAGGACTTGCTTACAGTTTCAGAGGCTTAATGTACTATCATCACGACAGAAAGTATGGTGACACACATAACACTGGAGGAGTAACAGAGAGCTTTATCTCTTGATTCACAGGCAGACAGGGAGAGACAAAGCACTGAGCTGGGTGTGGCTTTGAAACCTCCAAGCCCATCCTCAGTGCCACACTTCCTCCAACAAGGCCACACCTACCTCTTAATCCTTCTCAAATAGTGCCATTCCCTGGTGACTAAGCATTCAAATACAGGAGACTATGAGGGCATTCTTATTCAAACCACCACCACAGGGAAGCTCTTAACTAAGCAACATCCCAGGCCTCTCTTCTTTGTTTTAAATAGTAGCTTCGCCAGAACCTCAGTGAGTCAGCAACTAATAAGTTTTGAAAGATAAACTGGTAATCCAAAATGAACATGTTGAAGTCCGATTTGGGGACTATAGGCATGGTTCATCATTTAAGAGTGCTTGCCGCTCTTCCAGAGAACCCAAGTTTGGTTTACAGTACCCACATCAGGTGGCTCACAACCACCTGTAACTCTATCACCAAAAAAATCTGACAACTTCAGACTTCTGTGGACACCTACATACACAACAGTGTACACTCACACAGTCATACATGTACATACATTTAGAAATAATAATAAAAAATAAATCCAGCCGGACAGTGGTGGTGCACTCCTTTAATCCCAGCACTTAGGTGGCAGAGGCAGGTGGATTTCTGAGTTCAAGGCCAGCCTGGTCTACAGAGTGAGTTTCAGGATAGCCAGGGCTACACAAAGAAACCCTGTCTTGAAAAACAAAACAAACAAACAAACAAAAAATCCAGAATGGATGCAAGTAGCAAAGGTAAAATTTTTGTGTGTTGGGTTTGGTTTGGTTTTGTTGACACAGAGTGACATTGTGTAAGTCCTGGTTGGCCTCAAAATCTTTAGTTAACCCAGGCTAGTCTCCAATGCACACTACACCTGCCTCAGCCTCCTTACTGTTGGTATTTGTATTAGGCAGGATTCTCAAAGGAATGAAACGAATTGTGTGTGTGTGTGTGTGTGTGTGTGTGTGTGTGTGTGTGTGTGTGATAAAGAGTGATTTATAAGACTGACTTACACAATAGAGCTTGAATGGCATGATGGAGAGGCTGAGACCCCAATAGCTGATCAGCCCAGGAAGCAAGTGACTCAGCTCTGCTAATGCTGAAGACCTGGAAGATTCCTGGAAAGCTACCATTCAGTATTCATTCCATGCTGGAAGCTGGAGTGTGATAGATGGCAGTGGAGATAGCTGTGGCAACAATGTATACTAGTAGGATGAAAGGAAGGCAGTCAAGTGATACTGCTTCTCCTTGTTCCTCTTAAAGTCTGTACATCTTCATATAAAATGGCAACTAATCTTTTCTCCCTCGATACTCACTGGAAATGCCCTCACAGACATGCCAAGAAGTGTGATTCTTGCCGGGCGGTGGTGGCGCACGCCTTTAGTCCCAGCACTTGGGAGGCAGAGGCAGGTGGATTTCTGAGTTCGAGGCCAGCCTGGTCTACAGAGCGAGTTCCAGGCCAGCCCGAGCTACACAGAGAAACCCTGTCTCGAAAAACCAAAAAAAAAAAAAAAAAAAAAAGAAGTGTGATTCTTATGTGATTTCAGATTCTACCAAGTTGAGGAGATTATCACAGGATTACAGGCAAGCCATCACACTGGCTAAACTCTTACCTCACATGCTGTCATCCCACATGGATGACACTAATAAGGTGGTGAAATATGAGTTTTGACAGAAAAAGGCAAAAGTACAATTTATCTAGTACACTCTAGTGCAGTTTCAGCTGGCAAAACAGTATGAAAGACTGGGTGCAGGCATTCTAAAGGGCTAAGGGAGGCTTTTCTGTGTGGGCAGCTAGGCAATGTTACAATATCATGGTGCTCTGAAATAATTACAGCTCGGGTTTAATCTTGGTTAGCAACAGTGTAATCTTGAGTTGAAGATAGTCTCCTTCTGAGTCAAAAATGGCTCAGCGAGATCATCCATCCTAGCTGGGCAGTAGTAGCTCACACCTTTTAATCCCAGCACTCAGGAGGCAGAGGCAGGCAGATCTCAAGACCAGCCTGGTCTACAAAGCCAGTTCCAGGATAGCAAGGGCTACTCAGGAAAACCTTGTCTCGAAAAAACCCTATCTCAATTACCCATTCTAAACTGGCAACCATATCTTGTAATTAGGGCTTATTATCGTCAACTCCTTTTGAAAGGATAATGGTCCTGCGGGGAAGCAGAGTCACCTTGCTCTGAGACCAGTCTGTTCCGAGCCAAATCAGCCTTGTTTTGAATCACAGCACAGCCATGGCTCTTAGAACAAAGTTCACAAACGCTTTTGTAATTTTCTTCCACTGCTTTCTTTTTTTCCATCCGGAAACATATGCTTCTTAACAGAGAGAAGGCATGAGTGCAAGAGGTGCTTCCGCTTCAGGTTGTATAAAGATGTAGGTAGCAGAGATGCTAAACTATGATTGCTCTAAATAACTTAGTTCCTACTGGCGAGATGCTCCTGAGCAGAGAGCAGGTCTTGTTGATGGTCCACTGTTCCCTTAGGGGAAAGAGATCAAAGACAGGCACGTCCCCATCATGTGCTCTTTGCCAGCAACCGCACAGGCACAAGATGTACACACACACACACACACACACACACACACACACTCACATTGACATGTATGGACAGAAGCCAGTGGAGACCTTGAGGCACCCACCAACAGACACCTTTAGAAGTGCGCTTGTCCATGTGCCCACTGAAACTCACAGTTGCCTGTAACTTTAGCTACATCTGATGCCTACATGAACACATGCACATGTACCTAAGCTCTCACGCTAGCATTCGAAGCTCTGCGGAGCTGCGGGACACGTCCTTGTTACCCAGGCAGGGACTCAAACACTCCCACACCAATTTGTTCAGCACTAATGCAGGGGAGGGAGTAAACACTGACTACGCCCCTCCTTGCAATGCCTCTCTTCCATTGGTTGCGGGAGCAAACCTCTCCCGCCTTCTGTTTCTTCTGGTTCGGCCTTCGGACCTCCATTGGCTTAGGCAACAAGTCCTCCCAAGAGAGGCGATGGGCGTGGTACGGAGGCGTTAAGAAATAGATGGGCGAGCTTGCTAACCAATGAGTATGTGTATACACCTCAGCAACTGAGATTCGCCAATGGCGAGGTAAAGTGGGCGGGGCTCTGCAGCTGTCAAGCGCCCCCGGCCGGTGGGGCGTTCGAGGGGCCCGCAGCGCTTGGGGACCCTCCGCCGCCTGCGCGCAGCCTGGGGCCGGCATGGGAGGGGTAGCTGGGACGGCATGATGAGCTCCCTGGGCAGCCCGGTGCGGGCCTACGATTTTCTACTTAAGTTCCTGTTGGTGGGCGACAGCGACGTGGGCAAGGGAGAGATCCTGGCCAGCTTGCAGGACGGAGCAGCCGAGTCTCCTTACGGCCACCCGGCGGGTGAGCGCGGCTGCAGCACCCGGAGGCGCAGCGCTGGGGTGTCGGTGCGAGCGGCCTCTCCAGCGTGGGTCTAATCCCGGAGCGGCTGGGCAGGGCTAGGTCCCACATGTTGGGGAAGACTGCGCTCTGTGGGCGGAGTCCGCAAAGCAGCTCAGGGTGGGCGTCGAGGGAGATCGCAGGTGCGAGCGACGTGTTTGGGAGAAGTGCGTGGGATTACGGGAGGCGTGGGCAGAGAGGCAGCGGACCACGGTACAGAGGAGACAACAGTCTCCAAGGCTATGACCTTTTGGTGCGTGGGACTACAAGCAAAGAGTAGCAAGACTAGACTCCAGCCTTTGATTCCATGCACCAAGCTCTGTGTCCTAATGGACAGCACCTCCAGGAGGAGTAGGAGGAGTCTAAGTGACCCTGTAGAGTTGGCTAGGGTGTAGGAAGGAACTCAACTAAGAGGCTGGAGTCCAGGAGACTGGACACAGGTGAGACTAGAGCGTCTCAGGCTCAAGGGCAGTGAGCAGTGTGGTGTCCTAGAAGCTCGAGGTTTGAGACCCTGCACCCCAGAGGAAGGAGAAAGTGTGACAGAATCCTGAGCATAACATCCAAGAATAGTCATGCAGTGATCCATCCCTCAGACTGTGGCTGTGCACAGACTTCTGTGACTGTCTAAGATGTCATTGTGGGGGTTTCAACCCACCTTTCTAATACAGACCCTGTCCTGAGGCCTGCCACCCTTTGTTCTCTGGGATTGCAGACTGCTTCCTGCATCTCCAGCCCCCTGGCAATGCCACAAGGGCTAGCAAGGGTCTAAAACTGTGTGGCCCGATGCTAGTAACTGCCAGCCTGGCCAGTTTAGGGCATAGCTCTGTTGGATAGCGTTTCCGTGAGAGCAAGGGCATGTATACAGCCCTGTCTTCCTGTCCTGGTGCTCAGTGAAGGCCAGGCTTCAGCAGAGGCAAAAGAGTAAAACGTTTAACAAGTCCCCAAAGGGGACATGAGTCCCACAGTAGATGACTGATGTGGGCAGAGAGAAAGATGTTGATGACGTGTGAGCAGACTTGCTACTGGTTGGCTTGAGCAAGGCCCACTGAGCTGTTGCTTTCCTTTGTATTCTGTTGTCAATATTGTCTAAGAGACTGCAGGGACCTGATGCTGTAGTTGTAGTCTTTGTGGCCTTTTGATTTGTTACGTATTTCTTCTAGGGCTAACAAAAGAGCATGGGAAGAACAGGCTAGGTATTGTGGCTCACACCTGTAATATCAGCATAAAAGAAGCGGGGGGCGGGGGGGGGGGAGAATTGCCATGAGTTTGAGGCCAGCCTGGACTACAATATGAGATCCTGTCTGGGAAAAAACAAAACAGAATGGGAGGGAGTAAACTAGGGAGGAGAGATAAACAGGAGAAAGGTAAACAAGTGGGGGAGAGACAAACATTAAAAAGCTTGGGTCATTATTTTGTTGTAAGGACATCTCAGGAGGAGATTCTCAGTGCTCTGGCAGTGGAAGGTGAGGTGTTCGCAGCTTCATGCTGTACTCTCTTCATCTGTGTCCGGGTTTTGTAGCCCACTTTGCAATTTCCATACTGCAGAGATTCTTAACATTCAATTTTGTTTTGTATATATAATATCAGTGCTTGGTATTCATTCAGTATTTAAACGAATTCAGTGCTGGCTAACTCTTTTAACTATAGCTACTCCTGAGTTCCTTACAATGCTGCTTCACCTCCGAACTCAAAAACTTTCTTGAGTTGCTTGCTCTGAGAACACATGGTCTGTCTTTAACTGCACACAGTGTTCTTAGACTATACTGCTCTTTTCCCCTCTCTACCTGGTAACATGTTCACTGTCTTTCTGGTATTTTGGTGTTGTCATGGTGTAAACATCATGTCAACTGATTTTCTAGATGGGCGATTTGCCTTGTCTTTAGAAATTTTTGAAGAGTGTTTTTCTTTGTCTTACCTTACTCAATCAGGCCATGACTCAAAAAATTTGATATGTATTCTGAATTCCTAGATTAAAAAAAAAAAGTACTTTCTGAATTTCAGGGGAATTTGCTTTACGTCCATAAAATATCTCCCATTGCTTTTGCATTAATTTTTCATTTGCTGTTATGAAAAATGACTACAAACTGGCTTAAAACAACAGAAGTTTATTCTCTGCACAGTTTGGCGTCAGTAGGACATGGTTTCTATCTGGAGCACTAGGAAGGTGTCTTCTTGTCCTTTTCAACTTTAGGAACCATCCTGCACTCCAGGGTTCTTGGCCCCTTTCTTGGTCTTCAGAGACATTGGTATCCAGTGATCTTCTCGGGTCCCTTCTCTCTGACAGGAACTCTCCTGCTTCTTCTTCTTTTTTTTAATTTCACAGGACACATTGATAATTTTTTGTCCACATCGACAATCTGAGACATTGAATGCTGTCTATGACCACCTTTCATTCCATTGCAATCTTAAATCTTCCTTTCCATATACCCTAACATTCACATATCATGTAGGATCAGTGTGTGCACTGACTACAGGTCTGCTGTTCTGCCTTACACTTCTATGCTGGACATCATGGTGTATTTTCCTTGAGCATTTACCTCTTTCTACTTACTTTGGTCATTTTTTTTTTTTTTTTTTTTGTCTCTCTCCTCTGACTTTCTATGACTGTCTTGTCTTTTTTCTTTGAGCATTTTGATTTTAGTAAATTGTTTACAGCTGTTTCTGTAGTTGTTAATTCAGGAATGATGTCGTTTCCTTCTTTTTCTTTTTTTCAATTCAGGTTTTACATTTCATTAAAATCTCCTTGAGGTGCTGGAGAGATGGCTCAGTTAAGAGCTCTTGCTGCTTTTCCAGAGGACCTGGGTTCGACTTCCAGCATCCACATGGTGCTGGAACTCACAACTGCCTATAACTTTAGTTCCAGGGGATCTGGTGCCTTCTTCTGGCCTCTATAAACATCATACATGTGCATGATGCACATGCATGCATGCAGACAAATCATTCATAAACAGAAAGTAAAGATAAATGACTCTTAAAAAGGAAAAATGGGGGAAGAGATGGCTCAGTGCTTGAGAGCACTGACTGCTCTTCCAGAGGACCCAAGTTCAATTTCCAGCACCCACATGGCAGCTCACAACTATTAGTAATTCCAAAATCTGGCACTCTCAGGCAGACACACATGCAGACAAAGCACTAATGCACATAAAATAAAAAAAATATATATTTTTAAAAACTGGAAAAGAAAAAAATGCTCCCCCCACTCCCCCCAAAAAAAACCCTCTTTGAACTCATACTTCCCCGACTTAATGTTCTGTTAACTTGCTTGCTGTGTTGTCAAAGTGGTCAGAGTGAAGTTTGTTGTTGTTATTGTTCCTTGGGTCCTTTGTCATGTTTTTCTTTCCTCTTAACGTTTTGAGGTGAAATATATGTATAGAATGGTGCACACTCTGTTATTACATAGTTCAGTGGATTTCCACAAACCTAGCATGTCATGTCACCAGTGTCCAGTTTAAGACATGACACTGCCAGGCTCCTGAAGCCCATGTTGCCTCTTCCAGTCACAGCATACCCTCAGTATAGTCACAGCCCTGGATTTTGACAGAATGGATCACTCTTGTCTGAATTTACCCTGTGGGAAAGAGAATCACACAGTGTATGCTCTTCCGAGTGCCTCTACCAATCCTTTATGAATGTGAGGGTCTCCCCTGTATATGCAACCATGGCTGTTTGTTCTCATTGTCTGTAAATCCCTTGTGTTGCCATACTACAGCCTGCTGATCCTGCTGGTTGTGAGAATTTGTGTGGTTTCCAGCTACTGATTACAGTGGTTTTCTTTGCTGTACCCACATAATTCATGTTTTTCTCATTTCTGTTAGCAGTACTGAGTTTGAGATGGGTATAGGGCTGAGTGTGTAGCCTGATCATACAGAATGTGCTTACTATATGTGTGGCTGTGGGCCCAGTTCCAGTAGGCACAGATATGTAACAGATATGTTACATATACATTTAACTTCGGTAAATACTCCTAAATTTACATGTCTACCTGTAAATTGCAGGAGCTGTGGTGACTTGTAACCTCACCAACACTTATTACTTTTCTTTTCCATTTTATCTATTCCCATTTGTTTGGGTTTTTAGATTTTAAAAAAAAAATTGTATTTTGCCTTATTGTATGTAGGTACATACATACATACCTGGTGCCCATAGATATCAGAAGAAGATATTGGATCTCCTAGAAATGGAAGATTGTAAGCTACATGTAGGTGCTGGGACCCAAACCTAGGTCCTTTGCAAGACCACCATGGGCTGTTAAGTGCTGAGCCATCTCTCTAGTCCCTCTTATTGTTTATTTTGGAAGGGCCAGATGCTCTGCTCATTTGGCAGTGCTTTCCTAGCAGACAGGAAGCCATAGATTTGCTCCTCAATACCATACTAAAAAAAGCAAGGGGCTGGAGAGGTAGCTCAGTGGTTAGGAGCACTGGCTGCTCTCTAGAGGTCCTGGGTTCAATTCCCAGCAACCACATAGCAACAGACAACTGTAACTCCAGGTCTAGGGGATCTGTGGCACCAGGCATGCATGTAGAATATGTGTGTGTGTGTGTGTGTGTGTATGTGTGTATGTATGTATGTATGCAGGAGGCAAACTACACAAACACATAAAAAATTAATCATTTTTTAAAACTATATGTAGTAGCATATATTAGTAATCTCAGCATTTGAGAGAACGGTTTGAACCGGGGGATTAGGAGTACAAGACTATCCTTGGATATGTAGCAAGTTTAAGGGCAGCCTGGACTACATGAGGTCAGGCCTCAACAAACAAACAAAATTAAAGCATTTATTTAGGATTCTTAATTTATCTGATGGCTAGTGAGATTAAACACATTTTTATTTTTTTAAATTTTTTTAAGAGTTTTTTAAAATTTATTTATTTAAATCACATCATAATCTACTTATTCACATTTTTATTTTTAAATTTCTTCTTTAATAAAATATTTAAGTCTTTGTCTTTTTCTTGTAGTTTGATTATTTTTAATGTTGGTAGGCATATTTAAAAATATTATTCTGGCTGGGCAGTGGTAGTGCACGCCTTTAATCCCAGCACTTGGGAGGCAGAGGCAGGTGGATTTCTGAGTTCGAGGCCAGCCTGGTCTACAGAGTGAGTTCCAGGACAGCCAGGGCTACAAAGAGAAACCCTGTCTCAAAAAACCAAAAAAAAAAAAAATATATATATATATATATTCTGTCTGGGAGTGTCTGTGTCAGTTAGTTGTTCATAGTGACTCTCCTCTCTGCATCAGTTTATCAGTCATTTAGTAGTGATTCTGGACAAACAGAAGACTCTAATTTTAACATAATTCAAATTACCAGCGTCTCATGATTAGAACGGAGTTTCGTGTAACAAGTGTCTTCCTATTGCCAAACAGTGAATATGTTCCCCTCTAAAAGTTCTGATGCTCTACCTTTGATACTGATGGCCGCCTTCCAGCTGGAATATGGTATGGTTTGTTTTCCTATTGCTGTGATAACCATCACAACCAAAAACAATTTGAGAAAGGTTTTATTTCATCTTACAGCATAGTCCATCATGAAGGGAAGTCAGGGCAGGAATGAAGGCAGATGACATGGAGGAATGCTATTGACTGACTTGCTGAATTTGATTTTTATATATACAGAGGCCACCTGCCTAGGGATGGCACTACCCACAGTGGGCTGGGCCCTTCCACATCAATCATCAATCAAGAGAATGCCCCACAGGTTTGCCTACAGGCCAATCTAATGGAGGTATTCTTTCCATTGAGGCTTTCTCTTCCTAGATGACTCAAGCTTGTGATAGGCTGACAAAAAAACAAACAAACAAAAACCCAAAACAGTGAACACAGGAAGCAATATCCATTTTTAATTTTTTGACAGTTAACTATGCAGTTGGAGAGGTGTCTCTCTTTCTTTGTCCTACATCTTTGACGGCATGCTTGGCATACCCTCCGGGTGTGAGCAGTTAGTCTGTATGTTAGCCAGCTTCTGGTTTTTTTTAGCAAATATCTGAGGTATTCACTTTAGGAAGGAAAGGGAGATTATTTAGCTCACAGTGTTGGAGGTTTAACTCATGATCAGCTGCCTTGTGCTTTGGGGCTTGATGCAAGACAGCAAGTACATCATGGTGTGAGCATATGAAGGAGGAAAGCCCTGTATCTCTTCAAACAGAAAACAAAGAGGGGGCTGAGGTCTCACTGTGACCTAAGGCTTCACACAAGCCCTCTCAACGGTTCCACCATTTCCCAAACTATCACCCTAAGAGCAAACCTTAAGTGTGCAGGCCACTGCAGACATTCATTCAGACGATAGTTAGCTGATTTGTCTCCCCTTGAGCATCTGTCAGTCATGCAATCTCTTCCTGTCTTGCTGATGGATTCCTGCGAGATGCGTGTTCTCTTTATCCTAACCATGTGTAGCTAAACCTTCGTATGTGTCATCTTGGACATTTTACTATCCTTTGCCCTGCAGCCTATGAGGACCCTTGCTATAGTGTCTGTTTCCTGGGGGAGCTATCTTTCATTCCTGTGGTGACTAGGGTGATTTTTCTCCTGCACTGGTCCCGCCTAAGGTTCTCACTCCAGTTCAGGAAACATGTCTCCAGCTCAGCCCTTCTGGAATATTCTTTTTATTTTTTTTTCCCCCAAGCAGGCATGGAATTGAAGAGGGTCAGAAGTCACACCATATTTCCTCTCATACCCATCCTACCACAGGTTTCTTCTTTGCCTCAGCTGGTGACACTTCCCATACCATCTTGTGACCTACTGAGGACCTTTCTGCATTTTGTGAATTTCATTAGTGGTGAGGAAGGGTAGTAGATTAAACAGACCCCAAATGCTACATCTGTTGCTTCCCAAATGTCTCCAGGAAACCAGGCAAGTCACGTTCTCTGACTACTTCCCTTCCTGGCTACGTCTCTAGTTCCTTTTTCTCAGGAAAATCTCCATTTATATGTTTGAGCATTGCCTAGCATCCAGGAGGCCCTGAATTCAATACCAGTACCACAGACAAAGGTGCAAAATGCAGCTTTATTGTTTTCAAGCACACAGAAGCATTTGTATGTAATAATACAGAGGTAATAATAATTGTTGTGTATTGAAAGTGCGCAAGAGCCATTCCACAAGACAAAGTTATATTATCAGAGGGTAAATAACACCCTTAAGGTTGCATGTCCTGTGGAAGAGCTAGGATGTGGGCAGGCAGGCTGGCCCAGGAGGCTGTGCTAGATCCCCACCACCCTTAGGCATCTATCTCTAAGAGACAATGTTTAGGAAAGCCCTCTGTCTTCCACACAAGGAGCATTAGGGCTTCTGTACTCGGTGACTCAATTGTAATCTTTCTCCCTTTCTTTGTGCTCCTGACAAATGTTCCTCCCAGACCTGTGTGCTTCCTCATCTCTCTGTTCTGCCGGCACAACCGGCACAACCGTACATTTGCTCACTTAAAAAGCTACCCTGCTGGTTTCCCATGGCAACCCCTTTAAGACTTAAAACATGTTGTATAAAGTCATTGCCTCCCAGTGTGAACTCAAGAGTCCTAAACTGAGCCCATGCCCTCTGCAGAAGCTCCCTAAAGAGAGTCTGATTCCCTACTGCTTTACAGACAGTTGGTACCACCTAGAAGCACACAATGAATTTTTAAATGTTCAGAAATGCTTCTGTGTGCTTGAAAACAATAAAGCTGCATCTTTTCTGTGGTACTGGTATTGAACACAGGGCTTCTTGGGTGCTAGGCAATGCTGAAACATAGCCACCCACCCCCGCCCTCTCTCTCTGTGTGTGCTACATCTCACAGGTATAGAGCAACTTTCAGTAGTCAGTTCTTTCCTTCCACTATGTGAATCCTGGAGATGGAACTCAGGTTTTGAAGTCTTTGTCTGAGCCGTCACTCCAGCCTCAAAATAAATGTTCAAAGAGTTTATATGGGACTTGGTACGTGGACTGGCTTTATAGATAGAATGCCAGCCTGGCATGCATGAAGTCATGGGATCAATCCTCAATGCTATGTATGCTCGACATAGTGATACACACTTATCTTCCTGTTGCTCAGGTGATAGGGGCAGAAATATCAGAAGTTCAAGACTAGCCTGAAATAATGAGACTCCATCTTATTTTGAAAATAAAAATGTTTATGACATAAAGGCATAGTTCACAGGAATGTCTTCATGTTTTGTGTTGTCTCAATCCGGTCTCGAGCCAGTTGGTCTCACCCTTTTGAGGCTTTTTAGAACTTGTGATGAGTTTTGGGTTTCACCACTGGCCCTTTCTTTATCACTTGGAGGTGACTTCCCACCCACAAGTGGTGTGGGCAAGACATCAATGCAGAGAACCAGAAAAACATCTCCAGGTATTGGCATTACATCATCTCATCTCCACCTGGTCTACACGGTCTCCAAGATGGTGGACAGTGGGTTGATAGAGTGGAACATTTCCCCTTGTTTTGTAAGCAGCAATGTGTCTAGTACCTGGTATACTGTTGACCCCTGTAGAGTGGACAGAGGTTTCTCTTCTTTAAAAAAAAAAAATGTATGCGAGTGTTTTGCCTGCATGTATGTCTGTGTACCACATTTGTGCAGAGCCCAGAGATCACAAGAGAGCATTGGATCTCCCAGAGCTGGAGTTACAATGGGTTGCTAGCCACCATGTGGGTGCTGAGAACCGAAGCTGGGACCTCTGGAAGAACAAGAACTTGTGACTAATTGAACTATCTCACCAACCCACTAGGTAATTCTTAAAAAGTTTCATTGACATTTACAGAGGTTCATAAGGATGGAACTATTTGTATGATCTTCGGGTAATTTGGATGTTTTTAGCTTTGTTTTTCCATGGTGTGATTTTTATTGACATTTTATTTATGATGCATGCCTAGGCATGTGTGTTAAAGACATTGGACAATTTATGGGAGTTGGTCCTGTCCCTTCTACCATGTGGGCTCCAGGGATGGAATCTGAGGCATTAGGCTTGACATCAAGTGCCTTCATTCTCTGAACCATCTTACCAGCCTACAAAATAATTTTTTCATGGACGAATTTGACTATATGCTTTGACTTTTTTTTTTCTGGATTTGCTTTTTGTGATATTAAACTCTTGTTGGGAGTTAGTTGTTACTGTTGTTTTAGTTTGAGACAGAATTTCACTGTGTATCCCTGGCTGGAACTCACTGTGAAGAGACCAGGATGGCCCTGAACTCAGAGATCTGCTTGCCTCTGTCCCTAAGTTTTAGGATTAATGGCATGTGCCACCATGGCTGGCTTAGATCTTAAACTCCCTTCTTCCCCACAATGAAAACTTCATTGAAAGATTGACACCAAACAGGAAACCATTACTGTGTAACTTACGAAGTGTCTTGGGAGAGTAACGGAACCTGAATTAGGACTTTGTATGAGATGCAGCCGTTCAGCATGTTTGTAGGCATCATTAGCGTTGCTCTCTCCTAAATGAACAGCCTTCTGTAAGTCTAGCTTTTCCTCCTATATACTGGAACAATCTGCACAAAGAGCCACTGTTTGAACATGACCAAAACTGTGATAATCTCATGGTATCTTAGACATTTTACATATACGAAATAAGAATTTGGACTTTGGGGCTATCTAGATGGCTCAGTGGGTAAGGATGTTTGACATCAAATGCATGTCTGTATAAAAGTGTACAGTGCTTGCTGAGGCCAGAAGAGGGCATTGAGTCCCCTGGATCTGGAATTACAGATGGTTGTGAGTTACCATATGGGTGGCTGGGAATGGAACCCAGATCCTCTGCAGTGGTGTTTTGTTCTGTTCTGTTTTGTTTTCTGAGATGGGGTTTCTCTCTGTAACCTTGGCTGTCCTAGAACTCACTCTGTAGACCAGGCTGGCCTCAAACTCAGAGATCTGCCTGCCTCTGCCTCCCAAGTGCTGGAATCACAGGTACTCACCACCACTGCTAGGCTACAACTAGTGCTCTTAACCACAGAGCCATCTCTCCAGCACAATTATTTTAAACTCTTAACATATTGTATAGAATTCAGACCTCCACCAGGTCACAGTTGAGTCCCAAACCCTTTATTAACAGGGAAGCTACCATGTGATTTTTGTTTCTAGCCTCAGCTGAGAGGACAACAGCAGTACATTTGCACCATCAGGAGCCCAGGTAGAGAGAAGTTCTCTTTGTGTGTTAGTGCCACAGCTGACAGCCAGGCTAAAGTCCAGGGTGCCTTGGTCTCAGCAGGGTTTCTCTGGTTCTAGATGTTGCCAGTCATGTCTTGGGAGGAATCCTATAATGTTGTTGGTAAAGAATTGCATAGGCCCTCACAAATGCTCCTCAAATTTTGGATCTGAGGTAAAATGGGCCTCAAACAGTTGCTACATTGTATGGATTGTGTATTCCAACCTCTTGCAGCGACTACTTAATTACCCTCCTCCAAACATGGCATTTGAATTAACAGTGTGTTATTTACATTGTAGCTTGTGACAGGATTGGCTTGATTGGTTTAATTAAAAATAAAAAAAAAAAAAGCAAGCTTAGAGAGAAAGACTCATAAATATCCATATTAAGCAGTAATTGGCCTTGACATGTAGACTGTTAATTATTAATGCAAAAGGTTGTTATCTTAACCGGAAAATATTCATTTACTACTATGAATAGTACACCGTTCTCTCTTAGATTAATAATATCTAACCATAGATGGAATTGGTTCCTTCCAGTCAGAATGCTGTGTACGTTGGGGAGGTCACTGACTGACTGTGGGGTTTGAGTAGAGTCAATTCAGCATGGTGCAGAAACTAATATCATTAATACTTGGGGGTCAAATGGCTGGTGTGGGAGGAACCTGCAAAGGGTGTTTTCAACATCCTTAGCCTGTGATGTCTTCCCTGGAGCCTGAGGCTGCTGAAGTGCGGTACAGAGGGAGGTGGGCGTTTCACGTGCTGCCAGTGGAGGAAGGGTTCCTGAGCTGCTATGACAAGTGATTTTAATGAGGCCTTAAAATACAGCAGTGATTCTCTCCTAGAGCTAAAGGCAGAGCCTAGAATCAAGGTGTCAGACAGCCCTGCTGACAGGCCAAGGGGAGGACCCTTCCTTGCCACCCCACTTTTAGTATCTTTAGTATCAAGTTAATCTTTGGTTCTTTGGCATAAGGTAGGCTGGCTCTAGTCTCTGTCTGTGTTGTCATCTGGCTTTCCCAGATTGCTACGTCGCCTGTCCTCCTAAACATATCAGGTACTGGATTTAGGGCCCACATTAATTCATCATGGTCTTACCTTGGCTACATCTGAGAAGACCATATTTTTCATTTCTGTATAGGGTGACATTCTGGGAATCCAGGAAGACAGGAAATTTAGAGTGAGAACATTCACGTTTTCAATACCTGAAAATGGGTATTGTCCCCATTTTAAAAGACAGAGTTTTGCAAGGCCAGCCAAGAGCTTACTATGTAGCCAAGGATGATCTTGCACTTTTTATTTATTTATTTATTTATTTATTTATTTATTTTTTGAGGAAAGTCATACTATGTAGCTCTGACTAGTTAGAATTCTATGTAGACAAGGCTGGCTTCTGCCTCCTAAGTGTTGAGATTAAAGGCATGTGTACCACACCCGAGAACCCTGGACTTCAATAATCCTGTCTCCACCTTCTTAGTGCTGGGATCATAAGACATACAACACCATTCCTGGTTTATGTAGGGCTGAACATCAGACTCAGAGCTGTACAGTGCATGCTGGGACAAGTACTTTGTCAACTGAGCTACATCCTCAGTCTGGTGTTAGTCTTCTCATGAAAGCAAAACTGAGAACTTGGATCCCCAAAAGACCTCTTCTTCTTACAGCTTAATAATGGGACCCCCTTGCCCATGTTGGTGTCTGTTGACTAGGACCTTATCAAGGATCTTCTTTCCCCAGGACCTTCCCCAAGGTAAGCCTCATGCGTAGGGCCCTCACCACTGGAGTGTTCCTGCTAGGCTCTCCTGGTTATGTGGTGACTGGGCCACCCCAGCCCAACAAGCTTGCAGGTGACACAGGGGCTTTGCCACAGTCATCTGTTTTTGTCACCATTATCCAGTCTCTCCAGTAACATTTTCTAAATTGCAAAGGAGAAAATGATAGATGTACAAATAACTTTTTTAAAAGATTTATTTATATTTATTTTATATGAATGGGAGTTTTGCCTGCACGTATGTTTGTACAATATGTGATTCCAGTGACCATAGAGATTAGAAGTGGGTGTCAGGCCTTTTGAACCAGAGTTACAGTCATTTTTTTAGCCACAATGTAGGTGCTGGGAGCTGGACCCAAGTCTTTCACAAGAGCAACCAAGGTTGTTAAGCACTGAGCTATTAAATTCTCCAGCCCCACATGAAAGTAATTTTTATCTACTATCTCTAATAGCCTTTTATTTCTAATAATTGACATTATTACCCATTCACTATTCTTCACTACATTAGATGAAATTCAAATTATATAGAGAGGAGCTGGAGAAGTGGCTCACCAATTAAGAATACTGGGTGTTCTACTCTTCTAGAAGTCCTGAGTTCAATTCCCAACATCCACATGGTAGCTTTCAACCATCTATAATAGGATCTGATGTACACTGATGGTGATCAAGCATATATACAGACAAAGACCTCATGCATAAATCTATAAAGATATAAGCATTTAAAAAAGTAAAACAAAATATATGCAGATACACTCACATGTATACATATAAACACATATTTTAACCACATTATAAAGTTACTGTTGCCTTGAAAAATTGAAGAATATTACCCAAACTATAAGAAAGTATATTTTAAACAGAGCAGAGGTGGCACACACCTTTAATCCCAGCACTTGGGAGGCTGAGACAGGCTCTGAGTTGGAGGCCATCCTGGTCTACAGAGTGAGTTACAGGACAGCCAGGGCTACACAGAGAAACCCTGTCTCAAGAGAACAAAACAAAGTATATTTTAGAACTACAAGTTGTATCAGTTTCTTACAAGTAATGTTAAAAATTGTATCACCTATAATACTACTTTGTGGCAGGGAAATCATATAGAGAGGTAATGGGGTGGAAAGTACAAGGAAATATCTAGATGGCCCAGTGGCTGGTCTGTGGGAAGTAACATTGTCTCACTATACAGACCACTCTAACTTCAAATTCAAGATCCTTCTGCCAGTTGCCGTGGTTACAGATGTGCACCACTATGTTAACATCCACACTCATTATATGCTCACTTCCAGAAGATGGCTGTGTGGCTGGAAGCAGGTGCTGGGACTCTCCCCTGCTCCAATGTCTGGTCAGCTCTGCTTACTAGATAAACACTTTTGGAAACATACAAGGAGCTAGAGTAAGGGTAGAGCCTTGCAGTCTGGTCTCCCACATGGTCAAGCCTCAGAGCCTCTCCCTGAGGAGATACAGTTGGTGAAAATGAATGTACTACTTGATGTGGGAGCTCAGGGGTCTAGTGAGAAAATGGTTATAAAGAAGCATTTTACCCTATCTAAAGAGTGTGTCCCTTGTTGTAGTAGACCATGGAAGAAAACCAGGCCTAGAGGCTATTGATGTCCTCATGAGCACTCAGCTCTAGGAGCTGGTTTCTAGGTGACTAAGATGCTAGACAAGAGTGAACTCAAATCCTTGTTAGGGTTTAGTTGTAAAATGTCCTATAAAGGTCATGTGAGAAAGGCTTGTTTACCAGCTGGTGGGCTTTTGGGAAGTGGATGGATTGTGAAGAGTTGGATTTCATCAATTGATGATTAACCTCTTTATGGGTTCATAACTTAATGACATTATTAGGAGGTGGTAGAGACTGTGGGACCTGGATGAAGAGAGTAGGTACATGGGAACATGCCCTTGGAGACTATGCATTCTCCTGGGCCCCTTCTCTTCTCTGCTTCTCTGGTGTCGTGAGGTAAGCAGCTGTTCATCGTCTCACTTCAGGGCCAAAGCACAGGAGTCAGCTGACTATGGACTGAAACTGATGAAACCATGAGACAAAACAAATCTTTCTTCAAGTTTATTTTCTTAGGCATTTTTGACAGTGGTAGAAAATTGATCAACTTGAGCTGTGTCAGACCTGGAGAAAGATAACTTAGCCCATGCCTTGTCTTAGTTCTAGGGAATCATGGCCACAGGATGTCCATCTCAGCACAGAGACTCAGGATGTGCACTGAGCTGGTGTACCCTAATGGGCCCGCAGAGTACTAGAGAAGGGGGTACCCTATGCCCTGTAGACATCCTCTCCCGAGAGGATGTCTCTCCCTAGGCTTCAAGCTCATGTTTCTTCTCTGGATCACATAGCTCTTAGCCCATTAGAGTCAGTAGCTCACAAACACTAGGACGACTACTCCTGAGAGCTCTATAGGAGCCCAGTTCCTTCTTGCTTTCTAGTTATCTGTAAGGGTAAAGGCAAGACAGAGACAGGCCCTCATATGTGCAGTCACCTGCCCTTCATAATTCCAGGATCTTTTTGAACTTCAGTGTCCTGACATCATGATTCTCTAAAGTCAGATCCTAGCATCATCTAGGTTAATGGGGAAGGTGGCTCCCTGTTCAGACCATCCTAACCTGTCTTCTAGAACAGACAAGTGACTTGCTATTCTTGGGCTAAGTGTAGTCACAGCCACAAGAGCCTCCTTTACATCCTCTGAGCTAGGTTCCAATGAAGCATATCTTTAATCTCAGCACTCAGGGTTCTGGGAGGCAGAGGCAGGAGGATCTCCGTAAATTTGAGGCCAGCTTGGTCTGCAGATTGAGTTCCAGAACAGCGAGGGCTACACAGAGAAACCTTGTCTCCAAATAAACATTTTAAAAAGTCAGGTGCTCAGAAATAAATATGTTATAAATTACATTTAATCAATATTTTCACCATAAGTGATCTTCTTGTATGAAGGAGCACATTCCTGGCAGCTCACTTCCAGAAATAGAAGGAAGCAGCTGGTGGAGGAATCAAAATAGATGACTAAATCACTTATTCATGTAAGTGTGTAGAGAATAGTCTGTTGTTTGTGTGAGAGAGAGAGGTTTTCTTTTAAGGTTAACATTATTATCTTTCTCTTAGTAACCCTGTTATTCTGACTCATTCAGTGAACACTCTGACAAGTTTTGTTTTAGAAGCTCCCTTTATTTTAACCATATTGTTTTTCAGTGATTATTATATATGTACACACACACACACACGTTCTTGCATGCCACGTCACACCTGTGGAGGTAAGAGGAAAACTTGCAGGATCCGGTTCTCTCCTTCCACCAATGGTGTCCCAGGGATCATGTACAGCTGGCAAGCACCTTCACCTACCAAATCATCATGTTCTGATGGTCGAGTACATTAGTCACGTTCAACACATTTGAGTCATATCTTTTTAATGCTAACGCTGACAGCATCAGTGTCAGAAACGTTAGTGTCTCATGGTCAAATGGTAACAAAGGAAAAGAAGTGGTAAGACAACAGATGAGGAACCGATATCAAGAAAAAAAAAAAAACTGGAGAGAATAAATCAAAATACACCAGAAACGAAGTTTATGGAAAAGTCTTGTGTTGGTGAGCTTAAACCTAGCTGTGTGAGCCTTTGGCTTCTGTGTGTCTGTGTGCTCTGTGGCCGTATGGCCATATTAGATATTTATCTTTGATGAGAGGAAGAGAGAGAGAGAGAGACAGAGACAGACAGACAGACAGACAGACAGACATAATATTTAACAGAGTACTGGTAGCTTCTCCCAGGACCTGACATCCAAACTCTGTGGAGGTGCTGGGGGTGGACCACAGACTCTCCTGAGGTGCCAGGATCTAAGCAGGCATAGTACCACAGCAAAGCAAAGGCCTCATCAAGGCATCAGGGATCCTGAAAGAGGTGGGTGTGTCCTATGCAAAGGTGTTTCAGTCTCCCTCAGGGGCCAGGCCTCTGACTAGAAGTCCAGAATACATGTGTGATTGACTCAGGTAATGGGTGATTGGGAAGTAGAAGGTGAACACTAGAAGCCTGGGTTTCCTCTGCCTCTTCCCTACGGGGGAATGAGACCCTGGGTATAGGACTGTGGAATGCTGGTAGAATGTTCTCCCAAGCTAGGCACCACAGCATAGGCCCCATGGGCATAGGTCTACAGTAAGGTGGAGCATCAGGAAAGGGCCAGAGTAGGCTAACTTGACCACAGACAGTAGCACCTGAACAACCCCCATTTGGTACCAGGACTTCCTTCTCTGACCTTGGTTAGGGGTATTTTGCCTTCTGGTTAGTTTGGGATGGTAACAGTTATTGGTTTGAGTTCTTTTTTGTGAAACTCTCATTGTGATCAACTCAAAGGAGGTTTGTTAAACAAAGCTGTTGCCACATGCAGAGTCCATTTCACTTCAGGTTCAAATACAGTTGGATGTTAGTTTTTTCCTTTTTTTTTTTTTCTTTTTAAAAGAAAATGGGTTCTATAAAGGTTAAAAAGCATGCCAGAGGCATAGGTGCCAAAATTGGCAATGTAAACATTAAAAGGGCACCTTCTGTGTTCAAAATAAAAGCTGTGACTCATCCTAATGGCTTTGCCTTTCATAGCACTTCCTAGTCAGAGAAAAAGTTAACTGGCATTAACTTTTAAGTGCTTTCGGAGTCAAGGATGTGGTGACAAGCCCACACAGATGATGGGTGAGAACCAATCAGAGCACAGGGGATAATGGACACCCCAGGAAGAGACATGATTATACACAGGGTGGCATATGGAGACCACCAAAGGCCACCTATATTAGGTGGGATCCAAGATGACTGTACATACACTACCCCAGGCAAGGACTTTTGCGTTGTGGCAGGAGAAGGTGAAGAAGCTGCTGGTGTCAGGTTCTGGTCTGGGTACTTTAGTGTCTTGATCATCATGGTACTACAGTAGGACCTGCAAACCCTGGTGGGTTATGCTTACGGATCGCCTGTCTTGAGCAACTACTCTATGCAGTAGAAGTGAGGTGAAAGCTCTATCTCCCCATCTTGCATGCGACAAACTGAATGTGTCCCTTCTCCCAAATTTATATGTTGACATGGTGACAATTGTAGGATGTGGGAGGTTAGGTGGTGGGAGTGGAGTATCACTGATGAGTTACAAACAGAGCCAGGTAAGCTCCCTGGCCTCCTGGGCTGAGAGACAAAACCACTGGAACCAGAAGGCCACACTTTCCAGATCTGAGTCCCCTGGCCCTTGATCTTATACTCCCTTCTCCAAATTGTGAGAACGATTTCAGTTGTTTAGAAACAACATTATGATGTTTTTGTTATGGATAACCACACTAGTCTGAGAAAGCACCCTACCTAGCCCTGTCCTGGCTACGGAGATGGTAGGGAAAACAGATGGCATCCAGAGTAGAGATAAAGTAACTCTGAAGAAAGATCAAATCACTCACTGCCTTAAAGGAAGTGAAGAGTCCATAAGGACAAGCCTTCCCTCACCAGAGCACAGATGCTGGGAAAGTCACTCATAGCCCTTAGAGCTCTGAGGACAGGTCTGCTGTTTCCTGCCCTTTGAGAACTGGTCATTGGGAGCAGGTTGTTCAGGCAGAGCACCCTAATATTGGAAGTCTGAGTTAAATGGTTTTGTTGCTATAGTATGTTTTCTTTTTAAATTTCATTCATGTGTATGTGTCTGGATATGTGCACAAGTATGGGTGCCCACTGAGACCAGAAGAGGGTGTCAGAGGCTAAACACACCTCTGGTGGCACACACCTTTAATCACAGCACTCAGGAGTGAGAGGCAGTGGGATCTTTGTGAGTCCAAGGCCAACCTGATCTGCAAGTTCTATGCCAGCCAGAACTACCTAGTCTCAAAACAAAATCACAAAACAAGCAAGTAAACAGTCAAAAAGCCAGAAACAAAGAGATTGTTGGATATCCTGGAGCCAGAGTTACAACAGGCACTCTGAAATGCTGAGCCATCTCCCGGCCTCCTAGATAGATTTTCTTCTAACTTCTTGTTTATGGAGGTCAGTGGACTTTGTGTAGGGAATCTTTGAGTGTATCTTCAATGGCTTTCCCAGCTTAGGGGTTTCCCTCCCCATTCCTTCCTTCCCACTCTCCTTTTCTCCCCCCTATATCTTCTTCTTTCCTTTCCTCCTTCTGGGCATTGCGCCCTGAACATTTTTGGTGAACAGAAAGGTTAACTCAAAAGTAGTTTAAGCAGAAAAGATATTCCTACATCATGTATCTGCCAATCAGGTCAGGTCTTATCCAGGAGTGGCCAGATCCCAAGGCTATCAGGATTTTCCACAGACAACTCCATGTTCAAGCCTGTGTGTTGCGCTGCCTCTCGTGTTTCCTGTATCCCACCTAGAGAGGAAGCTGGTCCAGGACCTCTAAACTGGGTGGGTGTTGTCAGTGATGGTGGCACATAGACTGTGTAATAAGCAGTCTGCCCTTTGTTCAGTCATTCGCCAGAACTCTTAGGTTTTTGGCTTTTCTCTTTGTCCAACATTGTTTGCAGGATGACTGGCCATGCCAGAGCAGAACTTCAGAAAGGAGAGGGCTTTTCATTCTCCTGAAGGGATTCTCTCCAGTGGTCACATGAGGACACCTCCTTAGGAGCCTGATTTGAGAAAAATAGACAGGCATTAAGGGCTGTAGCCATAGCCAGGCAGTGGTGGCGCACGCCTTTAATCCCAACACTTGGGAGGCAGAGGCAGACGGATTTCTGAGTTCGAGGCCAGCCTGGTCTACAGAGTGAGTTCCAGGACAGCCAGGACTACACAGAGAAACCCTGTCTCAAAAAAAAAACAAACCAAAACAAAAAAAAGAGCTGTAGCCATTCACATGGGAAATGAAGTCAGTGTCTGATGCTAAAAATACCCTGCTATCCTCCAGGTTAGGAAAGAGACAAAGACAAGGAACATTGAGAGAAGGGCCAAAGAACACACAGGTTGAGAAATGGGGGGGGGGGGGGGGTCAGAGGGTGAGACAGGCCCAGGTCAAGGAACGGCCAAACCAATGGTGTGCCAGCATCTTTTTGTGTTTTCACGAATGGGATAGGAGGTACTGTGCTCCTGACTCTGAGTTTCTTAAAAAGAACAGCAGTTATTCCTCTGTAAGGAGTGGGGTTTTATTTCTCCATTGATTCACCTGTCCACTGGCATGATGGACCGTCTCCTCTGTACAGAAGCTTAACAGGAAACAAATGGAGACTCAGAACCTTACTAAGATATGGACTATTAGAGATCTGATAGGCTGGGGCCTGGGTTAGGGAGTTATACCAGAAACAGAAGGGATTGTGTCACAAGAGGCTGGGGTAGGGGATGTGTCCTTGACAGTGGGGAAAAGCTTGTGGGGTAACTGATAGGTGGGTTCAGGAAGAGTTCAACCACTGTTCTATCCACATGGAGCCAGAGTACATAGATCTCAACTCCTGGGCATCGGCTCTACTGCCGACCTAGGGAGAAGCTACCAACTCATATGTTGTCTCTTTCCTGCCTTCCTGTGTCTTGCACTCTGTAGATGGAGCTGCAGCTCTTCTCCTGGGACTGGAGACTTATAGTTGAAACCCAGACATCTAGACTTCTCCAGGGGACTCCACTGAGCTCCAAGGCTATTCCTTGTGTTGATGATCAAAAGAAGCATGGTGAAGTTTTATGCCTGACACATACAATATCTACTTCTCAGGCGGAGCATCCTTCAATCTTAGCACTAGAGAGGCGGAAGCAAGCTGGTATCTGTGAGTCTGTGCCCAGCCTGGATAATAAAGCAAGTTCTAGGCTAACCAAGGTTACACAGTAAGACCCTGTCTTTAAAAAAAAAAAAAGAAAGCCAAACAGTGGTGAAGCAGGTTACAAACTTGGTAGCATTTGTGATACAAAGGGTGTACCCCTTGCTGGTGTTTTTACTGAGCTCAGTTTCTGGGCCCTATTTTCATCAGCTCTGAGTGTATTCTAGTCTCCAGATCTCAGTATCATCCAGAGACACCAGAAGTGAATGCACAGTTTCATTTCTTTCTTCCTTTCAAGAGTCTCGGGCAGCCCAAGGTAGTGTGGAATTTGCTATGTAGGTAAGGATAATCTTCAATTCCTGTTCCTCCTGCTTTCACCCCACCAGTGTTGGGATTATAGACATGCATCAATCACCACACCCATCTCAGGAGACAGTTTCTTCTTTTAATTTTTTTTTTTTGTATATGAGCATTCTGGATGTATGTGTATCCTGTATGTACCTTGTGTCTGCAGAGGCCAGTAGAGGACATAGGAGCCCCAGGAACTACAGTGACAGATGGTTGTTAGCTGCCAACTGGGTGCTAGAAATCGAACCTGGGTTCTCTCTAGAAGAGGAGCCAGGGTCCTTAATCTCCAGTCCTACTAGATGTTTGGAATTTTTTCTTTGTTTTGTTTTTAAGAAGCAGAAAAATGGTTTCTGTTGGGATGAAGGAAGATATATTTTTGTTTTTAAAAATAGTTTTTGGAGGCTAGACATGATAGTGCATACCTGTCATCCCAGTACATGGAAGGTGGGAAACAAAAGGAAGCCTTCTCTAGCTACATGGACAATTTGAGGCTACATGAGATCTTGTCTCAAAAACTACACCAAAACAAAAGTTTGGGGAAATCTGGGATGCAGCCCTTTGGTAGGGCACTTACCTAGCATTTGTGAGGCCCTGAGTTCCATTCTCAACAAAACACACACACACACACACACACACAGGCACACACACAAATACACCTACACATATACAAAAACATTTCTTAACTTTTATCTTAGAAGAAAGGCATATTTATTAAAAATAAAAGCTTGAGGTAGATGCAGTGGTGTATTCCTTTAATCCCAGCACTCAGGAGGCAAACACAGGTGGATCTCTGAGTTAGAGGCCAGCCTGGTCCACAAAGCAAGTTCCAGGACCACCAAGGCTCACAGAGAAACCCTGTCTCAAAAAACAAAGATAAATGTAAATAAAATAAAAGCTTGAGGAGACTAGTGAGATGGGACAGCAGGTAAATGCTCTTGCCACTGGATATAAGGCCCTGACTTTGATCCCTGTGACCCACAAAGCAGAAGGAGGGTTGTCTTCTGTGTACACATACGTGCACAAGTGCCGTGGCATGCATTCTTGACCAGGAACATGATAAAAATAAAACACAAACCTTGAGGAGCTGCTGAAATGGCTCAGCAGGTGCAGTGCTTGCCACAAAAGCCTGTTGACCTGCGTGTAGACACTGCCCCTTGCCCATAGGATCTACATCAGAAGTCAGAGGCATGTCTATAACCCTAGCACTAGGGATTCTGGAGTTGACAGGTGGTGACGGTGACCACCTGAGTTTGAACTTTCATACTCATACAAAGGTGGAAGTAGAGAATTGGTTCCTGGGAGTTGTCCTCTAACCACCACACACACACACACACACACACACACAAATTAAACATGAAAATCTTAAAATTAGGTGAAAGACTGACCTGAGGTTAACCTCTGACCTTCACACATGTGCACAGACATAGACATGTACATACACCACACCCACACCAACAAATCTAGAAAAAGAGAGGAAAGTTTAGAAAAATATCCATAATGTCTAGTCTAGAGGTCACCTGGCTTAAGGATGTTCCCCGGCCTACCTTCCTGTGCCACAGACTTAGACTTCCTGTCTGCTCCCACATGGCATTTCCTTCACATTCCTAGTTGGATACCTGAGGACACACCCCTGCTGCCAGGGCTGCCGTTTTAACTTTGTTCCCTTGGATACAGCTGAGATGGGCTTTTGTGTGCAGCGTAGGGCGACTAAAACAGAGGGCAGAGATAAGGAAGGACAGATAAAGAATACAAAACCCGACAGGCTACATCACCACAGCAAATCCATCAGATACCAGGCCATACATGGGCTCTATGAAGACTTAGTGTAATTCTTCAGAAGGTCCAAGTTAGCATTATGGGCTCAACCTAGGCCCACTGGCTCAGTGCCCATCCTCAAGACAGCAGCAGGGGATGAGCAAGGCCTAGCATACCCAGTTGGGAAATGTAGATGCCACAGTGCTAGAGTCTGGGTGGTTATCCCCCGGTAGGTCAGTCTGGGGCCCAAGGGAATCTTCAAAAATACATATACAGGGTCTCACATGAGTGTCAGCTTGGAGCTATACAATGAGAAGCTTGTTTCTCTTTCAATGCTAGAGTTTCACATGCTTCATAATTTTGTTATGGGTGATAAATCTAGCCCGAAAACCTAAGGTGTCCTCAACCCTTTTGCAGGAATTGATCACAAGACGACCACCATCCTGCTAGATGGCCGAAGGGTGAAACTGCAACTTTGGTGAGTTGGATGGGGGCTATCTAGTCAGGATGTCCAGTCATGGCCCTGGAGCCATGCCCCTTAGTGCCAGCTTGAGCTAGTGGGTTTCCTCAAAAGGTGTTGATGTAGTTGTCTGGGTCCACTGATTCCTATTACCCCATTGTTCAAGGGATGTGTACCCAGGGCTAAGCTATGTCCAAGAAAGAACCTTTGTTGATAGAAGACACCTCATTGTCACCTGATTTCTGTTTCACTTCACCTGGTGTCGTCAGAGATAGGAGTGACTAGGACAGTCCAATTCTCCCACCCCTAGCTCTAACTGTACCACTTGGAGCTCAGAGTGCCCTAATGCCAAGGGAAGAGGACTTGTTGACCACCTAGGCAACAGCTCCCTCTGTTTTGGCTTCTACAGGTACTAAGCCAGCCATAAGCCTGGGAATTATGGTCTCATTCTCCCTCCTGAGCCCCCTTAACCTGTGGGGAGATACATTGGAGCCCTGCTGGCTCTGCCCAAAGATGCTGAATCTACAGCTGTTGTGTATGGCCTGACTTCACAGTGGAATTGGTCTCTCCTGAGTCTCCAGCTCCTGCTGACTTTTTTTCAGGAAGCCAGGTCCATTTTACTGCACTCCTCCAGAGGCCTCCGGGACTTTCATCATGCTTAAAAACAATCCCAGGAGCTGGAGAGGTAGCCCAATGGTTGGGAACAGTGTCTGGTCTTCCAGAAGACCTGGGTCTGATTCCCAGAACCTATATGGTAGATCACACCCATCAGTTCCAGAGGATCTGATGCATTCTTCTGGCCTCAGTGAGCACTGCACACATGTGGTGCAGACATAATTGCAGGCAAAACATCCATACACATAAAATAAAAATAAGTAAAATTTCAAACAAAACCAAAACCCAGTCCCTGTATAACCTGAGGCCTCTCTCAGGTGGTATCGGTATCCACACTGACTCTTCTGCAGTTAACATTTCCACTCTAGTTTTCTGACGTCCAAGGCCAGGCCTTCTGCCGGCATGGAGCCTGTTTCTCCTCCCTTGTCTGTAGAGGGCGCTGTGGCTATGTGTAGGGCTCTCATGAGCCTATGTGATTACGCTCCATTTTACTGTCTTGACACGGGTTTTCTAATGACTTCCTGTGGATTCTGTTGAGGCTGGTTCTGAAATCTTTGATTGCTTCACTTCTCAGAACAGTGAGATGGTCCTTCCTGTGTCTCTGTCAAAAGTCAGTGCCTCCAGCTCAAGCCCTTCCTGAGCTCTAGCACTCCTCTCACGTGTTGGTTAGTCACCAGCCATAGATGATGTACAACAAACAAACATCCGTTCCATGGGCATTGTGAAGACACGCCTGGTATAAATGGCCGGGAAACTCTTCATTCCCAAGAGTAATGCTGAAGTGTGTATGTTAACAGTATGTGTATGCACATAGCTTTTAAAAAAGACTGAAGAATCAGTGTACACTCTAGAGAGTTACCACCATGCATGCGTAATACCAGGAACCCACCCTGGGGACCTTCCTTTTCCCTGGTAGTTTCTTGGCATGCTGATCTAGCCTTCTGAATACCATACTCCTGTGTGTCATTATCTGCAGAGCAGAAGTCCTGCCAGTTCCTTGTGTTGATCAATTTAGGGACATATCTGGAAGATCTGTTTATGGTACAACTGGATGTCAAGGAAAGATCTTCCTATCATCGAAAAAAATGTTTATTCTGTGCTAGGAATAGAACCCAGTGCCTTGCTTTTATGAGAGAAGTATACAGCCAAGCTACATTCCCAACCTTAAAATAACTGAGAAATTATATTGGGTTTAATTAAATGTCTGAGAATCATGTTAAAACCCACTGTTAGGTTTCTAGTCTGACTTTTTTTGTTGTTGTTATTTTGAGACAGGGTATCACTATGTATCTCTGATTACTGAGAACTTGCTATATAGACCAGACTGGTCTTGAACTCATAGAGATCTGCCAGTTTCTGTCTCCAGAGTACTGGGATTAAAGGAATGTGCCCCCACCAGTTCCATTTTGGTCTCTGTAGCATGCACACAGCACACAAAACTCACACAGACACATAGATGCACATAAATGAAAACAAATATTTTTGTAAGTAAATATTAAAGCTAGGTTTGGGAGCCAGGTGTGGTAGTGTATGCCTTTATTCCCAACACTTTGGAGGCAGAGGCAGGTAGATTTCTGAGTTCGAAGCCAGCCTGGTCTACAGAGTGAGTTTCAGGACATCCAGGGCTATACAGAAAGACTCTGTCTCAAAAATGACAAAATAAAACAAAAGAACCCATAAAGCTAGGCTCGGTAGCACATGCCCATAATTTCAGCACTTGGGAGGAGGAAACAAGAAGATCACTGTAAGTTTGAGTCAAGGCTGAGTTACATAAAGAAACTATCTCAGAGCAAGTACAGAGTAGTAGTATTCACCGTATTGTCAGTGCTTAGGTTGCTGAGGCTACACCTTTCTCAAAAAAACAAATCAAGATGGCTCAGTGGGTAATGGTGCTTGCCACCGAGCCTAATGACATGGATTTGAACCTCAGAACCCACATGATGTTAGGAGAGGTTCCCACAAATTGTCCTCTAACTTCCACTCATGTATCCTGGCTTATGCATGTGCACACAGACGTATGAACACACATGTGCACATGAATGAACACATGTACACTTGACAACACACACACACACACACACACACACACACACACACAAAACAACAACAATGAAAAAGGGAATGATTCCAGAAGGATGTGTTGATGCCAAGATCACGCCAGAAGATTCAGGATGGCTCTGTGGCTCTTTGTCTTGGACTGGCAGGTGATGGCCACCAACACTAAGACTGTAAAGTCGGCTGTGCTCCAAAGTGAGAAGATAGTTATCAGGAAGAAGCACCAATTAACAGTCTCCAACATCTTTTTTCAGGGACACCTCAGGGCAGGGGAGATTTTGTACCATATTCCGCTCATACTCCAGAGGCGCACAGGTAAACAGCGTCCCAAGTCTGGGAACGAGTTGATTTTGAAGAATAACTTTACAAGTTTTTACTTAGAAATCTCCTTTATGGCTAACTGGAGGGTGAGGCAATTAAGCATGCATATAAACGGATGTGGGTGTGATCATATGCTATAACCTGGTGGCTCCTGTTTTCTCAGCATCCCAGGTGCTGTGTGTGGGGATTTATTCCCGTGAGTGCCTGCATGTGTGTGTACGTGCAAGCATGTGCATATATGTACTTGAGCTTCTTGTATATGTGTAAGCATGTCCTTGTGTCTGCTCTACAAGGGAGGGGGACTTGCTCTGCATTAGGTGGCAGTGTCCCCATATCCTATGCCCCACAACAGCTTGTAGATAAGGTCCACCTCAAGTTCAATTAGACAGTTGAGCATCTATCAGTGAGTGCATGAAACATTGGAATTGATAATGTAACTCATATAAAAACAGATAAATCAAAATTACATGCTTTTGTCGAAGTAAGTAAAATGATTAGTTAGGGACCTGGCATAGTGGCTCGAGCTTTAATTCCAGCACTTGGGAGACAAAGGCAGATGAATGTCAGTGAGTTCCAGTCCAGCCTCATCTATATAATGAGACGCTGTCTTCTATTTTTAAAAATAACGATTGGTTAGTTATGTCTCTGCAAGTCTCTGGACCAAGCTTGCTTCTATGTTCTTCTGTGTGCTGACATTTGTGACTTCTCCCCCAGGGTGTGATCCTGGTCTATGACATTGCCAACCGATGGTCCTTTGATGGCATTAATCGATGGATCAAGGAGATTGATGAGGTATGACACATGATATTGGCCAGGGATCGACCCACGTAGCTGTTGGCCAGAGGTTCAACAATAGGGAGAATGCTTCACCTCACGGATAGACCTAGCAGCATGACAAAAGGGCCTTAATTAAGGCTCAGGAAACTGGCTCTGCCATGCCTCTACTCAGGCATGTGGGTTCTGCTTGCCCCACTCTCATTTGGTGGGATGATGGGTAGGCAGGGATGAAACTGCTGCTTGCCCAACTACTAGTGGAGACCTAGTGAGTGAGCATCAAGCCTGCTGATTAGGGTCTTGTGGCTTTCCTATTAAAGGGCCACAAGTTGAGTGTTTTAAAACAACATTAATTTTCTTCAAGTTCTGGAGGACAGATCTTCCGAAAGCTTCAGGACAGTACTCTTCCTGCCTGTCTCAGCTTCTGGTAGTGGTAGCTGTCTTTGACAGTCACTTCATCCTATGCCAGCATTGTCACGTGGCATTTCCCTGTGCCCCCTCTATGTCCTCTCCTCTCTTTATGAAGATGCCAGTCATTAGAATAATGCCCCTCCAATTCAATAAGATTTCATCTTAAGTTATTACATACACCAAGACCATATTTTCTAATAAAGTACTATTCTGGGAGGACAGGAATTTGCAGGGCCATAACACTCAATCAATTTTCCTTGCCTTTCTCATGCTCTAGCATGCCCCTGGGGTTCCTAAAATCTTGGTGGGAAACCGGCTGCACCTGGCATTCAAGCGGCAGGTACCCACCGAGCAGGCCCAGGCCTACGCTGAGCGCCTGGGTGTGACCTTCTTCGAGGTTAGTCCTCTGTGCAACTTCAACATTACAGAGTCCTTCACGGAGCTGGCCAGAATCGTGCTCCTGCGGCATGGGATGGACCGTCTCTGGAGGCCGAGCAAGGGTACGCTAGGAGGGCAGGTCTAAGACTCCTTTAGCACCACCCCCCGCCCCGCCCCTGACCCATCAGATGTGAGGTGGTTCTGTAGCTCCCTGCATAATTGTCTGCCTCCTAGGACCTATCTCAAGGCTTCTGTGGCCATTCTCGGAAATCAAATGCATTTAGGGGTTATGAGATAGCCCAGTGGTAAGAGTATGAGATAGCTCAGTGGGTAAGGGTACTTGCTGTCAAGCTCTCAACCTGAGCTTGCTCTCTGAAACCTTCATGGAGGGCTTTTGATCTCCACATGAAGGGTTATAACACATGTGTGAATATGTGAGAGAGAGTGAATGTGTGTGTGTATGCACTAAATGCTCATTTTAAAAATCAAATATATATATATATATATATATATATATATATATTTGAAAGGAATCAAATATATTTGAAAGGAATAACTATTACAGCTTTGGAAGAAAGCTCATGATAAGAATTTTCTGTGGCCTGTACACGGGGAGAGGTGGAGGCAGAACAGGGTTTGCTACAGCCATCGGTGACACAGCGTTCCCATGTGAGGTTCCTAGTTCCTGGAGGGAGGCAATCAGATGTGGGGCTTCTTCCCCATTGTAACTATCCCTAATCATAGAAAACATAAGGTAAGCAGTTCTCTTCTTTCTTTTTCCAAGTACTGAGTTTGCAAGACCTCTGCTGCCGTGCTGTGGTGTCCTGCACCCCTGTGCACCTGGTAGACAAGCTCCCCCTCCCTGTTGCCTTAAGAAGCCACCTTAAGTCTTTCTCTATGGCCAACGGCCTGAATACCAGGATGATGCATGGCCGTTCCTACTCCCTCACTGCCAACTCCAGTCATAAGAGGAACAGCTTCCGAAAAGTCAGGACCATCCGCCCACCCCAGAGCCCACCCAGAAACTGTGCCAGGAACAGCTGCAAAATTTCTTAGAGGCTGGAATTGGTGGCAATGGCCTGTAATCCCAGCTACTCAAGAGGCTGAGGCAGGAGGATCACAAGCTCCTCTACCTGAACTACAAAGTGAGTTCAAGGCCAGCTTGGGTAATTTTGAGACTGTGTCAAAATTTAAAAGTGGGCTGGTTCTCTGGGAGAGTCTGGAGACAGACATTTTCAGACTCAAGAAACACATTCTCCATCTCTTAACGGTAACGATGCTGCTTCCTTTGGAATGCCTATGCCACCGATGTGGTATGAATGCCCAGTAGTGCGCTGTGACTGACAGTTTTGTGTGGGTGTGCATGAAGCTCTTGTTTTAGACTTGTGTGTGCAAAGGGAAAATTTAGTATTCTGCTCTACTCTTGATAATATGAAATTATGGATGTTACTTTTTATCATGATTGTTGTCCAACTTTTTCTGTAACTGCTTTTATATGGCTGATAAAATGTGTAGTGAATACATGTTCAAGATTTCAGAAACAATGATAATCAGAGAGTCTAGCATCACTGATACTATAAGAGGGGCCTTTTGTAAACATTTTAATGTCAAAGCCCCAACTTATAAAAAAAAAATGCTGCAGTTGCACATAGAGATTGTGTATAACAGGTCTGTCCCGTTTGGGTAGGACATGGATTTGATAAAGTTTTTGCTATGTTGTTTACTACATTTTGAGATGAATAAGTAATCTATATTCATATTTTTCTGTAAACCTACATATTTTGTACAAAGTATCCTACAAGTTATGAAACTATGGGAAGAAAATGCCAAAGATATCTCCAATTATATTGAACACAGCCAGCATTGTTTCAACGGATTAGCAAGGAGAAAGGTATTTCAGTGAAGAAGTAAAAACAGTTATTTAAGGAAATATTTCTCAATAAAGTGGATACTTGCTCCTCTCTTGACAGAGTCATGGTATCTCTTTCTAGATACAGATGCATGCATGTCTTTTCTCCACTTGTCTCCTTGCCTACTTCTTTATGTTTACTGCAAAGCTTAGTTTTGTCCTATGCCACCTTTGGAAAGGATTTCTTCCCAGAGAAGAAATGCATAGAAAGAAAGTAGTTCTGGGTGTCATGGCTAATGCCTATTATCCCAGTTCTTGAGAGGTTGAAGCAATACTGCTGTGATATTTTGACCAACTTGGAACTACATCCTGAGTTTCAGGGTTAGAGAGTGAGACCTTGTCTCAACAAGATCAAGTGGAAATACTAAAAGACAACATGTGTCTCCTGGTAAGTGTCAGAGGTTTGCAGACACTTCCCTAGAGACGAAGCCCTTGTCACTCTCTGAAGAAAAAAAAAACCCCACAAAAACAAAAATAAAGCACCACAACATTTTTATCTGGCATTATAAAGGCTCAAGTATAGGTCTCTTTTCTGGCCCTGCTGCTTAGAGAGCTAGACACTGTGAGGGATTCAACAACAGGAAAACTGAAATAAGATTAAGCTCAGATATTCTAAGTTTTTACTAGTGATTTACAACGTTTTAACAATTTTTGAGGCTCTAGATACATAGTAACGATGTCCTTAGAGAAGATGGAGTGTAGCCATCTGGACCACTGAAGGCCTGAAGCTGGGGTCATCCAGCTCTGTGGAGATGAGGTGAATAGATATCCACAGAGAAGCAGGTGAGTGTGTAAGCCAGTGAAACCTGAAGGAATAAGGCCTCCTTGACAGTAGCTTCTTGACTATGAAGACGTCCTGCCAGGGCCTTCACAGCCACCTTATTGTTATGCAGATGCTTTCATAGGGGTAAGAACTTCTAGGACTTGGACATTCACGCCTTAGCTGCCCTTTCTTAGGCTCAAAACTGGGGAGATGAAAGGGCAGGTCAATTAAGTCCCTGAAGTGGTTTTCTCTCCCCTCTTCAGTGCTGATGGATGTGTGGTGGGCTGTGTGGACTAACACAGGCCAGACAAGTCCTTCTGTTTCACTTCTTGACTTCTAGGATGCTACAAGTCTTCGTTTGGGAGAAAGGATGGTAAAGAGGTAAGCGGGGAGGCCTGTGAGGAGAGAGGGGAACCGGAGAATGAATGGTAGGTGAGAGGAAAATACCAGCTTCCACAGACATTCAGTTTGACTCTTGTCAAACTGGAGTCCGGACCTCTGTAACCAGGGCACCCCGAACAACAGTCGCGGGGCGGGGTATCTTTCCTGTGGGGTTGTGTCCAGGATGTCTCTTGGGGAATTTGTGTCCGTGGGAAGACGTGTCAGATGGTTGGGGAAGCTCGGGAAGACATAGGGGATAGTCTGTCGGTGTCTCTTGGGGAAAGTGTGTCCATTGGAAAATGCAGGTACCCGTACAAGGAGGCTGCTTCTGGTCGAACAAGATGTGTATCGTGGGAACGTGGCGAGGGTTCCGGGAGATTGTGTGTTGTGGGCAGGAGGTGTTGGCGAGGTCTCTTCTCTACCCTGTCCTTGGTCCTGTCAGTCCTGCCCTGCTGGTGTGAAGGCCGGGCCACCCCCCTCCCTCTGCAGCTTCCCCTCTGCTCCGTCCTGCCCCGCCCCTTATGGCCGGACGCGTCTGGCGCTCCGGGCTTGCCAGTTGCGCGCACGCGCACGCGCACGCGCACGCGCACGCATAGGTCAGCGCGCACTGACGACGCAGCACTGACGACACACGCACGACGCAAGCCCCTGGGACCCTCGCTTCCGGCCGCGGCGGCCCTAGCGCCGCGCGACTGGAGAGATCGTCTGGTTTTGAGCGGTATGCGGTGCTGAGGAGCGACTGACCCTACGACGGCGCCATGAACCTCCTGCCGTGTAACCCCCACGGCAACGGGCTGCTGTACGCCGGCTTCAACCAGGACCACGGTGAGACCCCGGGCCCAGCTCTGTGGTAACACCCCAACCCTTCCGGGAGACCCAGACCCGACGCTGCTGCGACCGCAGGGCCCCAGAGCTGTCGCGAGTGTCCCCCGGACCCGAACCGGAGACTCGGTTACGCCCTGAGATCTCGGACTCACTCTGGCGGCTCTTTCAGGAAATCTCCGAACCGCCCTGTAGGGAGACCCCTCCCTTCTCCAGCCAGGGCACCCGTGGAGTATCACCCACCCCACCCCTCCGCACGTTGCCGCCGCCGGGTCAGCGGGCAGTGTCACTTTTTTTTTTTTTTTTTTTTTTTTTTTTTTAACGGGGTATCTAGAACCCGCAGGCTTACTACCGGGCGTCAGGGTCTCAAGCGCTTACGTTGCCAGCGGGTGGCGTAGCAGGACCTGCCCGTCGTGGGCGGCAGTTTGTCATGGTTCTTGTGGGCTGGCACCTTCGTGAAGTGTCGGTTCTTCGCCTTGATGCGTGTCCTAGCAGTACACCTCGCCCTCCCCTCTAGTATTTTCTTCTGTTCAGTGGAATGAAAGGATTTATATGCTTTGCGTTTTCGGGAACTGCCTCTTGCCTCTTGAGTTTGGGGTCTTGGAGAAGGCATTCTTGCTACTGATTCTGTGCTCCAAGATGTGGGCGGGAACTCCTCTTGGTGGGGATTGTATCCCCTGCCTCAGATGTCCGATTTTCCCTTCTATTTTATTGCTTTTTCGGAGACGGTTTTTCCGAGTAACCCTGACTGTCCAGGAACTCACACTGTTGACCCTGTCTCTGCCTCCCTGAATGCTGAGAGTAAAGGAGTGTGCTTCTTGCCCAGCTAACTTCTCTTTTCTAAATCTCCTCAAGGGGGGAAAAAGGGTAAAGGCTGATACTCTGGACTTCTAAGAGTTTTAACATCTTAGCTTTCATAGTAAAATTTTGAGGTACTTAGGCAGATGTATGACTTGTGGTCTCGGAAAGTGAACTTAACTTGAATTTTGTTATTGTTGGGACTGGATCTTGCTGTCCTGTTCAAGCTTGTCTTGAGCTGTGCTCCTGGGATCTTCCCTCCACAGCCTCTGGAACAGGTGGGATTACATGCTGATTCTATTGCCCCTGACTAAGAAGATGAGTTGTTTTGATTTTTCTTAAGTTTATTTTTATTTTTGAGACAGTTGGCATTGTGTATCTCTGCAGGTGGCCTGGAACTCCCTAAAAATGTTCACCTCCCAGCGTTTTTGATTTTCGAGGTGGGGTCTCACTATTGCAGACTATAGTTGGCCTTAAACTTTGCAGATCCTCCTGCTTCTGCCTCCCAGGTGTTGGAATTAAAGGCATGCGCCACCACTGCCCGGCTTTGTTTTTGTATTTTCAATGAGAATTTTGTTTTGATTTGGTTTTTTGGATTGGTTAGTTTTGTGGTGAATCGTTTTCCTCAATGCATAGTGTTTCTTTGTCAGAATATGTTGAAGTTAGCTGTTTTAATATTGGTGTTGGAATCCCCACCCCCACCCCCAAGTGTAGTGGTGTCACTGCTGCACTTACTAGACCATGTGTTTTGGTGAGCGTGTGTCCAATTTCTGAGGTACTGGTTGTATTCCTTCTGTTTTTGCCTTCCACTGAGGAGCTCTCAGTTCTACATTCCAGTGTGCTTTTGTTTCTATGATTTTGGCTGCTGTGTGGTAGACCTTACTATGCTGTTTGTTTGCTTTTTTTTTCCTGGTTCTGTATATTACCGGACATCTAAATGTCCACATTTTCTTCTGTTCTCACTTTCTCCTCCTTTCTTCTGTTTTCTTTTTTGTCTTCCTGGGTTACATGATTCATTAACATAAAGAGAATATTATAAGCTTGTACAATTTGATAACATAGCACTTGAGAGTTTCGGATTCCAGGCCAGATAAGTTACATTTTAGAGCACAAGAGTTGATTTAAAAATTAGTCTTTAGTTCACAACTGTCATGGTCTTTGGATCTGTATCTGCTGTTTGATAAGTGACTTGGAAAGTGACTGGAAATACAACATCTGGCTGCAGAGGTGAAGAGATGGGGCAGAGCCCCTCAGAGCCTTTGCATTCCTCTAAACCCATTATACAGCTGCTGTGAGTGAGGAACCACGTCTGTAAACATTGAACTGAAACAACAAACCATGCAGGATTGGGTTTTCCTTCTCTTAGCCAAAGCTTGATATGAACAGAAGTTGGGTATTGTGTTTGAAGTTAATTAATGTAGGTTTATGTCGCTATGGTTATAAGAACCACCATATTATCTTGAAAGCTGGGTGATTTTTCAGTTCTTAGCAATGCCTTTTCTTTGGACTTTGACAGTCTGAGTATATGATTAGGGACAGTGACTGGGATGTCCTGTCTTCCACTGCTTGTGACTAGGACAGAAGTTTGAGGAATCTGAGCAATTCATGGGATGAATTGGATGTGTTTTTCCGTTTGGAAGAGGGAGAATGTAAGATCTGGCTGTAGATGTAAAGAGGAAGAGGAGCAGGGCTGGTGGAGCGACGCATCAGATGGCCTTTCTGTCCGTAACCCAAGGATGAAGTCATGGGAGACCACTCTGGAGGTGGAAAAGAGCAGCCTTGTGTCTCCTTCCCCAGTTTAGAATCCATGAGCCCTGTCCTGCCTCTCAGTGTACTGCAAGTCCCTAACTAACCCTGTGTCCACACTGACCAGGATTGTGTATCTATTGTGAACCTCCGTACATGAACTTTGTCACTGCCTCTTCAGGACCCATTACACTTGACACAACTCTGAAGCCGAAGGAGAGTCTGGTGAGAATCTGTCATTAGTGAGGAGTAGGTAGTATGCCCAGTGCTTAAGCAGAACCTGATTCAGGGGAATGCCAGAGCAGGATCCTACAGTTGGGAAACCATGTTAAATGGCAGTCCAGAGTACATCCCAGAAATGATATTTCTGAATTAGCTTTGGCTTACTGTGCAGCATAGATGGTTTGAACATGTGACAGAAGCTTTCCTGGACCCCTTTTGCTGGTAGCAGTGTGGGGATTAACATGTTTTCTTTCATATTTCTTGCTTTAGGGTGTTTTGCATGTGGAATGGAAAATGGATTCCGAGTCTATAACACTGATCCACTCAAAGAAAAAGAGAAACAAGGTAAAGGAACGCTGGTCATCTCCTGGGTTCCCCATATTAGCCCTCAGTCTCAAGAGAGGGGCTTAACTGAGAAGGAAGGAAAGTTTGGCTCTTTGTAACTGTGGATTCTCTGGAAGAGCAGCCAGTGCTCCTGACTGCTATGCATCTCTTCAGACTCTGCAGTCCTTTGGGGCTCATATGCCTTTAATTCTTGTAACTGCTTTATTTCAGTAGCTCACTCTCCTGAATAGTGATGTAGGAATTGTGCACTGGTACAGTACTATCCTCTATCTGAGTCCTGTGTTGTCTCCCAGTGTAACTCTTCCTAGTAAGAAGCCTTTGAGATGGGCTGTCAGATGAACAGCTGTCTCTTTCAAGGGACCCACTGCACACACAGGAAGCTAGGGGCAAGAGAAGCCCTTCTTGAAAATCCCAGCTCTTCCAGTTGGGGGCAACATTTTCCATGTTACTCCCAGTTTGTAGTCCTGTGTCTTCTGATTACACTCACCTCAGCCATCTGAGCAAGATAGCTAATTCAGGAAGGCTGAGGAGCTCAGGGAAGGGCTGCCTGGAGTTTATAAACAGATCCTATCCTGGTCCCACTATAATGTTGTAGGATCACACTCACACTGAGAACATTAAAGAAAGACACCCAAGGATGATACATATGAATGAAGTATTGTATTCATTAATTGTAGAACTATAAACATTGTAAAAAAAAAAATTCTTCGTTGAGAAACACAATTCTTGCCAGGTGTGGTGGCAAATGCCTTTAATCGTAGCAAGCAGGGTTAGGGTTAGGGTTAGGGTTAGAGGCAGAAGCAGGCAGATGTCTGGCCAAACCTGGTCTACAAAGTGAGTTCCAGAACAGCTGGGACTCTCACATAGAAACCTGGTCTTGAAAAACCAAGTAAGTGAAGGAAGCAAGCAAGCACAGTTCTCTCGAACTATACAAGGTGAAATGGAGTGTGTGTGACACACACCTCTCCTAGCTAAAGCAGTCACAGGCACGATGCTGTTGTCACTTTCTCTCTTTATACAGGTGAGGACGACTAATTCTGTTGTCAGGTACCTGTTGGTCTTTGGATGCTAGGGCATACATGTTAAGTGGCAGTCCAGAGTACAGAGTAATGGGTACATGAAGTGAAGGCACAAACTGCCCCACTCAGTTACCTGTTATCAGACTTTATGCTGACCATGGTACCCAGTGCACCTGCCCTCACCTTGGGCCATAATGTCTTCATACTTTAAGATCACCAGTGTTAAGGAAGGTACCAGAGAAATTGGAAGTTTGGAGGCAAAGGCCATTCCTGCTTAGCTGGGAGTGAGGTAAAGATGGTTCACAGCTCAGGTGGTGTTTTATAACCTGGTAAAAGTTTCAACTTGTAGAACATTGTCTAGTTTGGAGGTGTGGGTTCATTTTATATAAATAAACTGGTTGATATTATAGTTGTACTTAAAGGATTTCAACTAAAGAAAAATGTGGGGAAAGACACTAAGACACTTGTATGAAGATAATACTTGGAGCAATTTCTAATTTAAAAAACATCGTAAAAACCATGGAAGGTAGGTGCTGAATGATCTTCATTAAAACATTAATTACCTTGGTTATGGCCCTCCTTACAATTGTGTGTGCCTGCAGTGGAAATGTCAAGATTGATCTGTATCCTGACCTGAAGAGAGGTGGCATTGACACCTCAGGGTTGGGGGACGGTGCTCAGTCAGTACTGTTCTATGAGAGCAGGAATAAGAGATAATTTTCATGATGAGAAATTAGATTTTCCATATAAAAAAATAATTCCATAAAAATAGTGACGTAGGGGATGAAGTGAGATTGTTGTACAGATAGATGTCCCTGCCCATCTTAGCACTCTCTTCCAAAGTAGAGGCTATTGGGAGTCTAGACCTCAGATACTTTCTGCCTGAGTGTTGAGTCCTGATTACTGGAACGTCTGTGGCATGTTCTTAGGTAACCCATGCCTTGGGAACTAGAGACAGGGATCCTGATTTCTTGGTACCTTAAGTTTTTAAGCAGAAGTGCCCTTAGTGATACTCAGTGCTGTCTCTGGGTCTTACAACCTAGAGGCTTATAAGGCAGCCCCAGTCTTTCTCTTGGGAGACCCTCATGCCCTTACTTCAGGGACAGTAGGGTCAGATGGAAGACCTTCTGTGACAACTTCAAGTAGATGAAGCTTCAGCTTAGATTGCTTCTACTTGTCCCATAGAAAGCCTTAACCTTCCGTTTTGTGGACCTCTGGAATTGGCCATATAAAGCTGTTCCCCACCCTTCCTTTGCCCTCCCCCAGAATACAAAGTATAGCGATCATACAGCTATTTATTTGTGGGTTTAGAGATTGCACACCACATAATAAGCACCACTAACTCTTTACAAAACCACACCTTCAACCCTGATTGTTTATTCATTTATTGGCTAGGGTCTCACAATTTACTGGATAGCCTCAGACTTTTGAACTTTGATCCTCTTGCTTCAAACAGGCCTATGTCACTTTACCAGGCCTCTTATTTTAACTCTTAGGTCTGAGATCTTGGTGACTTGACATTTGTACTGCCTGGTTTTGTGTCAACTTGACACAAGCTGAAGTTATCACAGAGAAAGGAGCCTCCCTTGAGAAAATGACTCCATGAGATCCAGCTGTAAGGCATTTTCTCAGTTAGCGATCAAGGGGGGAGGGCCCAGTCTATTGTGGGTAGTGCCATCCCTGGGCTGCTAGTCCTGGGTTCTGCAAGAAAGCAAGCTGAGCAGACCAAGGGAGGCAATCCAGTAAGCAGTACCCCTCCAAGGCCTCTGTATCATCTCCTGCCTCCAAGTTCCTGCCCTGTGTGAGTTCCCATCCTGGCTTCCTTTGATAATAAATAGTAGTGTAGAAGTGTAAGCTGAATAAACCCTTTCCTCCCCAACTTGCTTCTTGGTCATGATGTTTTGTGCAGGAATACAAAACCTGACTAAGACAACATTGATATTTTAAATTTCACCTGTCAGCCAGAAGTGCTCGCGCGCACATGCACACACAGGGGTGGGGTGGGGTGGTCCATATGTGCTTGTATGCTTGTGTAGGTCAGAGGTCAACCTGAGATGATGTTTCTCAGTTTGCTGTTCACCTTGCTTTTTTGAATGATATCTGGTGTTTAGCATAGTATAGTCTGGCTGGCTGACTAGCCCCTAGGACCCTCCTTTCTTTCCCTCAGGACACATGGCTTTTTATATAGGTGCTGGGGATTGAACTCAAGTTTCTTCAACCCCTTTACCTTTCAATTAAATACTACTTTTAGGATTATTTTGTTTCTAAAAAGGCACAGGGAGAAAATAACTGCCATTAAGATTTTAAAACATTAAAAATACTTTTAGGTTGCATGTGATGGTTCATGATACTAAAATTAGGGGTAAGACACTTGTATGAAGATAATACTTGGAGCAATTTCTAATTTAAAAAACATCATAAAAACCATGGAAGATAGGTAGCATTAATTACCTTGGTTATGGCCCTCCTTACAGTTGTGTGTGCCTATAGTAGAAATGTCAAGATTGATCTACAAGAAGTAAAAATAGTTGCTTGTGATGGTTTGAGATAGCAGGCACTACATAGTAAATTTCAGGCCAGCCTGGGCTACAGTGTGAGAGCCTGCTCAAAAAAAATTTAAAGATAAATAAAAATGTGTCTTGTTGCATACTGTGAACCCCAAGATTGTGTTGTTTGTTGAAAAAAACTTTCTAGTTGTGGTGTGGCTTAGCTCTTAGCACATACTTTTAGTTCCAAACAATGAAGGTAAAGTTAATTTGTA
Source organism: Mastomys natalensis (assembly GCA_021653895.1). Taxonomy (NCBI): domain Eukaryota; kingdom Metazoa; phylum Chordata; class Mammalia; order Rodentia; family Muridae; genus Mastomys; species Mastomys natalensis. Next base: position 1,736,219 of record JAJTUV010000221.1, on the reverse strand, counting down.
GAAAGAATCATCTAATTTGAAAGTGATGTCTAATTAATGGCAGACAGAGTGACAAATTGGAGAAAGATTTGACAATATGATCTGCCCAACTCTCAAGAGAAGAAAAAAGGCTACTTAACAGAGTAGCACAGAGGAAAAAGGAGACAGTTTTACTGGGACAGTTATACAGAGACAGGTTGCAAAGAGAGGAGAACAAGCTGGCCACAGATGAAGACAGAAAAAGCCAGAGAATGAGAAGGAGCCAGAAGATTAGAACAGATTGTAGTTTGAGGCCAAGCAGAGCAATTCAGAAGCTGAGAGAAGCCAGATTTGAATCTGTCAACTTGGAGAGGAGTTTTGAGACAGAACAATTTGAGTTCACCAGCCAGCCAGAGTTGAGAAAGAACTAGAAAGAGTACGCTTATTCACCAGTAAGTCTGAGGCTGAAAACATTCTAGACCCAGATAAGATTGTATGGAGGCTAGAAGCTTCCAGGACTAGGCCTAGGTTAGCAGATGGAGGCAGTAAGCCTCAGAGATGACAGTTAGTACAGGCGAGTAAAGGATACTTTTATAGTGTTTAAAAACTCCTTATAGGCTTTTAGTGACGATCTTCCAAACTTTATGTAAGTACTCAGCTTTCATGCTTTTGAGGCTGCAGTCTGGGAGTTGTCTCATTCTGAGTCACTGCTCTGAAATTCTGCACCCACCAGCAGTTCTGCATTTCATCATTTGATGGAGTATTGTTAGCACTTGAACAGGTTTATACTGAGAAGTGCATTAGTAAGGTTACTAGTGAGTTTAAGGTCACACAGCATTAAACTTCTCTTCCATTTGAACAGAGACTAAAGAATACACTGGTTATATCTTGATATAATTCTCAGATTGCTGCTACTTGCTTTGTTTCTAGAACTAATTGAACTAGCATTGAGGACAGAATCAGGACTAGGAAGTTTTTAAGAAGAGCATCTTATTGTTTGTATCAGGGGTAAGATTTTAAAATTTACAAAATTAGTCTTCTTTAAGTGTGCAGATCAGTGTTCTAGAGATCTGTTTAACATTTCATCTAGAAAAAGCAGAATTCTTACTTCCTCCTCCCTGGTAACTAGCAGTTCTGTCTCTAACCTGACTTCCGAAGAGGCTTCCTGTAGACAGTCCTGCAGTTACAGTACTAGCCTTGTGCCTGATTTATCTCTTAGCAAAATGCTCTCAAAGTCCACTTGTGCTGTATCGATGTCAAAAGACAGTTCCATTGTGAGTGTGTCCATTAGTGGACTTTTGAGTTAACACTTGGCTTTCGTGATCAGTGTTACTCTGTTTGTGAACATGGACATTCAAATACCTCTTTATTTCAATTATTTTGGATATATACTACAAAGCAGGGTTGATGGATTCTTTTTTTGTTGTTTTGTTTGTTTGTTTGTTTGTTTGTTTAAGGCAGTGTCTGTCTATTATGTAGCTCTGGTTGTCTTGGAACTTGCTGTGTAGACTAGGCTGGCCTTGAACTCACAGAGATCTACATACCTTAGAGTATGAGACTAAAAGCATGTCCCTACCATGCCCTCTGGATCTTGTAGTAGTTCTGTTCTCAAGTGTTTGAGGACCCGGTGTTTCCACCTTTTCACTAATGCTTACTGCTCCTTGTTTTTCTGGTAGTCAGTATGCTGATGAGCAGGAGATGAGAGGTCTTAATTTAAGGTGCAGGTAGACCAGTCTGGCTTTGAACTCACAGGGATCTACCTACCTCTGTTGTCTCAGTGCTGGGATTAAAACCCTGAACCACCACTCCTGGCTAAAAGTGTAACCCAGGCTGGCCTTCAACTCCTGATCCTCTTGCTTCTGCCTTTTTAACATAGTCTACTGACTGTGCCAGCACAACCTGCCAATTCTTTAATAATAGTATTGTTTAGGTTTTATTGTTTGTTGTTGTGTATTCTCTTTATCCTTCTCTTATGAAATACATTATTTGTAGATACTCTCATATGTACAGTACCAGTGCATGTATGTTTGTTTGGGTGTAAACATGTGGAAACCAGAAGTCAACCTCTTGCATCATTTCTCAGAAGCTATTTTTTTTTTCCTCTTCTTAACAGGCACTTTTATGCAGCTGGGGCTTGCTGATTTGGCTAGTCTGACTGGTCACTGGTGCTCAGGGATCCTCCTTTGTCTGCTTCCTCATGTGCTACTATGTCCAGCTCTTCTTTTCCCTTCCTCCCCTGGATTCCCCCAACACATAAACCCACTTCCCTTTCTCTTTCATTGTGGGTTCTGGGGATCAGACTCAGATCTGCATGCTTGAATGTCACTAACTTTACTTACTGAGACATCTTCAGCTCCTGCAGATAATCTCATTCAAGTTTTTTTATTATTAGAGTGTGTGTGTGTGTCTGTGTGTATGTGTTTATGTGTGTTCAAGTGCTTGCACATGTGCACCCGTGCATGTTGTATGCATGTGGAAGTCACGATAATTTTCAGGAGTTGGTTCTTTCCTTTCACCATGGGACCCAGTGATTGAGCTCAGATCATCAGCTTTGTATGGCTTTCACCAAGCCATCTCATGGTCCCGTACAACTTGTACGTAAAATATGTTGTATAAGGTGATTGTCCAGCTTCATTCTTTTTTATGTGTACCTTCAGTTGTCCTAAAATCATTTATTAAGAAGACTGTCCTCTCTATACTTGAGAAGTTACCATTTGTTTTTGGTTGATTTTTTTTTTTTTTTCTTCCAAATCTTTGGCCTGTTATAATCCTTCACCTCTTAAGGAACTAAGAGACTGAAGAGTTGGTGTTCACTGGCAGCTGTGTGTCCTGTTGTGTGATGAGTAGGCTTAAGGAAATGAGTGATGGCCTCTTGTGTTGCCAGGATAAAGAGACGGTGGGCTGTTATATTTTGGAAGCTGTACATCTAACCCAGTGGATAAGGACCTGTCATAGCTACCTGGCAGTGCCAGGGATTTAACTTAGGGCCTTATGCATTCAAGGGAAGCTATCTGAATCTGCACAGTACACGTCTTACTTAGTAGACTCCTAATTACTTTCAGAAAGCTTGGGTCAGAGAACAATTACATTTTTTTTGAGAAAAGCTGATTTTGGATAATATTAACTGTAAGTCTTTTCTGTCATTATCACTAGACCTTGAGAGCTGATTTATTTATTTTATTTATTTATTTATTTATTTATTTATTTATTTATTTATTTGGCTCATTTTTGGAAGCTATGACTGGAGAGGTCAAAGTCTGTTCCAGGCTTTGCTTCCTGACTTGCTCTTGGTAGTGTGTTCCCTTGTTGTCTCAGGTGCTATAGTCTCTTACAGACTAGAGAGACCTGTGCTAGTGGTTGTACTGAGTTACATGAGTCCCCATAGAAGGAGGGAGTTTGTCCCCAGGGCTCTAGGTACTATACTTGAGAGAGCATAGGGTATCCTGTTACCACAGAGGACATGAGGAAGTTTTGTGGTATTTTCCTCTAACATAAATTGTGACCCGACTTTCCTCCGGACTCAGGGCCTTGTGCATACAAAGTAAGCATTCTTCCCTGAGCCACATCTAGCCCTTGAAGTGTTCTGAACATTACCTGCTCAGTAGAACAAATGGCTAGAATTCTCATGCACATTAACGCCCTAACACATGCAGTGTAGCCAGTGTTAGCTACTTTGTGGTTCTTCTTTTTTTCCTACCCTTTATCCTCCTGGTTTCACTAGATAGGAGAGAATGAAGGATATAGGGAGGAGGAGGAAGAGGAGGAGGAGAGAGAAAGATCTGTGAATCTAATGTCTTTCTTGTTTCTTTGAACATTACTTCTAATAAACTGCAACCAACCCCCCTGAATGACCAACAACCAGTGACACCCGCCCCCAAATCGGGGCCCTAACATTTATATACCCTTTGAAAAATTCCCATAACTCACACAATTGCAGAAACTAGTTGCAGCTGGTAAAACCATGCCTCTATTAGAGCACGAGGCAAATCATAGTCTCCTGCTGTGGACAGTTCAAAGCAACCCTACATCCCCACTCCTTAGATTAAAGTGAAAGCATAGGCTTGTAATATTTCTATGGGTTGGTTTTTTTTTTTTTTTTTTTTTTTTTAAGAAACCAAACTTGCAGAATTCTTACTACAATGAAGTCACTAATTGACTTAGCCTTTGTTTTTAGTACACTTTGACTTATTTGTTATTTATTTACTTTTGAAAGTCTTTGCATATAGTACAGGTTAGGTTTGTGCTCCATTTTTGTTCATCTAAATTTACTTACTGTGTGAGCATGCACATGCATATTGGCATGTGCATGCATGCCATGGTACACATGTAGAAGTAAGGAAAGTTTTGTGGGTTCTTTTCTTTTTTTTCTACTTTTATATAGGTTTAGGGGCTCAAACTCAGATCAAATTGTCAGGCTTTGCATGGCAAACTCTTTATCAATTGAGCTGTCTTATGTTCTTAATCATCCCCCCCCCCCCCCCCCGCCTCAGCCTGCTGGGTACTAGGATTATAGATGTACACCACAATTGTTTGCTTCTTCATTTATAGATCTTGCTGCATCTTAAAATAAGAATTTGGGAGCTGGGTATGGGGATATATGCCTTTAATCCCAGCACTCAGGAGGCAGAGGCAGATGGATCTCTGAGCTCTAAGACCAGTCTGGTCTATAGAATGAGGTTCAAGATAGCCGGGACGATAGGGTGATACCCTGTCCTTTGTTTTGCTTTTATTTTTGAGGTACACTCTCTCTCTCTCTCTCTCTCTCTCTCTCACACACACACACACACACACACACACACACACACACCCCTACCGCGAGGAGTTTCTGTCAGGAGACTAATGCTCACACTGACAAAAGCTGAGAGAAGTCAGAAAATCTGCTTTATAGTCTACTTTGTTTTCTAGCATAGTCACCATTTGTACTTCAGATGATATTTGATTACAAGTTGATGATTAAGAATAAAATGTGGCCAGGCGGTGGTGGCGCACGCCTTTAATCCCAGCACTTAGGAGGAAGAGGCAGGTGGATTTCTAAGTTTGAGGCCAGCCTGGTCTACAGAGTGAGTTCCAGGACAGCCTGGGCTATACAGAGAAACCCTGTCTCGAAAAACCAAAAAAAAAAAAAAAAAAAAAAAAAGAATAAAATGCGGGGCTGGGGAGATGGCTCAGCGGTTAAGAGCACTGACTGCTCTGCCAGAGGTCCTGAGTTCAATTCCCAGCAACCACATGGTGGCTCACAAACATCTGTAATGGGATCTGATGCCCTCTTCTGGTGTGTCTGAAGATAGTACAGTGTATTTGTATAAACAATAATAAATAAATAAATAAATAAATAATTTTTTTAAAAAAAATAAAATGTGCCAGGCATGGTGGTGCATGCCTTTAATTCCAGCACTCAAGGCACAGAGGTAGACTGGTCTCTAAGTTTGAGACCAGCCTGCCTGATCTACAGAGTGAGTTCAAGGATAGTCAGTGCTGTTACACAAAGAAACCCTGTACTGAAAAACCAAGAAAGACTAAATTACTAGGGTCTAAAGGAATGGCTAAGCAGTCAAGAACACTTGCTGCCCTTCCAGAGGACTCAGGATCAATTCTTTGCACCACATGGCAGCTCACAACTGTCTGTGATTCCAGTTCCAGGGTTTCCATGTCCTCTTCTAGCCTCTGTGGGCAATAGGTACACACATGGTGCACAGATACTCATGCAGGCAAAACACCTATACACATAAGATAATTTAAGAATGAAATACTAGATAGGTCAGATGTGGTGATACATACCTTTAATCTTAGTACTCAGAAGGCAGACACAGCCAGTTCACTAAGTTCTAAGCAAGTCTGATTTACTTGGTGAATTTCAGCCAGCTAGGGCTTCTATAGTGAGACTCTGTCTCAAAAATAAGTAAATTATAAGATAAGATAAGATAATGAAATGCTCAATATTGTGTAATTTCACCTTTTCTATTTTGGTAACATTTTAACTTGTTAAATTATCTTTTTTTAAAACTATCATTTCAGAATTTTTAGAAGGAGGAGTTGGCCACGTGGAAATGTTATTTCGCTGTAACTATTTAGCTTTAGTTGGCGGTGGAAAAAAGCCGAAATACCCTCCCAACAAAGGTACAGTAGTCCGTCGTCTTTAAAAACCTTGTCATGTATGTAGTGGTATCCTGAACTTTGTAGGACATCCTGTGCCTGCAATCATATGAGAGCCTCCCTGCTAAGTCCTTTGAGGTGTTGAGAGCTAACCACTGGGAAAGAAGCTTCCAGAAGATGTGTGGATGGATGGGAAGGCTGGATGTCAGAAGTTACTGGGTGTGTGTGGATGTGCTTCACCTGTAGGCAGGTATGTTGAAAGTCAAGATTCAGGGTAAAGCAAGGTATAAGATTGGTGTTTCCCCTGCTGAAAGCCATAGACTTAGTGAGATTAACTCATTGTTCACATAGAACAAGGAGCCAGGCTGGCTGTGGGTGCATGGATCGCAGTATTGGTGTGGATTTGTTGTTGTATATGGTGGTATAATTTCTTTTCTTTCTTTTCACTGTAGACATCATGCCCATAGTTGGGTTTAATCTAACTTTTGTTTGAAGGAGGAAGTGGACATAGCTGATCTCTTTTAAAGGAAGAAAGCTTGAGGGTAAAGAGGCCTCAGCAGAAGGGAAAGCACAGGAAGGTGGAAGGCTGCTGGAGAAGGAAGTGGGATGTACCTTGGGGATGGGGAGCTTGAGTCGTCAGTTGAGGGTGTGCTGCTAGGGTCAGCTGGTGTCTGGTAGAGAGTGGAATAGCTCTGGCCTGATGTCAAAGCAATGGAAAGGATTGTGAGTCTGTGAGGGTAGCTGGGGAGTGCATGTCTGTCATTCTTAAAGCTCGAGTTCTATTACTAAGCACCCAAAGAGAAAAGAAAGTGGACCGAGTACCAAGACAGAGGTGACTCTGGGTCTGATGCTTACCATTCTCTGTAGAGCTCTGTGAATGTGGGAAATTTCAGCACTCAAGTGAGATTGAGTTGACCTGCAGTTCTGCCTTTAGAATCAGGAGCAGAGAAATGAAAGAGAAAAGTAGTGTAGCTATGAATTGGAGATCTTGCCCTTTCCGCTTTTCTTTGAGGTACTGGGAATGAACCTATGTCCTATATTCTCAACTACTTGTCATTATTTTTAAAGGCTTTAAAAATTATTAGTTATTTATGCATGGGGTGGAGAAGAGAGAAGTTTCAGGAATTGGTTCTCTTTCCACCATGGATTCCAGGTATTGAACTCTGGTTATCAGATTTGGTGGCAAGAACCATTACCGGCTGAGCCTTCTTTTTGCCACCTACCTATTCCTTTTCTCCTTTTCTCCTTTTTCTCCCCTACACTTCCCCTTTCTTTATGGTGCTAGAAAGTGAACCTAGGGCCTCAAGAAGCATACTAGACAATACTCAACAATGTATATTCCCAGCCAATTTTTCAAAATCTATTTATGTATATGTGTTTGAGTGTACACCACATGTTTGTGGGTGTCAGAGAAGGCCAGAACAAATAATTTGGATTCCCTGGAACTGGAGTTATAAGTGATTATGAACTGCCAGACATGGGTGCTCAGAACTGAACTTGACTCCTCTGGAAGAGCAGAAAACATTCTTAACAATCTCTTCAGCTCCACTTTTCAGTTTTGACACAGGTTTCTCTCTGGCATTTAAACACTTAGTAACTATAGTCAGGTTTGCTTTTAGCTCAATCAGGTGAAGCTAGCTGTGCTTGAGTGTGTAAGACAGGTTGGTTTTCTAAGATCTTGATTATGCTTGTGTCTGTTGCATTAGGAGTGGGGCTTAAGTGAGTAGGAGAGGGTTCTGAGGGTAAGCTCTGCCTAGCCAATGGTATCCCACCATTGCCAGGTACATCTGGATGTGCTTGGCCTCATATGTCAGGTGCTATCTACAGTTCAGGCTTGTGGGCTACTTGTGATGCCACATGAACTCTTCTGGTGTTTCAGTGATGATCTGGGATGATCTGAAGAAGAAGACAGTCATCGAGATAGAGTTCTCCACAGAGGTCAAGGCTGTGAAATTGCGGAGAGATAGGTGGGTTTTTTGTTACTTTTCTAAATGCAGTTTCATTTCTTTAAAATGTCAGTAACTGTAGCTTGTGACCCATAGCAGGGAAGGCTGGAAATTAGATTGGCTTCTAGACTCTTCAGAGGGATATTCTAGGTAGGCATGGGGATGTCCACAGGTCTGCATGTGAAGCCACCACCTCAGGTGCCAGGCAGGCCTTGTCAAATGCTGGGTGTTCCCATGTTTAAAGTAGAAGAGAACTTGGAAACTGATCTTATCATGGATTCTTAACTGGTGAAAGTAACAGACTCTGCTCAGCAGTACAGTATAGAGCTTGCCTTGTTTGCTTGTTGACCAAGAGAAAGCAGAGGTTTATCATTTGGGTTTTAATTTGATGTGATTTATGTGTCATAGTCTTAAGATTTCTATCAGCTGTAGAGAAGAAAAAAAACCTACTTAAGTTTATATAAGCGCTGTTTGTGCATCATTCTTAGGTGCACGAGGGCGGTGCTTAAACCAAACTAATCATCTTCTATTTGAAAACATTTTGGGTGGTATTGTGTTCTGTTTTTGTTTATTTTGTTGAATCAGGGTTTTACTAGGTAACCAAGCTGGCCTCACTATTCTGCCTCAGCTTCCCAAGTGTCGGGAGGGAATTCAGGCCATTACTTCCGGCACAATTTTGTTAACTGTAGACATGTTTTAAGAATATGAGAGGGTAATTCTGTGACGTGTCTCACTATGTTAATGCTCTCGGTGAGATGTCTGGTCATGATGTTTCTCTAAGCTCACAAGTTTTTCTGAGGCTGATCTCTGCATGGTGATGGGCCCTTATGCTTTGGTCTTCTTGGCAATATTTAGAACCTGTTTCTAACAGGAGTGATGATATACATATATAATTCCAACACTTAGGAAATAAAAGCAAGAGGATAAGGAGTTCAAAACCACCCTCAACTTCTTGCATTTGGCCATTTTGAGCCATGTGAGACCATATCTCAAAAAATAAAGCAGATGTGTTGCTGTATACTTATAATCCCAGTGCTCAGGAATCAGAGGCAAGAGGACCACTGCAAGTTTGAGGCTGAAGCTGGCTAGCTGAGCTACGAAGTGAGACCCTGACCAAAACAAAACAAAACAAAAACAATAAAGCCCAGCCCTCGTATGAGGTACTTCCTGTGTGTGTGTGTGTGTGTGTGTGTGTGTGTGTGTGTGTTTTTTTTTTTTTTTTTTTCTGAGTTTTAGTATGGGAACAGAAATCACAAAAATGATTATTTACTTTTAAGAAGAGGAGCTCTGATTACATTTTTCTTTCCAGAATTGTGGTGGTTTTGGACTCCATGATTAAGGTGTTCACATTCACACACAATCCCCATCAGTTGCACGTCTTTGAAACCTGCTATAACCCTAAAGGTGAGGTGTGGAGAGGACGAGCAGCATTGGGAAATGGGTCCATGTGGATAAAGACAAGGCCCGGGGGACCCGTCCACAAGTGGGTCCTGATGTGTGAGCAGTGGAACTTTGGTTCTGTCCTGTACACACTTTAAAGGAGTGCTAGCTTTTGCTTCCCTGCCTGCCTGAGCTCCCTTAGTAACCTCCTGGGTGAGAGTTCTGAAGCCACAGCCTTGACACAGGCTGTGGGGTTGTCCCTCTGCACCTTTCCTCCCCAGCAGTTTGGAGCTATCACTAGCCACACTGGGGGCCACTGAGCTTTGGCCTTTTCTTCCTTTCTTTGGAGTAGACTAGACTTGAGTTTTGTATTCAGTTGTCATCCTCATACTGTTGTAAAAATTGTGGATTGTTTTTCTCTCTCTCTAGGTTATGTTGTGTTAGAAATTACATTATTCACCCCACTCATTTTTCCCCATAGTTTTCTCTTTTCTCTCTTGTCTCTCCCTCCCAATCCCCCTCCCCTTTATTTTTCTTTTGAAGGAAGTCTTTCTAGACTGTTCAGGCCAGTTTTGTTTATTGAGACAGTGTCTCACAGCTTAGACTGGCCTCTAACTCACATTCCTTCTGCCTCAGCCTTCTGAGTGGTGGGAGTTTTACAAATGCTGTGCTCCACCTGCTGAGAACCATTGTTTCTAGTACTGTGTTTTTTTGTTTTGTGTTACATTACTTCCTTTTATTTTGTTCAGTAAGAATCAAAACTCTCTTTTGGCCTCTCTGTTATTTTCCAGTGATCCATACCAGTACCTTTCTGCCTTGATTGCTGAAACTTTAACCTTGAAATTACGTCATGTCAACATTCCAGTCTTTACTAAAAGTTTAGTCTTTTAGTACTTTTATTCTTCCTCATAACTCTCCCTATCAGCCTGTGTGTTGAGGTTTTAGCTGTGTCTTTGAAGACTGTGAATGAGGTGGGCATAGGCAAAGCAGGCTCTTCCAGCCATGGCCTTGAAAGGTATGTCTGGGTCTCTGCATCTTGTGGTACATCTCTTTCTAGATTGATTCTAGATTCTAAGTATTGAGGGTTTTTGTTATTGTTAGTGGAGTAGTTTTTAAACTTTGTCATTTTTTTTATTGTAGTCTCAGTAGCTAGTCTTATGAAAGACAGGCACCTGATAAATGAGTAGTAAGTTGTTCAGCAAATGTTCCCAGTTATAAACAGGTCTCATGAGCAGCAGCTTTGTTGGCCCTGATATTCTTTTCATTGACAACAGTTCCAAGGTAAATGCACTCCACAAATAGTTAGGCTGTGACTGAGGACTGAGGGCAGGAAGTAGGTCTGGGTTGCAGGAGTCAGGCTTTGACCATTGTCATCTCCCAACCAGTTTGTTTTGTCTCTGCATAGGCCTCTGTGTCCTGTGTCCCAACAGTAACAACTCCCTTCTCGCCTTCCCCGGCACTCACACTGGCCACGTACAGCTTGTGGACCTGGCCAGCACTGAAAAGCCACCAGTGGACATTCCTGCACATGAGGGTGTCCTGAGCTGTATTGCTCTCAACCTGCAGGGAACAAGAATTGCAACTGCATCTGAAAAAGTAAGTGCCGGCCATCTACGAGTGTCTGATCTAATTATGGGACGGAACTAGGCCAGGCCTTCTGACATGTCTGCTTTATTTCCTCTTCTTTACAAACAAGTTTGTTGTTAAAGCATGATACAGATAGAATGCTAACCTGGGTGTAGTGACATGTGTTTGTAATACCGTCCTCAGGAGACTTGAGACCAAAGGATATTAAGTTCAGGGCCACTTAATGCCTTAGTCTTGGTTGTCTGATGACACTTCAGAAGTATCTTTCACACCTGCCTAAGAATATTTCCTCATTGAATTACCACAGTCCTAAAATTTGAAATATTAACCATTATATTCGTCACTTTTTGTTGCTGTGATAAAACACCATAAGCAAAAGCAATTGTGGAAAAGTTTATTTTTACTTATACTTGGGGGGTGGGGGATTCCATAATAATAGGGGAAGCATGGCTAAACCATGCAGTGGTACTTCCTCAAGCCTTCCCTAATCTCCCCAAATAGTATAGTAACAGCAGCTGGGGGCCGAGCGTTGACATATTCGAGCCTATGGGGGAACATTGCTTATCCAAGCCCCTGTAACTATGTTATCCTTTATTTTGTCTAAAGTGAAAACTGATCATTTATACCTGTTTTTAGATTATGTGGTAGGCATTGGGAGAGCAGCTCAGGGATAACTTTGTGAAGTTGGTTCTCTTTCTACATTTGTGTGGTTTCCAGGAATTAAACTCTGGTTGCCAGGTTTGTGCTACAAGTACCTTTACCTGCTGACTATTGCACAAGCCTCCGAAAATTAGCATCCTTTAACTGTGGTTTCCACTTGACAATAAGTCCAGTACCACTTTGTATGAAATCATTCATTAGCGTGTATCCATCCGTGGTTCAGCCTGCTGGGAGAACAGGTCGCACTTGTGCTCTACTCTCTGTCTAGTTGTTTCCTGAGCTGTGGCTGACAGACAGCAGTGGTCAGGAGCAGAGAAAACTCAAGTCCTGCTTCTTGTCCTGGAGACCTAGGTATCTGCAAATACTGCTGCTCAAAGTGAAGTTCAGAAACTATAGATAGCCTGTGGTGGCCCAGATTCTGCTTCAACCTCCTGAGTGCTGGAATCACAGACTAACCAGACAAGTACAGTTTTGGGTTTTGTTTTATTTTGTTTTTGAGACAGAGTTTCTCTGTGTAGGCTTGACTGCCCCAGAACTAACTCTGTAGACCAGGCTGTCCTCAAACTCACAGACATCTGCCTGCCTCTGCTTTACAAGTGCTGGGATTAGAGGTGTGCACCACCACCACCTGATGACAAGGTACAATTTTATCTAAATTTAGAAATAGGAATTTTTCAAGCTGGGGATGTAGCGCAGTGGATAGAACACTTGTCTGACATTTACAGATCCTGATTGTGCTCTCCAGAACTGTGCTAACTGTGGGAGTGCACACCTTTAGTCCTACCACTTAGAGACAGAGGCAGACAGATATTAAGAAGTTCAGGGTCAGCCTGGTCTATATAGCAAGTCTCAGGCCATATGGAGACCCTGTGTCCAAAACAAGGAAGGGGGAAAAAAGGGACATAATGATGCATCCCTGTGAGTCCAGTTCTTAGGAGATGGAAATAAGAGAAGCAATTCTCGATCAGTCTGGTGTGTATAAGACTCTGTATTTTTTTTAAGCAAAAGTAAGGGTAAACAAAACTGATGCAGATGGGATGGCTCATCAGGCAAAAGATTCTTTTCATATCCTTTTTATCCTTAGATTCTCCAGTTTCAGCTTCCTACACCTTACTCATGTGTATGTAGGTGATCCTGTGCACATGCGTGTGTAGAGGATACAGGTCAACTCTTAAATGTTCTTGAGGTAACTTTGTTGTGGTTGAATAGGTATGGCTGGCCCCCATAGATTCATGTGTTTCAATAATTGACATAGGGAGTGGCACTATTAGGAGGTGTGGTCTTTTTGAAGTGGGTGTGGCCTTGTTAGAGGAAGAGTCACTGTGTAGGTGGGCTTTGAGGTCTCCTATGCTCAAGCTCCCCTCAGTGTGGAATCAGAGCCCCTGGCTGCCTATGGAAGACAGCCCCCCTTCTGCCTGCAGATCAAGATATAGAACTCTCAGCTCCTTCTCCAGCCCCCTGTCTGCCTACATGCTGCCATGCTTCCTGCCATGATGATAATGGACTGAAACTGAAGCTAGCCCTAATGAAATGTTCTTTCTTTATAAGAGTTGCCTTGGTCATGGTATCTCTTCACAGCAGTAAAACCCTAAGACACTTGTGTTTTGAGATGGTCTGTTATTGGTCAGAAACTCACCAAGCAGTCTATGCTGACCAACTAGTGACCACTAGTGCTCCCTCTGTCTCTACATCTCCGGTGTTGTTACAAATGTGTGCCATTCCTGAATTTTTAAAAATGGGTTTTGAGATCCAACTTTGGTCTTCATACTCATATAGCCAACACTTTAGTAACTAAGCTATCTCCCCAGCCTCTTATTGGGCTTGCTAGCCAGCCATTGTAACTGAAATGATGAGCCCCAGATAATACATTTTTAAAAATACTAAGGTTGAAGGTAGTAGAGAAAGGTACCTAACATTGACCTTGGGCCTCCAATTGTACACACAGGTGTGGACGGCCACCTACTCAGTGCCACTACACGAGTGACACAAGTCAGAATCTCATTAGAAATATGGGACATACATATTCTTTTTCTTTTTGTTTTCTCAACTCAGCAGTGCTCTGGAGATTTACCAGTGTAACTTAAATATTTTTTTCTCAGTAATACAGATAGAACTCAGGCTTTATGCAGACTAGGCAAGCACTCCACCATTGAGATGCACTCCCAGTGCCAGCTTAGGATGATGTGACTTGTATTTCCTTTCCAACTTTATAGTGATAATAAAACTACACATTGATTACAAACTTGACATGATGGATGATTGGACGGCAGCAAGCCACAGCTACCTGTCAGGGAAACAGCTGGCGTTCCACACTGAGCTATGCTGCCAGAGTCTCTTTATTAAGAGACAAGGGATCAGTGTGTGTCCCAGGCTTTCCTGGAGCTCACTATGTACACTTATCTAGAACTCAGTAGTTTGGGGAAGTGTTTTGGTTTATTTTGATTTTGAGAGTTTTATTACTCTGGCATGCTGTGAACTTCTGTACCATCATGCCTAGCTCCAACATTTTCATAGATATAAATATTCACCAGTAAATACACAAGATATTCACCTATTTCTATAAAATATGCTCCGTGTAAGAGCATTTTACCCAGTGTCAGGCTGTTTCATTTTGTCAATTACAAACCCTTTTATAGTGTATCCTGTCACTCAGTTAATCTAATATGTATGTTACGAGTCTAGTAACTACAGCCAGGCTTAATAATGGCTTACATCTGTAATGCTAGCACTTGGAAGCCAAGGTAGGAAAGTTGAAGCAGGAACATTCATGCCCTCAGGGCCAGCTGGGACCAGCCTTGTCTCCATGTGTGGGACTATCAAAAAATTTAAAAAGTAGAAGATAAAACAAACTAGTAACTACAAGGGTGTTGTTATTCTGATTTCTCTGGAGTGGAGATTGTTGTTGTTTGGGGATTTGTTTTCATTTTTGTTTGAGACAGGGGCTCGCTATATATATAAAACTAGGCTGGCCTCAAAGTCAGAAATCTACTGGCCTCTGCTTTCCAAATATTAAAAATATGCTCTACCACACCTGGTTTTTATTTTAAACAAATACTGTTTTGACATTGGCTTCTGAAATAATTAATATTTTCTTCCCCAGAATTTACTTTGGCTTCATCTTGTTAGACTTGGTTCTTATAACCTTATCATTGTTAAGGCTGAGCAGTGGGTGAGCAGTTTGGTGGGTCAGATGGATCAAGTGAATTTCAGGGTTATGGTTTATTTAGGACACTGCTAGCAGTTTAGTCAGCTTGAGAGCAGGAGCGTTTCCCTTCTGGTTCTGCACAGGACTGCTGCTGCATCTCCGGGAGTGGCCTGGGAGGTGGGCTTATTCTAATCCAGGGTTGCCAGGTCACTTTCCACAAAAACTGACTGCTCATGTTATCCCTGTGCCAGAATTGACTAAGGAGTTTTCACTTTTAACGAAACTTTAAAAAGTTTTGAGTTAAGTATAATTTTTCCTCAGGGAAGTTAGTGCATTGATATACTGGCCTTTTATTCTGTGCTGCCTAATTTCCTGCAAGGAGGAATACTTTATTCTTGTCTGAGATGACATTGCTCTAGCAAGTAACAGGTCTTTGAGTGAGGAACAGGGGCAAGCAGGGATGGGTCAAGGCCTCTCCACAAGGAGATGTCTTACGACTCCTGCTGTGCCTAAGTTAGCAGACAAGGAGCTTACTGAATTGTAGGTGATGCGGGTGAGTCAAGAAAGGGCTGTTGGGCCAATGGGTCTTAATATAAATCGTTTCAGACTAATGAAAGAGTTATAAATCGTTGATAATGAAACACTTCACTGTTTTTCAAAGGGGACCCTTATAAGAATATTTGATACTTCATCAGGGCATTTAATCCAGGAGCTACGAAGAGGATCTCAAGCAGCTAATATCTATTGGTAAGGATTTCACTCTGGAATAGTAAAACCAGAGTAATGGCAGGGGCATGAGGGTGCGGCCTGGCTTTTGGGCTGTTGGGTCTCATTTCTTTATTAGTCACTTTACTTTGTTTTGGGAAGTGTGCACAAAGACGGAACATTGTGGGCCCTCCCTCCCCTGTTGCAGCATGGATATGTTTGCCACATTCTGTCCATCTCTCCTCTATTCCAGCTTGCTTTCTGTGGTATTTTATGGTAGAGGCCTTGCTGATTTGTCTATAATTATTATAGCCACTTGGTTTCCAGAGTGAGTGCTTCATCTGTGAGGTCCCACATTGTCTGTAGTAGTGCTACAACCCAGGCAGGCAAGATTTCATACCATGTCTACAGCAAGAGCTGTACCCACCATGACACCACCCTGGCCTGTCGGTATTGAGCCAAATTTGGGAGACTAACCTGTGTGGCCTGGCCCTTGTGTGTAGCGCACTCTCCTGCTGTCAGTACAGAATGCATATGGCCTTGGCCTGCTGCAACACACTTGATAGCCACTTCCTCATGACAGTGTATGCCTTTCTCACCTGAACCTCCTGAGACTGGCATGGAGGTCATCTCAGGAAACCCACACCTTTCACTGGCACACAGGCATCAGCCGTTGTGCCTATGGCCCTGGTGAGCAGATAGATGGTTCCCTGGACGGTTGGCTTGGATCCTGACTCCACAGTGGATGTTTAAATCACTGCTGTTGATATGACAGCGCTGACCAGGGGTGTGGGCTAGTGCACTGTGTGTTGAGGGCACGAGAGTTGGGCGTCGGGTCCTCTGTGTCTGACCCAAGCTCTGTCTGGTTTCTCTGCAGCATCAACTTCAATCAGGATGCTTCTCTCATCTGTGTGTCCAGTGACCACGGCACTGTGCACATTTTTGCAGCTGAAGATCCAAAAAGGAATAAACAGTCTAGGTGGGTTTAGGAGTGTTGTGGCAGAGGACAGCCCAAAATTAGGGGATTACCTGGGCTTATTATATCTTATTAGTTTGACGTTTGTGGGGTTTGAAACTGAATTTAGATTGATCTCAGCACCCATATTACAGCTCACAACGGTAACTCTACTATCAGGGATCAGATGCTCTCTTCTGAGCTCTCTGGGCACCAGTCACTCATGTGCTGCACAGATATATGTGCAGGCACAACACCCATACACATAAAATAAATTAGTTTTTAAAAAAAGGTCCTAAACTGTAAAGACCTTTTAGAATTTTCATCAATACCCTGGAATTAAGCCAGTGACTTCTGTGTTGTTATCTTTGTGATAACCCTTTCTTTTCTTCTTGTTCTTATAGTTTGGCATCAGCCAGTTTCCTTCCAAAATACTTCAGCTCCAAGTGGAGTTTTTCCAAGTTTCAGGTTCCTTCAGGCTCTCCGTGCATCTGTGCCTTTGGAACAGAGCCCAGTGCAGTCATTGGTAAGTGTTCATCTTGTGGGGGCCTCAAGTGTGTGCTCCAGGCTGCACCAACTCCCAAGTGTTCAGGGCACTATTGGTACCCGCCTTCCAGGTTTCCAGGAGTGCTTTTGAGAGCAGATCTGGGCATTGTGAAGATGACCCAAGGCTATTTTCCAGAGTCAGCCCTCATTGGATAAGCATGTACCTTGGCAGGCTATCATTCCTGGCTAGCTGTGCTCGGGTTTCTTGAGTCTTGTTTGTTTGACTTGCGGGAGGTAACACTGTGTATCAATCTGGTCTCCTCTCCTAGCTATCTGTGCAGATGGCAGCTACTACAAGTTCCTGTTCAGTCCTAAGGGCGAGTGTGTCCGGGACGTGTGTGCACAGTTCCTGGAGATGACCGATGACAAGCTGTGACTGTGCCTGTGAGTGCAGGTGATGCCACCACCCAGCCGCCCTGTGGATTCCTGGGGCTGGTGCCAGTGCCCCAGGCCTGTAGGTGAGGGGCTCAAGGACCCCCTTGAGGACCTTGGTCTCGAAGCCATACATGGTTGTCTGCCTTCCTGAGCAAGGCTTCTCATTCTCATATTAAAAGGATCATCATCATGGTTCTGCAGACACTCCGTGGCTCTGGGCATCTTGTGCCCTTGCTGGCCACTACCCTTTAGTTCAACTGTGATGCTAGCATTAGTGGCACTACCATACCTTCATGCCAGTAGGCTCCCTGCAGTCCCTGGGAACTATTCAAGCACGAATCAACGGAAGCTTGTAGGAATGAGTGTGCCAGGGCTCACATACTAGACAATTCCAATAAGATAATATTACCAGCTTGTCTGGTAGAGCACCCTCTGCTGCACATGAGGAGCACTACTCAGAGCACACCCTGGGGTGTTCTGACCTTAGCCATTAGAATGAGTCCCATCCCAGACCTACCAGAGAGCAGAATGCTTGTGGCATCCATTTGAGGCAAAGTCCTCGGGCTGCAAGGGGGACACAGTCTCCTGGTTTAGTTTGGGTTAAAACAGAAGGGAACAGAGTAACACAGTCTTTAAAAATTAGTCCCAGAAAAAGCATTACTTTACTTCGGGGCCTTCTCGTGCAGTGTCCATGTGCCTCTAGCTCCCGTTGCTGTGGAGGGTACTGCCTTGGCCTGTGACGTCTATCCTGTCTCATCTCTCCCAACATCCATAGGAACACACTAACATCGGGGATGGCAGGCACATCCTGGTACTGACACAGACTATAGATTCTGTGTTTCTGTACCACTTGAGGTATATGTTTAGGTTTTTTTTTACATATCTTCTAAGAAGCTCAGTTTTGCGGTTTTGATTTCAGGTTGCAAACATTTAAATTGTGTACAGCAGCAGGTTCTCAGTTCTGCCAGTTCCTTTATGCTCCTGTAATCGGCTAACTGTGGATTTGATGTCAAGTATGCATGTTGCCGTATGTGTATTTAATCATGAAACTTAATTTTGCACACTTGTTTGTACTGTTTTCTTTGAAATAAAAGTGACTAATTTTGTTGTACTCTATCTGTAAAGAGCAGAGCCACATGTAATGAACCCACGGGTTCTCTTCCTTCTGTTTTTAGAATGGGACTGGGGTTCCATACCTGCTGCAGGGCAGACCTACAGGCTGTCGACCTGGTAGCAGAGTGCCCTGTTATGTGGGCACCTTACCAGCACAGCCATTGAAAAGAGAAAGGGTTTGTAAGGTTTAGGGTCAGCCAGGGAACAGGTACAGATGAAACAACTCAGGAATTTTCAGGGTTTTTTTTTGTTTTGTTATGGGTATCTCTACCCCCTGCTATACAAGTGTTGTGCTCCCTGGTTTCATAGATGTCAGCATGCTGCCCTTTTAAAAGATACTAAGACACAGTCATCTGTAGACATCGGCTGGTGTCACTGGTTTGTGTTATTTCTAGCTTGTGTTCCTGAAGGTACTGTAAGAGAATCCGTACAGAAGAGTGGGTCTTCAGACCACAATGTGGATTGGTGCTTCAGAACTGAGGGGTGGGAGGTGGGGCTCCCTCAACATCTGAAGTTGGTATCAGCTTTGATGTACCTTGCAGGGGATCTTCCAGGCTCCCACTCCTGTAGGGACAGTGAATGCATGTCGCTCCTTTGGTGGCAGAGTAAGTGTTAAAAGGAGATCCTAGAACTGTCTGCTCCCCAGATTTGAGATTGTCTCTGGGTAAAGACAAAAGATGGTGGACTGCCGGGCTCTGTAGGTTTTCAGGGATCAGCAGACAGTGTTTTCAAACCTCCACTGCTGTGTGGGCCTGACCCAAAAAAGGACACAACTGTGAACGCCCTTCCAGGGATTCCAGAAGCTCCTGACTGGCTATCTTTCACATGGATATGCAAAAACTGCAGTTTGTTTCTGCCTTGCAAGATAAAATATCACCATTTTCCCCTGCAACTCTCAAGTTGTTCCTCTTCATTCACCTTTCTCAGAAACCACAGGCTCACGTGGTTGAGTGAACCTCACCATATATGACACTGACCCTGGGTGTATCTTTGGTCATTCCTCCTGCCCTTTTGGCCAACATCACTGTGGGACCAAAGGTTCTTGTTTAATGTTTTCTGCAGGCAAAGGATGCCTCTAATTGGAAGCATGGTTTATAGCCTGGTGGTCATAGTCATGGCCCATACAATCCATCTCTTACAGTTGCCTGTAAGAGACATTTGATGGACTTTTACATTTTGGAACTGGTATTCTGCCAGAGTTTTTCTCTTCAAGATGGATTGGAAAATACTTAAATTAAAAAAAAAAAAAAAAAGTAGGTTTTTTTTGTTTGTTTGTTTGTTTTTTGTTTTTTTTAAAGACAGCTTTTCTGTGTAACTCTTGCTGTCCTGGAACTCACTATGTAGATGAGGCTAGCTTCAAACTCAAGAGATCCACTCTACTCCGCCTCCTGAGTGCTGGAACTAAAGGTGTGCACCACCATGCCTGGCTACATGAAGGTCCTTAGAACTAGAGAGAAACAGAGAAATAGAATTTTGTAGAATTTCCTCATACTTCCACCACCAGAAAAAACCCTTAGACCTTGATATAAGAATTTTAATGAGGTGCTGATTTTTTTAGTTTTTTAGAAATGTTTGTCTAGTTGGTTTTTTTGAGAACATAGTTTTATGTAGCCCAGGTTGGGTTTAAACTATTATGTGACTAAAGATGGCCATGAATTCCTTGAGCCTTCACATTCCAAATGCTGCTTAAAAAAAAGAAAACAAGTTCTAACATTAGAAATACTGCGACTGCACAAAGATATCTGCACTTTTTGCTAGCATGACCAATGTTAAGATGGGAATACTTGTGCACAAAGACTTAAAAACTTGGCCTTCTTTTTTGTAATAAAGGATCTATAATTGCTGGGTCAGAAGGTTTTCAGTTTTTATTTATACATTATTTACACATTTGTTTGTTTTTATTATTTATGGCAAGCTGCTGTATAGACCAAGCCGATATCCAACTCAGAACCTTCAGCCTCTGCCTGTGGCGTGCTGGAATTGATAGGATTAGAGGTGTGTGCAGCACAGAGGGCTCCAGAGGAGCGTCTAGCGTCCGTGCTTGCTCACTTGCTTAAAGCTCGTATGAACACACACATGTTTAAAAATCTTATCTGGTACCTTACTGATACAAATTGGCATAGTCATGCTCTAATTGTATTTTGAGAGAAAAGTTTTATTTTAACAGGAAGGGTGATATGTAGGAGGAGCTAAGGTGGGAAGAGTAAGGAGAGGAGGAGAAGCTGGGAGAGGGGGAGGAGGGGAACATGGAGGCGGATGTTTTTGTGTCTCCGCCAGTCAAAGATAGTTGGTATGTCTAGGTTGGGTATTGGGTTACACTTCTGATTGTATGGGCATCTTGTTATTGAACATTACCAAACTTATAAAGCCTTAGAGTAACATTTTTTTAAAAAGTTACTAATAAAAAAAATTTTTTTTTAAATTTATTTATTGAAGCAGTCTTCCTATGTAGTCCAGCCTCAAAACCAATATTCCCTCTTGCCTTTCCTGGGATCACAGGCTCTGCTCTTAGCCCAGCCCATTTCCAGTCTTTGAAGAATAAGATCTTCATGAATACATAGGTTGGATTGTCTGAACATGTATGCTAGTCATCTGTGACTGTTAAGTGCTTATCGCTTTCTGTGCCTGTTTTAAAAGACTTTGCATTAAATAGATTGAGGTGTTTATTTCTTAACTGTGTAGCTTTTAATTTCTACTGTTCTGGCTCCTTGCCTCATGTAGCACAGGTTGACCTTCAATAACCGATTCTCCTGCCTTTGACTCCTCAGTGCTGAACTACAGGTGTGCACCACCATGCCCACCTTCCACCTGGTCTTTTGAGACAGGCTCTTGGTCTCTAGCTTAAGCTAGCCTTGCACTTTCAGCAGTCTGCCTCAGTTTCCAGAATACTGACATCACAAGAATGTACAGCTGCTGGGCTCAACTTTCTTACTCTTAAAAGTTGTGGTTTGGGGCCAAAGATGCAGTTCAATTGGTTGAATGGCTAGCACACATACACACAAGACACTGGGTTCAAGTCCTAGTGCTGTACAAAGGATTACAGGCATAGTAGACACCTGTAGTCTTGGGGAAGTAAATGGCCAGCCAGTGTCAAACAAAAAACCCCAGTTGTCATTTATCACTTCATTGTTTTTCTGCTAACCCAAAGCAGTACTCTATAGAAAACAACTGACTCAGGCTGGAGTGATGGCTCACAGTTAAGAGCACTGGCTGCTCTAACAGAGGACCCAAGTTCAATCCCCAGCACCCACACGGCAGATCACAGCTGTATGTAACTCCACTTCTAGGGATCGGGTAGCATGGAAGGAAACTGGGGTACACTGAGGATTTGGAGACCTCAAGGGCACATGCATGCCACTAGGAATATTGAACTTTGTCCAATTTTTTTTTTGTGCTTAGAGAAACGATTATATCAGGGAGGGAGGATGGAATAGGGGGTTTCCAGAGGGGAAACTGGGAAAGGGGGTAACATTTGGAATGTAACTAAATAAAATATCCAATAAAAATGATTACATCTATTTTTTAAAAGATTTAATGTGTTTTTATTTTCTTTTTAAAAAGATTTCATGTATATGTGTACATATATGTATATGCATTTGTGTACAATGTCTGCAGAGTTCAGAAGAGGGTGTCAGATCTCCTGGCATTGGTGTTACAGGTGGTTGTTAGCCACCATGAGGGTGCTAGGAATTGAACCTCAGTCCTCTGGAAAAGCAAACATACAAAGTAGTTTATGGGAGGCTTACAGTTTATAGAGGGTTTGAGCTCATGACTATCATGGAGAGCATGGCAGCAGGCATGGCACTGGAGCAGTAGCTGAGTGCTCACATATCCATATGCAAGAGGTACAAGGAGCTGGAGGGACAACTCAGGGTCTACACCCAGTTATGCATCTCCTAACCTTTGCCACTCAGTTTCAACATCTGTGGACCAAGCATTCAAATATATGAGCCAGTGGGCCATCCTCATTTAAACTACAGACAGGGTTTTTTTGTTTGCTTGTTTGGCTTTTTTTTTTTTTTTAAATCAAGTCAGACCATGTTTGGCAGGTGTGATGGTTAAAGGACAACTTGCAGGAGTTGGTGCTCTTCTTTCCACCATGTGGTCTTGGTGATTGAACTTTTACGGTTTGGGCAGGAATCCCCTTTACTTGCTGAGCCATCTCGCCAAGAAAGCCCAGCCTTATGGCTCAGCCAGCATCACCCTCACTGGCTTTCTGTACAAGGATCACAAACCACCCAACAACCAAATATGTGCTACCATGTTCTCTGCAGCTTTTGAAATTTTTGTGCTGGGAATTTAACCCAGAGCCTTTTGCATTCTAGGAAGGGACTCCGTCACAGAACTATATCCCAGATCTAAAAAAAAAATTTAGTTTTTGTAGTGCTAGGTCTTAAGTTTCAAACCTGGAACAAAGGGCAGAGGTGCCTATTTCACACATCAAATGAGATCTGGCCACCAGATTCTCCCAACATCCCTCAGTCCCTACCTGTTACAGGGTGTGGCTGGCATGCCACACCCTCTATTCTGAACTCCTCAGCCCAGAGGCTAGGGCTGGGCTGCTCTTCCCCCCAGAGGCTTTTCCCTATTTAATCCAGACATTCTGGTTATTTTCCATTATATCTTTGGCCTCCTGGCTGCAGGACCTGGTTCCCTCTCCCCACCCAGCCCAGCCGAGCCTGGTCATGTCCATTCAGGACTCTTCCAGATGTCCCTGTCCATACCTCTACCTGTGCTCTTTTCTCTACAGAAATTTCTCCACCATACCTAGAAGTCATGTCCTTTGATCTGTTTTTTTCTTCTCTCTCCTTTTTTTCCATTCACGAGAAATTGAAGCTGGGGCTTTGTGTGTACTAGGAAAATACCAGTAAGCTGTACTGACAGCCCTGCTATTTTAGACCATCTATGCTAATCCCTGGCATTTCTACTGTATATGAAGTTTGTTTCCCTCCCTACTTTTCTGCATTTTTCTGAATTGTTTAAAGGAAAAATAAAAATTCACCTGTGGACTTTCAGCTATGTTTACTAGGTGTTATTAACAATTAAACAGTAGAGTATAAAAAGCTAACTTTCCAGTATGAATTTTACTACTTCAAAACTGTTTCCTTCATAGAACATTAATCAACATTAATGTTCTAATTTAACAATGACAATTCTGAAAGTCAAATCGCAAATTTTGCTTTGAATGACTTTAATACGGAGGGAAATTAGAAGATGACATTTTTAAAACATAAGAAAATTAGTTTATTTGCTCAGATAGCTCAATATATTTTTCACTCCTGAAGATTTAAAATTCTCAGCCTTTACATGTTATGTGTTATATAATCCATTAGATGAATAAACAAGGACTTCCAGAGCAAGTGTAAGCAGCTCCACAGAACTCTGCCTTTACTTTCCAAGAACACCTTGTTTTGCTTGTTCTTTAGGCCTTTAAAGTCTCCAGCTTTGCTCAGTGTCCCCTCCCTCCATGGACCTAAGATAACTGTTGTCTTCTGTGGAGCTACGATGAGTATAGCCTCTGCCCATGGGCCCAAGCACATCACATCCACTCACTTTTCTTTTAAAGTAACTCCATCTTTCTCCTTTTGCAGGGAACCAAGGAACATATATATATGTCCCTGAAATGTATTTTCATTTTCAAATGCTCTATCCACTGAACAATTTACATCTAAGATCTGTGACTTGTTGATATATTTAAAGAGCATTTGCTCAGCTTCAGGAAGCATAGCTAATCTGTTTTACCTACTATTTGGGTCCCACTGGAGTTGACAGCCGTTCTCTTTAGGTTGAGCTTCCTTTGGCCATTTGCTTAATGAGTTTTACCTTGGCAAGCACTGCCGCTGAGCAGACTTCATGTTTTCGTGTGGGAGTTCTCCCTCCCGCCTTTTCTGAGCTACTTGGGTCACACCCTGCATGTATTGCTCAGACAATTCAGTTCCTTCAGGTCAATTTTGCCATGATATCTGCAGACGAATATGGGGCACAGTATTACAGGGAATTTCTAACTCCCACTGAATGCTGGTATCCCCAGATTGTGTCTCCTTGGCATTCTTTCTGTTCGTGAAAAGGTTCACATCTTAGCCTCCCTATACACTACAACTGGCTCAACTTGGGGTCCTAACAGACAGAAGCAACAGGAAACAATCAGACCCACCAGCCAGCTAGTGTCCCATTCCCCTCTTTTCTTTAAAAGCTGGTCTCATGTAGTTCAGCCTGGCTTCAAACTTGTGTAGTCAAGGATGACCTTGAATTTGTTTTTCCTGACTCTACCTTCTGATTACTAGGATTACAGGATTACCACATATACAGTGGGATCAAACAGTATTTGCACATGCAAGACAAACATTTACCAACTAACCTTCCCAATTCCTTACCCATGTCCTTCTAGGTCTTCAGGGTCCCCATGCCACTGCTTGCAGGAGCACTGTGGGCAGTTCCTACTGTTGCCTATATGGGATACTTGCTTTCTCAGGATGCTGCCCCTGTGTAGGTCAGGCCACTGTGTAAGTCTCCTGGCTTTGGACATGCCTCCTGGCCGGGCGATAATACCACACGCCTTTAATCCCAGCACTTGGGAGGCAGAGGCAGGCGGATTTCTGAGTTCGAAGCCAGCCTGGTCTACAGAGTGAGTTCCAGGACAGCCAGGGCTACACAGAGAAACCCTGTCTCGAAAAAAAAACAAAAACAAAAACAAAACAAAAAACAAAAGACATGCCTCCCCAACCTGCCATTTCCACATATTTACTACTGGTTGTGTGAGTGGCCAGGGACAGCAGCTGGAAGATAGCAGTTGAGTGTTACACTCTCACACCTGTACACCTTTTCATTATCCTAGGTCAAATGGGTGTGTGGGGATAGACAATCACAACGTAGAACCACTTTTCTGAACTCTAACAATGGATATCATTAAGATGCCACACAGTTGACTGTACCCTGTGCCCTCAGCTCTGAGGGAGCCTGTGCTGCTGCCCATCTGTGTTCCTGGTCCAGTCTCCCCAGCACAGGCTAAAAAGATAGATGTATCTGTTTATCAGAAGACAATGATACTCTGTATTCAATTAAAATTAATAAAAATATTTTATTGAATTTCAGGAACTTGGTACTTTTTAAAAATTCCAAATCTTTGCACACAGATCAGCACTCTGCTTACTCTGGAACCGCAGATGCTTGGACTTCACGATTGTCACTTCTCTCCTTGTATCACACAGCATAGAAAACCCAAGTCCTGATGCTCCCCACCCCCTTCTGAACTCCTACAGCTACTCTGTGACCAGCCCCCAGCAGAGGGTAAGGAAGTGAGGTGGGGTGTTTACGGACACCAGCTGCTGTCTATGAACACATTCTGCAGTGTGGGGCAGCTATACAAAGTTGTGCCACACACTTTCTGGAATGCACCGTACCCAGGACACAGGTGAGTTTCCCTTTGTGTTCTGTGTGGTTCAAGCCAACACTGCTGAAGTTTTCTAGTCCCTGAGGGAGCTCAGAAGTTTGGTAAAGGTCAAAGAAAGACTCCTTAAGCATTCAACAGGGGTGCTGCAGTGGACATGGGAACTGCTGCGAGCTACTTGTGTCAGGATCGTATGTCCCCACATCAGACATCTGTTGAGGGCTAACGCACATGAGCCCAGCTCTGGGGTGAGGAGGGACTTCTGGGAACTCAGATGAACATAAAACTAAAGCAGTGCCTTAAACACTGGGAAGAAAACCTGGGTTTAGTACTCAGTTAATCTACGGTCCGGCTTCTGCCCTCTCCTTGGCAGCTTTACATTCCTATGTACCAAAGCAGCAGCAAGGCCGACCCAGCAGCAAGGAGAAAAGATGAGTGTGTACCCATCGGCACACTTCACTCACTTGAGACTGAGAAAGGTGGCCTTAAAGAAAAAGAAAATTCTCCTTCCATCTTTAAATTTTTTTTCTATGATCCCCAAAAGAAACTCCTGCAGACCCATAAGGTCTGTTTGGGGCTCAGAGGTAATGAGTCTGCAGACCTCACTCACATAGGGAACAATTCCTGGTCGAGCATGCTACACACACGTCTCCAGATACACAGAATGTCCAGTTGGTGGTTACCTGAGCCCGCCCGTGATTAGGGTGGCCTCCTGCCAGTGCACCATGTTAACTGAGGCCCATAGTCTGGACAAACATGCTGGGCACAATACATCCAAAGTTCTTTAAAGTATTCTGCACACTGCAAACCTTGACGAAATAGACATTCCGAGGTTACCTGCAAAAACGATGGAGGAGGCAGACTGCTGTGGGCACATGCGTTCTCACTCACATGATGTCTCACCTTTATTGTTTAAGAGGCTGAGTTATAGAAATCCAGCTGTGTGCAGTAACTCCACATCAACACGCATCATCTGCAGTGACATTGTGACAGCTCTGTACTGTGGGTGAAGCAATACTTAGAACAGACTTATCATATTTGGTCTTTATGTAAATAATGTTTTAAATTGCCTAAATATACCATTCTGAGCCATTTCATTCTACCAGGAAAATACAGGGTTTCCCCCCCTCTCTTAAAAAAAATTAAATACCAAAATAACTACATTTAAATAAATAACGTTATGATGATGACATTAGGAAACAAAACTCACAATGAGGCTAACGCCCTCTGCCTGTTGCTCAGTTCTAAGTCCAGAATGCTCCGGAAAGGTGAGTGGTGATCCTGAGTATGGGCTGAGCTGCTGGCCTCCCATCTCCTGTCACCCACCCTTCCCTCTTAGTTTTACTTTACTATATGACATAAGCCAGGATTAGTGTGGGACTTCTTTCTGAAAAGCCAGAGAAACCTCTTGAGAATCAGAAAATGGCCTGTATGCTTGATACTTGGCCACAGGGTCTTACTCCCAAGACCCTCAAGTTAACTGGCAATATCTCTCCAACAGCTCTTGCTATGAGTGTGCCATGCAGATAACCAGTTAGAAGCCAGAGCTGACCCTAAGATTCCCCAGGTTCTGGGAGAGAATTTATGACCTTGGTCTAAAAAAGGCGTGATAGAGGCCTGGATCTGTTTCCCAAGGAGGGAGGAAGGGATCTGTTGCTTTAAGCATACACAATATGTAGGAGACTTGTTTTACCAGAGTGGGAAATTACGCCAAGGACAAAGTCTACATAAAGAAACAGACAACAAAACCCGCAAGTTAGAGCAGGTACGTGCAGCCTGAAGGCTAAAAGGCTCCCAGAGTCTCTTGTCCCAGTGTCCCCTGGCCTCAGGGGTCCATGCAGCCTCAGCCCACCCACCCTCTACAATGGCACAAGGTAGGTCAAATTCATCAGGTAACTGCTCTAAACGGAAATGGGCAGGTAGGTGTCCTAAGGGAGAGCCACCCAAACACAGGCAGGACAGACTAGAGCAAACCATCCCACGGGCTAAAATCAAACCACAGAAACAAACAGAATGACGTTCTTTCCCCCAAATGAATCTAAAATTTCCAGAGTAGAAATGGAGTGATATGAAATGTCAAAGACCCCATTATTCAGTAAAGAAAGGACATCCCCAAGTATTCTAATTCCACATGTGGACAACAAAATACTGTCTTGTCTCTCAGCCACAGCCAGCAGTTCCCACGAGGGCAGCAGGTGGCTGTGGTTCTGTCCCTTAAAGGAAAGCCAGCGAAATCCACTTGTAGCAGGTGCTGGGTCCTCACAGGAGACTCAGTCCTTTGGGACCTGGAGTTCTTGCTTGTAGTAAAAGCTGAGCCCACAGACGACAGCCCAGCGAGTGCTCTGTTGGAGACACCACCTCTGGAACCAGGGTTGCTGTTGTGGGTCTGTTCAAGTGTAAGATGTCTTTAAATTAAGGAGTTTTAAGGCCACCTGGGTTCATGGTTTTCAGTGCTGAGAGGTGAAGTCCAACCGCAGGGCCCTTTACCCACTGAGGATGTGCTCCCTGCTTCAGTGAGAGGCAGCATCTCCTTTTGGCACCACAAAGTTGATGTCTGAAGAAAAGGTCTCCCGCAGCTAGTTCTGGACCGCCTTTTCTCTCACGGCTGCTGGTGGTGCGTCCACACTCAGGCAATGACAATGCTCTCACCATCTTCTGCTTTAACTCGCTTGGCTCCGCTGCTCTGCCTGGTCACCATTCTGGCGCTTCGTGGGCAGGATGCCGATGCTGACGCATGGTGGCCAACATATGGAGAGGATTGCCACTGCTGAAGGGACACAGTGAATCAGAATGCACGCTATTGCTAAACCACACCCTCTGAGCCCTACACAGAACCCCAGGGAGAGCCCTACAGGGCCAAAGCCAGAGGTTCTGGGCAGAGGAAAGCAGAGAAAAGGCAATTCAATCAGTGAGGAGACCTCTGTAGCTTCTACAAAAAGCACAAGCCACTCGAAATCTCCAATGGCCACAGCAAGGAGGATAGAGAATGTTCCCTCCAAATAAGGAGATAAGGTTCGGGTTTGAGAGCCATTTTCAACTGTTCAAGACATTATCTAAAGCATATGTCGTCTACAAAGAATCATGCTTACACTAGGAAGATGCTTAGAACTTGTCACCAAGCTGAGAACTTGAATTCTATACTCGGAAATACATGGTGAAAGGAAAAATCTGACCACAAGTTACTCTCTGACTTTCATGTGCATGGCCCCCCATGCAATAAATTTTTTTTTGTGGGGGACATCCCAGGAGATAGATACCTACATTTCTCACCACCCTTCCTTTTATTTTTAATAGCTCTCACTATGTGGCTTTGGAATCATAGACCCACCCCAGCCCTGCCTCCAGAGTGCAGAATTAAAGGAGTGCAACAGCACACCCAGCCCTGACTATTCTAAATGCTAACTTCCAGCTGAGCAGTGACACTCTTGCATGCTAGTTGTCTGAGGGAACCACTATTACCTATTAACTGTAAGGTACCTAACTATTAACACAATGTCTGAGGGTTTCTGTCAAAGCTATTGTTTACGTAAGATAAACACGGAGCAAAGCAAATTACCTGCAACCTAGATGGGCCTCCAACCCCATTAACTGAGGAACAAGACTTAGGATCTCAGTGAAGAAGGTCCTGTTTCCAACTCAGCCTCCTACTGCAGCAATCCTCTCATCTGCTCACACTTCAATGAGCAGAGGACTTTAGGTCTATTTTCTAAGTTGTGATCCTCCTGCACATATTACCAACATGTGCCACCACAACCTGCAAGGCCTCTTTTCTCCTAACTGCATATAGTCACGTGCTGGTTGTTTCTCTAGGTAGCTCCAGAACACAGGTGCCAATGGGACGTTGCTACTGCTCCTCAAGCTTAAGCTATCCTCGTCACAGGTGGTGGTATTCCTGATACATGTAAGTCATCATGTCACAGGGGAACAAGGCTCAAGATGAACAACTCAGAAAGCACACACTGGCTGCTTCACACCAGCTCACTGGAAAGGGAAAGAACCCTGTCCTCCAGCCCAAATAGACAAGGCCCCTTCAAGTTCCATTCTTTGAGCAGAGCCCTGTAACTCACAGGCACCAGTAAACATAATCACAGCATGAACACACCCATGAAGGAGGAGAAGACCCGCTCTTGTCCCACACTCAGCCTGATTGTTTTTATTACTTTTTTAAGGCTGGGGGATAGAACCCAGGATCTTGAGCATGCAAGGCAAGCTCTGTCACATCCCTACCCCATTGTACACGCAGCGTGAGCTGCCATGGGGACTTGGGAAAGCATGTTAAAATCTGGGAAGGGCATATCCAACTGTCAGTGGAAGTCATGTCATCAAGCAGCTATGGAGAAGACACTAGCTACCCTTCTCAACTCCTCCCGATGTGGTTGATGCTGAGTGTGGCCATGCCTAATCATTCCTAAAGTGTGCAGGACACAGTGCTCAGGGCCTGGGCAAGTGGCCTAGGCATTCTTAGGCCCAGGCTATCTTCAACCTATCTTGAAACTCAAATCTTACTCCAAAGCCTCATGCTGTGGTATTGTTCCTCAGCTCCAGTTTGTGCACTTCTGCTACAGATGGCTCCTACACAGGTTCTGCCCGCCTGCTCTGAGCTTTGAGAAACACGGGCAGGAGAGCCTTCCCTCCCCAGGCCAAGGCTATGAAGCTGGGAGCACTGCTGAGAGCAAGACCTGCTGTGCAGTCCTCACTGCATGCCCTCCTCCTGTGACAACAGAAATCTAACTGGAAAAAGACATATACCCCCATGTGTCTGGGAAGTGTCGGCAAAGCACCAACTCGGGACACAATGTGACTGCAGTGGCTTCAGCATGAAGACTGTTCTCACAGTAGACTAGAGCCATTATGAGGGACTGCATGCATTATAAAATAACCAGCAACCCTGCCTTCTGCCATACCAGCAGGATGGTTTTCAAAGTAGATGGTGCCTTGATATTGACCAGGTCAACAACCTTAAGAGAGAGTAACTTTTTCACTAATTATGACCTCTCTAGTGTTAGATACTGTTACAGTAACACAAATGGACCAAGACAGGGGCCTGATGTGGAGTCAGTCAGTTCCCTAACTCACAAGGCTTAAGTTGTAATTAGTAATTCTGAGAACCATGACAGACTAATGATGCATTCTTCAACCCAGCCAGAGAGCAGCAGGGTGTACAAGCACAGCCTAGAGGAGGTACAGAACACACAGGCTAGACAACAAGTAGCTAGAGACTCAGACAGCTGAGCTCTAGTAGACATAAATACCAGGTGTCAAGACATCTGGACCAGCATTTATGGGGCGACCCTCGTGGAGACATCTACTGCTGTAGGGACAGAATTGGAGCACAAGGAACTCTAGTTCTTCATCTTAGAATGCTCAAACATGGGCTGGAGAGATGGCTCAGTGGTTAAGAGCATTGGCTGCTCTTCCAGAGGTCCTGAGTTCAATTCCCAGCACCCACATGGCAGCCCATAACCACCTGTAATTCCAGTTCCATGAGCTTTAACACCTCTGCCTCTGTAAGTACCAGGCAGGCTCGTGACACACAGATGTACATGCAGGCAGACACCTATACACAAAAGATAAGATGGCCATCAATACACAGTGCCAGCATGCTCAGCTATGTGTCCAGGCCTGGATTCAATCCTCAGTACCATTTTACTGAGACTAGGAGAAACTGGCTTAGGATTCTGTGATGCATCTGCTTCTGGCTCCCAAATACTGGATTAAGGGACATGCCACCATGCCAGGCATTCTTTAAAATTCTCTTTGCTCTTCACCTCTGAGCCATCTCTCCAGCCCTCTTTAAAATTCTTTAAAAGACATTTACTGTTTACTGTCTGTTTATATATTAATTATATTTATAATTAATCACATATAATTTTATATCATTTATGTACCATGGTATAATGGGTACAGGTCAAAATTTGCAGGAATCAGTTCTCTCTTTCTATGAGTTCTGGAAATTGAACCCAGCACCTCAGGTTTGGTGCCAAATACCTTTATATGATGGACCACCCCAAGGACCTAAAAAATGACACAGTACTGCTAAAAGAATGACAGATAGAGGCAGACAGACACTGAGAGGGAGGAAGAGGGAGAAAGGCCATGAATTGAGTAGGTCCATCCATGAAGGGCCGTGCAGACCTGACCTTGAGCATGAGCCCATGAGAAGGTGGGCTGAGAACTTCATATCCCCTAAGAAGACTGAGCTACAGTCAGACTCTAAGAGCAGAGCACTTGCAGAATGCTGGTCCACTTCCAGAGGACCCAAGTCTGGTCCCCATCGTTCACATGAGCTTATAACCAAACCTAACTCCAGTTTCAGGGGTTAATCTTTAAAAATAACAAGAACAACAACAAAGGGAGCTGCACAGGCAGGTTTAATGAGGATGCTTGGGCTCCTCCACTAGTTTCTATTTGCTTATTAATTTTGTGCATATGCCACAGTTCTCCTTCCCTGAGATTTCCCATGGATGGGGCTCCAAAGAGATTTCAGAAGAATAAGTACCAAGAGCGGCATTCTCTGCTTCTACTTTCTTCAATCTCTAACAATTCACAAACCAAAATACTCCACAGTTAAAACACCACTACACAGTAAAGCCTCAGAAAAAAATTGAGGGTGTTTAAATAGGAGTAGCTATTCCAGTACTCCAAGCTCAAGCTGGTCGTGTGCTACACTGGCCGTCTATAAAAGGCTGAGGACAGCGCTTCTCTCTGCCATGTGTCTTCTGACATGCACCTTCTTACACCCTGGGTCACAACGCTGAACATGGAAGCTCCCCCTGACAAAATGGCAACAGTACAAAGTTTCTGAATAGGTAATGACCACCTACCCCCCAAATCAAACATACAGTGAATCTGAGGCTCAGAAGCCTGAGATTTGAACACATAAACACTTTGTGCTGCTTATGCCATGTAAGGTCAACGGAGGCTTTGGGAAACGTCCGGGCTCAGACTCACGAATCTTTATTAAGAAATGCACTGTTTGCCGGGCAGTGGTGGCACACGCCTTTAATCTCAGCACTTGGGAGGCAGAGGCAGGCGGATTTCTGAGTTCGAGGCCAGCCTGGTGTACAGAGTGAGTTCCAGGACAGCCAAGGCTACATAGAGAAACCCTGTCTTGAAAAACCAAAAAAAAAAAAAAAAAAAAAAAAAAACCCTGTTTCAGTTGCTAACGGTTTTCACTTAAAAATTCATTCAGTAAAATTTGTACTGAGATTAGAACAGACAACAATTGATGACCATACACGTTCTTCTGCTGTTCTGTCCCATGAGAAATGGCGCCTCCTCGGCACTGGCAACTACAGAAGCTCACCAAGGCTGGTGAGATGCCTGAGCAGGTGAAGGCTGTTGGCATCTGTCCTGCTCAACTGCCTGCCATTAGAGCTCAATTCCAGAAACCTCTGTAAAGGTGGAAAAGGAGACAAGATTCCAGAGTTGTCCTGACCTTCCCATGCGTGCACCAGCACATGCACTGCACCATACGCAGCTTTACAATTTTCTAAAATTTATTTTTTATTTATGTTCATTCTTGTAAATCTATATGTGCGTGTGAGAACTCGTGTATGCAGGTACCTGCAGAGGCCAGAAGATGCCATCAGACCCCTTGGGGCTAGTTACAGGCGGCTGTGAGCCACCTGATGTGAATGCTGGGACTGAACTCCGACCTCTAGACGAAGAGCAGGTGCTCTTCACTCAGCAGTATCTTTAGCCCCAGTGTTTTAAAGAAAGAGCATACTGACTCTGAAGCTGTGACGCTGTTCTAAGTCCTACAGTAAAAAATATTAAGGCAAGATTTAATTCTTTATGTAAAAGTAACTGAGCACATAAATCTTAGTATGCAGCTGACTGTCTTTACGGGCCAGTATAAATGGCTCAGCAGGTAAAGCTGTCTACTTGTGACAACCTGAGCTTGATCCTGAGAACCCACATGAAGGCGGAAGGAGAGAACCAACTCAACCGAGTTCTCTGACCTTCACATTCAGTTTTTATTCCTACTGACTCAGGAAGAGAAAGCTGTGCGCCAGTGTTCATTCATCTCTCTGCTTGCCACCAGCCGATACAATGTGGCCAGCTACCTGGAGCCCATGGTAGATTATATCCTCAAAACTCTGAGCCACAATAAATCCTTCCTTCATGAAATTGCTTCCTGTTAGAGATTTTGTCACAGAGACAAAGAAGGTACCTATTTGCATACCTATCTATCTGGAATGTTGTAAAAATTTCTAGGGGAAGAGACTGGAAAAATAGTTCAGTGGTTAAGAACACTGCTGCTCTTATAGAAGAGTCACATGCAGTCCCCAGGACCCACATGGCAGCTGCCTGTACCTCCAGTCCTGGGGATCTGATGCCCTCTTCTGGCCTACATGGGCACTGGATGCATGTGATGTATACCCATAAACATAAATGAAAGAATGAAGACAGAAAACTCTCTACAAGTTAAGGGGCTGTGGCCCTACTCACGTGGGAGCCCCACAGCCAACTCCCCAGCGCCACTGCACTGATCAGGACTTCCAAACTGCCAAGACAGGACAGAAGCAAACACGGAAGCCCCATCTATGAGTTACGAGCCTAGGCTTGCAGTCACAGCCGCAGAGCCAGTGCAGGGCATCAGGACGCACAGAAGCTGCTTACCGTTGTTCACCTGGCTGTGTGCTGCTGCAGGCATTGGTACCACATGAGTTCCGTTTTGCGTTACAGTTTTTATTGGAAGCTGGTGTTGACCTAAAGGCGCCTGCTGCACTATGGTCACTGTCTGAACAGGGGTGCCCTGTGATGTCTGGATGATCCGGCTAGCAGCGCCCAGTGTGGCTGGGCTAATTGCAGGGACAGGTTCTACTTTCACTGAAATCAAAAGAAAAGGGAGATGATACACTGTTGCAAAACTGAGATTTAGAAGTTTTAAAAACAAGAAAGGCTGGCACAAGCCTAAGCCCAACATCCTAACATGAGTATCCAAGACAAGATCACAATAATGCCTAAAAAGGGGAGGCGGAGCAAAAAGGCTGGGGGGATGGGGGGATGGGGGGGACATAGCTCAGTAGAGGAGTAGAAGAGTGGTGGCCTGGCATTTATAAGGCCTTGGGTTTGACACACAGTATTGCAAAAAAAAATGTTTAAAACCAGGTAATGGAGTAGAGATGCCTCAATGGTTAAGAGGACAAACTATTCTCACAGAGGACCTGGCTTGATTCCCAGCACCCATGTTGGTCAATAACTCTAGTTCCACGAGGATCCAGCACCTGGACTCATGTGTGTGCATACACACACACACACACACACACACACACACACACACACACTGGGTTGGGGTGTAACCTGGTGATACAGGGTTTCTCTAGGATGTATGTGGAGCCAGGCTCAATTTCCAGCACTGCTAACCCCAAAAAGGCAGCAAAGAAACAACAACAAAACCCCAAGGACACATTAAAACAGGCAGAACAAAGGATCCCATGGGTCTTGGGTGAATCAGGAACAAGAAGTTAATGCAAGGTTTTTTTCTTGCTCACCTCTGACTTCTCTGTGGTCGCCATTCTCCTGTGGTTCAGCCTTAGGAGGAGCCAGCACCGCAGCCTGAGTGACCACAGCTTGTCCAGCAACTGTGTACGTGTTTGCTGGGGCCAGTCCAGCCACACTAGTGACAGACACTGCTGGTATCTGATGGACAACATGGACCGTCTGCACAACAGGTGGCTGAGAGGTGGGTGTGGTCACTGGGGTTGCAACAGTGTAGGTGACAGGCTTAATGGCCGGGGGTAGCTGCCTCTGGACAGTAATTAAGACGGGCTGACTAGAGAGAGGTGACCCTGTTGGGAGACAACACAAGCAGTGTTGAGCGTGCACGGCCCTTCTTTCATCTTACAGTTCCCACACTAAGCTCTTACTAACATGAACACTAGACTTTAAAATACAGACCAGTACTAAGGAGAGACATGTAATATCGTTTTATTCAAAATTTTTTTTTTGTTTACATGCTTAAGTGGTTTGCTTGCTTTTGTGTCAGTGCACACACAAGTTTGAAGACAGCATAGAATCCTTGAGAACTAAACCACAATGTGGGTACTAGAAACAACCTGAACTCAGGACCACTGCAAGAGCAGGGAATGAGTGCTCTTAACCACTGAGCCATCTCTTCTGCTCAGAGTAGTATCATAACAGAGACATTTAATTTCCATATCTAATTACTAAAAACTACAAACTCTGTTCTGATTTCTGTACCTCTCTTTTTCTATGGGTCCTCCTTCAAAAATATGCCCTATATGAGGGCCTAAAGACCTGCCATATGTGCCCAGAACCAACACTGTCACTCTGGTAGGACAGAGGCACAAACGCAGAAGCAGACTCATGCGTGCAGAGCCACTGCCTTTGGCTTTCAGCAGTGACATCAGCAGCTGCAGACAGGTGGCAGGTGGGGACTCTCTGGGCCATTGAGCCTAAAGGTCAAAATGCCCATCTTCTAACTTTACCAAGGCACACACTGTATTCTATGTTGTGGCTTTGCAACTAAACTGGAAATATTGATCTACTTGCTAAATGGATACATTTTTGTTCCAATTAGTGCCTAGTTTGTCTAACTTCTTTTGGTGGGGAAAGGGCTTTTTTTTTTCTTTTTTAATTTAAAGGAAGCAGTTGAGAAATACCGATTCTTTTTAGCTTTGTTTTTAGGAACAGGGTTCCACTGTATGCCAGGCTGGCCTTAGCCTCACAACAATCTTTGCCTCAGCCTCAGCCTCAGCCTCAGCCTCTTGGTATTGTAATAGTACAGTCACACACTACCACACCTGTATGCCTACTTAAAAAAATAAAATAAAATCTCAGTGCCACCAGTTTTTCCAAATCTTCCTTCCACACAGCACTCAGGTACTTAGACAAAGTGCCAATCAGCAGCTCCAAAGCTTCCCGAGATCTCTACTGCTACTTCAGTGCCGAATGCAGGCATCTGTCTGGCCCCACCCCAGCCCCTTTGTCATCTCTTCTCCTGTGGTCTCACCTGGTGCACTTTGGGCAAACCTCGCCTCCTGGATGACAGCAAGTTTGGGCTGTGAAGCTCCAGGCTCAGGCTCCAAGGGGGCTGGGGAGCCTTCCCTCGACAGGCTCTCAGGGGTCTGGGCGCCACTAGAGTGAGCAGACAGCACTCCGGCATGGTTGGGAGAAGCTGGGGCACTCCTGAGTCACCAAAAGAAGACAGTGGGATTTTTACAGTGATACCCTAGAAAGGGTGCGTCCATTTAATCTTTATAAAGGAAGGCCTTCTGTCTCCTGCCAAATGAGTGCAGGTCTGTGTGTCTGACTTTCTCTGTACTCACATACAGACTGAGCTGTAGACCCAATGAGGCTCAATGGACAGTACCAGTGCTATGCCATGCATGCCACGGGCTGCTCAGTTCCATGAGAAGGCTGCTACCCTCTCAGAGCAGTTTCTATGCAGGAATCGGCAGTGAGCAGACTGTGGGATCTTAAAGCTCTACTGACCTCATTTCTTTTAGGTTAAAAACATTCCTAATGGATGTGAAGCATCCAGTTCTAAACTCAGGCAAAGGAGAAGTCTTGAGTTTACAAAACTGAAAGTCACTTTAAAGAACCGTTCACCTACCAAAAGAAATGAAAACTACCACCGCATGGCACCATGACCTTCCTATTGGAGTCTAATTATTCTAAGATATGCATTAAGTTCAAGGAAACGGCAAGCAGTACAGGTGAACACATAGCAGTAGGAAACAGAAAAACAATCAACCTTTTCCCAGTTCCCCACCCCAACAACAGTTCTGCCAACTGTTGGCAGAGGTTGGATCTTTTTTGGAAGGGATCTCTGCCAACATGCTGAGGTGGTATTACTGACAGTGAGTACAGGTTCTGGTTCCTGTGTCCTTACCTAGAGGAGAGAGGTCCCAGGGGGGTTCTAAAGCAAGGCACACCCCTAGGCCGTCTTTTCCTAAAAGCCTGCTCTACCAGCTTGCTCTCGGAGGCAGGATCTATCCTCCAGAAGGAGCCTTTGCCTGGTTCTTCCTGGGAACGCGGCACTTTGATGAAATAACGGTTCAGAGAGAGATTGTGGCGAATTGAATTCTATGAAACATAAAAAAATACGTAGAATTCACTTTGTTGAGAAATGAAGATATGCCCAAGCCTTAGTGTCCTGTAAAGCAGAAACCTAGGTGCTCAACTGCAGACACAGCAGTGAGGCCTCAACACCCATCCCTCCCTGTTGATCCGCTCTGAGTGAGACTGCTCTGGGTTGGAGCCTTCGTGGCCACAACTCAGGGAATCTCGGGTGGGGAGGGGAACCTGGGCATGACAAGAGTTAAGACTCTGCCATTTCCCATTTCTTCCTTTCAAGGTAGGAAATAGGCCTGTCATTACCACCTTGGCTTCTGCCAGATGGGAGTCAAGACTATATCGCCAACTCTTTCTGTTTGGAGACAAACAGCTGACACATGCCACCCCTTTAAAATGTTTGTTACTTTGTGTTTTTGATGAAAGAATCTGTCATGCCATTTAAAGAACATCAGTATAAAGTATTTAGCAAGTCAGCAAAGACCAGGAGTTATAAGTGACTCCACCTTCCAGTCCAGTACTTGGCTCTGTATTTGCAAAGTACATCCATGTGATTATTTGATCTTCATCAATAATTCCATTGGGGAAGGAGAGAAAAATCAACTCCTAAGCTATCATTCTTCTTCAAAAAGTTCAGCTTCGGGTTTCCAGGGTCTGAGACAGTGCCTGACTCGTGACCCCCTGGCTTGTGGCCACAGCACTGAAGTACACACAGGGCAAAGTCATACATTAACAGCTACTATCTCATATTCTTACAATCTTTGAGTACATTTAAAAAAAAAATCAAAGTTTCAAAATGGTAATAACTTAAAATATGGGGACATGAAAAAAAGCTTCAATTTTCTCTATTCCCCATTAACATTCTAATAAATCTAGCCATGGCCTGAAGTTCTAACTTGTCACAGGCAGCTAAGAAATCTAACAAATGTTCAGTATTCCTTTATAGTCATTCCCAGAGACTGTTCCAGAACCAATTAGTCACAGGCAGGAAACAAGGCCTCTGACTGTGGGCCTGAGTTGCATCATGGGCAGTGTGAAGGGGCCTGGCTATGTCTGACTTGCTGAGATTTAGAATACTTGAATAAACCAACATATATTGCTTCGATGTTTTGTTATCAGGTATTGCTGACAACCAACCTTTCTTCCAATTCCAGAAAATCAAAGGGGGCTGTTCTTGGTGCCCATCAAACACAGAAGGCAAACCTTCACCAGCTGCATTCAGACCTTTCAGGTTTGGAGGAGAGGCAGAGTCAAAGGC
This sequence comes from Mastomys natalensis, assembly GCA_021653895.1. NCBI lineage: Eukaryota > Metazoa > Chordata > Mammalia > Rodentia > Muridae > Mastomys > Mastomys natalensis. Next base: position 1,697,066 of record JAJTUV010000221.1, on the reverse strand, counting down.
TGTATGTTAAGAGAAGCAACCCAAACAAAAATAACACACGCTCAGCATCCCTAATTTAAAAACCCAAATCCAAAACTTTGAGGAAACATAGTGCTCCAAGTAGAAAATCCCCACTTGTCCTCATGTGGCATCAAGCACTGGCACACTAGAAATATTACAAAAAATTACCTTCTGATTATGTGTACAAGAAAAAAAGAAAATCAATGACTGGCATGTTTAAATTGGTTCTTTCCCCCAAGAAATCTTGTTATAGACAGGCAAATATTGCAAAATCTGAATCATTCAGATAAAAGTCAGTCGACTCAAAAGACACCACCTGAAAAGGGAAAGCCCTGCAGGCCCTGTGGTTAAGCCGCTCCTTTCACTGAAGACCTTGTCCCCTCAGAGCACAGAGCCACAGACTAGACATCCAGATTGCAGCCACTATGCTCCCTTTACTCAGGATCCCAGAGGCCACAGCGACACTAGCATGGAACAACTTAGCTTACACGCTGTCACAGTGGGAATGTGGAGGCAGTAACGAGGCTTTCTGTCCAAACAAGAACCCTAAAGGCTGCCCTTCCTGCTCGTGTGCTGAGGACACTCTCAGTTCTGAGTATTACCAGCCTCCACCTAGTCTGGGTCCCCTTCCTAACCACCTGCTTCCAGAGAATCTGCACACAGTATGGGGTCAAACTCATAAATGGTCACCTGTAATATCTTATCCAACACTCTACAAATAAGGGAGACAACAAGATTCTTAGTTCAGATATAAAGATATAAAGTTCATTATTATTTTAGGCCTACATACTATGGCCAAGTCTAAGATAAATGTGCCTTCAATCTGCTCTTACAAACAAATGTAATCTTAAGAAAAGTTCATCATCCTTCTTCAAAGAAAAAAAAGAGGGCTGCAGTTCTTCAATGCTAACTAAAAGAACTTCTAAGCCAGCCCAGGCTCAGCACCCAGCCTGCTCGGGTGCTGCTGTGCAGCTCAGTTCCCACACCTCAGCGCACTGTCATCTACTCCAGTCCCCTCCCAAGACGACAGCCCACCTTTCCTATTTTTTTGTAGGTACAACAAACATCCCACTCCTGGCTGGTAAAGCTTAAAGAATCATTGGAAGCAGGCATGAGAGTACATTTATAACCCTAGTTGGTCAAGAGGCTGAGGCAGGAGTATCTCAAGTTTGAGGACAGCCTAGGCAACACAGGGAGACTTGCTAGATAGGGAGTGAAATGGGGAGGAGCTATAACAGAAAATATAAACCTAAGAAACAAATATTCCATCTTTCTATACAATCTAGTTGCCCCATTTTGTGGTAGAATTTCCTCTGTAAATTACAAAACAGCTGTTCAACACACAGACCCTGTAATAGCCTAAAAGTTAGACCCAGAGGCAGTCCTAAGGATGCAGGGCATTTGAGATGAGAAGGGAGAACACTGCCATCCTCCAAACACACAGCTAGAGATCACGATTCAGCTGGAAACCCACCGCTGTGCACATGTGCTTATGTGTGTATGTAGGCCAGAAAACAACCTGGAGTTCTATTCCTTAGGAGCCAAACATACTGGGAAATTTTTGAAACAGGGTCTCCAACTTGCCTAAATATTGCCAAATAGGCCAGTAAGTCCAATGGAGAGACCCATATTCACCTCCCCAGCACCTAGATTTTTTACATGAATTATGAAAATGGAACTCAGGTCCTCCTACAAACACTGCTTATTTTTTTAACCAACTGATCTATTTCTTCAGTCCTGGAAATCCAACGTTCTTAAATGAGCTGTTCTGTTAAAATGTCTTCCTCCTGACCCAGAGAAAGGTCAGGCTCAATAAGGTCTGACATAGAGAGCTCTCATGGCAGGACAAGACCAAATGAATGTCAATATCCCAAAGCCAAGGACAGGAGCATGTTACAAGTGCACACCCATCAATCCAGGCAGCGGTGGTGCACGCCTTTAATCCCAGCACTTGGGAGGCAGGGGCAGGTGGATATGAGTTCAAAGCCAACCTGGTCCACAGAGCAAGTTCCAGGACAGCCAAGGTTGCTACACAGAGAGACCCTGTATGGGGGTGAATGAGTAGGGGTGCCTGTCTATGAATTAAAACAGATTCCCGAGCAGTTAATCTGTCTCACACTAAATATATGGAGCCAGTAGGAATGAAACATTCCACACTCAGGTGAGAGACAGTCATCTTTATGAACCTTGATCTGTACAGAGAAGAACATGTCTGAATAAAAACAAGAGTTAACAGCATTCTTTAGCAAGAAAACCTCATAAGCTCAGGATCCCTCGGGCAGTATATACACCAGAAACACACAGACATAAACAATCAAACACACAAACATAAACAATCACATAGCTTGAGTCTCACTCAAGCTTTCAAAACTACCTCATCTCAAAGACCTAAGAGCTGGTATTTCAAATCATCAGCATTTTGAACATTAAAAAACAAAACACCCTTAGACCTTAAGGGTCATTACATGCTCACACTGACTCTGTTCCATGGGATCCCATGGTATGCCATGGGACAGAGTGGATAAAGTCATGCTCTTTGGGGCCTTTAAAGGTCATCAGTGCTTCAAGCACAAAGTTCATTCTGTGGAGGGCAGGGAAGTGCTGAGGATCTAACCTACAGCATACTGGACTTTCTACTGAAGAGCGACGTCTCTAGCCCACAGCCTATTTTCACAGATTAAAAAATACTAAATACAGTTGGGATTCAATATGCAGTATGTTAAGGCCCTCGACACAGACCAGATGATGGCAGTGTTCTCCAAATCCAGTGACTTCCTGCGGATTATTAAACACAGTCTGTGCATACCAGGAAGGGAAGGTGGAAAGATGAGAGTCTTACTTTTCACCTTCTATGACTAAAGACTCTTTAAAAGTCAATAGCAAGGATCTAGTTTTCACACATTTATACATCTGCACGTGAAAAGGGCTTTTAGGGCAGGGCATGGAAGCACATGCCTTTAATCCCAGCACCCAGGAGAGGCAGACAGATCTCTGTGATTTCAAGGCCAGCTTGATTGGCATAGAGTATTCTAGAGCATAATTTTTTTTGGTTTGTTTCTGTTTTTTTGAGACGGGTTTCTTTGTGTAACAGAGCCCTGGGTGTCTCAGAACTCACTTTGTAAACCAGACTGGTCTGGAACTCAGAGAACCACCTGCTTCTACCTCCCAAGCACTGGGATTAAAGGCATGAGCCATTACTGCCCAGTAAGCAGAATAATTCATAAAAAGTATAAAATGTTTAAAAAGTATATAAAAATTAATTTTTAAAAGTTTTTCCTTTCAATAAGCAGAAAAATCACCACTACATATCCACATTACAATCTCAACTGAGTATTTTTTAAAAATTATCTTTATTCATCAAATCAAAGTCCCAAAATAACACTGCTGTCATTATTGGTTATTTTATGAATTAAAAAAAATCATAATACATCTCTCTTCTTTGTTTTTTTGTTGTTAACACTGTGCATGGCAAACTTACCCTTTCCCAAATCACCTCAATTCCTAAAGTTTTCTACACATTCAGTAAGTGGTAGTATATACTAGACACACAGAGAGAAAAGCCTGTGCAATGTATGGTTTAAAAGTTACAGAGAGGTCAAGGACAGCCCGGGATACACAGAGAAACCCTGTCTCAAAAAACCAAAAAAAAAAAAAAAAAAAAAGTTACAGAGAGGTCAGGTGTGATGGCGCATTATCTTTAATCCCTGCAACCGACTACCAGAGCCAAGCAGACCTCTCAGGAGTTCAAGGCTAGCCTGGTTTACACAGTGAGTTTAAGGAATGCCAGAAAGCTATACAGTGAAATCCTTTCTCAAACAAACAAACAAAACCCAGACCCACCACCAGCACCACAACCTTCCCGGGAACCCAGGCCCCAGAACATTATGCATTATGAAGAAGCTGGAGGCTCTTCACGGGGGAAACTACTAGGCCTGTCCATCTCTGTATTATATACAGGCCAAGTATAAAAGCTATATTCTAAAGACAAAGTCAGGATAACCATGGTAAAACAATTTAAAAACCAGTCTCTGTGAACTGTGAAGTTCCTATAGTTCCAGAAGCACAGGTGGGTGAACATGAGGAGAATGGACTTTAGTTTAAAATTCCCCAACATTTTCTTTTTTTTTTTTTTTTTTTTTTTTTGGTATTTTTCGAGACAGGGTTTCTCTGTGTAGCCCTGGCTGTCCTGGTACTCACTCTGTAGACCAGGCTGGCCTCGAACTCAGAAATCCACCTGCCTCTGCCTCCCAAGTGCTGGGATTAAAGGCGTGCGCCACCACCGCCTGGCACCCCAACATTTTCAACAAACAGAAATGAAAATCCCCAGGCTTTATGCACCCCAGGGAAAACCTTTTCCCGGACAGAAAAAGCATCTGTTTAGTTTTCTCCAGAACTGTTGTTCCTTCTCTCCAAGAGCAGGGCACTATCAGGCCTAGGACTCTCTCAGTGGAGACTCCCTCCTTAATGACCTCTCTGGTGTACATCCAGGTTAGAAAAAGCAGCATTTACAGTAAGCTGAAACGGACTTACCTGCCAGCCCTTGTCCGCAGTCCTGTAGTATGGATAGTTTTTAGTGATGTGTGTATAAATCCCATTTAGGGTAAGTTGTTTATCAGGAGCCATTGTAATTGCTTGTACTATCAACTGTGCATAGGAATAAGGTGGTTTTGAGTCATCCTGTGTTAGGAAAAAAAAAAGCACCTAAGATTCAAAAGCATTCTTTTATGTATTCTTGCAACAGTGTTTTTATTATAAAAGTAATATAACTGGGAAACTTTGAGAAAAGTTAGTTGGAAATTTGTAGAATGTATAGAAAGATTAAAAATCACGTAAGGTGCCAGCACTCTGGAGGCAGAGGCAGGCAGATCTCTTTGACTTCAAGGCCAGCCTGGTCTACAAAGAGAGTTCCAGGACAGCCAAGACTGCTACATAGAGAAACTCTGCATCAAAAAAACAACACAACACAACACAACACAAAAAACCAAATCATCAAAAAAACAAAAACATAACGAAAACCAAAACAAACAAAAAATCACATAAGGAGAAAATTTAAATGACAAGAACAAAGCAATAAAGAAGAGCAAATCCCTGGACTTCAGGAGCCCAGAGCAGGACAAACCAGGAGCACCCTGTGACTCAGAGAGGAACAGGCATGTCCAAGTATGATTCAGGGAAAGCACAGCACAACCGTGCTTCCACAGGGATCTTTCCACACATCAGAAGTCACAAGGGCACTGGAGGTAAGACTGTCCAAATGCCCATCTACTGCCAAGGCTCTGCATGCGAGGACATGCCTGTGTAGGAGCCTAGTTTCTGTATGAACTTCTAGAAAATGCGTACCAGCACTGGGAAATAGCAAAGCAATGTAAATTAAAAGCAATCTGCAGGTCAGTATATTCAAATGGCATCACTTATTCAAAGCACACTCAGCATAAAGCCTCATCACCATCACTACACGGATGTACACTGTTCATAGATATAGCATGTAATTTATTTACTTAATGTGTAGGCGTGATACCTGAACGTTCAGCATGTGCATGCAAGTCATGTAGGAGAAAAGAGCAGGACTCCCTTAGAACTGGAGTTACAGTTGTTAGCCCCATGTGGGTGCTGAGATTTTTAAACCAGGTCCTCTGGAAGAGCAGTTAGTATTGTTAACTGCTAAGTCATGTCTCCAGACTCTTCCCCAACCCTGCCTTGTGTTTTTAGAATTTACAGTTTTAAAGCAGAACACTATTGTGCTACACATTAAGGCCAGCCTACAGAATAAGACCCTGAATCCCAATTCAGTAGAGATGCACTTGGGGATAAGAGAAAAATCAGAAGGCATAAAGGACGAAGCTGATGAAAGCTCAGACAGCATGAGCTGACGGAAACCCGTAACACCAACCACCACGGCCAGCATCCAGAAGACCTCACGGCCTACCTTAAATGGCTAACATTTTGCTACTGATTATTTTGCTAGCCCCTAGGCCACAAAGGCTCTGCCTAAGCACCCACAGGAAGACACCACAGGTTCTAGGAAGAGAACCAGGAATATCAAGTACCAGGTCTGAGAAGTGGCTGAGCAGCTGTCCTTGCACCTCCATCCCTGCTCAGGGGGCCAGTGTGTTCCCTAGGAACTTTTTCTTACATGTTTCTAAGGTTGTTTTCATCTGTTCCAGGAGTCAATTCTCTTCTCCTGCTATGTGGATCCCAGGAATCAAACTTAAACACCTGCCTTTATCCACTAAACTATTTGCTGACCTTAAAAATGTTGTTCTTGCATTTTTAGAGACAATGTCTCACTATATGCCTCCAATAAACTAAACCTTGTTATGTAGACCAAGAAGGTCTTGAACTCAAGAGATCCTCCCTCCTGGCTCTCCCTCCCAAATGCTGAAATTAAAGCATATGCTACCATTTTTATTTTTTAAATAATTTAACATAGAAAATGGTCAGAATATCCCCACACGGGTAAAGCAGACTTTGTAGCTCATGCTCAGAGACCACTCTCGGTTCTGGCACTATAGCTGTCATAGTTCTACTATGGTACTTCAACCCAGCACCTAAGATGGCTTCTGTGTGCACAGGAACATGGGTATGTTCTGCTCACTCCACGGCTCTTTTGCGTGCTTTGTGAGGATGTCACATTTTATAAGGATACAGCAGAAGTAACAATATGTATAGATTGTTCTTTTTCTTAACTACAGCAACTGCCCTTCTGTGTTACTAACAATTTCATATAGTCTACAGTTGCCCTGGGATCCTCACACATGTGTTGAGTAATTTTTTAAAAATGCACTACAGATCCTGATGCCTGTGTCACACTCAGAGTGACATGAGAATCAAATCCACACAGACGCACATGTCCTGTGCCGGTCAGCTTTTGTCCACTTGACAAACACTAGGGTCAACAAGGAAGAGGGGACCTTGAGGACTTGCCTCCATCTGAGTAGCCTGTAGACATATCTGTGGTGCATTTTTTTATTATTATTATTATTATTATTAATTGTCAGCATGAAAGAAGCCAACCCTGTGAGCAGCAGTGCCACCCCTGGGCAGGTGACTCTGGACTGTAAGCAAGCAAACAAGCAGCACTCCTCTCCATGGTGTCTGCTTCACTTCCTGTTTCTGATCCTTGCCCTCACTTTTCTCAATGGTGGACCATTATATGGAAATGAAAGACAAACAAGTCCTTTCCTCCCAAAGCTGCTTTTGGCTAGTGTTTTATCACAGTAAGAAAAACAGCTAAAACAACATGGTGTTCCCCAAAGGACTTGTTACCAGTATCTGCACAATGTCCCCCGGGTCCATGACTATAAAACACTTACCTTTGGGCTGTCTCCACCTGAAGCTTCCTTTTCATTTTCTGGCTGTGAATTGTCAGCCATTAAATTGAGGTCAGATGGTATCCCACGGCCCATTTTGTACCCTGAAGACCCTGCTCCCCGAGGACTGGAAGGGCAGGAGTTTGCAGCACTGTGAAAGAGGGAAGGAGTCTACTTTAAAGCAAACACGGTATTGGTCTTCAATAAAATAAGGGAAAACAAACATTTCTTTTTAAAGATTTATTTATTATGTGTTTTGCCCACATGTGTGTTATGCGCATGCCTAAAGAAGGCTGGAATAGGGTGTGGGATCTCCTCAAGCTGGATTTACATTTCTCTAGCCCCACTTATTTTTCTTACACTTCATTCTGAACTGCAGGCTAGTCTTAAATGTGCAGAAGTTTTCTGGCCTCAGTTTCTCAAGTACTGGGATTTTTGTGTGCTATTATGTCTAGTTAAACTGAAAAAAAACAAAAAAAATGAGCCGGGCGGTGGTGGCGCACGCCTTTAATCCCAGCACTTGGGAGGCAGAGGCAGGCGGATTTCTGAGTTCGAGGCCAGCCTGGTCTACAGAGTGAGTTCCAGGACAGCCCGGGCTACACAGAGAAACCCTGTCTCGAAAAACCAAAAAAAAAAAAAAAAAAAAGAGAATAGCAATATTTCCTACGTGTAAGGAAACACAACTGTCAAGACAAACTGGGAAGGCAGTGTCCCATGTGTCCTGCCAGAGAAAGTGAGCCATCACAGCCAAGAGGAACTTCATTTTTTTTTTTTTTAATTTTATGTGCACTGGTGTTTTGCTTGCATGTATGCCACCTGTGTTAGGGTATCAGATCCCTGGAGCTGGAGTTACAGACAGTTGTGAGCATAACCTCCAGTCATGGATGGTAGAGGGGCTCATGGGACCCTAACCCTTACCTCTGGATTACAGCAACTCAGGAGACTTTGGGAAAAGTGCAATTGCCTTCAGTTATGTAACACTGGTGTGCCCAACAGACTCCAAAAGATAATTCCAACTCTAAGACCACAGAAATGGCCCTGGTAACACAAACCCAAAGGGGTACAGACAAAACAAGAATCCCATAACCTACCAACATGTGAGAATTACAATTTACAGTATAGAAACTGAGTAGACTCTTGGTAGCCAGCTGCAGTAAAAACAGGTAGGGTCACTTTGGGTGTGCTTAAAGACCCGTGGATGTGCCACCTTGTACCTCTGCTGTACCTGATAGTTCCCGTGGGGGAAGGGAGGGGGCTGATGAGGTGGGCCATCGTGTCTGGAATGTTGATGGTCAGCGGCGAGATATGCGGTTGCACAGGCTTCACTGGAGACTCCGGTGCCTCCTGCTTCTCTCCTTTCTCGCTGGATAGGGCTGTGAATGTTATCTTGATATTTGTGCTGGGAAACCTGAAAGTGCACCTGGAAAACAAAACCTGACGGTCAGTTCATGTTTGCGACCACCAGACACCTGAGCTTCTCCACAGGACCTGCGAGGACATAGGCCCTCACCACCTCAAAGACCACCCGCAACGTATACCAGGCATCTAGTGAGCAAAACCACAAACAAGGAATTTCATGACACTAGCCTAGTGGCACACACCTGTGAACCCAGCACTTGGGAGGCAGGAGAAGTTCAAGACCAGCTCTAGCTAAATAGCAAGTTCAAGGGCAACCTAGGCTACATGAGATAACCCACCTTCACCCCCAAAAGACAGAAGAGAGTGACAAAGATAGTGTGAGAGAGACACACACAGAGAAACAGTACTCAGAGCAGCCATTAGAAAATAAAAATTACAGAACAAAAAAGGAAAAAGAAAATCAAATGTCTGCCAGGTGTAGTCCCTGTACTGGCTGACAATGTATCCTTCGCGTATTAGCCAGCCAGCCAGTCTGGAGCACTAAGCTGAGAGACTTAAGGCTCCATCAACATCTATGTTTAGATACAAACCAGACCTTTACGCTAACATACAACCCCATGGAAATCAATCATATTTAAACAGTCTCTAAGTAGAAAGGCAGTTTAAAATTAGAGATGTCTGTTTATACAAAACAAGTTCAACTGATTTATCAATCTGTTTTCAACTACTAAGAGTAGATTTCTTACAACCAATCCCTCTCCCTAGAGTAAAGAAATAACTGTCTCTGACCCCTGGAAAACCATCACTTCTCTTGGAGTTTCCTCAAACACCCCCAGTGGTTCTATTTTCCACTGCATTTCAGGTTTTGAGACAAATTCCTTCTCTCTTACCTTTTTCATACTGACACCCATGATCTTTGGGTCTCATGAGTTAGTTCAGGTTCCTCACATACCCTAGAACGTTTTGGTTGGGAATCTTCTCTCCCTGACTCTTTTTCCCCATTTCAAAACAGTGTCTCACTATGCAGTCCACTGTCCTAGACTCCTATGTGGACCAAGCTATCCTTGAACTCACGGAGATCCTCATGCCTCTGCTTTGACCTCTGAATGCTGGGATTAAAGATGTGTGGAAACAGCCGGGCGGTGGTGGTGCACGCCTTTAATCCCAGCACTTGGGAGGCAGAGGCAGGCGGATTTCTGAGTTCGAGGCCAGCCTGGTCTACACAGTGAGTTCCAGGACAGCCAGGGCTATACAGAGAAACCCTGTCTCGAAAAAACAAAAACAAAACAAAAAAAAAGATGTGTGGAACAACTCCTGGTTTTCTCTCCTGGTGCTAATCTGCTAATCCCTATAATTACATCTATATTAAATCTCTCTCTCTCTCCCTCTCTCTCCCTCTGTCTCTAATATGTGAATGGGTGTATTGCCTGCGTGTATGTCTGTGTATCCGGTGACCCATGGAGGTCAGAAGAGAGATCAGATCTCCTGAAACTGAAGTTACAGATAGTTCCAGGCCACCATGAGGCCACTGGGAATTCAGTCTGGGCCCCCTGCAGGAGGAGCCTGTGTTTTTAACTGTTGGGTCGTCTCTCTAGCCCCTAAAACACTTTCTTTAACTTCAACTCTGAAGCTGGTGTGATGATAAACACCTGTAATCCCAACACTTCAGAAGGAGAGGCAGGGTTACTAGTTCAAAGTCGGCCTTAGCTACATGAGCCCTGTCTCAAAAAAAAAAAAAATCAAAACGGGTAAATTTTTAAAGAGAAAAAATTCCTCTTCAGAGGGGTCAGAGACAGTTATTTCTTTACTGTAGGGGAGAGGGATTGGTTTTAGGAAATCTACTCTTAGTAGCTGAAAACAGATTGATAAAAAGGAAAGAGCGAGAGTGGGAGCGAAAGAGCGAGAAAGTGAGAGCAAGAGCAAGAGAGAGCAAGGGGGGCGGGGAACGCACGTCCAGTGAGCCCAAATTTACTTTTACTGCCAACTGTGTCAGTCAGGAATTGAATGAACGTTGGAACTTGGTAACATTCGTGGCCCTTAGCTATTCAGAGTGCCCACACACAAAATAAACGAATGAACAAACGAATGAATGAGGAATGAATGAATGAAAACATTAGCAGGTACTGCATGTCCACAGATGGGCTTGTTTCTGTGCACACCTCTCAGGGAACCTTGATTTTGGACTCTCATGACCTGGTGCAGGATCCCAGAGGCTTGTGATAGCAGGTTGAGTGACTCATCTGAGTTTCTTTATACAGACAATTTTGTCTCGACTTTTGTCCCAACTGTCCCCTAATTCTATTAACAAAGACTCTGAAAAGAGCTCTCCACCCACTATTCTGTCTGACAATTCGCTGTTGGAAAGGCTGGCTCAGTAGTGGTACAGGCCAGTAATGCCAGCTACTCAGAAAGCAGAGACAAGAGAAGATCACAAGCTCAAGGCCTGCCTGACTATAGAGTAAGACCCTATCTCAGAATACAGAGTAAAAAGGTAGGGAAGTATCAGATCAGTTCAGTGGTCGAGTGTGTGTCTAGCATGTATGAGGCTCTAGCTTCAAACCAGAAAGAAAAGAGAAGAAACAAAGGAAAGGCAATGGAAAGAAAGGTAGAGCAGATAGCAACTTGCTACAATGTAACACAGATATCCAGCAATAGGCAAACAGATGCACCCGTGCAACAGAGCACCACTCAACAACTGTAGAACCAACTACTCATGCACAGATGCAGTTCACAAACATCACCCAAAGAAAAGCCAAGCTCAGAGTTTGACCCACCTGACTGCACCTAATGAAATCCTGAAAACTACAACTGGTCTCCTTCCCTCAGGAAGATGATGCATGCAATTCTGAGGGTAAATCTAGTCTCTATTCTCCAGACTGAGATGAAGACTGCCAGGATGTATATGGGCATCAAGCAAACTCTTTAAAAAGGCTCCTTCAAACTAGGTTTGTTCTGTTCTATAAAAAGTATACTTCAAAGAAAGCTTACTTAAAATAGCAACCAAGTCAGGGAAATGATCAGGGGCTGGCAAGACAGATAGCTTTCTCCTGTGTGGCCCTGATCACCTGAGAACCGAGGATGGAAGTAAAGAACAGACTCCTGAGATTTGTCCTCTGACCCCAACACATATTATGTGACAAGTGTGCATACTATCGATATGCAATAATAATTAACTTAAAAACAAAACTCAACACCAACCAAACATTAGTGTCCTTACCCCCAAAATGTCAAAAGATCAGACTACAGTTTAGGGTACACACATATAACTCTGTACAGTTTTTTTTTTGTTGTTTTTTTGTTTGTTTGTTTGTTTTTCGAGACAGGGTTTCTCTGTATAGCCCTGGCTGTCCTGGAACTCACTGTGTAGACCAGGCTGGCCTCGAACTCAGAAATCCGCCTGCCTCTGCCTCCAAGTGCTGGGATTAAAGGCGTGCGCCACCACCATCCCGCAACTCTGTACAGTTTAAGGTGCACATACATCAACTCTGAAGTGACACACTGGAGGAAGTATCACTTCTGTTTTACCTATACAGGGTCTGAGCAAAATGAAAATAATGTCTAGGAATGTTTTATGTAATCACTACTAAAGTTGATAATTACATATTTGACTTTGGGTAAAGTATATCAGGACTCCTGATAACAAGACTGTCCTCCACCAGTTAGGCACCTGCAGCGACAGACAACACAAGCCTACATTGATTCCTTAGACTGCAAGATTTCACATACCTCTACCTAAGAGGACTGTCTTTAAAATGTCACCAGAATAGCTAATAAGCACATGAAACGATCCTCAAGTCACAAAGACCCACAAAGGTCTGGGTAGGAGTGGCATATACAAACACACACATAACAAACTTTTTTTTTTTGGTTTTTCGAGACCGGGTTTCTCTGTGTAGCCCGAGCTGTCCTGGAACTCACTCTGTAGACCAGGCTGGCCTTGAACTCAGAAATCCGCCTGCCTTTGCCTTCAAGTGCTGGGATTAAAGGCGTGTGCCACCACTGCCCGTAACAAACTTTTAAAAAGCTTCCTCACTTAAAAATCTATCCAAAGATATCCAAAAGTCTAGGTATGGTGGTATGTGCCTTTAATCATGACAGCCCTGAGTGTGAAACAGGAGAATCAGGAGTTCAAGGTCATCCTCAGCTACATATGTTCTTGGTCAGCCTGGACTACGTGAGATCTTTTCTCACAAATGTAAACAAAAGCACTTGAGAATATTCATAGCAGCAATAACAGCTCCAAATAAAACTGTTTTATGTGTTCATCCTCAGAGTAAATTTTACTAAATTCACATTCTTAAAAACTTTACAGAAATGAAATGACCCACAGTTTTGTTAAAGAAATAAGACTGATTTCATAAGCATACCATTCGAATTCCTTCACCTCACGGTCCATTCTTTATTCCATATGCATTCAAAGGGAAAGATGCCCAATCTATGGCTTAGAACTCAGGATAGTTGTTCCAGAGCTGAGAAGGGGGCAGGCACAGTGTGTGTGTCTGTGTGTGTGTGTGTGTGTGTGTGTGTGTGTGTGTGTGGGGGTGTGCGGGGGGAATGACAGTGAGGATGGATGCTAGTGGTCTGCGTCATGTGAAAGGCCACAGGAGGGGCAGAAGCAGTGACAATCATGTAACTATCTCCTGGTGATTCAAGGGGGAATTAGAGAAACGTTTAAGTGAGAAAGAAGGCACAAGTAAGTAGTTCTGTGGACTCAGAAAGTGGCTAGCAATGAAGAGGGAGGATCCACAGGCTGTAGGAGGGCACCACTCTCTCCAAGGAGGAATCCTGGAAGACAGAAACAGAGGGGCTGCAAGAGCGTGGCACCCTAAGCCTTTGTTCTCCCTGTCCTTCCCAGGGGACTTGCTTTGGAGGTCTATAGTCCTTTCTCCAAATTCCAAAAGCAAAGGTTCTGAAAATCTAATCTCAAATCCCCTGGCAGCCCCTTCTGACCTGCATTCAGTTAATTATAGCCTTCAACTGCCCCACTTAGTGAGAACAACCTTGTGTTTCTTCCTCCGAAGTGTAACAGTCTGGATCACAAGGTGCTGGGAGTGCTGAATCACAAACAGTGTCTGTCCACCAGACAGACCTGGAGGTTTCCAGTGGACCCTACAAGCACAGTACCACTTCTTACAGGATTTCTCTAAAATATCCCTATTTGTTAAAGAGGCAAATCAGACCTTTATGGGAAAGAGTGAGCTCACTAAGCTGCTGCCTTAAATCACTAATTAGTATTCTATCGTTACTGATAGGCAAGATGTATCCCCAGAATAATTATCAGTGTCTTTGATCCTCTCACAACAGTGAGAAAATTATCTAGAGAAGCAAGCAAAGAAGCAAGCGGTTAATTCCGCCCCTCTATTGGCCATCGGGGTCTCAGCACTAACATAGCAGCCAGCAGCAAAGGTTTCACATACCACTAGACAAAAGTACCCAGCTGCTGCCTATCTAGGTAAGCAAAATCTCGATTCATAGTTTATATGACCCTTAGTAGTCATCAGGCAGACAGAATAAAGGAAATGTCTTTACCCTTTACTAAACACACTGAACCTGTAACCATACAAAAAACATCGGTTAAAAAGATAACATTTCAGGCAGATGGTGGTAGCACACACTTTAATCCCAGCACAGGGGAGGCAGAGACAGGTGGATCTCTGTGAGTTTTAGGGCAGCCTAGTCTAAAGAGTCAGCTCCAGGACAGCCAGGGTTACACAGAGAAACCCATCTCAAAAACCCCTCTCTCCCCAAGAAAGGACATTTCAAATGCTTTGACGATACATTCAGTTTTATTTAACAATTCCAAATAGTTGGAAACAGACTTGGAAGTATCAAAGAGAACCCATCTGGAAGGTGACACTTGGGAGCCACTGTGAACACACTGAAGTCAGACCAGCAGGGGCTTAAGGACTACATGACTGCACACAACCACAACACTATACAACACACATTCGTACATTCAAAAAGCGTAAGTGAGCTGGGTCCGGAGGCATAGGCCTGTAGTCCCCACACTTGGCAACTGTGCAGCAAGAGGACTACCTGAGCTACAAGATGAGGTCCTGTCTCCAAAAGCTGAAGTTTAGCTCATGTCACTTCTTTCTGGATAGAAGGAAACACAACAACAACAACAACCTCCTGCATTCAAAGACAATTAAAGGGGAGTGTAAGTATGAAGGTCTGAGCTTAGATTCCTAGCACCTATGTCAAAACAAATGCAATGTAAACCTAACACCAGTACTGCTGGATTAGGTAGAGAGAAGACAAACCAGGGTCTCACTGGCCAGCTAGTCTATAGTCTATCAGAAAAGACCAACTTCAGGTCCAGTGAGAAGCCACACACACACACACACACACACACACACACAAATGCACATGCACACACACATACACATAGAGATTCAGAAAGATAAACATGAGGGCTGGAAAGATGGCTCAGCAGTTAAGAACACTGGCTATTCTTGCAAAGACCTGGGTTTAAAATCCAGCACCCACATACATAGTGGCTCACAGCTGTATCTGTAACTACTATTACAAGGGATTCAACTCCCTATTCTGGGCTCTATAGGCACTTGCACTCACAGGTGTCCATATATATGTACATATACATGGATAAATAATAAAATAAAATTTTACAAGGAGAAAAGAGAAGCTGGATAGTGGTGGTGCACACTGCTAATCCCAGCACTGGGGAGGCAAAGACAGACCCCTGAGTTCAAGTTTAGCCTGGTCTACAGGATGAGTCCAGGACAGTCAAGGACAAATTGTTTTCAAAAGCAAACAAACAAACAGTAAAAAGAAATAAGCCAGCCAACCATGCCCTACAGTGGCTGGCAGGCTCCACTCTAGCTCTGACCTCCACTCACAGCTTCCTTTTCTCAACCCCAGTTCTTGACGTCCAGCATCAGAGACGAACATGTGCTTTCAGAATACAGTCCACTAATAGAATCATTTGTTTTCAAAGCATAACTCTATACAATGCCACTGGAGAGGGAGGGAGGAAAAGGAGTTCAAGGCCATCTTCAACTACTTGAGCTCAAGGCCAGCCTAGGCTGTATACAACTCTATCTCAAAAAATAAATGAACATGGCTGAAAAGAGGGCTCAGGGGCTAAAAGCACTTACTGAGGACCCTGCCCCCAATCCACCGCACCAGGTAAACAGACAGTACACACGATACATGCATGTGAACAAAACACTCACACACATTTAAAATTTACATTTTCTTTGAGTAGTCACATCTGATTGTCAGTTATCTCTTAATTTATAACAAATACAAGTTCATAAATTGAGAAGTGTAAATTATCATTGAGAATTCTAATTCTAAACTGTCTCTTAGAATCACTAACCCCACTCTCTAGAAAAAGCTTCACCTGCCATAAACATATGAACTAGAAAGCAAAGCTACTAGAGACAGTGTGTGCACAAAGAAACATACTCAGGCTCAAACAAACTCTAGAGCTTCATGACTCTCTCGCAAGAGCATCAAAGAAGGAATCGCATGCAGATTCTTCACTGCCATATACACCCAGCATGAGTTCCTCTGAGTAAGAAAAATATTTACTGTTCTGTGAGCCTAGACGTGGCCACTGCTCTTTAGAACAATGGGTTTCACATGCAAAAGACCAAGTGCAGTGCACCAGGAAATCTGCAAATGCTCGTTAGAGGTGATCTCAGCTGTCAATCTCGTTAGGAAACATGAAATCTAAAAGATACAAACTTTGTATTTGCTAAGATGATCCCTTCCCTCAAGGGCTTGAAGAGAAAAACTGGGAAAGGACTTGGCCTAGAACCCTGGTGCCAGGTCATACAGGAACAGAAACGCTGAAGCAACAGGGTGTGGGAAAGTAATGGAGAAAACGGCATGAGAGGAAGAGGGGTGGCAGCCATCTTGGGCCCAAGAGTGGGCACTAGGCCACAGCAGAGCAAGTCTAGAAGAGACATGGAATAATGTTCAAGGAGAAACATGGGGGGGGGGGGGGGAGTCCAAGCCGCCAATGTAAGTAACATGGAGGGGCACCCAGGCCACTGTGTGCATAACTTAGGGGTAGGAGCAGTTTCACACAAATGCTTTCAGTCGGTCAGCTGCGGGACAAGAAGAACAAAAAAGACCACTAAGAAGAAAGGGAGAGGGAGGGAGGAAGAGGAAGAGGAGAGGAAAAAGGAGGAGGAAGAAGAGGAGAATGTGGCGGCCAATAGGGAAGTTGAGGTAATCATCTCTTATTTCTAATTCCCAAAGCTGCTTAAAAATTCCATTCTCAAGCTAGGGAGATGGCTCAGTGGTTAAGAGCACTTGGCTCCTCTTCCAGAGGACTCAGGTGCAATTCCCAGCACCCACATGGCAGCTCATAACCATTTGTTAACTCCTGTTCAGGGGATCCAACCCCCACACACATGCAGGCAAAATTCCAATGTACATAAAATAAAAATAAGTACATTTAGGCCGGGCTGTGGTGGCACACGTCTTTAATCCCAGCACTTGGGAGGCAGAGGCAGGCGGATTTCTGAGTTCGAGGCCAGCCTGGTCTACCAAGTGAGTTCCAGGACAGCCAGGGCTACACAGAGAAACCCTGTCTCGAAAAAACCAAAAAAAAAAAAAAAAAAAGTACATTTAAAAAACTCCATTCTAGGGCTAAAACAGCTCAACTGGCTATATTTGGCTGAAGTGTATGAGGACCTAGGTTCAATCCCTTCCTTTCCCAAGTTCCACAAGATGGACAAACAAAATTTCAGTCTTAAAGGAAGTTCATCAGTTACCTATTTACATATTAATTTGACAATAGGAAATGACATTTCATTTTTCTTAGTCATATCTCCCAAGGTTCAACTGTTCCTACTATATGCCAACTTGAGCCTCATGAACGGATTCTATGGTGTAGTCACCACTCCCCCCTATGCATCTCCCAACCATCTCTTTTATGAGATGACACTAAGACCAAGGTTAGTTACATGGCAGGATTTCTAGCAAATTCTTAAGAGTCAAGTAGGTGCCTCATCACCTAAACCCATAGCAACATTCAGGTCCAAGAAGACTAGAGAAGGAGCCAGTGTTTGCTTAGTGCAGAAAATCTACCAACAGTATGATGACAAATGCCACAGTAAGCTAGGCTCCCTCAGCTCCCACTGCAAAGGAAGAAACATTTTCCAAGCCTGGCAGTGGTGGCACACGCCTTTAATTCCAGCACTTGGGAGGCAGAGGCAGGCGGATTTCTGAGTTCCAGGCCAGCCTGGTCTACACAGTGAGTTCCAGGACAGCCAGGGCTATACAGAGAAACCTTGTCTCGAAAAAAAACCAAAAAAAGGAAAAAAGAAAAAAAAAAAGGAAACATTTTCCATTCACCTTAAATCCAAGAGAAACAAAATTACCATCCCTGTCAAAATGAGGTACTATAGACAGATCTGAGTAGCAAATTTCCCACTAAAATCAAACACACACACACAAAAGAAAACAAAACAAGTTTGTGCTCTATAGTCTTAAATTGTCTTCAAACTTCAGATCCTGATAACAATATTAGTCCACACAAAGAAAGAATTTAATCTTCACAGTAATCAATTAGCTCTTTGCTAGACATTTTATTAGGCTAATTTTTTTAAAACATTTTTATTTATTTATTTGGGGAAGACAGTGTCCACTACAGAGTATGAGAGTTGGCTCTCCCCTTCTATGTAGGTTCTGAAGACAGAACTCAGAACTCAGAACCCCAGGTTTACCAGTAACTTTAACCTCTATCCAATGAGCGATATTACTGGCACACATTAGTTTCATTTCTTATAATCCCAGATACTGAACCCACATTTTTAAAAACTTTTTTTTTTTTTTTTTTAATCATGAGAAAAACAGACTTAGCCGGCAGTGGTGGCACATACCTTTAATCCCAGCACTTGGGAGGCAGAGGTAAGCAGATTTCTGAGTTCGAGGCCAGCCTGGTCTACAGAGTGAGTTCCAGGACAGCCAGGGCTATACAGAGAGATCCTGTCTCGAAAAACCAAAAAGAAAAAAGAGAGAGAGGAGAGAGAGAGAGAAACAGATTTCAAAGACACCTTACCTGCAGTGGCAGGGCAAAATCTGTTGTTACACCTACTCCAACCCTCAGAACTCTGATCAACAAACAAACAACTCTAAAAAACCATCCCGCCCAATCAACAACCCTCACTGCTTTACTCAAATAGAGTTCAAAACAAAACAAACCCTGAGGCAAGGGCTTTGAGAGCTTCTCAGGGAATCAAGACCTTCCAAAGTACCATTATGCACTAGAATAAGAATGAGAAACTTGGGCTGCTCCCAGGCCAAGTACACGAAGAGGGTGGGCCCAGTCAGAGCCATTCCAGAACTGGGAGGACTCCTTTCTTTCCGGAAACCTATCAAGGTAACAGCTACATTAGCCAGAAACAAATACCTCAGTTACTAAATGAAAGGTTCACGTGGCTCTCAACAAACCAACAAATTACAAGGCAAACATGATTCCAAACCGGTAAGTTTTCAACACGACACAAAAATCCTAAGTTACATAAAGAAGCAGGAGTGACTCACCAAAGGAGCAAACAAGATTTATGTATAGTGCTTCGTGCTAGACCATATGCTTAACATATGTTAGACCCTGGGTTCAATCTCTAACATACACACCCACACACAAACAAGAGCAGTACAACAAAAAGAATCCAGTCCTGAAGAAAGACCAGATGCTGGACTGCCTTTTTTGTTGTTTTGTTTTTCGAGACAGGGTTTCTCTGTGTAGCCCTGGCTGTCCTGGAACTCACTCTGTAGACCAGGCTGGCCTCGAACTCAGAAATCCGCCTGCCTCTGCCTCCCAAGTGCTGGGATTAAAGGCGTGTGCCACCACCACCCAGCTCGAACTTAGCTTCTCAAAGATAAAAATACTCTTCTTTTTTTGGTTTGTTTAGAAACAGTCTTTGTGTAGCCCAGCTGATCTGTAACTTGGAAGACTAGGCTGTCTACACACTTGCTGTGATCCTCCTGCCTCTGCCTTCTGAGTACTAGGATTAATAAGAGTATCCTGTCCTCTGTGGTTGTTTCTCAGTGTGCATTCACCCACCGCTCTCCTTATTTATTTATTTATTTATTTATTTATAATTTTGGGGGGACAGGGTCTCTCTATGTAGTCCTGGGTGTTCTCATACTCTCTATAGTTCAAGGTTTTTCCTTGAACTCAAATCCAGCTACTTCTGCCTCCTGAGTGCTGGGATTAAAGAGGTAAGTTACCACACTGGGGTTTCTTTCTTTTTAAAAGATTTATTTTGTTCTAAGTTATTTGTATTTGTGTCTGTAAGTGCATTCCAGTGCATGTTCCCAGGAAGGCCAGAGGGGCCATAGCCTGGAACTGGGAGTTGTAGGTGGTTGTGAACCATTCAGTTTCCTTGCTGGACCTGAACTCTGATCCTTGCGTTATCACACTCCCTTAACCACTGAACCAGTTCTCCTTTGTTTTGTTTTTTTTTTTTTTTCAGAGACAGGGTTTCTCTGTGTAGCCCTGGCTGTCCTGGAACTTACTCTGTAGCCTGGGCTAACTATGTAGCCTGGGCTAGCCTTGAGTGATCCTCTCAGTGACCCTCCTACCTCAGCTTCCCAAATACTGGGACTGCAAAAATGATCCACCATGTTTTGCTAAGAAAACTGTTTAAAGTTTATGTGTAGGAAGTCCAGCATTGCCGGGCGGTGGTGGCGCACGCCTTTAATCCCAGCACTCGGGAGGCAGAGGCAGGCGGATTTCTGAGTTCGAGGCCAGCCTGGTCTACAGAGTGAGTTCCAGGACAGCCAGGGCTACACAGAGAAACCCTGTCTCGAAAAAAACAACAAAATAAAAAAGCAAAACAAAAAAAGACAGCATCCTGTAAGAAACAGGGAAGGGAGGGAAAAGCTGTTAAGCTACCACATCACTAAACTCAGGGTGGTCCAGTTAGGATAGTGTGCAGAACTGGAAAAGGCCTGGTTTGGTAGGATATGCTCCAGTTTGGACACTCAGGAGCGTCTCCTCAGGACTCTTCGAGGACAATCACCAGAATGAATAAGACAATAAACAAAGACCACCACACCCTACTCCTAGCCCAAAACATGAAGATGGAATCTAGGTCAGACAGGAGACAGAGTCACACATAATCTGTGGGACAAGCAAAAGCAAGCAATACTGGGAAGACCAGGTCCCTCTGTCAAGCATCAAGAGGATCAACAGCATGCTGGCTTTTTTCCTCTAACAGACCAACAATGGTTTTCCAGTACCACCATGAGTTCAATACTCTGATACACAATTTCACTTAAGAAACCATATGTACATGTGCCCCAGCTTCTACAGTATCAGCGTCTTTAGCTTTAACACACACACTATGAAAACAAAAGCCACTTTGTATTGTCCATCATCAACCAAAACAGGAATAGGTGGCTGGGAAGCCCACATCAACAGCCCCCAAACAAGAAAGGCATAGGCAGGCAGACCTCTTAAGTTTGGGGTCAACCTGGTCTGCATAATGAGACCTTGTCAAGGGCACTCAATGGTAGAATACTCATTTAACGTAAGTAAGGCCATGGGTTTGACTCCCCAGATTCCCCCAAAGTGGAAATAATTATAGTCAAGTGTGAATTGCCTGGAACATTTCTGCCTTGTTCTGCAATATTCATCAAACCCCAAGGTTTTCTGGTCTTTTGCTTGTAGATGTGTTTATGAATCATGTGCATGCCTGGTGCCCAGAGCCAGAAAGGGCATTGCACCCTTGGAGTCGAGATTACAGTCAGTTGTAGGTGTTGGAGCACCTGAGCTGGGTCCTCTGCAAGAGGAGCAAGTGTTTGTAACTGCTAGGCCATTTTCTCTAGTTAACTCCCAAGTCGTGGTAAGATTTTTTTTTTTTTTTTGAGACAGGGTCTCACTGGATGGCCTGTAACTCTAGACCAGGCAGGCCTTTAACTCAGAGATCTGTGTCTGCCTGCTCCCAAGTACTGAGATTAAAAGCCAGCCCTAAGATTTATTTTTATGTATGTGTCTGTGCGTGGGTGCTATAAACTGAATTCAAGTCTTCTGTAAGAGCAGCCTGTGCTCTTATAACTGCTGAACTATCTCTGCATTCCCCAAAAGTCAAGTTTTAAAAGTCTATGTCAACTGGTGTTTAATTCTAGCACTCGAGAGGCAGAGGCAAGTAGATCTGAGTAAGAAGCCAGCATGATCTACAAAGTGAGTTCCAGGACAGTCAAGGTTACAGAGAAACCCCATCTCAGAAAACAAAAGTAAAACAAAAAGCTCAATAGGTGAGCTTCACCTGATGGTTCAACAGGTGGAGGCAGTGGCTGCCAAGAATGCCAACCTGAGTTCTTTTTTTTTTTTGTTTTTGTTTTTGTTTTTTTGAGACAGGGTTTCTCTGTGTAGTCCTGGCTGTACTGGAACTAACTCTGTAGACCAGGCTGGCCTTGAACTCAGAAATCTACCTGCCTCTGCCTCCCAAGTGCTGGGATTAAAGGCGTGCGCCACCACTGCCCAGCCCCACCCGAGTTCTATTTCTCCAACTCCTATAGGAGAGAACCAAGTCCCATGGGTTGTCCTTTGACCTATGTGTGTGCCCTCTGACCTGTAACACTGTACATACTGATATATGCACTGAATACATGCATTTTTTTTTTAAAGCTTTCATTGAACAATTCACTAGCAAATACCGAGGAGGTCACAGGTCACAGTTCTAAGAAGACAAGAGGAGCCATCTAGGCCACAGACGGTTATTTAGGTGTATTTAGGATTTACTTCAGTAGAAGAGTAGGAATGGTAGACACTCATTAAAAAGCCAGGATGGACAGCTAACCTCTAAGCCGCATATTTCCACACTAAGCTCAGATTGCTATGAAAATGATCCCTCTAACAGTGTAGAAATGGCAAAACATAGCATGTTTACAACTCTTCTAGCTGTCTCTAGCAAACCTGCTTACATTCTGTTTAAGAAAGAATCAGGAGACACTTTGGTCATGCAGCTGAGTGAGTCTCAGTATCTTGGATAACTATCACTTAGTATGGCTATGGCGACTCTAATGCATATCTAATCACTCCAGTAAACCAGGGTGACAAAGGTAGAACGCCAGTTAAACAACAAAACAAAATCCCAACCAGTGTTGACCCAACCCTTATTAACCGTACAAATGTGTCTAGAGGACCATGTCAGGCTACAGTCAAAGACGTACAAATGCCCAGTGGATGAGCAACAGCTACCTCAACCCTGGAACAGAGCATCTGTCATTCAGAACACAGAAGGGCATTGCACTGAGAAGTCTGCTTTTTTAAAATTCATTTTTTATACCCTTTTGGATATGAAGAATCTTTTGCTAGTCTAACGTTTGGTGGTCCCACACAGAGCCTAAACGTTTCCAGGCTCCTTTTCCAGGTTTAGAAAAAGCATATTCTGTGGAAAGCTATCAGGACTCTAGTCAGGTACCATTTACATAAACACTCACCAACAAAACCCAACCGCTGGTTGGAGTTTGGGATTTTAGGTTCTTTCAGAACTGTACTAATGTTTTCCAAGCTACTGTGGAACCACCGTTTGAAGCTTCAATATAACTACTACAATGTTTCACTCAACCTTGACCTTGGAGTCTTTTCACATTCTCTGTGAAGAAAATTCCCCCAAAAGATTCACCAGGCTCTCTCTCATCCAGTCTGCTTAGAATTGTTGACAAAGGATCTTCAAGACTCAGTTCTCAGCTCTAGTGCCCAGGACCTTCCCCTCTGCCAGAAGGCCCACACCATGCATCAAACAGAAGAGAGAATCCAGCAAGAAACCAGAGCAGCTTTTGTTACAGGCAGAAGCCAGAAGCTATTGTGGGGGCAAAATTGAGATGTCTCTCTCACAAGCCACATACAAACACAGTCTGAACCGGAACTAAGGTCTCAAGGGAGTTGAGTGTGACCCTCAGATATGCCTACAGTTGTGGCTATGCGAATGGAGTCACTTGGAAAATACAAAGATGAGAAGAGTTATGAAAGTCAGTTTAGAACTGAATTTAACCCATTCTTTCTTGCTGGTTAGTTAACACAGTGAACCATGCTATTCTGCTGAGACAGAAGACACAATAAGTTGGGCTTAATTTATGCATACAAAGAATTCTGGGCTTTTTTTTTTCCTCAAGACAGGGTTTCTCTGTGTAGCCCTGGCTGTCTTGGAACTCACTCTGTAGATCAGGCTGGTCTCGAACTCAGAAATCCGCCTGCCTCTGCTTCCCAAGTGCTGGGATTAAAGGCATGTAAGTTCTGGGCTTTTTTTTATAATTAATTTATACTCTTCTGGGTATGAACAATCTTTTGCTAATTTAATGCTTGCGATTTTTAAGAAGTATCTGGGGGCCGGGCGGTGGTGGCGCACGCTTTTAATCCCAGCACTTGGGAGGCAGAGGCAGGCAGATTTCTGAGTTCGAGGTCAGCCTGGTCTACAGAGTGAGTTCCAGGACAGCCTAGGCTACACAGAGAAACCCTGTCTCGAAAAACCAAAAAAAAAAAAAAAAAAAAAAAAAGAAAAAAGGAAATATCTGGGATCTGAATATAGGTCAGTGACTTCAGTACATGTTTACTTTTGTATTTAACCCAAGAGGTGCCAACAAGTCTCAGGAAGTCTAGGCTGTAAGATAAAATTCATTAAATTTAGGAGGCTACTAGCATTGTGTGGTATATGCCTTTAATCCCATCACTTAGATGGTAGAGGCCTAAAGATCTCTGAGTCTGAGGCTAGCATCGTCTATATAGAGTTACAGGCCAGCCAAAGCTATGTAGTAAGACCCTGCCTCAAAAGAGGGAGGGAAGAATGGGCAGAGAGGGGAAGGGGAAGAAGAGAAAGGGGGTGGAAGGGAGGATGGGAGACTAAGAGACTGAGAATCAATGAATACGAGGTAGTATGGTTAGGTGTTATAATTAGGTTTTATGAAGTTCTGGTCAAGGTCACTATTGCTATGATGAAACACCATGACCAAAGCAACTTTGGCTTATGCTTCCACATCACAGTTCATCATTAAAGTCAGGACATAAACTCAAGCAAGGCAGGAACCTGGAGGAACTGATGCAGAGACCATGGAGGGTTGCTGCTTACTGGCTTGCTCCTCATGGCTTGCTCAGCCTTTCTTATAGAACCCAGGAGAACAGCACAGTGACTCCACCCACAATAAGTTGAAACCTCTCACATCAACCACTAATTAAGAAAATGCCCTATAGTCTTGCCTATCGCATGACCTTATGGAGGCATTTCCTTAATTGAGAGTCGCTCCTCTCAGATGACTTTAGCTGTGTCAAACTGACATAAAACTGTCCAGCACATACAGTTTCTAAAAATTGGAGCTGAAATAAAAAAAAAAAAAAAAATTTTTTTTAAATTGAGGTACCTGCCAGGCAGTGGTGGCGCACGCCTTTAATCGGTGCTTTTTAGGGGTTTAACATATAGACACTGCAAAGGTTAAGTAAATTAAAGGCCTTCTCAGTATTTGCCAGCTGGGTGGGAGTTTGTAAATGTTTCTTAAACTTTGTTTTTTTTTTTTTTTTTTTTTTTTTTTTTTGGTTTTTCGAGACAGGGTTTCTCTGTGTAGCCCTGGCTGTCCTGGAACTCACTCTGTAGACCAGGCTGGCCTCGAACTCAGAAATCCGCCTGCCTCTGCCTCCCAAGTGCTGGGATTAAAGGCGTGCGCCACCACTGCCCCGCCAGGAGTCAAATGCTTATGACCATTCCTATCCTCTAGAAAGACAATCAGAACCAGGCAGGATGGCACATGCCTGTAATCTCAGCATTCAAGAAGTAGATGCAGAATGATCACCACAAATTCAAAGCCAGCTTGAGCTACCCAGAGAGAGCTCCTATCTCAAAAGTCAAATCAAATTAAAACAACCAACCAACCAAAAAGACACCTAGAAACTGCTGTTTTCTCTCTAAAGAATAGAACAGTGTAATTTAAAAACCAGTAGCTCTTTTCCCCCTAACAGAAGAGTAAACTGTAAAATTAAATGAAAACAAGCTTAAAAAAGGAAAAGCAGGGCTGGAGAGATAAGCAGTTAAGAGCACTGGCTGCTCTTCCAAAGGACCCAGATTTGATTCCTCGCACCCACATGGCAATTCACAAACTTCTCTAACTCCAGTCCCAGGGAATCCAACATCCCTTCTAGCCCCCGTGGGCACAAGACAGTCATGTGGTATACATATATGTGTGTATGCAAAACATCCTATGCATGTAAAATAAATAAGACTTTAAAAAGGAAAAGAGAAAAACATCACCAAAGGTGTAAGGCTAATGAACAAGCAGGCCTCAAAGCTGATGCTACACACAGCAGTCCTCTACTGTCCCTGCTCTCTGGACCTAGTGCTGCCAAGCTGGAAGATGGGACAGAGACAACAGTGGTGCCCACTGTGTGTGCAAGCCTCACGGTCCCTCAGGACCAGGTTCCAAGCACTAAGCTGAGGTCTGTGATGACCAAAACAAATGAGGCCTCAAGTTTGAGTCCCAACTGGGACACAAACACAATACAACTGTGTTGTGATGTAGACACTTATTCTAATCATGGAGGGAACAAAACCAGAAAGGTTAAGTGTGCTGGAATGTAGGTACCATCTATCCAGGAAGCAGTCCTTGCCGTCAGCCAGCAGGAATGCAAATGACTATCCTAAGTAACAAACACAGGAGCAGATCTCTGTGAATTCAAGGCTAGCATGGTCTACCAAGTAAGTTCTAGGATAGCCAGCAGTCAGGGATAAGAGAGCTGTCTCAAAGTAAGAGGCACCTGACACGGAGCCTGTTGACCTGAGTCCCATGAGTCCCATCCCCAGAACCTACATGATAGGAAGGACTTCCACAAACTGTACTGACTGCTCATGCACAGGACGGATAGACGGACACACACATACAAAGAGAAGATATATAAATGTCTTCTTTTAATTTTTTTTTTTTTTTTTTTTTTTTTTTTTTTTGGTTTTTTCGAGACAGGGTTTCTCTGTGTAGCCGGGCTGTCCTGGAGCTCACTCTGTAGACCAGGCTGGCCTCGAACTCAGAAATCCGCCTGCCTCTGCCTCCCAAGTGCTGGGATTAAAGGCGTGCGCCACCACCGCCCGGCAATGTCTTCTTTTAAAAACTGCAAGGCTGGTGGGGATGGTACAGACCTTTGATCCCAGCACTCAGGAAGCAGAGGCAGGTGGATCTCTGTAAGTTGAGGCCATCCTGGTCTACAGACTTCGTCAACAGCCAAGGCTACAGAAAAACCTAGTCCTGAAATAGATAGACGGATGGATGAATGGATGGACATATGGACAATAAAAATTTTAAGAGCTGGGACCAGGAGATGGCGTAGCAGATTAACAACTTTCAGTGGCAAGCCCAAAACAGTACTTTTACCTGAAATCCCAGCACCCCTAAGGTGAGACGGGAGGTGGAGGCAGAAGAATCACTCAGAAGCTCACAGGCCAGACTGAAACATGCAGAGTAGTAGAAACAAGAAAATTCTACCTTAATAAGATAGAGAAAGGAGAACCAACTCCTAAAACTGTACTCTGACCTCCATATACATGCCAACGGCATCCATGCATGCGCCCATGCTTACACACACAAAAAAGAAAATTCTTCAAAATGTTAAAATGTAAATTACTTAAATCGAAGACAACCTACACTATCAAGTAAACATTAAAATGAACAATGGGCAGGTCAGTCAGGATCCCACATAGTAGAAATGATTCCTGCCACTGTTCTCTGACTTCCACACGTGTACTGTGGCACATGTACATGGATATATACATACACAAAGAAAACATGATGGGACACACCTTTAAGGCCAGTACTCAGGACACAGAGGCAGGCAGGTTTCTGTAAATTTCAAGCCAACATGGTCTGTGATCTACACAGCAATTTCCAGGGCAGCCAGGGCTACATATTGAGACCCTGTTTCAAAAAAACAAATACAACATCATCATCAAAAGACACAAGTATAGAGGTGTCTGTGGCAGGGAACTGTGTCTCACCATTGGAGTGTCGAACAAACCCCTGGGCTGGCAATGGGTTCTCAACATAGGGAAGTGCCAATTCTAGAGTGACTGCCCCCAGTGTCCACAACCAGTAATAAGATGCACAACTGTGCTGAGTGAATTGTACATGGACCTTGTGGGCAAGTCATGAAAGGCAACTACTGGCCCAGCAAAGCAGTGTATACAGCAGCTTCGCCAGACCCTGGTCCTGAGTCCAGGCTTTTATCTGCTCAGCTAAGCAAGAGTTGCTAAGCAAGGTCATCTCAAGCAACCCTCACAACCCTTAGTGAACAGACACCAAGCCTTGCCGGGGTGTGTGTGTGTGTGTGTTCTGATCAGCTCTGCTTGGGTCCTTTCCAGGGGGGAACTATTCTCCAGCTCACACTTGTCATTCTGCCTTTAGGCAAGCAGGGTCTTTGCTGCAAACCTGCTGACGTACAAGGTTTCTAACTCTAATCTTACCTCTCCATCCTTTCAGGACCCTCTCTCCTTACTCTCCATTCTGTATCCTGTCTCTGTCCTCACCCTGTAAAAGCTATGGTCCCACCCACACCTGACAGCTGCTTCTTACTTCTCCCTTACTGATACTAGTATCGTATGAGAACCAACTCACTAGGGGTAGACAGGTCACTAAAAGTCCCCTCTACTCATCTGACAAGCTGTAGAAGCTACTGACTGAACATTTGCAGTCTCTCTCCAGTTTTCCCTGACTTATAGAACAAGTCTCTAAATATGACCCTACTAAATACAATCTTCAAGTCAAAATCTATGTGAGGAGTCTGGCCACATCATGAAGCACTGTAGAGAGCCAGTTAAATCAGTCTGGGATGGGAATATCGGTCACTTTTCTTAACAAGGATAATTTATTTTGCATATTAAATAGATCAGGCAGCAAATCATGGTGATACACACCTGTAATCCTACCCCTAGAAAAGGTAAGGCAGGAAAATCACGGAGTTAAGATACTGGCCTAAGCTACACAGTGAGACCAACTCAGAAAAAAATTACTTTTAGGCAATAATAAAATCAATGCTGTTTGTGATGGCCATTAGTCTAGACTCTGATTAAAATTATGGACATGGGGCTGAAGAGGTAGCTTGGCAGCTAAAAGTATCGGATGCAGAGGACCTGGGTTTGGGTCTCACGCAGCAGCTCACAATGTCTGTAACCAAGTTCCAGGGGATTCAAGACCCTCTTCCAGCCTCTGATGGCACTAGGCATGCCAATAGTACACAGACACGTGAGAGGAAAACACGCATATAGATAAAATTAATTACATAACTGACATCTTTAAAGTATAAAAACAACCATTAAGCTGGGCATGGTAGTACATGTCTTTAACCCCAGCACTCAGGAGGCAGTCAGTGAGTTCCAGGCCAATGTAGAAAGACTGTCTCACATACATACATACATACATACATACATTCATGCGTGTGTACATGCATGCATGCATGAATGAGCGAGCTGCTTATCTGAGGGCTGGGGATGGGCAGCTGGAATGCTAGCTCAGTGGTTAGGAGAATGGACTGCTGTTGGAGAGGATCTAAGCCCATGTCAGCTCACAACCACTGTAACTCCAGCTCTGAAGGACCTGGCATCATCCATACCCACATACTTATGTGTATCTTAAAAAGATTTTTAAAAGTTGCTTATTTTTGAAAAAAAAATTGCTAATTTTGATGTTATATTTAAGTTTGCTACCATGACAACAACAGGAACAAACCCAAACTTTCTGGTCCCACTGATTTCTTTTCTCCATTTTTGTTTTTCGAGACAGGGTTTCTCTATGTGGCCTTGGCTGTCCTGAAACTCACTGTAGACCAGGCTGGCCTTGAACTCAGAGACCCACCTGCCTCTGCTCCTGGGTGCTGGGATTACAGGTATGTGCCACTACAGCCTGGTTACTCACTGGGTTCTTAAAACTTTTGTCTTAGGCACTAAACTTAGTCATTGGATAGCGAAGGGCCTTGTACTCTAAGAAGGCTTTCTTCACTGACTGTATAGTACCTTTCTGTTGCTATGATGAAATGCCATACAGAAGTCTTACAAAAAAAGTTTATTTTGGCATATCCTTATCTAGAGGGATAAAAGTTCATTCTAGTGGAAGGCACAGTAGCAAGTGGGAGGAGCAAGAAGCTAAGAGATCAGATCTGGAACCATGAGTTTGAGGGGGAGGGACAAAACAAAACAAAACTAGGAGAGGCTTATTATTTGAAAAGCCTACCCTTGCCGGGCGGTGGTGGCGCACGCCTTTAATCCCAGCACTTGGGAGGCAGAGGCAGGCGGATTTCTGAGTTCGAGGCCAGCCTGGTCTACCAAGTGAGTTCCAGGACAGCCCGGGCTACACAGAGAAACCCTGTCTCGAAAAAACCAAAAAAAAAAAAAAAAAAAAAAAAAAAAAAAAAAAAAAAAAAGAAAAGCCTACCCTTGTGACATATTCCTGCAGGACACACTTCCTAAACTTCCCCAAACAGCACACCAACTGGGAACCAAATATTCAACTATCTAAGCCTACGGGGGACATTTTCACTAAAGTGAAAGCAATGTTTCACCAAGTCCAGACAAACCCACACCTGCATCTTTCACACCCTCCCCTCTAAGATCCTTCCCCAGCCTGGATTCTATCTACTCCAGTGCCAGGTTACAGGCTCATTCCAAGCTTGGAGGGGTCCTCCACCTGCCCACCTTCGGGAGATGCTACAGATCCCAGTTTAGGAGCACCATGGTCTCAAAAAAAAGTTAATTTCCCTTATATACGGCTCTGCATACTTGGCTGAGTATGCAAAAACAAGGATCTGTAGAATCATGTAGATTTTTGTTTTTGAAAATATATATGCCCTTTTATTCCGAGATCTTAGTGAGGCTGCAGTGGTCTACACTACTGAGTTTCACCATGCCGCCCAAAGATGACAAGAAGAAAGATGCCGGAAAGTCGGGCAAAAAAGACAAAGACCCAGTAAATAAATCTGGTGACAAGGCCAAAAAGAAGCAGTGGTCCAAAGGCAAAGCTTGGGACAAGCTGAACAATCTTGTCCTGTTTGACAAAGCTATATATGACAAACTCTGTAAGGAAGTTCCCAACTATAAGCTTATTACTCCAGCTGTGGTCTCTGAGAGACTGAAGATTCGAGGTTCCTTGGCCAGGGCAGCCCTTCAGAAGCTACTTAGTAAAGGACTTATCAAGCTGGTTTCAAAGCACAGAGCCCAAGTGATTTACACCAGAAACACAAAGGGCAGAGACACCCCAGCTGCTGGTGAAGATGCGTGAACAGATGGGAACCAAAGGTTTCTCTGTGTTGAAGCATTACACGTTCCTTTTATTGTTCCGGTTGTGACTTCGGTTTTCTATTTGTTTTTTTACAGGTTCAATCAGCTGTACATTTGGGAAAATAAAATTTTATTGAATCAAAAAAAAAAAAAAGAAAATATATATGCCGGGCTGGAGAGATGGCTCAGGGGTTAAGAGCACTGACTGCTCTTCCAGAGGTCCTGAGATCGATTCCCAGCAACCACATGATGGCTCACAACCATCTGTAATGGGATCCGATGCCCACTTATAGTATGTATGAAGACAGCTACTCATGTACATAAATAAATAAAACTAAAAAAGAGAGAAAAAAGTACAGATGCCCCTGTTGTCATGTATACTGAGTCCCAAGTACACATCCACAGTGGCCACTGGGCTCACCAGCCACTGCAAAGAGATCTGTACTATTCCAACCATAGTTACTACTCACCAAAGCTAGGATAGTCCTACCCAAATATGTATGCCAAATCCATACAGTATATACTATTTCAATGAACTAATCACACCTTAAACCACAACTATTGTATTTCATCTCTTTCCAAATTACCTTTGAATTTTGTTTTCTTAGGCAGGGTAGCACTTGTAGACCTGACTAGCCTGGAACTCAAGAGATCCTCCCGCCTCTTCCTCCCAAATGTTGGGTGGGATTAAAGATGATAGCACTTCTTCGAATTTTTAAAGTAAACTACAAAATGCAAACATATAAAAATTGGAACTAGGAAAAAATCGTGATGGTTGAAATACAAGACCAACCAGCAGGGTGTCGGTACACACCCTTAATCCCAGCACTCTGGAGGCAGTGGTAGGCAGATCTCTGTGAGTTCAAGGCCAACCTGATCTATAGAACCAGAGATAGTTCCAGGTCACCAAAGGCTACACAGAGATACCCTGTCTCCAAAAACAAAACAAATACAAGGCCAGCCACAGACAGAAACATTAAGAATACTTCCAAGCAGAGTGAGTGAGTCAGTCATGGTAGCTTACAGATCCCAGCACTCAGGGTTAGTGGATGCTGGACAGTGGTGGCACACGTTTAATCCCAGCACTAAAGGCAAAGGCAGATCTGAGTGAGGCCAGCCTGGTCTACAGATCAAGTTCCAAGGCAGCAGGGCTACATAGAGAAACCTTGTCTCCAGAGGAAACGAAAATGCTGGGGTGGGAGATTCAACAAAGAGTTCAAGGCCAAGTTTACCTAGACTACTGAGGAAGCAATGTATCTGGAAACAAAATAACAAGAGTATTCACACCAGCTGTACCATATACCAGTTCCTAGGTAGAAGCAGTAAGGTCTCCAGTTCAAGGTCACCTTGTCATAGTTAGACTGCCTCAAAAGTATTCCAGCCTCAGCATAATTCTTCCATTATACACTCTTTTAAGTGTGTGTGCAGGTACCTATGTGTTTGTTTAAACTTATAAAGATTTTGGATGGCCACAGTGTTCGTTCTGTGATTAAGAGCATTGGCTATTCTTCCAAAGGACGGAGGTTCAATTCCCAGGACCCACATGGTGGCTCAAAACTGTGTAACTCCAGCTCCAAAGAATCCAAAATCCTCTTCCGGCCTGTGAAGGCACCAGGCACACATGTGGTGCACAGGTACACACTGGGAGCTGGACAGATGGCTCCTGGGTTAAGGACATGTGCTTCTTCAGAAGAGCTGTTTGGCTCCCAGCACCCATGTCCTTTACCTGCAGCTACAGAGGGAGCCTGTGATGCCTCTGAGGATATCTACTTCACATGTACATACCAACACAGACACACACTCATGAGTTTTAATCTAAGGTTTTAATTTAATTTGAAATTTAAAAATAACAATAAGAAATAACTTGTAGGCCAGCAAGACAGCTTACTGGTAAGGTCTCATGCTGCCACATCTGATGATCTGAGTCTGATACCCAGGACCCACATAGCGGAAACAAAGACTCCAGCAAGCTGTCCTCTGGCCTCCATGTATGTACTGCAGTGAATGCAAGCAAGGCACAGATATAAACAAATGTAATTTTACTTATTATTTTATTTAGTTATCTAGTTATTTTGAGGCAAGGGTTAGCCCTGGCTGGCCTGGAACTCTCTATGTAGACCAGGCTGTCCCTGAACTCATGGAGATCCACCTGCCTCTGCCTCCTTAGTGCTGGAATTAAAGGTCTGTACCACTACACCTGGCAACAAATGTAATTTAAAATTTTTCTACTTTATGTGTATGAGTCTTTGGCCACATGTATGTTTGTGTACTTTGTGCATGCCTGATGATCACAGCATTCAGAGAAGGGTATCTGATGCCTAAAACTATAGTTACAAATGCCTATAACTATAGTTATAGTTTTGAGCTCTAATGTGGATGCTGCAAACTGAAGCCAAGTCCTCTGCAAGAGCAACAAGTGCTATTAACTAGAGACTGTTAATATTTTGAAAATTAAAAAATAAATAGGTAAATAAATAAATAAATAAGTGAACTTTGTAGGCAAGCACAGTAGTGCATGCTGGGAAACTCTCACAGTGGTGCATGCTGGGACAGTCCCCCAATGCTAAGAAATATGGAGTACACGCACATCAAACCTAAGTTGAAACCACAGCTTTTACCAGAATCTCCAAAAACTGAAAGCAATTAAAAACTTCAGTCTGTGGCAAAAGCTATACTAGCAATGATGTAGAAAGGAACCCCTGAGTAAATAATTAGCATTTCCTGGAGAGCAAAGCTGTTTTCCAAGCACAGAAAATGATACGTTTATCCAACCACAGAACCAAATTGAAATTGTTTTGTACCATGACTGACAGTTCCCTATGAGGCTCCCTTGTCACTCTATGCAATCTTGTAATTATTCCTTAAAACCAAACACTCTTTGTTCTGTTTTGTTGTGTTGTTGTTTTGTGAGACAGGGTCTCGCCATGCAACCCAAACTGGTCTAGAGTTTACTACACAGTCCAACCTAGCCTGGAACTCAAATTTCTTCTGTCTCAGCCTCCAGGGTACTGGAATTACAGGTTGAAAGCACTACATCTGGCTAAAGATGCGTCTTAAAAATTACTTTGTTGAAATTAGTATCCAGTTTCCCATATTTCTAAGTTTCTGGACAGGCTTTTAATCCTTCATGTATGGAGTTTTCAATTTTTAGGCTAAAAAACACTGGGGAAAGAGAACTGTTAGGCTTAAGACGCTACCTCCCAAAATACCTTGCCACGGAAACATGAACAACAAAAAAAGGTAACAGGTATGTATTCTTCATTTTAGATGGGTATTTTAGTTCAGGGCAGCTTTCCCCACACACAACTTAACATCTCCCTTAGGTGCTTCCTCCCTGATGGCTAGGCACAGAGCACCCATAAAACTTCCACCCACTAACGCTGGTGACGATGGCAGGGAGGGCCGAGGGTCGGTGGCAGAAATGACGGTCTGTGTTCTGAGAGTCCCGTGTCAGGCTGGACAAAGGGCCGTGGGCTAGAATACCGGTGCACGGGACCTGGCAGTAAGAGGGCAGACATGAGTGGGCCAGCAGGTTAAATACTCCGGGTGGAGCGCTGGGGGCTGTGGTCCCAGTTCTGGTAGTGGGCATTAAACTAGGGTAGGTCAGAATCAGTCAGGTCTTGGGTATGGGTAGTGAATGGGTCCTGGTGGTGAGTCTAGCATTTCTGGCTCCTGGATAGCGGATCAGGATGCCTCCCTGATGGTGACCAGAAGGTCTGGTTCAGGGTCTGACACTGCTCATAGGTAGCTGACGTGGTCTTCTGAGTCCTGCCTGATGATGGGCAGTGGGTCACGGTCCCGCCCCTCCCTGGGGGTGGCTGCTGTGGGCCAGGGTCCCTCCCTGCTCGTGGGTAGCCACCGTGGGTCAGGTCCAGGCCGCAGCCCCCGCCCGCCACTCACACGCGCGGCAGCTGCAGCGGCGGCGCCCCACGCCGCTGGAACACCCCGTCCACGAACACGCCGTTCTTGCCGAGACAGCGCAGGTAGAAGTCGCCGCCCGCGTCCGGCCGGGGCTGCGCGGTTCCGGGGCGGCAGCGCTATGGCCGCCGCCCGGGGGCGTGAAGATCTCCAGGTGGCGCCGCGAGATGAAGCTCGAGTGGCCCATGCTCACATCTACGGAGCCCTGCGACGAGTTGCGCCCGATGGTCACCGAACGCTTCTTCATGAGGTACTCGAACTCGCGGCCTTCAAGCCGCGCCACGGCCCAGCCGCCCGGCGGGGATCCGCCGCCCCCGGCCCCGCCGCCCGCGGGAGGGGCGCCCGCGCCCGAGAGCGCCGCCGCGGCCGCCATCGCCTGCGAGGCCTGGCCGATCCGCGCGGGCGCCCTAGCGGGCCGAGGCCCGGGCGCGGTCGTGGGCCGCGCGAGCCGAGCACGGTCGCGGAGACCGCCGGCCGGCGAGGAGAGCTGCGAGGGCGGGAGCTCGCACGGCCGCGCGCCGGCCCTACGACGGACGGGCAAGCCGGCCAATGGGCGCGGCGCACGCAGTGGGGCTACCGAGGCCAGCCAATGGGAAGCTGCGCCGCCGAGCGCCCGCACGTCCGGCGTCGTCGCGCGACGCAGGTTGGCCGCGGCGGCGCGGAAAACCCGGGGCGGAGTGAGGAGTTGGCGTGGGGCCGCGCGCGTTCGCGGAGTGAGCGGGGGTCCAAGGTCATGACGGGCGCCAAGTGCGCCCCGGGAGCCGCTGTCCACTCTTACACTCCGCCCTAGGCTGCGTAGAACTAAGCACGCTGTTCGGGAACCTGCCGCATTGACCGGTGTGTCACAGCGCAGGGCTGTAACAGAAATTACCCCAGTGTACATACAGTTCTGCACTCAGTAATTCATACCAAGGGCTGCAAATCTGAGCATTTTGCCAATGTCTCTGCGTGTGTGTGTGTGCGCGTGTGTGTGTGTTCCCATCTCTCCCATTGATAAAGAAACCACTACGGGGGCCCGAGGGAAGAGCAGGGCTGTGAGCGGCTCTAGAAGCCAGTGCCAACACAGAGGTGAAGCCGAGACCCCTAGTGTCTTCCCCAGGACCGAAGGGCAGTGGATGCACCTGCTTTAGCTCTCGTAAGAGAGGCACGTGGTCATAAAGAACGTCACACCAATATGGTGGCCCCTGGGTGCAGGCAATGGGACGCAGTGTTCTCTCACTGATGCACAAAAGGAGCTCAAGTCAGGGAGAGTGGAAAGGTTGAGAGCAGTCTGAACATAAGCTGTACAGGATAAAATGGATATTCTAGCCAAGAGCTTCTAGAGGCCCCAAACTAGAGGCATCGGAACATTTTGCATTTTAATTCATTCTATGTGTCTGAGCTTACAATAAATTTAATGGAAATCAATGTGTCTTTATAACATTTACATATCTTATTTGACATATATGTGTCTGTAATCACAGTATAAATTCCTAAGGGTTCAAGCTGCTGTGTACTATAAATATGGCAGAGAGCCATTTCATTAATTATTAATTTGAGGCATTGTAGGTGATATAGAGATAACTATGGAAATGATAACTAGGTAAATATCTAGAGACAAAACACAAAGGAAAAAGCACGGTCAAGAGCAAGAAGTGTTTTTCCATTACTGTTGACATTGTTGTGTTGTCCTGAGCTCTTGTTCTAACACATGTGTGAGCCTAGGGCAGGTTTGAGGCTCTGCCATGTGCTGCTAGCATCTATAACAGGGCTAAATCTAACTTTTTACACCTGGCTATCCAGGTATATAAAGCAAGCATACAAAGCAAACACTTGTGCTGCTTTGTTGGATTTTTTGGTTGGTTTTGTTTTTTTCTGTGGGGAGGGAAAGACAGTCGTATATAGCCCTGACTGGCCTGGAACTTATATATAGGTCAAGATCACCTAGAACTCAGAGGTCCACCTACCTCTGCTTCCCGAGTGTTGGGATTAGAGGCATGAGCCACCATATCTGGCCAAATCAAACACTTAAAAATAAAGATATTTATTTTAAAGCAGTTCTTCAATGTACACGTAAACTTAATTTATTACAGATGAAAACTACTCTGTATACTAATAGGATGTATGTGTTTGTCTCTTCCTATGTATTATAGAAGAGTGTATGTGTCCCACTGTGGGACATGTAGACACCAGGGATTGATGTCAAGATGTCCTCCTCAATGGCTTTTCTTCCTGTCTTTTTCTGAGGCAGGGTCTTTCAATGGACCTGGAGTTCGCTGTTTTGGCAAGGCTGGCTGACCAATGAGACCTCAGGATCCACTTGTACATCCTCCTGTGCTGCATTCCCGCCCAGCTGAATATTTGATCCTATAGGATATAGAGCATCTTTGATGTTTTTCAGAGTTGATTCATACGTTTTGTTTGTTGTTTTTGTTTGAGACAGAGTCTCACTATAGAGCCTCGACTGGCCTGGAACTTATGATGTAGACCACCAGGCTGGCCTGGAACTCAAGAGTTACCTTCCTATGTATCCCAAGTACTTTGATTTAATGTGTACTACGGCAAATTTTGATTTTATGATTATCAATGTTAAGAACACTGACTTACATAAACGCACAGCTAAAAAATAGCAGAAGTATGTTTAAAATCATTCCAAAAAAAAAAAAAAAGCCGGGCGGTGGTGGCACACGCCTTTAATCTCAGCACTTGGGAGGCAGAGGCAGGCAGATTTCTGAGTTTGAGACCAGCCTGG
The DNA here is from genome assembly GCA_021653895.1 of Mastomys natalensis. Classification (NCBI taxonomy): domain Eukaryota; kingdom Metazoa; phylum Chordata; class Mammalia; order Rodentia; family Muridae; genus Mastomys; species Mastomys natalensis. Next base: position 1,659,519 of record JAJTUV010000221.1, on the reverse strand, counting down.
TCTACCAAGCGAGTTCCAGGACAGCCCGGACTACACAGAGAAACCCTGTCTTGAAAACCAAAAAAAAAAAAAAAAAAAACCTCATTCCAATAGTTGGCAAGCCTTTCTCCAAAATAAATGTAAACAAAAATCATGATACCAATTGGAAGGACTAAAATTATTAATATGACTGACCTTATAAAGAGCTGGCAATGACGTGAAGCAACTGAGACTAGAAATTGGTGAGGCACTATGAGAGATGGTTTGTCTCCTTCTTTCCTTCCTTTTGAAGTATCATGTACCCCAGGCTCACCTCAAACACTGAAAGTTCTGAGGATGACCTTGAACTTCTGATCCTAACAGCAACTCCCATATGGTGGGATAAAAGGCACTTGCCATGCTGTTTGTGTGGTGCTCAGGATAGATCTAGGACTTCGTACATGTTAGACGAGAAAAATACATCTGATTTTTTATGAATTTCACAAATGAATAATATATGTTCTATCTTGAATTTTTTAAAATATCCTAGGTTTTGCCTTTTGTGAAGGAGGGGGGCTAGGTTTCTTTGTATAGCCCTGGCTGTCCTGGAACTCCCTCTGTAGACCAGGCTGATCTTGAACTCAGAGATCTGCCTACCTCTACCTGCAGTGCTGATATTAAGGTTTAAGAAATTTTGATTTGTGTCCTTCGTGCATATGGATACTGCAGAGGCCAGAAGAGGGCATCAGATCCTCTAAAGTTAAAGGTGGCAGAGGCCAGAAGAGGGCATCAGATCCTCTAACTTAAAGGCGGTTGAGTCACCTGATGTGGGTCCTGGAAACCAAATGTGGGTCCTCCAGAAGAGCAGCAAGCATACCTAAGTGCTGAGCAATCTCTATATCCACCCGGGCCCCGAATTTAGTCAGGTTTTGAAAGGGAATATCAGTAGACATGGTGGCTCATGCCTCTAACCCCAGCACTTGGGAGGTGATGGAGGCAGGAGAATCCATTCACAGCAAGTCTTGGCTAAATGTGACCATATCTCAAAACGAAACAGAGGGAGTTAAAGGGAAAGGGCGTGGAAGAGGGAGACGTAAGTGTGGCTACAACTGTCTCCACCACAGTTTCAAGAAAGGACGCAGGAAGGCAAGCAGAGGGAAACAGAGTTCTTGTTTTGTTTTCTGAGATAGTTTCTCCATCATTTATTTCTGGCTAGTCTGAGACTCACTATGTAGACTAGGCTGGCCTCCAACTAAGAGATCCATCTGTCTCTTCCTTATGAGTGCTGTGATCAAAGTTGTGTGCTCCCATATCTGTCTGAAAAAGTATGATTCTGAGACTTTATTGAATCTCCCCCATCAGTGACATGAGCTTGTAGTCACATCTGCTGGGTTGACTGAGACAAGTGGATCCCATGAGCCATAGTTCAAGGGACCAGGCTGTTTCTGTGGGGGAGAGTGAAAGGGAAAGATGGGGAGGGAGAGAAAAGAGAAAGCAGAGGGGAGGGTGGGTAAGGGAAAAGGAGAGCTGGGGACAGAGTGCCAGCTTAGCATACCCCCAACTCTGCATGCTGTCCCACCACTGTAAAAACAGAGCACGGTGGTGAATCTGTAATCCTAGCACTTGGGAAGTAGAGGCAGGAGGATCAAGGTGGAAAGTTCAAGGCCAGCCCAAGCTACAAAGTGAGCTGAAAACTTGGGTGACCTAGTGAGACTCTGTCTCAGAATAAGAGAGCAAGAGAAAGGGGTTGTGTGTGTACTCGAGATATGGCTCAGTTGTCGTTTCTGCCTAGCACATGCCATACACAAGTCCCATTCCCAGCTGTAGACAGGCAGACACACACACTCTCTAAGCAAAACTACATTCAGGAGTCTGGAGAGATGGCTCAGCAGTTAAGAGCTCTTGCTGCTCGTCCAGAAGACCAAAGTTGTTCCCAGCACCCACAGTGCAGCTCACCAGTGCCTATAACTCCAGCTCCATGGTACCCAAGGTTCTCTCAGGCCTCTGCGGATACCCATACACACCTGATTTTGACTCACATAGACACACACGCAAATAAATAAAAATCATAATAAATCTTCCATTTCAACTCTGTTTACAAGGAGCCCCATCCACAGAAGATATGGTGCTTCATGAACGGTGAGATGAGGTGTCTTCTCTGACATCATGGACTGACTGCGCTCTCTCAAATGGTAAACCAGAGTAAATTCTTCAGGTAATTTCCCATCTGTAGATGCAGAAGGGAACCCACACGTAGTATGCTAAGTGGAAAGGAAGCCACATTTCCTGCATTACCCTTCTAGGCAGCTGTGCCCCTCAGGTGAATGATGTACCCAGGGCAGCACCTGCAACTTAGCTGCCAGCTGCAACCCCAACTCCTGTAGTTGACTCACTTGTGATGCACCTGGAAAGCCCATATGCCAACCAGTAATGGGTAAGGCACACACTGAGTCAAATCTTACGGCAGTCCAAAGAATGTACTGAAGAATGCAGCAACCCTCCCTGACACTTTCTGCTACTGCGGTTCCAGCAGATGAACTTGGTGCCCAGGTATGCTAGGCACATGCTCTGCTCCTGAACTACGGCACAAGCCCTGACAGGACTATTTCTAAATTACTTGCAACAGAAACCAAATTTAGTCTTTGAGACAGAATTTCACCATGTATAAGCATGGTTATCCACAGTAACGTAAACCAATACAGCTTTCCAGGTAGGAAACAAACTAAGACTGGGCCTCTCAAACCAGAGCAGAAGCACTGTAAAACAAAGCGTTGGGTAGATATGAACTTGGGATTATGCTGTCTCTCATGATGGGACCAAAGACGCATCAGCAGACATTGTCTACTCTGCGACTGTCATGCTGCGTTAACCAGATCCTGTCTGTCAGGAACTTGCTCACTTCATACTTCCATTGTTTTGGGTTTAGGGGTTTGTTTTTTTTTTTTTGGGGGGGTATGAGACAGAGTTTCTCTATGTATCCCTGACTGTCCTGGAACTCACTCTGTAACCCAGACTAGCCTCTAACTCACAGAGATCCACCTGCCTCTGGCTCCAAGTGCTGGGATTAAAGGCATGTATCACCATACTTCCATTGTGATACAGGAACAGAAAGGTACTTGCAGTCTTGAAGAGCCCACAGGGCCACAGCCTAGCATCAATGAAACAGAAGGCCTATATCTCATATCTTAGCACCCAACCTCCGTTGCTATTGTGGATGGTGCCACGAAGTTTGCAGGAAGTCAATCCCCACACTGACTCCCAGTGTTCTAAGCCTTCTCCTGATCTATCAGAAAAAGGTAGTATCACTCAGGCTGGGGCATAGTGAGGGAGGCGAATTGCAGGGTGTAGTCCAGGACAGGAGAACAACATCTGACTCCTTCAACTCCACACTCAAGACCCCGTTGCATTGTTTATTCCATAACCAATTACTTTGGGGATAGACACCCAGGCATATAGACTAAAAGCAAAAAAATAAAATAAAATAAAAAAAATCATAATTTATAACAGTAGTTCTCAACCTTCCTATGCTGTGACTCTTTAATATAATTTCTCCTGTTGTGGTGACCTCCCCCCCAACAATTATAAAATTATTCTGTTGCTACTTCATAACTGTAATATCTCTACTGTTATGAATTGTAATGTAAATATCTGATATGTAACCCCTTTGTGGGGGTCACAACCCATAGGTTGAGAACCACTGGTTTACAACAACTTATCCAGTTATGTTCCTAGATAGACTCACAGGAGTAACAAAACATAAGCCAGAGCTGACAATACTGAGGGCCAAGGTAGTCACATACTGAGCAAAATTCAGGGGCTTCATCAAACCCCTTTATCTCCTGGATGGACTCTAGAATGTGTCACATGATTTTGTGAATTCCACCATCGGGCAGCTATTTCTGTGTGGACACACCGATTTCCCTAAGGCATGCTCATACTAGCAGTAGTGAGGGCTGAAGGGATGCTGTCCCAGATCAGTGGGCTTTGTGGAGAAGCGGGGGTACGCCAGGCCTATTTGTATGAGAAGGCACTGGGAGGAGTTTAGAGGAGGCTGGACATTACAACGCTGTTTCACCCACTCCAGGGACTGTGCAGCCTCAGCTCTGTCTTCCTGCCCCACAGCAGCAGCCAGTGAGCTGCACCTCCCTTAGAACCCCAAAGCCTTGGTGGGCTACCCTCTTAATTCTCTACTTATTTCTTTTTAAATATACATTGCATCAAATGCAGGGCGTCATGCATGACATTCTCAGCAGCCTTTCTTCTGAGGTGAGTCCAACTCAAAGCTGATAGCAGGTCAAGGAAAAGAATGACTGCTGGCCTTCGGTGACTATGACGAATATGGCTCACTGTTACAATGTCTTAAAACGACTGCAATGTTCTTTATAGTTATTTGGGGGTGTGGCCTTGGTGTTACATATGTATACCATGGTGCCTGTGTGAGGATAACTTGTGGGCGTGGTCTCTCTGTCCACCAAGTGGGCTCCATAGATCAAACTAAGGCTGGTACCAGTGAGCCATCTTGCTGGCCCTAGAATTCAAAATTACTTTTAAAAAATGTATACAAGTAAAAGAGCCAAATTGGGCCAGAAGACTGGGCCTCTATAAAGGCCATAGTTATCCACTATACAGCAGTCTGGCCCTTCCTGATGTCTCCATTTCTACAGCAATAATCTTAGGCTCGTGGATCACAACCCCAGGGTCTTGAAGAACACATTTTGAACTTTTTTTTAAATCTGTAAATCAGGGGTATGTCCCTGGCCTCTTTGGGATCTTTCTCACAATCTTGGGATAAAAGGATAGGCAGAGAGGGAAAATGCTTCTCCCATGTGCAAACATTCCTCTCCCTCACACACTTCAAAGATAGCACCAATGAAACTTCGCGTCCTGGAGTGCTGGCACAGCTGCAGTGACCCGTTGTTTCTTGAAGCACCCACCACTCTCCACTCAGAGCTGTCCCCTCCTGCCCTTCAGGCTTTGTCACCACTTGATATCCAGGCTGTCTGTGCAGGGCTCCAAGCTCCGGTAGCTGGTGTGCAGCACCTCCTGGACTTTGGGGGATTCAGTACCCTCCAGCCACTCCTGGTACAACTCCTGCACATGTGCACTGCTCTCTGGGGGCCGCACAGGGATGCCGGAGTAGATCCCTTCCATCTGCTGCAGTAGTGCACGATCTGTGTGGCCGTCCTCTGCCTGAGCTTGGCCTCTGCCATTTAAGCATCCTGAAAGACACACAGGTGGGCCTCTTCTTCCCTGTGGGCGACCTGTTAAGAGAGCTTTACCTCGAGGCGCACAGCTGGAGGCAGGACCAGCATGGAATAGGCAGCACTGTATGGCTTGAGACTGTTACTGGGGCTCACAGGATTGTCATGGAGCCTGCCCAAGAGGAGAGCCCTGGGTGTTCTCACTATATACACTACTGGTAAACTGGTCTTACCTAAAGAGCATACAATGGCCAACAGGCTACGAGCACATTGGCTTGCACACTCTGTTGTCAGTGTGCAGACCCAACAAGGCTGGATTAGGGCTGAGTAAGGTATATGAGCTCTCCATCAGCCCACACTTCCCAGTCATATGGTCTGAGTATGTGTCGCCTCTGTCAGTACAACCTGCAGATGACACCTTGATGTGCCAAATGCTATTAAGGGCATAGTGGTGGGAGCAGCTTAGTGGTAGAGTGTGTATCTAGTGTGTTCAAGGTGCTAGTCTCCAATCCTAGCATCAAAACTTTCATTTAAAAGAACCAGGAGCTGGGCGGTGGTGGCGCACGCCTTTAATCCCAGCACTTGGGAGGCAGAGGCAGGCGGATTTCTGAGTTCGAGGCCAGCCTGGTCTACAGAGTGAGTTCCAGGACAGCCTGGGCTACACAGAGAAACCCTGTCTCAAAAAAACCAAAAAAAAAAAAAAAAAGAACCAGGAGATAGGCTGGGAATATGTAGCTCAGTGGAAGAGCACTTACCTACCACATACAATGCCTTGAGTTCAGAATTCAGCACCAGGAAAAACAGAACAAACAAACAAACAAGCAAACCAAAAATGCAGCAGCAGGAACAAATTCCCACCTGGTTAGACTTCACCTCCACTGGTGCAAGCCGCCTAGCAGCTGGACTGTTGATGTGCACCTTTTCAGTGGGTGTGACCCTCCTTCCTCTCTTTTCCAGACCTATACAGTTTTTCCCAGAAAGCAAGATGAGCCCTCGGAGAGGCTCCATTTTGTCTCTACCTACTGTAGCACAAGCTCTAATGCAGCATCTATCTTCCTGAGCCTCAGGAAAAGCAGATGGCCCCTGCTTTCATCCCCTGTTCTAAATGCTGGCTACTAACCATTTCCATCTAGAAGATCCCTGAGGACATGGGCTAGAAATACAGGCCTCTCCTCTGTCAGATTTTCACGGATCCTTTCTTCATTTCTGACTATTGTCAGAAACTGCCTGGCTCCCTCTGGGCCTTTCTGAGAACTCTAGTGTCCTACTTGAGTACTTTTCATTACTCTAAGCTCGGGATGACCTAGACATTCCTGATCTTGGATAGCTCCTCATACCCAGGGGTATAGAGGGACCACTTCAGATGGCTCCCTTCACTCTCCAGTGCTTACACCTACTGTATGAGGAGGAGATTCAGGCACTAGGGTCTGTCCTCACTCTGGCCTGCTCTCATCGTCTCCCCATCCTAGCTGGGAACTTTCCTAACCTGCCTGGGTCAGTTTTCCTCTGCAGCATGGGGAACTCTTAGACATTGAGGAGCATCTGCCCTTCCGTGCGGCCACCACGCACAGGCTCAGCTTCTGCTCCTAGGAGACCCGAGTGCTGACTCCATGTCAGTGACCACAGGAGCTGGTTCCCATCCGCTATCAGGTGGGGTTTGCCTATGGCACCTACAAGGGAAGGTCTCAGGACACAACTAGCTACTTCTCACAGGACAATTGAGGGAAGGGAGCCTTCATGGCCGAGGATGGCATGGCACGGCATGGTTAGCTTTGGACAGGCTGTCAGTGGGCCTGCTGACCCTTACCTCTGGGGCACGCAAGGACCTCCACAAAGTGATACGGGAATTTGCCCTTCTTGAGCTTCAGGACCAGGTTCTGGATATTGCGGAAGCCGTACGCTGCAGCAAAGCGCAGTAAGACCTCCCCGTTCTTCTCAAGGGTAACCTCATGGAAGTCTTTGTTTCTATAAATCAATAAAACTTATTTTAATGGCCAATGACCTAAAGATCACTCCTGTTAGTCTGAGGTACAGTCTCACTACGTAGCCCAGGCTGGCTTTGAGCTCACAATCCTCCCTTGGTCTCCCCAGTGCTAGGTTTACCATATCTGCCCATTTTTCAATTTAAGTTTCGAATGTCACCAAGATAATGTCAACGGAAAGACACACAAAAGGCCTGTCTGTTGTAACCAGTGCTGGTTTTCCCATGGAACAGCTGAGTATACCATACACCTCAGGCACACCACACATGCTGCATATATGCCACAAGCATCACACCCTAGCTCCGGCTGATGTGTCAGCACCACTCCTGGCTCAAACCTCAGTGCACGGTAGGTGATCTCCTCCACGTGCTCGCCAAACAACTCCTTGGCTGCATGTCTGAAGACGTGAGCCAGATGCCCATCTGAGCTCACTCCATCGTGACGCTGGACTGCCACCTCCTTCACGTCTCCAAACCTCAAAAGAGAGGATAAAATCTACATTGGGATGATGAAGAGGCAGCAAGCACTAACCTGGGTTTTATGGGAACAGAGTCCAGGGAGTCACTTACAGGACTAAGTCACTTTTAAACTTAGGGAGCCGTGTGGGTGCTGAGAACCAAATCTGGGTCCTCTGACAGAGCAGTAACAATCTTAACCACTGAGTCATCTCTCCAGCCCCAAAAAGCACATTCTTAATGAGTTCTAATGAACAATATCAAATGTCATTTTGTATCTAGCCCAAGATTACAAATGGGGCTATTTCACTGGGCTCACTCGTTTCTTTGTGTGTAACTACAAATGTACTCAGAGCAGGGTGGTATTGTGTCGACTGACTTAAGCATATGCTTAACCTTGTCCAGGTTATCACAGTGAGTTCCCTTGGTTACCCTGGGTCGTCAGGTAGTCTCTGGCAGCAGGTACTCCAGAATTACTCACCTCACTTCCCATTGAGGGGGAACAAATGTAGCACCCAGGCTATCAGTTGGGCACTTGGTCTTTGCAATATACTTTGAATGGGACCCAGGATACAGCAAGAGCCAAAGTCCTGGCCGGGCATTGGAGTCACCATTGGAAAAAAGAAACCCAACAGCTGTGTTCTTGATGCAGAGAGACTGGGGGAGTCACTGTGTTAGGTGTGAGGCTCTGCTCCACATAACTTCTATGCTTGCCTTCCTCCCTGAAGGATACAGTATGGCTATCACTCAAAGAAGCCCCCTGAAACTCCTGGCAGTACTAGAGAATAGTGTTCTACTCCAGGATCCTGCCTAAATCCATTTCGAAGGTCAGGTTGGTAAGGCTGTAGGAACCTGTCAGCACTCACATGATCTAATCAGGGCAGCCCTGGGGCCTGCAAGGCTCGCCAGAAGCTCCTCCCAACTCACACAGACCCACTTACAAAGTATCCACAGCAATGTCTTTCACAGAGAGGTCACTTTGCTCCATTATCTGAGCAATTTCACCTGGAAAAAATAAAAGAGGCATGAGTCACAGACAGAAGACAGGTGGCCAAGGGCTCAGGGTCAGGCTTTGCCTCTCCCCGAGATTCTGCATTAGGAGCCTGGGACCCCTCCTTGCTGTATAATCTATTCCATGTAGCAGGAGCCCTTCACCAGGATAAAGTAATGCTAACACCAGAAAACACTAAAAAGATGTGAAAATAGAATTCCTCCTTTGGGCCCTGAACTGAGGCAATTCTGTACCTGCTTCATGTTCCTTGAAGTGGAAGCCTGTGTGTGTCCACACTGCTCTGTTGTGACACATGGACACTGCACTGATCGACAGCTGCTCCTAACCAGAGGCACTTTCTATATTACCTTCTTTCTACATAAGGGTTCCCAAGAAAAGCCCCCATCAGAGTTCCCTAGAGAACAGTGAGACACCAGGTACCATGAGACATTGAGAACATACAGCACAGCTTACGTTCTCAGTGTGGTTCTAAGATGGTCCCCTTGCTCAGGAAGTACAGAACAGCAAACTTAAACATCTTGCCCTCCCTGCAACACTGTCCCACCTTGGGGAAGAATCTTTCCATGTGTCAAAGCTAAACTCCCATGACAGGGAGGAAGAGAGCTCCTGATCTTTAAGGTCATCCTGTCAGATAAACCAGGCCACATGAACCTAGTATGAACACCTTCAAGAATCAGTTTTCAGAATCTAACTCAAGTAGATAAGCCTGGATCCTAACAAGCTCCCAACAAATGCTCTTGGGCTTCTTTTTTCTGAAAAGCTCTCGGGTCACCAATGGATAATTTCCATTCCCAACCAAATCTGCCACATTCTCCGAGTCAGTGCTTCTCAACCTTCTTGATGTAACGACCCTTTAATACAGTTCCTCATGTTGTGGTGACCCCAAATCATAACATTACTTTCCTTACTACTTCATAACTATAACTTTGCCACTTTTATGAAGTGTAATGTAAATATCTGATGTTCGACCCCTGTAGGGATCATGCATGACCCACAGGTTGAGGATTGCTGCTCTAAAGCATAACATCTGAAAAGTATTACCAACAGGGCCACTAAATGCAGTATCACTAGAGTACAATTGAATTTCTCACTTTATTCAGCGTAAAAAAACATTCTTTGTGTCCAGTAGTATATTGGTTTTCTCACATGTGGGAAACCAAGGAGGGTCCCTGCAGGGTTTATAACAGGCAGGGAAGCGATCTGCCAAAGACAAGAATGAAACTCAATTCAGGGCTGAGACATGAGAGTCTGACCACCAGTTCATTTATTTTAGTATACTTAAGCACAGCACGATTTCAGAAAAAAAGTTGTTTACAATTAACTCAGCCCCGTGTGTACAATATAGCTTAAGACACGTTTACATTGAAGCTCTTTACAAGGTGCATATGGCTTCCTCCCTGAGATGGGTTCTTATTGATTTACATACTGCATCCATTCCCAGCATCCCACGAGGAAGACAGCTCAAACATCTCTATAACCTGTTTAACCTTCCTGGCTACTCTATGCTTTCCTGTGTGCACAAGCACTTTTTGCCTTCTATAGGAAAGCATGTTGATGAACTGTGGTATAAGAGCACACCATCTAAAAGCCAGGCTATCCACAAGGCTCTCCCAGAGACCTACTCATCTGGAGAAAGACTGAAGAATTTTCTTCACTTTAGGCCACTGAGACCCCAAGAACCCTTGGCTATCAATGCCATCAGGCAGCTTGGTCACATGGGCCTGTCAGGGCAGCTATCACCTCTCACCTGATGTCAGCACACAGTCAGTGCCCCTAGCACCATTTAAAGTAGTGGAAAGTCCCTCTCGAAGAGCTTCCAGCTTCTTATCATAGCAAGGAGCCACGACAACATGGAAGATTTTCTCTGGAGACAGATTCTGTGGAGGAGAGCACGCAGCTCAGCGAACAGGGAGGCAGTGAAGGCAACAGAGCATGGGATAGTCCCAACTGCTGCTCCCACCCTGCCCCATGGGTGGTTCTTTCTCATGAGCTCTGCACAGATATGAACAGGTTTGTGCTGCACCTGCTTTACCTGAAGACTTTCTGAAACTGTTCAAGTGACAACATATAGGCCACCCCTCTGCTGAGACAAACACAGAGCCAGCAGTTGCCCAGTGACTTTGACACTGAGGCCTGAGTAGAAAAGCCCTACTCAGGGCAGTAGAGCTCAAGAGGAAACAGATTTGATCCTAGCCCCCTAGGGGTTTAAGCCAAGAGGTTGCCAGAGGCTAGAGCTGTAGGCCCAGCTGTCCCCACTAAGGGCCGCAAGAGGATCTGTAACTTGGGCTCCCCTCGGAGATCACAGGGCTAGCAGCCAGAGAAGATTAAGAAACACTAGAACTCTCACAGTGGGTATAAGAGGCCAAGAAGTATATAAACCACTCCATAGTCAATTTTCTGTCCCTTCAACTCAATACACATATGGGGTGGTGGGGGTGGTAATTTGCCAACTGTCAGGGTGACTTTATAAATGAAGAAATGTTTTCTGTGGCTAAATGAGGTTGTCAGGTGGATGCGGCCTTCAGGCTGCTGCAGTGTTTGGGATGTCTGTCCTTTGATATATTTTTTAATTACTGTGGGACCCAAACAGTTATTCAGATGAAAGAAGAAAGGCAGGCTACAATCTCCGTCTGGCTGCCAATGCCTTTGAACTGAAGAGGAGGATGGACTGAGGCAAAGGTTATAAAGGAACACTTTATCTATCATGTGACAGACAGTGTCAAGACCATGGACCAGGGACTAGAGAGATGGTTCAGCACTTAAAAAGATTGGTTGTTCTTCCAGAGGACCTGAATCCAATGGCAAGCACCCATGTAGCAGATCATGAATAGATGTAACTCCAGTTTCAGGGGCTCTGATGGTGTCTTCTGGCCTCTGTAGGTACCAGGCATGCAAATATGCAAATGGTGCACAGACGAACAGACAGACAAAACATCCATACCCATAAAATAAGATGTAAAATTAAAAAAATAAAATAAAAGAGGGCTGGGTGTGGTAGCACGTTTCTTTAATGAGCAGTGGCTGGCAGATATCTGTGAGTCTGAGGCCAACCCAATTTACATAGTGAGCCCTAGCCGGGCGGTGGTGGCACACACCTTTAATCCCAGCACTTGGGAGGCAGAGGCAGGCGGATTCCTGAGTTCGAGGCCAGCCTGGTCTACAGAGTGAGTTCCAGGACAGTCAGGGCTATATAGAGAAACCCTGTCTCAAAAAACAGAAAAAAAAAAAAAAAAAAAAAAAGTGAGTCCTAGGACACCCAGGATTACATAGGGAGTCCCTGTCTCAAAAAAAAAACAAAATAAACCCAACCAAAAAGGCAGACTAAGGATGCTATCTGTGGCCTGGAGCAAAAAGCCAGGATAGAGATGAGGCTTAGCTTCCTGAGGCAGCCAGAACAGAAGCAGTCAGGCAGTGTCTCCATGGGTGAGGTCCAGGGCCACGATATCCACAGCGTGCAGTGTTTCCCCTCAGGCCTTGCTCACCTTAAGTCTATGCTTGTCTCTGTGAGTCTACCCCATGCTGCTACTCTCTAGAGACACTGGCTTACCTGCTGTCTGGCAAAGTAATCCTTCACCAAGGAGCCCATGACCTGCTGGGGGGACTTGGCAGTACAGAGATATGGGATGATGGGGCGTCCCAGCACCCGCTCAGCATATCTGACCCAACCTAGAGAGAGAAAAAGGGAAATAGAGTGGAAGAGGGAGAAGGGAAAGGGAGGGAAAGGGGGAGAGGAGGAGGGGAGGGAGAGAGAGACAGAGAGACGGAGAGAGAGGAGAGAGAACACATGTATGAAGTCAGTTCCCACTGTTTTCTCCTTCCTTCTAGCACTGGGTACAGTGAATTCCTGAGACTGTCACCCTAGAGTGAGCCAACACACCTTTATGCTGTTCCTATTCATAAAGTGTTGTGATGGTTTGTATATGCTCAGTCCAAAGAGTGGCACTATTAGAAGGTGTGGCCCTGTTGGAGTGGGTGTGTCACTGTGGGTATGGGGTTTAGACCCTCTTCCTAGCTTCTTGGAAGCCAGTATTTTGCTAGCAGCCTTCAGATGAAGATGTAGAACTCTCAGCTCCTCCTGCACCATGCCTGCCTGGATGCTGCCATGTTCCCGCCTTGCTGATAATGGCTGAATCTCTGAACCTGTAAGCCAGCCCCAATTAAATGTTGTTCTTATAAGAGTTGCCTTGGTCGTGGTGTCTGTTCACAGCAGTTAAAACCCTAACTAAAGACAGGTGTCCTGCTTTACAAAGCTGGGTGGGATGGGCCTGCCCTCCTCCAGCCAAAGCTAGGACCATGATTCAGTTCTGGTGAAATAGTACCAGCATTGTGCTCACCAGGACAGGCAGAGGTCAACATGGGCAGCTCACGCTGTTCTTCACTGTGTTGGTGATACCGACGTACAAACTCCTTTTGACTCTCCAGAATGCTGAAATCTGCAGCAATTGTGGTGTCAAATACATAGTGCACTCCTGTAGGAAAGAAGGACATGGATTCTTCTCTCAGACCAAGTATGGATCCAGATCACATCTGACTTCTCTGTACTTTTTCATTTTATATTAAGACAAGATTTTACTATGGAGTCCTAGCTGGTGCAGAGCTTATTAGGCTATATAGACTTGGTTGTGATGATCTGATTCCCAAGTGTTATGATCAAAAGCATGGACCACAACACTTGGCTTTTTGTTGTTATTTTTGATAAGCTCTCTTTCGGCATAGCCCAAGCTAGCTGTAAACTTGGAATCTTCCTACCGCAGGTTTGCAAATGCTAGGACTACAGGTAAACAACCATCCACAGCTTCTGAGCAACCTAATTATTCCTCAGCTTTGCCTTCTCCTGTTTCAGCCACAAACACAGATCACAGACTTGATGACACATGTCTCTCCTTAGCCACTACCACAGTTAGTCTTGATACTTTTCTTACAACAGTGGCCTGGTTCGGACTGGGTGTTTTATTTTTTTCTTGCCTGAAACAAAGTCTTGGCCAGTCTGGAACTCACTGTGTTCACCAGACTGGCCTTAAACTCATGGAAGATCCTCCTTTGTTTCCTGGATGCTATGATTATAGGTATATGTGACAATGTCTTCTTGCCTCCTTTATGTATGGGGTTGGGGGTAATGAATTTACACCAACACTCTCCTGAAAGGAGAGCCTTTACTTGCTGAACCATCTTGCTTGCCCTCCACCTTACTTTTTGAGATAGTTTTTTACACAGAACCTGAAGTTTGCTATTTTTGGCTAGACTGGCTAGCTAGGGAGCCCTAAAATCTACTTGTCTCAGCTCTCCATGCTGTAGTTATAGGAGTCGACTACCATGCCAGTGTTTTTTTCAGACAAGGGCTCACTGTTTACCCCTGGATGGCCTAGTACTTACTATTGTAGCCCAAACTGACCCTGAATTCACAGAGATCCACCCACCTCGCTTCCCAAATTCTAGGATTAAAGTCGTGTACAACCAGCCACTATAGGAAACTCCCACCTTTCATTCTTCATATAAAGAACGTATGCTGAGGGTGCAGATATAGCTGAGTCCTACAGCTTACCTAGCAGAGAAAGGTGTGTAGAAAAATGGACATTAGTCATTGCAGACATAATTATCAACTGACCATTCTATGAGCTGGAGGCAAGTGTGGAAGCCTCCCAGTAACCCTGTCCCTGGTTCACAGGTGTTCACTTCTTACTACTGAGGGCCAAGCTCACTGTAACAAACATCCATCCACACACAGCAAAGCTGTGTGATGACACAGGGAATGGGGTCCTTTTTTCATTCCAGGAGCCTCTCAAGTTTCTCCTGTGCCCTTGAAAGTTGAACTTAAAAAATGAAAAGGGCCCCTCATGAGCTCAAAGTATACATTCGTGCTAGTATAAAGAGGAGACTTACTCACCAAGACTTTTGAGGAAGCCACACAGCCTTCTAGATGCATCAGTGACACTGAGGTTGAATTTAGCAGCAAAAAAAGGCAGAGACTGAGGACACACAGACACAACCAGCACTCTGTGCTTTGAGGTGTCACATCTCTAGAGGGAGAAACAATAATGTCACATGTTTAATGGAAAATAGCAAATAGTTTTTTGGGTTTTTCAGTTTTTTGGTTGGTTGGTAGGTTAGTTGGGTTTTTTTGTTTGTTTGTTTTTCAAGATAAGGTTTCTCTGTGTAGCCCTGGCTGCATTGGAATTCGTTCTATAGACTAGGCTGGTCTCAGACTCAGAAATGTACCTGCAGTGCTGGGATTAAAGGCGTGCTCCACCACATCCCAGCAAAACTTTTTTTTTTTTTTCGAGACAGGGTTTCTCTGTGTAGCCCGGGCTGTCCTGGAACTCACTCTGTAGACCAGGCTGGCCTCGAACTCAGAAATCCGCCTGCCTCTGCCTCCCAAGTGCTGGGATTAAAGGCGTGCGCCACCACATCCCAGCAAAACTTAAAAAAGCTTAAAATACATTTTAAAAGAGGGGTGGGGAGAGAAAAGAAAAAAATGTAGCCTACAAAGCAAGTTCCAGGACAGTCAGGGCTACAAAGAGAAGAAAAACCCTGTCTTGAACCATGCCGTGGTGCCCCTCCACACACACACACACACAAAGAAAGCATAGGATCTTGGTGTGGTGGTGAGTGGTTGGCTCTTATCATCCCAGAGACTGGAGTCAGGAGGATTTGCATCAATCTCCTCCATGCCTAGGCTTCCAGTGTTGGCTCCAGTGATGGAGTCTGTGAAACTCCAAGGTGGGACTCGTCATCTGCAGGTAAAATGCAAGATGACAGGGAAAGCTAAATTTCCAACAATACCCAATTCAGAAGTCAACTTTAAGCTTTTAGGTTTTAGCCAGCACCACTTAACATCACTGTGACTTTGTACCAGTTTAAAAGTTCTAGCCAGGGCTGGAGAGATGATGGTTCAGGGGTTAAGAACACTGACTGGTCTTTCAAAGGTCCTGAGTTCAATTCCCAGCAACCACATGGTGGCTCACAACCATCTGAATTGGATCTGATGCTCTCTTTCTGTCTGAAGACAGCTACAGTGTACTTGTCACATACATAAAATAAATTTAAAAGAAAAAAGAAAAACAATCAAAAAAAGAGAAGTTCTAGCCAATATAATCCAAACACAAGAGTCACAAAGCTTCCATCATGCTGCAAGGGCCTATAGTACAGGCTGAGAAAGGAGAACAGAAAAGTTGAAACCAGCCTCAGATACACAGACAATGTCACACAACACAAAAAGGTAATGATTACAAAATCGATTGTTTTGTTTTGTTTAATAAAACTGTAAGGGCTAGACAGATGGCTCAGCAGTTAAAAGCACTGACTGCTCTTCCAGAGGTCCTGAATTCAACTCCCAGCAACCACACAGTGGCTCACACCATCTGTAATGGGATCCGATGCCCTCTTCTGGTGTGTCTGAAGACAGCTACAGCGTACTCATATACATAAAATAAAATAAATCTTTCAAAGAAAAACCTATAAAACTAAGATACTTCGACAAACCAGTCAAATATTAAATTTATAAAATGCCACATACTGCCAGATGGTGATGGTGCACACCTTTAATCCCAGCACTCAGGAGGCAAAGACAGGAGGATCTCTGTGAGTTCCCGGTCAGCCTGATCTGCAAAGAGTGAGTTCCAGGACAGCCAGGGCTACACAAAGAAATCTTGTCTGGAAAAACCAAATAAAATAAAAATACCACATACAAGACAGACATGTTAACCAACAGAATAATTCCAATACACCTACAAAAATCAACATCATGGAATGTAGCAATTAAATGTAGCATGTTTCACAAAACATCAGTAAACCCCATCATTTCAAGAACAAGTTGCAGATACAAAGAATCAAGGAGAAATGACACACATGGATAGGGCCAGATCCCTCAGGCACATAGTTGTCAATAACCCTGGATGTATTTATCTCATCATTTGTGTGTGTGTGTGTGTGTGTGTGTGTGTGTGTGTGTGTGTCTGTCTGTCTGTCTGTCTGTCTGACTATGATGGATAGTTTTTTGTCAACTTGACACAAGCTAGAGTTGTCTGAAAGGAGGGAACCTCAATTCAGAGAATGTTTCTATAAGATACCCATTGTGGATGGTGCCCTCCCCAAGCTGGTGATCCTGGGTTCCGTAAGAAAGCAGCTGTGCAAGCCATGATGAACTACCCTGTAGCAGCAATCCCCAATGGTCTCTGCACCTGCTCCTGCCTCCCGGTTCCGACTGTGTTCCTAACCTGACTTCCCATTCAATGATACACTAATATGTGAACATGTAAGCCAAGTAAATCCTTTCCTCTCCAGCTCGCTTTTGATCATCAACTGGTCATAAACACTAGTACTGTGTTTCATTACAATACACACAGTTTGACCACACAGTGTCAACATGCTTGTCCCCCTGAATGACCTCACAGGGCTAGCATCTCATGTTCCTTATGCTCCCCAGCATCTCTGAGAGCCTAGAAGGTGCTTAGGTGCTAGAGGTCAGGTGAGTGTCACAGCTCTCCTAGCAAGTGCGACGCTCAAGTTCAAATCAGAGATGAGTAAGAAATGAAATAAATTAGCCGGGTGGTGGTGGCGCACGCCTTTAATCCCAGCACTTGGGAGGCAGAGGCAGGCAGATTTCTGAGTTCGAGGCCAGCCTGGTCTACAGAGTGAGTTCCAGGACAGCCCAAGCTACACAGAGAAACCCTGTCTCGAAAAACCAAAAAAAAAAAAAAGAAAAGAAAAAAAGAAAAACCAAAAAAAGAAAAAAAAGAAAAGAAAAAAAAAGAAATGAAATAAATTAAAAAAAATAGGACTCTATCGTCCATCCATCCATCCATCCATCTATCTATGCTAGACAAATGCTCTACCGTTGTAATTGCCCAGGGTGGTCTTGAACTCAGTTTGTAGCCTAGGCAGAATTTGAACTTGCACGTCTCCTGCCTCAGTTTACCAGTAGCTGGAATTACAGGCCTGCACCATTAGTTCAGGCTGACACCATACCTTATTAAGATTCAGGACATGGAAGAAGTCCTTGGCACTCTGCTGGGAAAGCTGGACACCTTCCTCCACAGTCACACAGCTGTCACATGCCAGGCAGTCGCTCAGAAAGATTTTTGCATCAGCCAACTTATGGAATTCTCCCTTCTATGAAAGAAAATAGTGTTAACATTGTTTCTTTCTTTTTTTTCTCTCTCTCTCTTTTTTTGGTCTTTTGAGACAGGATTTCAAGACCAGTTTGGCCTCGAACTCCCAGATATCTGCCTGCCTCTGCTTGCCAAGTGCTGGGAGTAAAGGCGTGTGCCACCACTGCTAGGCTGGCAGCATTGTTTCTTTGGGGAGGGTAACTGCATAAGCACAATAAAGAAAAGAACTGACATTCAACATGGAGTCAGAGTCATGGCTGAGGTGTCAGGAGCTACTGGGCAATGATTTCAGTTCTGAGCAACTCAGGGTGGTGGGGGCACATGTCATGACACAAGGCCACTGACAGCTCAGAGGAGTCGCAGATGACAGTCAAGGGTGAACTGGCCCCAGCATTGTCATGTGGGAAGATGATATTCCTGCCTGCTGCAAAGTGGCCTGATGATCATCTCCTGCTTCTCTTCTTCCACCCTTCCTCTCCAGTGCCTGTGAGCCAGTGTCTGGCTTCCCTGCCTAGCTCCTCCAGCTCCACACTGATGAGCACACTTTCCATACAGTCAGGACTGGCTTGAGGTCTCCACCTGTGAGCACCACAGACCTCAGGCCTCAGTTCCCAACTCTGAACTGTCGGTGCTCATCGTTGCCCGACCCCACCTTTAAAAAGGGGACTGAACACCTGGATGCTGGGACCCTGGGACCTTGGTCCCTTGAACCACATTTTGAACTCCCACCTCCCATTCCCTACTCTGGCCCTTTTTAGTCACAGAGAAATCTGCTAAAGCACATGCCACTTTTCCGTTGCTTGAAGCCCTAACAGGACTCTCAGAGCAGGGTTCCCAGCATAGCTTTTGCCTGCCCTGCCTTGCCCTACCCTGCCCCTCAGGGCTCACATTCAGTCAGACTGGCTTTAACTGCTCTTGAGTCCTTCCAGAAAATATTCCAAATGAGCTCTCACCCATCCACTGGCTCCAACAGAGCTGGCATCCTGAAATTTATTTTCAGGGCTCATTACCACACAGTGTCAACGAGCTTGTCCCCCTGAATGACCTCACAGGGCTAGCATCTCATGTTCCTTATGCTCCCCAGCATCTCTGAGAGCCTAGAAGGTGCTTAGGTGCTAGAGGTCAGGTGAGTGTCACAGCTCTCCTAGCAAGTGCGACGCTCAAGTTCAAATCAGGGATGAGTAAGAAAATGAAATAAATTAAAAACAATAGGTGTTCAGTTAGTATTGGTGAGTTAACACAGAAAGATGCTAAAGTAAGCCAGAGTCATTTCAATCAATTACAGAAGCTCTATGCAGTTTTATTTTTTTCATAGTTTATTGATATTTTTTAAATATTTATTTATTTATATGTGTACACTGTAACTGTCTTCAGACACACCAGAAGAGGGCATCAGATCTCATTACAGATAGTTGTGAGCCACCATGTGATTGCTAGGAATTACAGTCAGTGCTCTTAACCACTGAGCCATCTCACCAGCCCCTAATTTATTGATATTTTTGGATAGGATCTTGCTATGTAGATCTGATCTGGTATTCACTATGTATCACAGGATGGCTTTGAACTTTACAGCAGTTGCATCTTAGAACTCTGAGTGCTGGGATTACAGGTGTGTGTCAGTATGCTTGCTTGGGTTTTTTGGGTGTGTGTGTATGTGTGTGTGTGTGTTACTTTAAAATATAGTTCTTAGCTGAGCACCATGACACCATGCCTTTAATTCCAGCAATCCAGAAACAGAGGCAAGTGGATCTCTTGAGTTCAAGGCCAGCCTGGTCCACATAGTGAGTTCCAGGCCAAGTAGAACTGCATAGAGATCCTGTCTCCAAAATAAGTAAACAAACAAATAAACAAATTCAGGGTCCAGGCTGGTTTCCTTCTCACGCCCTCATCTTCCTTCCTTTCTTGTTCTTGTAAACTGCTAGACTCTACGGAGACCCTCTTCTTTTGATATAGTCCTCACTATTTTCAAAGCAGCATTCCCATTCCTGTCACCAGGGCCCCCAGGTCAGCCCAGCATCCCCGCTATCCCTCTGGCTGTCTAACTAGGCACTGGAAGCTGAAGCTGTCTTCTAAGTGACTTCCATTGATTCTCATCCTGCTCCCTGGCATCAGGATGATTCTATAACCTGTTCTAAAGCATACATCTGGGTGGGTGGGGAGTACAGATACACAGATTTAAAAAAAAAAAAAAAAAAAAAAAAAAAGATGCTAGGCTTAATGACACATGCCTTTAGTCTCAGGACTCCTGAAGCAGACAAAGGATCACTGAACTCAAGGCCAGCAGGGTCTACATAGCAAGTGTGACCATCTCAAAAAGTAAAATAGATAAATAGGATCTGGAGATGGCTCAGCAGTCAATAGCACTGGCTGCCCTTTCAGAGGACCCAGGTTAGAGTCCCAGCATCCATATAGTGGTAGTGGTTAACAACCATCTCTAACTCCAATTCCAGGACATCAAACATCCTCCTCTGACCTCAGCGGGCACCAGGCACTTATGTAATGCAGACATCTGTTTGATGTTCCATCCCACCTTGAATTCTTACCTTCAGGGTCCAGTCTACCATCTCTTCCCCAGCACCCCTCAGTCTTTTAAAAATTATGTCCACACTAAACTCCCAAGATGCTTGGTTAGACTGTGTTCAGACTTATCTCATCCTTACCAGAACCCTGGGAGGGAAGAAACCCAACTCCTCACAACACTGATAAGAAACGGGGCCTCAAAAGGGTTGTTCTAATTTTTTGGAGACAGAATTTTGCTGTGTAGTCTTGGCAGGCCTCTATTTCTCAGGTATGCACTAACATGTCAATGGGATTTTATGTGACAAGATAGGTCTAGTGTCTAAAGCATTGGCCCAAACTGACCCAGGACTCCAGGGACCACTGCCTCTTGGTGCACTGCTGCTCCCCAAAGGCCTACTTCCCAAAGCACAGCACTGGAACACAGAGGAGGCCAGAATTATGCCCATCTGATTAAACAGTACATCAGAACTACTAGGTCAAAGAAAAAAAAAATCCTGCCACCTACTTACCCCATGTCATTAATTCTACACTTACATAAAAAAATGTTTTATATTACATCGACTGATTGTTTTCCTGTTTGATGTTCTGTGTGTGTGTGTGTGTCTGTATGTTGGTGTAGAGGTAGAAAGACAATTTGTAAAAACTGGTCCTCTCCTGTCACCTGTGTTCATAAGTCACCAGATGTCACATATGGGTTCTGGGGATCAAACTGACATCCTGAGACTTAGTGGCAAGTGTCTTTACCACCTGAGCTATCTAGTAAGCTCTAAAATCAATTTGTTTGTTTGTATATGATTGAGCTCAGAATTTCAGGCTAGCTAGCTATCCACTCTATCAGTTGACTAATCCTTAGCCCTCAGTTAGCCCTTATTTTGAGACAAGGTCTCATTATACAGCTTAGGTTGACACTCCAGAGGTGTGCCAACATTCCTGACTAGTCCTAATATTTTCTAAGAGAACAGTGACTGTAACCTTCTCTGTGGATCCATAGCATGGTGGGACACATGCAGAAGTAAATGCCTCTTCAGAGCATGAAGTAAGGCAGGTGTCAATCTCAGCTCCATGTGTGATACAATATATATACACATAAGCACTACTATTAGCTAAAACAAGAACTGAACTAAACAAGCAGTTTAGTTGACTTAAACAGCAAGCTTAAAGAACCATGGAACTTGACCTTCAAGTCTTCACATGCATTACAGAATGTGAGTTCCTTCCATTTTATAGAATACAGGTTTTAACACTGTACCTCGATGTTCCCATTTCTCATGCAGTACCTGGCCTGGTATGTTTGAGAAGACTCAAGACTGTCCAATACATGGCTCTTACCACTCTTCCTTCCGTCTTTCTTAGAGCAGTGAAGGTCAAGGTAAAATGAGACCCTGACAGAAGAAACAACAATAGTAGCCACTCCATTCACGTTAGGCTGACCCAAAACCAAAATGTTTACTTGCCTCTTCATTCTCCTTGGCTGGGCTGGGTGCATCAATGGACACATTCTCCTGGTCATCAGTTTTTGATTTTTTACTACATTCCTTAAAAAAAAAAAAAAAAAAAAAAAAGGAGGGGGATGTTAGAAAGGAAAATTATTTTTCTTTTCTCTATTTTTATTTATCTATTTTTTTCTTTTTTAGATCAAGTCTTTCTACATAGTCCTGGCTGTCCTGGAACTCACCATGTAGACCAGGCTGACCTCAAACTCACAGAAAGTTTGCCTCTGCCTCCTGAGTGCTCCAATTAAGGTGTCTGGTATCATAATAAGTTTTAAAAAAGAGAGAGAGAGATAGGGTCATGAT
The DNA here is from genome assembly GCA_021653895.1 of Mastomys natalensis. Classification (NCBI taxonomy): domain Eukaryota; kingdom Metazoa; phylum Chordata; class Mammalia; order Rodentia; family Muridae; genus Mastomys; species Mastomys natalensis. The sequence goes on along the minus strand of JAJTUV010000221.1, from coordinate 1,637,488 downwards.
AAATTGCACTGTCTAATTTTGAGCTTATAATCCCCTGCCTCAATCTCTCAAGCACTGGGGTCATAGGTGTGTACCACTGAGCTCAGCCAAGAATAATTTAGTGTGATGCCAAAAACCAGAACACATCCTGAGCAGTCGATCTTACTTCTAGAAACCCTTTCTACAAAATAAAATCATCCATACTTACAGAAGGGTACACATAAACACATCGTCCACTGTGTTTGTGATAACTAAGAACAGAAGTGGTCTAACCGTAATGGATATAAGAACACTTAGATGTGGCTATTACACAAGAATACAGGCGATTCTCTGAAAAAGAACAACGTATGGAGTATTTGGATATGATAGAATTCCTGTAAAAACAAGATTCCTGCACACGCATCACATGTGAGAAAGCAAGTGCGGCGGCTGTCAGTCACTTTAGCCACCTAGTGGAGCAGGACGGGAGGGCCTGCCTGCCCCTGATTCCTTCTCCACTTCTTTTCATTGAAGTTTATTGTTGTTAAGTGTAAGAGCCGCTCAAAGCATTTCTAATTACTTTATTAATCGTTCACTTTCACAATAAGGTGCCGGGACTGAGACCAAGCACTGGCCCCAGAACAGTAGCTTCCAAGGCGAGTCCCGACGGTGCCTTCGCCCGCAGTGGACAACAGCCAGCTCGCCGCCCAGTCCTCCGCAGACAGGTGATGACTGTCAGAGGCCGACATAACACAGAGCAAGGTGCACCCGGCCGAGCCCGACCCTCACCATCGGTTCGCGGCCTTGGCTTTCGCCCTTAGCCCCGCCGGACGACGCACCCACCTTTCGTGTGCAGTGCTCACACTTCATCTGGAGTGGGACTTGCGGGAGCCGACGCGCCTAAGCTGAGAGGAATAAGGAAGACTGGAACACCGCCGCCTGCCGCCCGCTAGCGACCTGCGACCCTTTGTTGTCTTCATCCACGGAGGCCCCGCCCCAAGGACTGGAGTAGACCAATGAGAGAGCCGAAGCAAGATGAGCCACACCCCTGAGCCAATGAAAAGAGTGCAAGGGTGATATGGCACGCTCACCCCGTCTCCGCCACCTAAGCCAATGAGAGTGTCAGGAAGTGGCAGGTCCCTCCCAGGAGCCAATCAGAAAATGGGGTGGAGCTTGTCCTCAGGCAAGTAGCTGCGGGGCCGGGACCTAGCCTCCTGTCAGTTTTTGCATGGTTAAGGTCTGATGGTGAAAGTTGGCAAAGGTAGCTGTATGAGGCGTGAAGAGTGCACCGACCGAACGGAGGAGGCCGGACCGCGGCGGCTTCAGAGCGCCTTGCTCAGAGGCCGCGGCCTGGCCAGCTCAATCAAGTTAGCTTCGTAAGGTCGGCACTACTGCATCTCCTGGAGGGCGGAGCCGGCGCCGCCCTCTGCCGCCGCCATGACCATGCAACGAAGCCTCACGTAGGCTGGTGCGGCACAAGTGCACATGCGCAGCAGGCTTGCGTTACTTTGTGGGCTTTGCTGTGTCTGGAGGGTAGATTCAAAGTAGGCTGACCTTGGATCTTGGTGAGTTAGTGCACGCCCTTTAGTCCCAGAACCCAGGAGGCAGAGCCAGGCAGATCACTGAGTTCCAGGATAGCCAGTGCTACACATGTACCTATCTACAAACAGAATGACAGGTAGGATAAGCAGGCATATTGGATCCCAACACTCAGGAGAATGAGGCAGGAAAATGCTAAAATTAAAGCCAACACTGCCCTATACTGCTACACAGTGAGACCTGTCTCCAAGGCAGACTAAGTGCCTCAATCTTTTGTTGTGTTCCAATTCTCTGGGAAAGACCAAAGACTTAGACTCATTTCAAATTTAGATTAAATAAATGTATTCTTACTGCTCCCTGAAGGACGGCAGCTTTTGAGCCAAACAGCATGATGGAAGAAGGCTAAAGGAAGGCTTTATAAAGTGGATATCATAGATGTACATCACCTACAGAATAGCACACATTACATAATGAACAAAAGATGTACATTATCTATCTATGGAATCCACAGCTGGGCAAGAAAATTGTCCTGTGTAATAATTTTCATATAGCTCCCCTGGGACAGCTAAAGAAACTTACTATGGTACCAGGCATCCCATAAGGGCCATTGACCTTTGACCTGGAATGTGAATAGTAGAATGAAAGTATAGGATAATGGTGCTACTGAGGGAAGTGTCTCTAATGACTGGGAGAGAGTAGTCGGTTTCTGGATCAGCAGTAACAGTGCCCCCAGGTTAAGGCTGGCTGTTACATCCCCACATTTTCTCTGAATTAGCTTGTTAAATGGAGTTTGTTTTTCAGTATCTTCTAAAAGCTGAGTTTAAACATTATCATTAGGAATTTAAGGGAGCTGGGGAACTGACGGCCAAGAGCCCTGCCATTCTTCCCCAGGATCAAGGTTGGTTCTTAGCACTTGTGACTAACTGGCTGGAAACGTCCCTGGCTCCAGCTCCAAGGATGGCCCGCCCTCTTCTGGCCACTGAAGGCAACAGACACACGGTGCATCCGCACACATGCTGCCAAAACACTCATAAAACAAAAAGAAATAGGTATTTAAGGTCCAATGAAATGATTTAGTAGGTAAACCAAGGTAACCTCCTGCAAGTTGTCCTCTCCTCTACTTCCCAATATGGATGCGTACACACACAACATAAGTAAATAAATAAATAAAAATTGTAATATCACTGTGAGTTTAACCTGACTTTTAGTTCACTAAAATTATTTTTAGTGATGTCATGGGTATAGGCAGTCTCCTGAGAAGCTCCATCCCCCCAAACCCAAAACTGTTCTATTGCAAAGGCTATCTTTTTGTTCTCTTCTTCTCTTCTGTATCTCTAGCAGCTTCTCCATATATATGGATATATACATGGATATGTATATGTATATGTATATATATATAGTATATTTGTGTGCATACATGCACACAGATGGAAGATGGTCCTCTCCTACTATCTTGGTTCCAGGGATCAAATTCAGAACCAACTTTAGGAGTTTAGCCATTTTGCTGCTCCTCTTGATTAACTACAAGGTTCGGCAAGACTAGGGAAAGGAACTGAAGACAGGAATCGTAAGACTGTCTAGTTGGGAAGTTTCTTTTGATCTACATCCTTTGAGCTATACTCATATGAACTATCAGCACATTCTTTTAGTTCTGCACACTTACATAGCTGAAAGTGTTTTTATTCTCAAAATTCTGGTAGAAATGACTTGATATCAAGAAGTCTCTGCATTAGTTACCTACATAATTTCCCCTTCACTGCTACTGAGAACCATATAAGATTACACTTATACTAAGATTCTACAAATGTTCAATGAGATATTACATCTGATTTGGTTATTCTGCTGGAAGCCAGCCATACACTATGATCCACACCTGCAATGACTAGAAGCAATAAACAAACATTCAAGACCAACACCCAACTTGTGGATTATTTACTTGAGCTTTATTAAGATGGAGTCTTGTGAGACTGGAGAGCTGGCTTAGCAGTTAGAGCATTTGCTATCACAGAGGACCTGGGTTGACTCCTGATTTCTGGTGTTGGTTCCCAACACTCCCAGTAACTCCTGTTCTGAGAGTATGTGACACCTGCTTGGTTTTTGTTGTTCTTTTGTTTGTTTTGTTTTATTTTTGAGACAAGCTTTCTGTGTGTAACCCTGGCTGTCCTGGAGCTCACTCTGTAGACCAGCCTGGCCTCGAAATCTGGGGTCCATCAGACTCTGCCTCCCAGGTGCTGGGATTAAAGGTGTGCGCCATCATTGGCCGGCAGCAACACCCCCTTTTGACCTCTGTGAGCACCAAACATGCATGTGGTGCACATACTACATGCAGGAAAAACATTCACACACACACACAATAAAATACAAGGCCAGATATGGTTCTTCATTCCTTTAATCCCAGCACTTTGGAGACAGGCAGATCTCCATAAGGTTAAGGTCTGCCTGGTTTATACAGCAAGTTCCAGGCATCCCAGAGCTGAAGTGAGACCCTATCTAAAAAAATAAGTAAGTAAATAAAATAGTAATAAAATAAGTATTCTATACTGAGCTACATTCCCAGGCTGCAAGATGTTTTTTATGTCATTACTGAACTCTTCAGGCTATACTTCTTATTTATTATTTTTCAGTGTTGTGTGACAGAACTTCCTGATTTGCCATGTATGTCACAACATACACATACTCACCTCAGAGAGGGTGCCCATGACAGACCACAGTATGGATACCACAAAAGTCTAACTTGGTGAACCAATAAGTTCTACAGGGTTACTTGCAGGAATATGGGTGAGGGGTTACTTATGGGAGCAGAAATTGACTCAAAAACAGCTGCATCACAAAAGCCAACCACAGCTTGGGTGACAGCTCACAAATCTGGGACCCTGAAGCACAAGCCACAGCCTACAGGCAGCTCACGAGGTTGGAGAGTGTCTCTTTTCTTTTTTTCTTTTTTTTTTTTTTTTTTTTTTTTGGTTTTTCGAGACAGGGTTTCTCTGTGTAGCCCGGGCTGTCCTGGAACTCACTCTGTAGACCAGGCTGGCCTCGAACTCAGAAATCCGCCTGCCTCTGCCTCCCAAGTGCTGGGATTAAAGGCGTGCGCCACCACCGCCCGGCGAGTGTCTCTTTTCTAGGTGTCTCAGTTGGTTTAAACCTCTTCCAGGCAGCTGGTCTGAGAGTCTTCTTTGCAGCTGATCTTCCATCTGAGAGAGACTTTCAGCTTTTGTTGCTTACATGCACTTTTCTGATAAAATATTTATATTAGGGGCTGGGGAGATGGTTCAGCAGTTAAGAGCACTGGATGCTCTTCCAGAGGACATGGGTTCAATTCTAAGCCCTCACATGGCAGCTCACAACTGTAACTCCAGTTGCAGGGATTCTGATACCCTCACACAGACATGCAAGCAGGCAAACACCAATGAATAGATAATAAATTTTAAAATATATTGTCCTGTGTTGCTATTACAGGTCTGCAAGTGGATAATTATAAACAAGTTTTTGCATAGCCAGCATCAGTTTCTGGGAGGCACAAAAATTGTTCAGTTTCATTAAGCATAGAGGCTGGAAAAACAAACTACCTCCACTGAACCAATACAGCTTGCTTTCAATCTGCCCTCCAGACTCTCAGTTCCACTCTGCCATTTCTGTATGCCAGGCAAATGCTCCATCACTCAGCTCTACCATTTTACTTACTACATAGGTACTGTGTTACATCTCTGTGAGGAAAGGCTTCCTCAAGGAAAGCAGTACAGCTTTGCTCTGAGGGGGAAAGTTTTCCCCAATATAGTGTTGCAGCTCGGAGGGGAAAACATCAATATCATTACATTGTTGTTACAGCTGAATGGCTTCCCCAATCAAGATGCTGCAGTTCTCATGGAGATGGTTTCCCCAGTGGAAGTGTTACAGCTCTGAGGAAAGGGATTTTCCCCTGTGGAAGTGTTACAGCTCTGAAAGGAAAGCATCCTAGCAGTTGAGAGCCAAGGAATATCACAAAGTAACCCGGTACAACAAACCTCATCCAAGAGACTTACTGGGACAGAAACAAAAGGGTGGCTGCCTCTGCTTGGGTGAGAAGTAGGTTGGAACTGAACAGGAGACAGGCTTATATAGACAGGGGTTTCTTCAGGGAGTTTTGCCAGGAGCCTGCCCAGGCAGTTTGTCAGCAGGACAGCCCAGCCACAGAGGAGATAAAGGAAGGAAGGAGTGAGTGAGGACGTGGTCAGGGAATCTTGCACCTCTGATTAGCAATCAGGTGTTTATTTTATAGGTTTCACAGAAAAAAAAAAAAAAAGACTCTTTCACAAAACAATGATTATCCAAGAAGTACAGATTATATTTGATTTTTCATTTTATGTCCAGAGTTATAAGTTCTGTCACAATTAGGAAATACAAATAGAACGGATTTTATTTTTATCATCAGCTCTATAACTCCAATGTAAAAAATCTAAAGAATGTCTCCTCCAAAGCAAATACATCTATTATATGACAGCCTGCTTTTAGGCTGGCAATGTTTACAGTTTTAAAGCACTCCAGACAAACAGAAAATATCTGAACCAGTCTTTATTAATAACAAATACTAATACCTAACTTTTTAATTACTTCATCATCTATGCTATAAAGTAGGAAAACTTTACTTTAGTCAATCTATCTTATTTACTGAGTTCTATTCCTCCAAGGGTGTATCCTGTACAACCCCCTATATTTAAACCTCATTTTCAGAAAGCTCTAAGCATACTGTAAAGGGGGCCTTGAATGTAACCTATTCTCCTGGTCAGTCAGAGTTTGTCAGTTGTCTCTGTATACCCTGCATCAATTATACTGTTTGAGTTAGCTCACTGGCTGATACACCAAGAAGTTTCCTGGAGTAATGGTCTCATCTAATTATGTGTTTATCTGTGCTTTAGTGATCTCCAGACCATAAGGAAGACTTACAAATACAGCCAGATGAAGTTAATTTTAGGACTTTTCTAAAAAGGACTCAGATATAATTTTTCTCAGGAAAAGACATAAAATGAATCATAATGCAGAAACTCCCCAAACATGTGACAAATAGAGACCAAAACCCAAAAGTGAGAGACAGACTGATAGCAACTGAAGCATTCAGGTTAGCTTTACCGGAACTGTGTCAAGCAGCTGTGCTGACTTCAGGACCTTCACTGTTTTCAGTAGATGTGGCTATGCCCAAGTTTTCCAGGGTGGGGACTGGTGAGATTTCAGTCCAAGTCCAGGGATTGGTGGGATTTCTAGCTAAGGTATTGGTGGTTTTCATACTCAGGAATTGGTGGGGTTTGATAGATTTTTAAACCCAGAAGTGGGCTTGGATCTTTTACCCTACAGGTACAGGCAGAGGTGTTACCTACAGCAAACCTATTAGGAGAAATAATTTATTGCTAGACTGTGTGACCTCCAAAGTTATTTTAAAAATTAACTAAAAGCAGCTAGGTATGGCAATGCACACCTTTAATCTCAGCACCTAAGAGGCAGAAGCAGGAGAACTCTGAGTTGGAAGCCTGCCTGGTCTTCACAGTGAATGAGTTCTAGTGTAACAGGGCCCCAGGCCTTAGCACAACTGACTCCATGATGGAAGTACCATTCAAGCTGTAAATCTCAGCACACAGAACAGTGATGGCTATCGTCATGTTCATGGCTAACGCTAATGTTATGTTGAAAAGTTTATCTCTGGGTTTTTTAGAGAACTATAAAGCAAAGTTAGACTTCCAAATGTTAAGGGCTATTAAAGGTGTTTTTTTTTTTTTTTTTTTTTTTTTTTAACTTCTGTTTCTGCCTCTGTAAATAAAGCCTGTTTTGCATAAGAGAACCTTCTGCTTGCACTAGAAGAGAATGTAACCTGTGTTCTTTTTCTTTATAAACCTCTGGCTGAGGTGAACGGGGCTGCATTCAGGAATCTCTAATCCTGGGTGTAGACCTGGTACCAGTCTATAAATAAAAGTTTCTTCTTGAAACGGGCAATTCCCAGCACTCAGGAGGCAGAGGCAGGCAGATCTCTGTGTATTTGAAGATAGCCTGGTCTACAGAGTGAGTTCCAGGACAGCCAGGGGGATAGATGGGGAAATCTTGTCTTGGAAAAAAAAAAAAACAGAAGAAAGAAAGAAAGAAAGAAAGAAAGAAAGAAAGAAAGAAAGAAAGAAAGAAAGAAAGAGAGAGAGAGACAGAATTGAAAAGAATGCCATTTTTTATTTATCCACTAACTAGCACTGGAGATTGAATGCAGATCCTGTGTGCATTCTTAGCAAAGCACTCTTCCACTATGTTACACCTCCTGTGTCACTAGGCTGCCCATATTGCCTTGAACTCACTCTGTATCCCAAGTTGGCTTTGAATTTGTAGAGTGATTCTCCCCCAGCCTTCCAAACACTTTGGCTACAGGCCTGTATGGAAATGCCTCATCCAGTTTTCTCAGTATATATTATACCTAGCTATTGACAAAACTTCCAGGGTTATGCATGCTGCTGTGTATTTTTATAAAGTCATTATAAAATTATGAAACACATAACAAGTAGATCTAAAGAGAACGGCAAAGTAATGGAAATCTCTGCTCCAGCATGCCATTCCAGCACCCACAGATCACCCTATGTGTGCTGGAAGCAACTACAAAACAGGGACAAGTGATCCAGGTTTTAATGTCACTAGTTATTGTGTGTTAGAAACCAGGGACAAATGGCTAACTGAGGTGCCTATTGACTATCAAAGTGGATGATGGCCAAGCTCTCAGTAAGTACCCGGTACAGAGTCCTGGTTCCTCAGCTCCTGCCCACTACCCTAAGCCTCACTAGCCCCTAAGCTTCCCTCCCCTTCCTTCCCTCCAGCTTCTCTTTGCCTATAAAAACTCAGCCACCGTGACTACATGCTGTCTGCCCTCTTGGTCTTTTGCCTCCCTCTGCCTCGCTCTCTCTTTCCTCTCATGGCTCTGTCTATTCTGCTGGTCATGTTCAGCCAGACTCTTCCATATGCCCATGACTGTGCTTTCCCTCACATCTACAATAAGAACCTCGTCAGCAATACCTACGAGTGGCCATGTCCCCACGTTCATTTATTGTGCATATTTTGTTAGATTGACGTCAGACAGTCCATGTTTGCTATACCTTAGGGGTCTGGTGAATATAATCTCTCATCATTTCCTTAAAACTCCAGATCCAGCCAGGAGGTAGTGGCACATGCCTTTTTAATCTCAGCACTTGGGAGGCAGAGGCAGGCGGATCCCTCTGAGCTCCAGGCTAGCCAGAGCTACACAGAGAAACCTTGTCTGGAAAACCCAAAAAATCTACCCCCACCCCCAAAACAAAAAACAAACAGAACACCCAAACCAGATCCACTCTTGGGGCTTCTAAACCACTCCCATATGCTGCTTAGGTAGGAAATGTCCCATGAGTGACATCTTCCTTGGCCGGCCAAGGGGTTAAATTCAGGAGCCCTATGGACCGCCCGGTCCCCCGGAGTGTGGAAGCACAAAGGCACTACCGGGGGCTGCGTAATCACTCAGTCTCCACCCTTGGGAGGTTCCTACCCGGCTCTTATCCCGGAAGTCCGCAGAACAGAAGTCCGGAAGTTCGAGGGGCTGTTCTCGCCCACTAATTCTCGTACACGTCCCTTGGTGCCGGCAAAGGTGCATGTACTGCATCTTTCCGGGTTCCGACTCTCCGTGCCCTGTGCGGGTCATCGCTTGCGGATCTGGATTGGGCGCAAGGCAGATTGAGCAAACCGGGCGTGTGCACTCCTCCAGAGGAGCTAGCAGAACGGACTGCTAGTGGAGCTTTTTGGTAACTGAAGCCAGAGGGAGGCAAGTTGTGTGCCTAACTAGGATTCTTGAGGATGTAGGGTACGAAGCTTGATTGCCCCTGGGCATCCAAGGAGCCACTCAGAACTGGGGCTTTGGGTGTTAATTTCCAGAGGTCCTGCCGCAGTGTCCCATTAATTCGGATGCATTTGGGCCATTGTTAGGTAATCTGGAGTCAGTAACAGGGATCTGACAGCTTATGACTGTAGAGACTCATACACGATGGTACTTTCACTTCCCGTTCTTGGTGGGAAGTTGTTTCTGGAAGATTCGAGTAAGGTGCCGGAAGCCTGAGTTTTGTGTGTGTGTGTGTGTGTGTGTGTGTCAGGGCGGGGGTGGGGGGCGCTTATTAATGGAACAACTTAAAGATGAGGGTTCAGTCAAGAAAAGGGTTCGTTCACAAGACTGGGTCTTGGAAGTGAAACCAGACCAACACTGAATTTGTGAGCTGTGTATCCCGATGCCCATACATAATTGTGAGTTGAGGCGGGCTCATAAGAGAAAAGAATTCAGGGTCGGCTGTGGACCTTCCCCTGGCCTTCTGACTGGACTGATGACGTGCTGCCTATGTGCAGTGATTGCAGGCTTCAGCTGTGTTTTTCCAATCCTGGTCGGCTGTGCAGTGGAGCCCAGGTTCCAGGGATGTATATGCAGGTGGAGACACGCACCAGCACCCGCCTCCATCTGAAGAGGGCTCCAGGCATCCGGTCTTGGTCCCTGCTGGTCGGTAAGGCTTCCCAGTTTTTTCCCATACAAATCTAAAAAGCGACATAAACAGCTTCTATGTGTTCTATTAGAGGTTCTCCTCAATACAAGGCCTTGATAAAGCATGTTTCATTAACCCTCAGTGTGCCTTTTCTTTCAAATGGCATGCAGGACCCCTTTGCATGCTAGGCACACTAACATTGAGATGCCCTCCCAGTCTTGCATGCTGGGCACACTTCTTTAACACTGAGATGCACTCCCAGCCTATCTGCTTTTTTTGAGGTCACTATAGTTTTCCTTCCATGTGACAGGTGATCAAATGGGTTCCCATTTTTCCTCTTCCCGGTCTTGGATCTCTTCGTAAGTGCACTCAGTCTCTTGTACTCTTCCTCCATCACTGCCTATCAGAAAGCTCTTGTATCGCAGGGACAGCTGCACTTGTGTTGGCTGGGCTGTACAGAGTCTGAGGTGAGGCACTAGCTGTGGCTTCAGCAGCATCTCTGTAATCTGTCCTTAAGATATACACATGCCCCTTCTGCGTATTATGCTGTGTTGTGTTATAATTCTCTACGTAGTCTTCATCCCTCATCCCATGTAGGCAATACCTACATCAGGGTCATTTGTGCATTTTTCAGTTGTTTGCAGACAAGTCTGGTGAATGCTATGATGGCATATCCTGATTTTTATTTAATTTTATTTTTAAATTATGTGTGTATCTATATGGGGAGTCTATGCAGGTGCATATAGGTGCCTGTGGAGTCCAGAAGAGCATTAGCTCTCCTGGAGCTGAAGTTACATGAGGTTGTGAATGGCCTGACATGGGTGCTGAGTACTGAGCTGGGTCCTCTGCAAAAGTAGTATATACTCTTAACCAATAAGTTCTCTTTCTAGTCCCCTTGTCCTCCATTTTGAAACAAACTTCTTAGCAGTTTCACCAGCTCTACACTAGGTAACCTCTACCTGCTGCCCCTGAACAAGCTGTCCTGCTTGCTGGCATCTATAGCATGGTGAAGAAATGGAACTTCCCTTGGCTAGTTAACAAGATACTCTCTCCTTTCTCTACAGGAATATTATCCACTGGCCTGGCTGCTGCCTATTACAGTGGAGGTAAAGTATGCTCTCTCTCTCTCCATCAGCTTCCTTGCACTTGGTAATGAACAAAAAATAGTCACCTGTGAGCAGTCTTGGTGTGTGTGGCTTTGGGGTAGCCTCTGCCTTGCCTTGTATGGGAGATGATCCCAACCCATGTTTTGTATCTTAAATCTCTCCTTGTGTTACAAAGTCTTCCTGGAAAACTCTTTAGCCTTTGCCTTCCACCTTGCTACAGGGAGGATGTGTCCCACCTCCATGACAAGGCTGTATAGATCTACCCACCTCCTAGGTGGAATTAGGCAGAGTTTGGGATGCACATGTCTCTGGTGACAGAAGCACATTGTGTAAGACTCTAACCTGAGCCAAAAGAAAGGCTGGGCTGGGAAGGACTACCTATGGACACATCATCTTGGCTCCTATCGCTAATGAGCTGATACACTTTGCTTACAGATAGTCTGGGCTGGAAGCTCTTCTATGTCACGGGCTGCCTGTTTGTGGCTGTACAGAACCTGGAGGACTGGGAGGTAAGATGGTACAGTAGTACCCTTCCCATTTGGAAGCACCTGCCCCAATTCAGAGGCATTGGGTTACCTGGACTCAGCCCTTCCCTTGACTTTGCTTATAAAGATCTCTGCACTTTTCTAGAAGCTACTCACAACTGTTTCACCAAGGTTCTGTGTACTGTGTTTTGTTTTGTTGCAGGCTTGTCTCAGCCTTCTGATGGGCATAAAATACCACATTCACAGTTCTTTTTTTTCCCTCTGGGGTTGTTGCAACAAGTCTGTATTGTCTCTTGGCTGGGCTGGCTACACAGGGCAGGGACCTCTGAGAACATTCTGCTAATTCAGTTAGACTTTGAAGAGGGGGGGGGGTAGGCGTTGGGGGCTTCCTGACCACCCAGGCCCTCACTGTACACCTACAATAGCTGACAGAAATCTGAGCCTGGGGAAAGTCAGGTGGTACCTTTTTGGGGAAGCCCCCTTCCCTTAGTCTTGGACTTCAGAATTCTTGAAGCCGCCTGGCCTGGGCTTCTGCTTTTTAGCTTAATGGCCTCATTACCATCATGCCCTTTTGTTCTTTTATTTACCCAGTACTTAGGGTTGAACCTGGGGCCTCATACCTCATACCTGTCGGGCTCTACCACTGGGCTAGATTCCCCAGCCTGCTCCTGTTCTCCTGTAAAGAGAAAAGGGCACCCACTCTATCTGCTTTCTCTCATGTGCCCCTTTCTTGGGAGTACAAGAGGTTAGGCAAAGAAGTTGGCTCTGGAAGAGTCCTGAAGGCTTTGGGTTTCCCTTGGGCAAATGAATATTTGTACCAGTGTGGGTGGGGCTGATAACCTCAGCATCAGCTTGGCCCTCTCCCTGGAGTTCTGTGTGTGGTTAGCATACATTGGTTTGCAGGAGGCCATTTTCAACAAGAGCACTGGGAAGGTCATCTTAAAAACATTCAGCCTCTACAAGAAACTGCTGACTCTTCTCAGAGCGGGCCATGATCAAGGTAAGATGTGGGGGATCTACAGCTTGGTGAAGGTTTGGTGAGGCCTGGGTGGCTTGGGTCCAAGTTCAACTGCTCAAGGAATGAGGGTCCCCAGACTTATCCTGGCTTGCAGGGATGGATCCAGGCAGATAATTTGCATACTTCAGGACTCAGCCTGTTAGGAAGGATGGAAATTCCTTGGCATCTCTCCTAGGTTGAGTGAGGGTGACAGGTTACTGTGCCAGGTAGACTAACAGGGAGCCATCCTAGTCTTCAGGAACCACTTGGCCTTTCTTTTTTATTTATTTATTTATTTATTTATTTATTTATTTTTGGTTTTTCGAGACAGGGTTTCTCTGTGTAGCCCGGGCTGTCCTGGAACTCACTCTGTAGACCAGGCTGGCCTCGAACTCAGAAATCCGCCTGCCTCTGCCTCCCAAGTGCTGGGATTAAAGGCGTGCGCCACCACCGCCCGGCCACTTGGCCTTTCTTGATTGTCAGCTCTGCTAGCCCTGCAGTGAGATGGTCAGAGGAACCCCACAACCCTTGAACTTCTGGGCTTGGGAGGTAGCCTAGTTGTAGCAGGTTCTCATAGGTCTCTTCCCTATGTATACAGTCCAGCTATTGTGCATTGCAAACATGAAAGTAAACCGTGTATGTGCACAGGCCCCTCAGTGGGCTTTTAACATGAAGAGTTAGGCCCCAAGGCATCCAGGCCTCTAACTTGTGTAGCTTGCTGACAGTGAACAGCTGAATGTGGCACAGATGAAGACCAGAGCTGGTTTGTGGGGTGTGAGTTAGTGCACTGGCTGAACTTCCTCCTAGGCTGCTTGTTGGGAGCCCTTGAGCATCTGAGAGCCAGTCCCCACAGGATCCAAGCCACATGGTCATCCCCCATGTCACTGTGACAGTGAGATGAGATAGTGGCTCTCTCACAGAGAGAGTTTTCCAGTGGCTCTTGGGAAAGGAGTATCAGCCATGCATTAGTTAAAGCAATGGTTTTTCTGTGCACAGAACTAACTGGCAGGGTTACCCCACTGGAGCCAGATAGGTTTTCCAGCCTAAGGTAAAGTCAGGCAAAAAGGATATCACGAAGATGGTAGCTTGGGCTTAGTGATCCCTGTTGTGGGACTGCTCAGGGAAGCCAGCGTCTGTCTCAAACTGTAGCTGTAATGGCTCTCCTGAGTAGCCTTATCCAGAAGTTATTCTGGGTCCATGGTCCAGGATGTGGACTAGCAATGCTTTTGTCACTAATGTTACTCCCGCTGCCCAGCAGGCATAGGGTGAGAGCATAGGGTGACTGCTCATCAGCAAACCCTTCTGTCCCCAGTGGTAGTCCTACTGAAAGACATCCAGGATGTGAATGTGGAGGAGGAGAAGGTCCGTTACTTTGGGAAGGGCTACATGGTGGTGCTCCGGTTTGCAACCGGCTTCTCCCATCCCCTTACACAGAGTGCAGTCATGGGCCGACGCAGGTAAGAGCGGTATAGAGCAAGACTGGGATACCCCTTAGTGCTTTCTCAGGGAGAAGTTAAATGTTGTAGACAAGGGATGGGGCTGTGCGTGCTTAGGAGCGGCTCTGCCACAGCTTTGGTAGGGGAGGCATCAGAACAGGGTGGGGGTCTGGAGAGAGTAGGACTGAGGCCAGAGATACTGGGCCCATTTAGGACCCCTGTGGATGTTGTCGGTTACCTCGGGGGATGGGACAGTGTGGGTCTTTTGTGGTGTGTTGTGGAACTGCACCCTTTGCCAAGGTGACCCGATTTCTTGATGATGGCCTAGTGATGTGGAAGCCATTGCCAAACTTATCACTAGCTTCTTGGAGCTGCATCGCCTGGAGAGCCCCTCAGAACGGTCACAAAGCAGCGACAGTGAACCTGACGTCCCTGGTGGCCAGAGCTGACAGTGTGGAATGGCTGCTGGTAAATGTCACTCACTTCTGATACGTCTCCAACTGACTTGCTAATTATAAGGGTACAGGCAGATCTTGGGCACTTGCCTATGGCTCGTTGGGGAGTTCTACTACGGACCACCTGCCTTTTGCTTGTTTGTGCTTCTATACTTTGCAGAACCATGGGCTAGACCTCTTCCACAATCCAGAAAGGTTGCATCTATCAGGATGCAGGGGGTGGATGCTACATCTAGGGGAAGGGCAAGGTCTCAGATATTATTGCCTTCCCCAGAGTTATATTGCAGCTGTGGGTTGGACAGCACAGCCTGGTCTGGATAAGCTCACCCAAGGGCAATCTGAAGCATAAGATGCCAAGCTTTCTTCAGCATAAGCCTAGTGCCTGCCTTCAAGACGCCTTGCCACCCCAGGCTACTGTAGGCAAGACTCCACTTCATAGTGAGAGTGAGGCATCCACATTCATGTAGGAAGGACCCACTCCTGTGCATATTGATGTCTACTGTCCCTCACCATCCCTCAAGATGGACACTCTTGGTGATCAGAGGCGTCCCTAAAGGCAACTCTGGATGCTGGATGCCTGGCCACAGAACTCTCAGAGAAATCAGAGTGCTGCTGACTACCCTGTTCCTTCTTAGACCACTTGTCTGAGATCCCAGGGTGTCGGAGCACAGCTGTCAGGAATGGAAGGCTCTCCCAACCCAGCCTGGAAAGAAGCTGCTGGTGGAGGGAAGCTCACCTGTTTTGGCATCCTGCAGCCTTTAAGACCTGGGAGCTCCTTTACAGAAACTGAGTCTTAGCCTTTCAAGCCTGGAAAACACCTGAAGAAAATAGGCATGTGGAGACACAGCCCTATAAATCCCAGTGTTCAGAAGTGAGGTGGGAAGAACGTTCCAAGGCCAGCCTGGGCCGTGGCCTCTTCTAATAAAGTTGGTACCAACCACTAATGGTCCTTTTCTGCCCTTCTAGTTTCCTTCTGAGTGGACTCAAGTCCCTCAAAAGTACATTGTTTACTAGGTTCCCAGCTTGGCCTCTAGGCCTAAAAGCTGTGGATCTCTGGGCTACACACAGCTCCTCAAGGCTGCAGACCCATACCTCGTTAGGTAGAACTGGGAAACTGAAGGGTTATTCAGGCACAGAGATTAAGGCAGCCTTGAGGCCACTGTCCCTAGGCTGAGCAGAGTAGTTAGGCAAGAACTATGACCAGGTCTTCTGAGTGACTGCCACTAGTCCGGATTTGGGGACATGGTCCCTAGAACATGCCAAAGTGAGCTTTTTAAATAATTAAGTTAGAGATTTTTCTCCCCAGGTGAAATGTGAAATATAGCTTGTTGGTTTTTGGCTTGTTGCCTACAGACTCTTAAGGTACTTTAGACAAGAGAGGAAGGAGTCTGTCTCTTAGGTGCTGTCCTATCCCCTTCTGATATTGCCCAGTGCTGAGACTCATTCCTGGGTGAAGGCATGAAATTCTTTGTGGTGGTAAAAAGCTGATTGAAGTTTCTGTTGGTGGGACTTCCACTTCTACTGGTCTTTTTATTTCAGAAGTAATAAAGCTCTACATGCAAATTGCAAATGTGCCTTTGTGTTTTCTGCTTTGCCCCAGGTTACTGTTTATACAGTTGGAGGGCCTGTCTGCACAGGTGTCCAAGGCTCAGCAGGAAGAGCACAGGCCCCACATGGCTGGGTCACTGAGACAGAAATCTTGGTGTTGTCCAGGCTGATACACAGGGTCCCAACCCTCAGGGGTTCTGACCTGTGTCCCAGCCTAGGCTGGTGGGTGGTGGCTGTTGGGCTGCCGCCTCCCCCAGGTCCTGCAGCAGAGCCTGCAGTCGCTGTGTACTTGGGAGCACATTCTCCTCCATCCACTCCTCTATGGCGTCCGGGTAGAAGGCCAGCTGCAGGGCTGCCTCCAACTGCTGCACAAGCTGGTTCCACCTGCTCAGAAGGCTGAGGGAGACAGCACCCAGGATTTGACTTGAGTGTTCCTGCTAAGGTTCAAGTTCACACCCATCTCCTCAGTCCCTAGAGCCAGTACTATTCCATGCCTCTGTTTAACATTGGGACAAATAAATGAATGACTAGTCACATTTTAACAATCAAAAAGCACACCACTGCCTGGCAGTTTTTTTTTTCACAACCGTGAACAAGTCATGCTATTGGCAGCATGTTATACATGTTACACTTACTAGCTTAGCTTAGAGTCTTAAACTAGGAAAGGACAGTGTAGGCAGCCCGGGACTCTAGCCACAGGGCACTTTACCAGGTGGCCTGATTCCAAAGATGAACTTTGGGTCAGCTTGGGCATGTGGTTGATTAGGCCAGGAACCACTTAGATTCTTGCTAATATTAGGGGAAGTGCTACGAAGAAGTAGCCTATCAGTTCATCCAAGATATATAGCTGCAAGACCTGGAGAGCTTGTCTTGCCTTCACACTGATACCCATAGTCATCACTACTGTGTGTTCATGAAGGGGACAAGGTGTTCCGGGGCTGAACACCTGGGAAGATATGATGGTGGCTACCTGAGTGCCTCCGGCTGTATGTGCTGGATCATAACTGGGTGAACAAGCTTCCGCCTGCGATGGTAGGGGCTGAACCAGCCAGTGACATACCTGGAGCAAATCCAGACAGTGACAGTGGAGACCCAGTAGAAATTTTTAGAAATCTTTCTAGAAAAGCCTTTGTAAAGAAAATGGCAGGAGACATGTGGGAGTGCTTACCTGTTCCTTTCCAGAAGTGCATCCACAGAGCTGCGCAGGTGGAGACTAATTTGTGTGACGAGGGCATGGATGTCACTGCCAGGGAAGGAGCCAGCTCCCTCGCTGCCAGAGAGTCACACTAAGAACAGTGGTCCCCAGAGGGAGGGGTGGGGGAAAGTCAGGAAGCGTGGGATTACCTTACAGTATCCGTTATTTCCAGGCTTGAACCCCCAAGGAAGCGTTCCACTCTCAGCCTAACATCCTCAGCAAAGACTCCTGAAACCATCCAGAGGCAGAAGTGGTCAGGGAGACCCCTGACCTTTGGGTGCTATGGGCAAAAGGCACAGCATCTTGGGGAGTCCCAGCCAGGCCAGCTGGCTGCTTTTCATTGAATATGTGAAAGATAGTTGTTATAGATCGTTGTAGGTAGCAGCACAATCTGCAGGAGCCCCTGGCCTCACCACACGGTTCATGTACAAGTGTCCAGGTTTAATCAAAGGAGGAGTATTCTAGAGCACCTGAAACATGGTGTGAGACCAGGGCAGACACACCTCCAAGTTAGCACAAAAAGCTGTCTCACAAAGCCATTGACAGAGGGTTCCTGGCTCTGCACTGAGGGGTCTGGGTCCCAGCATAATCACTCCTCAAAACCAGGAAGGGCTAAAGCCAACACCGCCAACATCAGTGCCTCTTCAGTGGCGAGGGCTGTTTGTGATTATTCCTGTTTTTCTACACATTCTAGACACTTTACAATGAACAACGTCGGTGGGTGGGGAGCTAAAGTAAGACCACTTCTCCATCTTTCCCCCAGGCCACAGCACCTGACTGTTGGGCCTTCTTTACATGTGGACATCCTCTGAGTGTTGTAAACTCCTACATAGTCTTGTAGTTTACATGGACATGGCTCATTTCACCAAGGCTGCATGGCCTGCACTCACTCTGAGCGGTGCCCATGCCTGTTTTCTGCAACCAGTTGTTTCCTCAGGTCACCTGGGTGTGGGAGCACTGGGTGTGGGAGCACTGGAATCAGGCTCCTGCAGCAGTGGGGCACCCAGTTCTGCAGAGTCCTCAGGACACTTAAGCAGCAAAGAGAATCTGCATCTGCACTTGAAGCATGAATTTCTTATGTACGTTCTCTGAATCTGTGGGGTGTGTCCCTTCTAAATTCCCAAACTACTCGAGGCTCAGGATGAGGAACTGGGTATAGGCAGTCCTGGATCAATGGCATTTAAGCAAGTGGGCAGATTAGAAACAAGCGCCTTCTTCATCCCTGTGAAGGACAATAGTCCAGACAGAGCAGGACAATGACCAGGGGAAATCAGCAATGGCTCCTTTCTTCCTGTCTGGCTAAGAGTAGGTAGGAGGGCTAGAACTGTTGGGTGGGACATACCATGTACAAGTAACTGTAGACAGGCAGCCAGGGATGGGATTCCCACAGGGAGCAGCTCACACAGCACAGAGAAGTGGTCGTACCTATGTCCAGAAGAAGACTATTCAGCTCTACAGCCCTCAATCATGTCAGCCTGATGAGGATGCCTGATTTGGGGTGCCTTTTCTTATGTTTTGAGGGATTCCTAGACAAGGAACCACCATGGGCAGCCTGGTGTATGCCATTACCTGGCTCAGGATGTCCAAAGTGGGTTTCATGTCATGGGGATTTTGCATTAGGTTTGCTATGATGCCCTGGGGAGGAGCCTGTATAGGGAGACAGGCTCTGAGCACTTGGGCACATTCCACAGTCCCTAGAGCCAGTACTATACCATGCTTGATGTAGAGCTTCTGTAAAGCCTTTATTGTCCCTAGTACTAATCTGCCTCCCAGAGGCCTTTTCTGTGGCCTGTGTCCCATCTATCCACCTCATGCTTTTCCACAAGGCCCCAGGTTAGAGTGGGCATCTGATCTCTCCAGTGCTGGGCAGTGCCTCCGCCTAGCCTGGCCTCTGTTTCTTCAGCCATAAGGGGCTAAAGAGATGCTCCTCAAGTGAGGCAGATGGGGGCTGGCAGGAGGGCCAGTGATTACATCACTCCCATCAGTTTTCCTTTACCTCCGTGAGTCACTAGCCACCATCCAATGCATAGGAAGGGCTTCACTCTCTGTGAGAGTCTTGGTTTAATTCACACCTCCATATATTCTGCTGGAATGGCAAATGCTTGGTAAGTCCTCATGAGCCATCTAGAATCATCTCTGAAGCCTACCAGGGGACATCTACTGAAACCACACAGACTGGCTCAGCTGGCTGAGCACCCTGCTCTGCAGTCACATTTTGGGACCTGAGAAGGCCCCAGGGAGACATCTTTCCAGCTCTTCCTGGTGGAGTTGACAGCTTTGACCAGTCCAGCTCAAAGGCTGAAACCTGACACTAGGACTTGGACAGAACCAAAGACCAGGTTCGTCCTATTTCATAAAGTGTATGACATCCTAAAAGAACTGGGACTAATCTTCATGCCCTGCTACACATGAGGCACACAGTATCACTCATGGAACATGCAGACCACAGAGGTTGCATGTTGTGGCGCGACCACTCAATTGTCTCCTCAGAAGAGTAAATGAGGCAAAGAGAGAAGCATGGAGAACATGATTTGGGAAGAGGCAAGACCAACACTAGACAAGCTACCATGATGGATGATAGGAACTTCTCATTTCCTACCCGCAGCCTCTAAGAGCTTACCTCTGCCAGCCAGTCAGGATGATTCCTTGTAGAGTATCCACTGGTCCACTGCCTGCCACCTGCAGCCACAGCTCATGGTTTCTGATGTGGTGCTCAACAGGGGGCAGAGCCTGACTAGCCCCTGTGGCCCCCTTGAAGGCACTGGCAGCCCACATCCTCTGGAAGCCACACTCCTGGTACTTTCCTATAAGGAAGACTAGGCAAGAAAGCAAGCAGATGAGCAGCTCTCACAGAGAGGCCCTGGATACACAGCCTAACCAGAGCAGCTGAGATCCACACCTATTCTAGCAGAGAGGAGACACCAACCATTCCCACAATGCCTCTAGTTTATCACTCATTAGGAATAAACACTTCAGGAAGAGCTGGAAAGTACCTGGGATGATCTGGAGCCAGCAGGGGATACCATGCCAGGACAGGAGTCTCTGTATGGCCTTCCTGTCCCATGCTAGTCAGCTAAGCTAAGGTGGTGCCCATACTTCCAGGCTGAATAGTTCAGGTTACAGGGTTATGGAGGACTGGGAGACAGTCATGCAAGTACATGTACCATGAGGAATGTATTGTGAGCTATCCATACTGACTTTTGCCATGGACATCCAGGTCAGCTCCATAGTCCCAGAGCACAGGCTCCACCAGTTGAGGCAACCCAGATGCTGTCAACAGAGCAAGGCCATGAGTGTGGGAAGGACCACTCAGGTCACACCCCTGCTTCTTAGACACATTTGTTTTGATATAGGGGTGTTGCTTTGCTGCCCAGACTGGACTTGAACTCCAGTCCTCCTATCTCAGCCTCCTAAGTACTGAGATTACAGTCATGTGCCATCATGCTCATCTCTGGCACATTTCTTTAATGTTAAAGTTATGTCCAACATTAAATCATCTTCTCAGGTCTAGTGGGTTCTAAGTACAGCCTGCAGCTGTGCTAGGCTTTTGGCCATAAACATCAGAGCTACAAATGATGTCTGTAGCTGCCTGCTTTTGTAAGGAGGGATTCCTAAGCTCTTCTCCAAGCTGCCTGCCTTGCAGCCTCGGGGCACTAGAGCACATCTCTAACCATTAACATAAAACATATACTAGCCTCACAGAACATAGGTACAGCTAGCCTTGGATCTCTGCACTGAACGTCAGGGTTCAGCGGAGCTAGGTGATTTGTTTAAGTGGCAGTCTTCCAGGCTGGGGAAGGTACCCATCGGCTTTCATCTCCAGGCTTTGGGCCAGTGTAAACTTTTGGCCCTGGCATCTTCAAGGCTGGCCACGGAGTACACATGGGACTAAAGCTATCAGAAGCACTGGACATGGCAATGGCCCTCTGGGCCTGTCAGCAGCCACACCAGTTTCTGTCCACACTCCTGCAAGGCTGTACAGTGACTTGAAGGGAAGGAGAGAACCCAGCACTTTCGCTAGAGTGTACGTTAAGAGTGCACTTCCAAGGCCTCTGGAACTTGAGGTTGTGGGCAGCCACGTGTAACCCCCATCCACACAGGCCCTGCCAACCTTTCAGCTGTTCCTGAGGGATGTCCCGTAGCATGTCATCCCACACCAAGGGTGTTACGCCAGGGTGCTGGGTCAGCACATGGCTGGCTACCGCCTGCATGTGGCTCAGGCACAGTTTCGCATGGCTGTTCTGTTCCTGCTGTAGCCACTGTTTTGAGGTCTCCCCCTCACCCAAGTAGTAGACCTAGGAGGAAGAAACAGGGTGGGATTGCATCCGGTGCCATCCTTAGGACTACAGGGTTCACATGTGTCCTGACTCTTGGGGTGGCTGCAAGTACAGAGACTAGAAAGGGGCTTAGCTTCCTTGGTCTCCTCAGGAAGACTGCCCTTCTTACACTGGGTTTACTTAGGGCCTCTTGGGTTCAAAGCAGCTCTGCTCAGATCACTAAGAGGCAGGACAAACTTGCTAACACACTGAAGAGTGGGTGGCTATGTGATCCACTGTGCCATGGCTATCCCTGACATGTGACAATGCTGATGAGCCTTGTCCTACATTCATAATGGCAGTGAAGCCAGACACATAGACAACATGTATTGTAATTCTATCTGTAAAATACACACACACACACACACACACAACTTTTTTTCTGAGACAGGGTTTCACACAAGATTATAGATGGTATTATTATTCCTCTTCCTTTTTTACTTTATTTACTTTATATGCATTGATAGTTTGCCTGCATATATGTCTGTGTGAAGGTGTCAGATACCCAGAAACTTAAGTTATACAGTTGTGAGCTGCCATGTGGGTGCTGGGAATTGAACCCAGGTCTTCTGGAAGAGTAGCCAATGATCATAACTGCTGAGTCACCACTCCAGCAGCACCCCATCCTTTGAGGCAGGATTTCATGTAGCCTAGGCAGGCTTGTAATTCCCAATGCTATAAAGTCTGCAGGGTTACAGGTGTATATAATCACATCTTACTTTCAAATTTCTTTATTTGAGATACCATGGCCCAAGAAGACCTAGAACTCATTATGTAGCCCTGGCTGGTCTCAAGTTTGTGACAATTCTCTTCACAATCCTCCAAGTGCTAGGATTATGGGTGTCGGCCACCATATCCAGCTCTAACTTACTTTTAAAAACTGAAACCTCAGGGTGGAATGTCTACAAACCCAGGCAGAAGAAGCCTTTGTCTCAAAGCCTACCCCAGCCTTGCCCACATATCTGGAATCAAGCCAGGGAAGCAGAGGAGTAGACGCTAGCCTTGGGTGGGCTAGGTAAGAGGGCACACCACAGATGCCCCAGAGGAACACTTCTCCCAAACAGTGCTCTAAGATCCAAGTATAACAACATCTTTTCCTGTCAACACCTCAATTGACAACAACTGTCTGAAAGGGCATGCATTTGCTCATGGCTAGGGCTGGCTCTGTTCCTGTAGGAGGTAGAGAAGCCTGGCCCCTGGATGACATCATCTGGAATACAGGATACCTTACTTGGGCTCTGCAGGACTGCCCTATGCCAACCAACACTCCTCTCTAGAGATGTCATCCCCTAAATAGGCCTATCTCCTCGGCAGTCCCTGCCTTTATTCTTTAGTATTCAGACTGTTTCTCTATTTAAAAGAATCCATGGGGCCTGGCATGGTGACACATGCCTATAATTCTAGTGTTGGGCAGGATGAGACAGAGGATCAAGTGTTCAAACCAGCCTGGGTGATGTAATCAGACTGTAGCTCAAAATGTTTTAAATTAAATTAAACCAAACCAAATCAAAAGAAAACAAAGAGGGGGCTGGAGAGATTACTCAGTGGCTAAGAGCACTAGAAGTTCTTCCAGAGATGCAGGTTTGACTCTCAGCACTCCTGAGCTGGCTCACACCTGCCTGTAACTGCAGTCCCAGGTGATCCTGACACTGTCTTCTGGGCCCTGTGGGTGCTGCATGACATCTCCCACCAACTGTACACAGGAATGCATGCAGGCAAAATACCCCTACACATAAAACAAGTAAATACATAAATATAAAAAGAAAAGCAAAGAAAGAAGCCGTGGTGTGGCACATGGCTGAAGAAGAGCAGCTGCAGACTTGAGATCACAGGCACTCACCTCATCACAGCCGATGTGCAGCCACCGGACATCCCTGTGTAGCTCCAGAATGTGGTCGATCATGGCTTGTACCAAGGCCAGGGACTCAGCCTCATGAGGGTTCAGGGTGTTGGGGAAGAGAGCCACTTCACGGAGATGTGCAAATGCTGCGTGCTTTAGCACAAACTGAGGACAGAGATGGAAGCTGGTGCTTAAGTGTCCTGGTCCCTTGCACATCCTTGTCATAAGCACTCCGAGCTTATGCTGCTTCCCTCAGGGTGCCTGAGGGCCAGCTGGGTAGCCCTCACAGGTTACTTCCGACTCTTCCAGATGTCTGTAGCAGAGATCAGCTTCAGAGCTTCTGACTGCCTGAGCTGGGCTCTGAACCCTCTAGCTGGTTCTTCAGCAGCCCTCTTCCCTCCCCTCCTTCTCCTTTCTTCTCTCTCCCTCTCCCCCCACACTCCACCCCCTCTCTGTGGTGTTGGTACTCTAACCCGGGGTTTTGCACGTGCCAAGTTCGTTATTTTTCCAGAGCTAGATCTCCAGCTTCATCTTTTTACTTATATGGGTGTTCAGCTTGTTAGGGTTAGGGGTCTGTGCACCACATGTGTCTCGTGCCCAGAGGCTAGACCGGGAGCATTCAATCCCTTAGAACTGGCTGTTCTGAGCTGCCTTGTAGGTGCTGGGAATCTGTTTTGGGTTCTCTGGAAGAACAGCACTGCTCTTAACAGCTCCAGCCACTCCTGTCTTTTTTTTTTTCCCCTTTAAATTTTACTTTAGAGGAGTGAATGAAGCTGCATTCTACAAGCCATTAAACCAATACCATGTTTGCCTCTCAGCTGCCCGTCTTACATATGAGAAATAATTGTGGATACTGGTAAAAAGACATAAGCAGAAAATGGAAGGCTTCCTTCCTTCCTAGTGAAGCTGCCCTGACCAAGAGTTAGTTGTGCTCTCTGGCTGCTCAGAGATTGGTGCTGCTGAGAACAGGCGTCCAGGCAGCACTGAGCTGCTGCTGTTTACCCATCAGGCCCTACTGCCCCGCACTGGAGCCCAGGTCCAGTCTCTGAACCTCACACTCATGACAGTAACTGTCACTCCTCCCACTCACCTCCATATGTCCGAATGTCTGCACCAAGGGGACAACTTCCAGCTCACTAAGCCTGGCCAGGCGCAGGATCTCTGTAACTTCGGAGGGGCTGGGGTAATAAGAGTACACAGAGGCTTGTGTCAGCCTAGTTGGCACACCACTTTTGCCCAGCCCAACCCTTTCTTGCCCCACTGCATCTTACATGAACTGGCTACAGAGTCATCCTGCACAACAAGGTGGGCAGACTGGCCCAAGGGCAAAACTTATTCTTCAGCTGCTTTTGTACAGCACTTAACCTAAGAAAAGGTCCCTTCACTGCTCCTGCAGAACCTTGTTAACTTTGAATGACAAACAGATACTCACTTTTTAGAAAACAGCAGAACACAGAGAACAGGCAAACCTACAACAGAGGCATGTGCAGGTGCAAAGGAGAACTGGGATCCCCAGAGACAAATCAGCTTCTAGCATGGTGGTCATGCTCCTGCCTGAATCATCCAAGTGCTGGTATTACAGGCAGTTACCACCATGCCTAACTAAAGAATCAGCAAGAACTATATCTATACTCCTCTGACCTGCTTGTGTATGCTAGGTAAGCACTCTACCACTGAGCTATATCCCCAGATTCACTGACTCAGCAGCTAAAATGACCTTGCAGAGTTGCTTTAATCTTGATTTCTATGAGAGTCTTAGTATTTTCCCACTTGCTTATGCATTCCAAGGTTAAAATCAAACTGTGAGAAGCTAGGGAGACCACTCAGTGGCCAAAATGCCTGTTGTGTAAGCAAGAGAACCAGAGCTCAGATTCCCAGACCCCAGGTAGATGCTGAGGGCATGTGGACTTTCTCTATTTCCAGTGCTCAGAAGGCACAGGCAGGGGACACCAGAGGAGCTAGCTGGCTTGCCAAGTAGCCGAAACGGTATGTTCTGGATTCAACCAAAGATGCTGCTTCAGTTAAGTCAAGTGGAGAGTGATAAAGACGTGGAATGTCAACTTCAGGCTTTCACATGTCCTTGCACACATGTGCACGCATAAACATGTAAATATAAACATACACACACACACAAAACACATGAGGAAAAAAAATCCAACTGTGCCCATAAATGCAACCCAGTCCAGCTGCCCCATGACTTCTTACTCTTCCTTGCAGGGTCAGAATAGATATTTATTTCCTCTTTTAACCGTTTCCTGATTACCTTTAATGTACACGTTTTGCTTAAAAATATGTTCTGCATATGTGTGTGTGTTAGGTGTATGTATGTGTACCATGTGTACGCAGGAACCTGAGGGGGTCAGATGAGGGCACTGGCTGACCTAGACCTGGAGTTGCAGGTGGTTCTGAGCCACTACATGAGTTCTGGGAACCAAACCCAGATCTTCTGTAAAAGCAGAAAGAGCTCCATAACACAAGGACATCTCTCGAGCCGCTACATGTATTACTCAGAGCAGGGAGGATTGTAGGAGCCAGAGGGTTCAAGGACACCACAGAACATGGCCCACAGAATCAACCAACTAGGGCTCATAGGGACACTGAACCAACAATCAGAACACCTGTACAGGTTTGAGCTAGCACCTCTGCATACATGCTAGTTGTGAAGTTTGGTGTTCTTGCATGACTCCTAACAGTGGGAGCAGGGCTGTCTCTAACTCTTTTGCCTACTTTTGGGACCTCTTTCCCCTACTTGGCTGCTTCGTCCAGCCTCGATGTAAGGGGATGTGCCTGGTCTTACTGTAACTTATTAAGCCGGGAGTGGTTGATATCACCGAGAGGCCTGTTCTCTTCTGAAGGGAAACAGAGGAGGAACGGATCTAAGGGAGACGGGAGGTGGGGGTAGGGCTAGGGGGAAAGAAGGGAGGGGAAACTGCAGTTGGGGTATAATATATGAGGGATAATAAATTTAAAAAATTGTGTGTATTGCCTGCATTTGTCTGTATACATATTTTTAACGTCTGAGGTCAGAGAGAACAGCCTTGAGAGCTACCACACTGGAGCTGGGAATGGAACCTAGGTCCTCTGGAAGAACACTCAGTGCTTTTAACACCTGAGCCATCTCTCCAACCCAATGTTTTATTTTTATAAGTGTTTTAGGTTTGTTTGTTTGTTTGTTTGTTTGTTTTGATTTTGAGACAGGGTTTCTTTGTGTAGCTCTGGGTGTCCTGGAAATTGATTCTGTGGACCAGGCTGGCCTCAGACTCAGAGATTCATCTGGGATTAAAGGCATGAACTACCATAGCCAGGCCAGGTTTTTTGTTTGCTTGTTTTTGAAACAGGATTTTAATCTGCAGTCCAAGGTAGCCTTTAACTTTCAACAATCATCCTGTCTCAGCCTCAGCCTTCCAAACGCTGAGATGATAGGTATGAGTGTGAGCTACATGTTTTAATTTTGTGACCAAATTTTTATATATATATACACACACACATATATACATATATACATAAATATATGTGTGTATATATATATATATATATATATATATATATATATGCGCTTAGAAAGACAAAAAGGAATGTAAAATGTTAGTTTCCAATTATCCCACCCACAGTAATGCCCTCCCCTTGCCCCCACAACTTGCCATCCTCTGCCAGCTTTGATACCTGTACGCATGCTTGGCCCTCAGCAGCTTCAGGTGGCCCTCATAGGGAAACATGTCTTCATACTCAATGAGGAGGCCATTTGCACCAAGTGCATGGAACAGAGGAAAAACCTGGATAGAGGCAGAGGGTGTTGAAAAAGTGGCAATCTGAACAAAACACATCTCAGATGAAGTGTGCGCTTTTTCCTTTCCAGGTTTTGGAGAGGGATGGGAGCTGATATTTATATTTTTCTCCTGCAAACTTTAAATCTAGAATGTGTATTTGATGCTTGCACAGGAGTGCTATGTGCCACTGAATAGCAATCAACAATGCTGGTGGTCCAGCTGAGGAGGGAGGACTTGGGCCAGCTGGAGCCAGCCAGAGGGGTCTAACACACAGGAATCTGTGTGCCGTAGCATCAAGGGCACCAGAAACAACTCTGAAGAGATGGGTTCAGCCCCTGGGAAGGAAAAGCAGGTGGGGGTATGTGTGCAGAGATAGCAGGTGGTGTGTGTGTGTGCGTGTACCCATGTGTGCCCAGGCATGCATGGATAGGGCTCAAAGTCTCAGAGCTCCTTCCTCCCGTTCTCACCACTTTTCTTATCTTTACGTTAAGGGTAGGGATTTCCCTGATTTCAAGGACTTTATGATCTGTTCATGCCTACTACATAGAATAATTGGGATTCGTTTATTTATTGGTCTGAGATCAAAGCCAAGGATTTAAAAAAAAGAAAAGCACAATGTAGTTACTAATAAAAGGGCGTCTATCTATATTTAAAACAAATATCAATCTCCAAATAAGGCTCCAAATGTTTTCTGTGATGTATATCTTGTTTTCTTTCTTAAAGTGCAGGAAAGTTCTGAAGCATGCTGAATCAAGGAAATCAGCTGGTAACTGAAAATTAGCTGTAGAAGATTCACAAAATGGGTATTCAGGGAGTATAAATCAGAGGCAGCCTGACCATGGAGAGAAGTAATCTTAGTCAATTACCCACAGAAATCAATACAATGATGGTGGCATCTACTCCCCCAGGGTTCTTGCCTCTCCTGACACCTGCTTATACCTCCTGGACAGCTCTTGCTGTGCACTGAGATGTCTGAGAGGCTGAGACTAGGGAGACTAGGACCTCACAGACATGAGTCCTCTGAGCTTTCATGGTTTAGAAGGTAGCAGAGGAAAAAAAAAAAAAAAAAAAAAAAAAAAAAAAGCCGGGCGGTGGTGGCGCACGCCTTTAATCCCAGCACTTGGGAGGCAGAGGCAGGCGGATTTCTGAGTTCGAGGCCAGCCTGGTCTACCGAGCAAGTTCCAGGACAGCCCGGACTACACAGAGAAACCCTGTCTCGAAAAAAACCAAAAAAAAAAAAAAAAAAAAAAAAGAAGGTAGCAGAGGTTTTCATTGTTAAGCTGTATAAGCATACACCATAAGCTAACTTTTACTTTTCTTTTTGTCTGGAATACCTTAAAAGCAAATCCCAGACATCATTTCACTTGCAAATGCTTCGATTTATATTTCTAACTGTTTGAACTTAAAAGACAATAACCATAACCCTAATCCCACCAAACCAATTATTAGAATCCATTAACACTCCTCATTCTCAAATTTTTCTGTTTCAAAAAGCTGTGGCTTGGGTCAGACTTATAAATTTTTAAGTAAATTTTTTTTTTGTTTGCTTGTGTGTATGTGTTAATGTATTTTCACATGTGAAGAGGCCGGAGGTCTACTTCACAAGTGCTGAAATTATAGGTAAAGGCAGCTCCCCATCCCCTCAAGCAGATAAAAAAATGATTTCTTTTTTAAACATTTATTGTGGGGTGAGGGGTAGATGGTACCTACGTGAAG
This sequence comes from Mastomys natalensis, assembly GCA_021653895.1. Lineage (NCBI taxonomy): Eukaryota > Metazoa > Chordata > Mammalia > Rodentia > Muridae > Mastomys > Mastomys natalensis. The sequence goes on along the minus strand of JAJTUV010000221.1, from coordinate 1,608,641 downwards.
ATCAAAGAATTTGGAAAGCGGTTCTCGTCTTCCTTTATGTAGGATCCAGGGAACAAACTCACATCATCGGGCTGGCAGTCCCTTTACTCACTGACCACCTTACTCCCTCGAGCAGATTTTTAAACTCGTGGGGGTTTTTTTTTTGTTTTTTTGTTTTGTTTTGTTTTTTCGAGACAGGGTTTCTCTGTGTAGTCCTGGCTGTCCTCGAATTCACTCTGTAGACCACGTTGGCCTCAAACTCAGAAATCCACCTTCCTCTGTCTCCCAAGTGCTGGGATTAAAGTCGTGCGCCACCACTGCCCAGCCCCTCGAGTAGATTTTTAAAGCAGTATCTTGTGCTAATTCTGAGGCAGGGTCTCACTGTGTAGGCCTGGTTGGCCTGGAACTCACATGGATCTGACCATCACTGCTTCCCAGTTATATACTGTTCTTCTGAGATAGGGTATGACACTACACTCCAGCCTTTTAAATTCTGTAACTCCAGGATCTGATGGAACCCCAGGATTTGAGAGGCCGATTCAGATTTTTCCTAAGGTTGTACTGCCCTGAGTTATTGTAGATAGTATTTCATTAGAATTACTGATAGCTTTCCTTTCTCTCTACCCTACTTCCTCCCCTCCCCCTTTTTTGGCGGGAGGTGTGTATATATGTGTCAAAATAGGGACTCTCATGCAGTAAAACCTGGCCTCAAAGTCACTATGTAGCTGGTCTAAGTCACCAGCAAGACTCCTTTTGTTTCTTCAGGACATCTTTTCCTTCACAGCCACCTCTGGCTGAGGAATGATGTGGTCCTTTTCTATGAGGATCTTCTAGACGGCAGGGGGAGATCATGTATGGGTTAATCCCTTATGGGCTTTGTAAACGGGCCATGAGTGTCAGGTGCTTTGCTCACTTGGCTATGTTCAATGACTAGATAGTACTTCTAACCCTCGAAGTTCATCACTGCTCTCTCTCTTTTTTTTTTTTTGTTTTTTTCGAGACAGGGTTTCTCTGTGTAGCCATCACTGCTCTCTTGTTGTTGTTGTTTGTTTTGTTTTTTTTCTTTTTTTGAGACAGGGTCTCACGTAGCTGATCTTGAACTTACTACGTCGCTGAAGATGATCTCAAACTCCTAACCCTCCTGCTTCTGCCTCCCAAATGCTGACTATCGGCATGCACCGCCATGCTCAGCTCTTGTTGGGCTTTTTAGAGGGGAGGGGAGATCTCTGTGGTTGGGCTCTTTTTGGGGGTCATGGATTCCTTTGTTCTTTGTGCCACCCTGGTGCTCTGTCTGGTTCTGAGGGGAACTGGGAGAAAATGAAAAACCTATGCTGTCACCACCGTGATCCAGAAGGCCTCAAGGTTTGTTTGACTAGCGCTCACTTCCACAGAGTAAAAGGTCATGAGAGGTAAAGGGAGTCCTTACCTCAGAAAGATATGAAACCTTTGGCGGTGCTCCCTTAAGGTCCAAATGAACTAATCTCATCTTAAATGGTGTGGAGGATGACATATTGGTTTTTTGTTTTTTGTTTTTTTTTAAACTCCTATAACAGGATCTCTGTCTGGGACTTCTTCCTGGCAGAGAGAACTTAAGTTACAAACAGGAGCAGACACAGCCCTTCCCTTCAGTTCCGATACCAGCCAACTGTGTTCTACTAAACCAGACGAAACTAATTTTACTAATATGAAAATAAACCAAGTCTATTTCCACATTTAAATACAGTATTTGTAAATTGCCCTGAAATAGGAAACCATTGATTTCCTTGTAAGATTATTATGATTTATAGCAATAAAAAACTTTGCAAGCATGGCAGAGGTACACACCTGTAACACCCTTCCCACCCCAACCCCTACTGAGGAAGAAGGAGTAAAGTTTAAGGCTTGCTTGGGCAACTTAATAAGACCCTGTCTCCATACTAATAAGTAAAATAAGGACTGGATAGCTTAGTGACACAACACTTGTCTAGCATGCATAAGGCCTTAAGTTCAATTCCTAGTACTGAAAAACAATTAAGGCAATGGTAATTTGGGGAGATGGTGGCTAGCTCCATGATACAGCACTTGCTCATTATGCCAAGAGCCTTGGGATCCATCCTGGCTACTGCAAATAATATCAACAATAATCTGAAAAGGGAATAAGCTCTACATATATCAGAGCTTACTATAGTTTCCATTACAGTTAATTTCTGAATGATACTGAAACAACCAGGATATTAAAGAAACAGTTTCCCTACCTTTTGTAAAATCATAAACGATTATTAAAGAGAGTTACTGAATTGTGCATCCAGTTGCATGATTTCACCTGCTCGTCCTGTGCAAGGACTCAAAGTCCTAGCCTTAGGAACCACACCCCCATGCGCGCCCCCCCGCCCCTCAATCCCCAACCCCGACCCGCCACTCTCAAGCAGCTCAAAGTCCGACAGGATTCTCAATGCAGCTCTCCGGGTTAAGGGCGACGGCCTTAGGAGAAAGGTCATCCTGGTCGAGCCCAACCAGTGGCTCTGGGCTTGACTCACCCACGTCGTCGGCGTAGCACTTCTACCGGAGGAGAACGCAGAACTCCGCAGGTGCCTCAGGGGAGCAGAGCCAAGGGCCGAGACGGCCCCGCCTTCCCCCGCCCCCGCCCCCCGCCCCCCGCTGCCACCGCTCGGCCTCCGATTGCTCACGTCTGGCCGTGAGCCGGCCGAAGACCGAGCGAGTCGCTCCCGCGTCCCCACACCGGTCCCGCCTCGCTTTTGCTGTCGCAGCTATTGCCCCGAGTTTGGTGGCTCTTGTGTCCCGCCTGGCTCTGTGACGGCTTGGCCCGATGGCACCTCAGCGGAGGGGACCACCCAGAGTTCCTGAGGGAAATAGTGCAGCAGAGCGCCGGCGCGCAAACAGGTAGCGGGATCCTTAGAATCAGGAGGCCGCGCGCAACAGCGGGCGGAGCCTGACTGGTGTGTGGGCGTGGCCATTCCGAGGGCGGGGACGAGGGAGGTGGAGCGTGGCAAAGTGGGATGTGACGTGCCAGGGGTGGGGCCTGACGGGGTGGGGCGTGATCGTGACAAGGCCCGGTCTGACCTGTGTCTGGGTTGGCTCCTGGGTAAAAGTGTCAGGTGGGACTAGCCCTACTGCGACCTGAGCAGACTTGACTTAAAGAGAGGGCGTGGAAGTAGTGTGAGTGTGACGTGTTGAGGGCGTGGCTTGGTTGGTGTATCCTGCGGCATCCCTTCTATAGTGAAATGTCCACGTGGCTGCCCACTTCCAAGCTCTGCACAGAGGTCCTGCCTACAGGAAGCTTCTCCTTGGAGTCGAACTGCATTCAGTCATGTGAGCGGGTTTCTCTTGCTAGGGACCATCTCTGAGCCTTTATGACTCCCCTCTGCTTCATGGTCCACCTCCCCATATCTGCTGGTTACATCATCCCAGCCCTTCACACCCACCTGTCCAAAACTGGCCTTGTGAGCCACACCTGAATTGGTAACTAAGAAACGAAGACTTTAGGGACAGGGACCTAACTCTTGACAATTCTGCGTGTATTTCAAGATCTTTCTGAAACCTTTCCTGGACAGCAGAGCTCAGCTACTTTAGTTATACACACGGATGTAAGAGACACAGACAGCTTCATCTGGACTGGACCACACAGACTTGGGTCATAGAGACAACTTTCACACTCATTTCTGACATTCTCTTGTCACTTTCTGGCCACAGTTTATGATTTGAGTTAAGTAGATTATGATTCATGTAAGTTAGTTTAAGTACAACGTGTTCATGTAGGAGTACATGCTTGGGATGGGGCAATCATATAGGGATGCATGAGTGTGATTAGAGACTCACATTCCCTGGCAATCCTCCAAATAGGTGCTCTGTGGGCTGGACAGGAATTACCTATGGTCAGCACACAGTTTTTGCCCGTTGAAGCACATATTTAACCCTGTCTGGTCAGAGAAGAGGGGGCCACATACTGCCTGAGAAGCTCTTCTGAGGGGTGGTGCATGGTGGGCATCCTGAAAAGCTTGAGTTGTAGATGGAAGTAGATGCCCTGTTTCCCACCAGCTGCTTCATGATTAGCCCACGAGTACCTGCAATATCTCAGGATTGATTGGAATTCATCCATCTTTTTTTTTTTTTTTTTTTTTTTTTTGGTTTTTCGAGACAGAGTTTCTCTGTGTAGCCCTGGCTGTCCTGGAACTCACTCTGTAGGCCAGGCTGGCCTCGAACTCAGAAATCCACCTGCCTCTGCCTCCCAAGTGCTGGGATTAAAGGCGTGCGCCACCACTGCCCAGCGAGTTCATCCATCTTGATCAGAGATCAATGTAGGCACAGTCCAAGCCTGGTGACATCCAGTGTGAACAGACTGTGGTTTTGATTGGCATGCTTAGTATGATGGCCGCATCCAGTGGTTATGTTCTCTATCCTTAGTTCCAAGAAGGACCGGCTGCCTCAGGAGGCACAGAGGACATGGCTAAGGATTGTGGCCCTTGGGGTCGGCCTTGCTCTGGTCCCATTGCTGCTCTGGAGTACTGTGGGGATCGATGATGATGTTACTGAGGTTGTGGCTCGTCGTGGTGAGGTCCTAGAAGGCAGGTTCATTGAGGTTCCCTGCTCTGAGGACTATGATGGTCACCGAAGGTTTGAAGGTATGTGCCACAGGCTTCTCAGAAGAGTGACTGGTAAGGGGCTGGAGAGATGGCTCAGCATTCGAGAACACTTGTTGCATTTCCACAGGACCTGAGTTCAGTTCCTAACACCCTTGGCTGGCAGCTCACAACTGCCTGTAACTTCACCTTCATGAGATCCAACTTCTTCTGCATGCACCTGCAGTCATGTGTATATATGTATACACAGACACACACGAAGTGACAGACATGAAACTCAACATTGCCTTTTGCTACACGATATATGTGGGCAGAGACAAACTTTCCCTCCCAGATACACACACACTTGGTTGGAAAATAAAGATGTTTCAGGGTTGGCCTCCAATGCCACTCAGGCATAGACAGCGTCTTAGCAAGCTTCTGTGCTCGGAGGTGCAAAGAGGTGACAGGATTAGGGAGCTGAGAAAGGGTCAGTGAGATGGCTTGGCTGTTAAAGAACATAATACAAACTGGATGACCGGAGTTCAGCATCCTGAACCTACACAGTAGGAGAGAATCAACTCCTGTAGGTAGTTCTCCAACCTCTATACACATGTTGAGTGTCCACACACATAAAATAACAAGTGGGAAAAAAAAAGTTCGAAAAAAGTGGGAGACCAAAAAGGTAAGGAACACCTAGGAAATGTGAGGACAAGAATGTACCCAGGTCACAGCTCTGCTGATAGTCCTTGTTGGGGCAAGAAGGCATATCCAGATAGTTACAAGCTGGAGTCCTGGGGTTGGGCCCAGGGGAACAGAGGGAGCTGCAGTGTCAGGGTCACAGAGCCAGGTGAAGACAGTCAGCAGCCTAAAGATCACACACCTCTGGACTGGATTGGTAGAGTGGAGTGTAGGCCTCCTTGGGCTGCTGTTTTCCTGAACATTTGATACCATCCAGACACATTTGGTTTCTCAAATGTAGCATTTGGGCCCAGCTCTATAAGGGTGGTTTAGTTTTTTATTCAAAGTAATGTTTTGGATGTGAATGGGGAAAAAGTTCCATGTTCTTCCACAAAGGGGCGCTGTCGTGATGCACAAGAACTCAGCCCTCAGCCACATGTGAGATGGCAGAGGAGTGCTTTGTGGACTGGGTGGCCAAGGGCAAAGGGCACACCCTTTTCTCCTTCTGCAGTCAATAAAATAAACATGTTTCTGTTGTGTTGGATGCTCTGTCCTGGGAGTTTACTTATCCTAATTTACAACACACACACACAATTATTATAAATGGCAGTTTACCAGCCAGCATATTTTGTAGGAAGGTCCCCAGAGTTTACAGTCCCGTCTCACCATTAAAAGCACAGCTCACTCAGGGCAAGGGAACTGCCTGGAAAACAAGGACCAGTTGTTTGCTGAGCTTGCTGCCAATGCCAATCCTGGCATCTCTCCCACATCACACTCACCCTCTTCCATCAAAGCTGCTTCCAACTCCCGCTCTCCGGGTGTCTGCATGACACCACAGTGAAGGAGAAGCAGGAGTGAGTATGGCAGGCAGGTTCTGTGGTCCTGGAGACGGATGGTGACCAGAATGACAGACTCAGCTTGGGCTGTGTCAGAACTTTCCAGAGGGATTTTAGCAAGCAAGCAAGATCAGGAATGTAGCCAGACTGTTAGTGTGCTAGCCCAGGCCTGTAATCTCAGAACTCAGGAGGCTGAGCCAGGAAGTTCTCAAATTTGAGTTAGCCTGAACTACATAGTAAGACCATGTTTCTAACAAACAAGACAAAGCAAAAAAAAATGTCAATGCAATGTCTGGGGACTTCCTTGTTTTCCCAGGGTTTGGGGGCATGACAGGATCAGCCTATGTAAGAAACCGAGGACACCTGGCAGGAAGGAGATGTGAGTTGAGGTTCTGCATAGGGTGAAATTCCAGTGAAAAGTTACTTTTTATCTGAAGTTGACTTTTAACCAGATGTTTTTAGCCAAACTGGCCCCCTGGTCATGCTGGAGGACTTTGTCAGCTTGGCCATGACCTTGGGACAGTGGCTTTGGAAGTCATCATTTCTCCTTGACTGTTGCCCTCCAGGCTGCACCCCCAGGAAGTGTGGCAGAGGCGTCACTGACATCGTCATCACCAGGGAGGAGGCGGAGCAGATTCGCAGGTACCCATGCACTTCTGCATTTTGTCTAGAGCATCCAGGAGTTGGGTTAAGCAGTGAATGGGAGTGAGCCAGGGCAACAACAGAGTTGAGAGAACCCTCGTAGTTCCATGGACCATCCTCAAGGGTTTTGGGGTCAGAGGGCAGGCTTCCTGCTTCCTTTGAGTAAATGCTGTGGCCTTAGCAATGTTTCTGATGATTAAGCAGTCTAGAGGCCCAGCCTCCTTCACAGGAAGTTTACTCTACTGTGGAGACCAGGCCTCCTCCAATCTTAGCTGACAATCAGTAGGTAATATTTCACCTTTCTGTGGCTCATAAATGCCAGCTCAGAAGCAGCTGATACTGGAGGGTTTTTTTTTTGTGTGTGTGTGTGGATTTAAACAACAAGATCTTAAAAAAGAAAGATTTCATTTTCTGACCAGCCATTCAGACTCAATATATGGCCCCTCATTTGACCCACGAGCCCCATTCTTCTCTGTCCTTATGCTATTCCTACTACGGTGCCCAGCAGGAAGCTTGTCCTCTGTATCCCGCTCCCCACCCTGATCCTATACCTCTACTATACCTGAGGACTATTAATGCTTTACTGACGGGTTAGTGTTCCTTGGTAGCTTTGGGAGTTACAGTTTTGAATTTCCCTGTTTGTTTACATCATAAATGTTAAACAAGAAGAGCCTATAGATAAGGCACTATTATACTGACGGATGGTTTGCCTAGATGCTTTATGGATAATGCTGTCAACTAAATTTTGATTTAAAGTTGTTGTTTTTTGTTTTTTTTTCACCCCCACAGAATAGCAGAGAAAGGGCTCTCCCTAGGTGGATCAGATGGAGGGGTGAGTTGGCATGGTTCTATTTTCTTGATACATTTTAGGTTTGCTCTCCTTGGAAGGGAAGGAGAAAGTGTTGGACGCACAAGGTCCCCTCTGTTCCCCACCAGAGACATGGCCTGGTATGTCCGCGGTGTTTCCTAGACAGTGGCTGGTATCCCTCTTGGGAAGAGAATGTATAAAGTCACACATGGCCATCACTTCAGGCTGCCTGGCTTCAGGTCCCACTGGCATTTCAGACACTCTGGATAGGGACAGGAAGGATGGGGAGGGGTGGAAAGAGGAGAGAGGGAGGGAGCTGACAAAAAAGTTGAGCCTGGTGGCCAGGCGGCTGCTGGGAAAAGCAAAGCCCCTTAAGATGCTTAAATGGACCCCACTGCAGCAGGCCAACAAGGCCTGACATCTTCTACACAAGGGTAAATCGTACAAGGATGGTGGGTCCACCTGGAACTTGTGATGTAATTTGGAAATGGGATCTTTGTAGTCGTAATTGAGGAGAAGTCCTTCTCAGGGACCTCAAGTCCAAGGACAGGTGTTGTCTGTGTAAGACAGAGCCAAAGGGAAACTTAAAGAGAACAGAGAGCCTATGGGTAGATAGAGGTGAAAAGTGGGTTCTATGTCCACAAACCAAAGAAACCCTGGGGTACAGATATTGGAGGACAAGGAAGGACCATGCCCTAGAGCTTAGGCCAGAAACCAAGGAAGCGCCACCTACACCTCCTTGGTTCTAGACTTCTGGCCTCAAAGGTGGGAGAATGAACTCGTGCAGCTGGAAGTCCTCATTCTGTACAACCATAGGGATAAACCGGGCTAGCCACATCTCTGTAAATGGACAGCTGGGCACTGGTCACTGGGACCTTGGTCTCTGCTTGGTGTGAGGGAATGTCTGAGAATGGATTTCCTCTCCCTGCATATTTTGGCAACTGCTTTGCATTGTAGTCTGTGTCGGGCCCAAACCAAGTCTGCAGAAGGTTGGCTTTCAGACTTTGTTATAGTTTTCAAACTGTTTCTGTGATTGCACAACTTCATCCATAACTCTCTCTTTAGAGTTCTGAAAATGGAATTCCTTTTGAGTTTGGGGAGCTATTTGTTAAAGGATTGTCAGTGAATGACTTGTCTTCTCTTCTTTATTCAGCACGACCTTGAGAGTCCCCATGTAATAGGCTTCATACCTTTAAGTTCAGTAAACATTAGACCCAAGTCATATCCATGCCTAGCTAAGTAATTATAGAAATAATAAAAGGGGCCAGCTCTCTGTTACTACCGGCCATGCATGGGGTAAAATGGTTCATATTGATGGCTGCTTTCTCTGAGACACAGGGAAAGACTCAGAGTTAGGCAGTTAAAGTCAGAAAAGATTTGACAGTTTCCTAAAGGTTACTTACTGGTGTATAGTTCTATATGAAGTTTTGAACTGGGAGCCCAAGAACATGGCCGAATGCACCTGTGGCCAGTATGCACAGAAGGACCCAAGGCTATCGCCAGGATAGGCCAGCCGGTCTGACACATCTGAGCAGTGAATAGGCTTGGTGCTTAGCTGTGAGAAACAATGTGAGTTATGCCAGGGAAAGAGGCACATCACAGGGTCTTCTACCTCAGCAGAACACAGGCAGCTTCTCACAGAAAGTGGAGCTCAGGATGGGCTGGCAGATAGGAGCGGAGAACAGAGAGAGGACAGAAAGGGTGGTAATTAGTGTACGTGCAGAAGTGTGCACTTATGCAGAAACTGGTCACACTGCACCCATGGGCAGAACCATGTGTCTAAGTCCTACCTTCACAGACCTAGCGGAGGGAAAGAAAGATGGAGTCATTAGGGTGGTCTGTGACTCACGATAATCATCCTCAGAGTGTGTCTGGAGACGTCCCCAAAAATGTTAGGCCAAAGAGTGTGGTTATCTCTTTGGACAGCAGAGAGAGTCACATTTGTCCAGGCAGACAGTGCATAAGGTAGGGTTTTAAGAAGTCAGAGGTAGAGTGTTTATACGATGGATTGTGGCAACTGGGGTTCAACTTTGACTACTAAAGTGACCACGATTTACACACATTCATCTTTTTCAGGCATCTATCCTGGACCTGCACTCTGGAGCCCTGTCTGTTGGGAAACACTTTGTGAACCTGTATAGGTGAGAGGCTGGAGTAAATAGAAGAGGTAGGATGCAGGTGGCCGTCCAGCAGCTGCGTGGGCTTCAGAGAGCTGCGAGGTTCCTCTAGGGCTAGAGAGAGACTTGAGAGAGTTCTCAGCCTCTATACCATCATTCTGCCAACTGCTGATTTTCCTCCCTCCTCCCTCTCTCCCTCTGCCTCCCTCCTCCCTCCCTCCATCTCCCTTCTTCCTCCCTCCTCCCTCCCTCTCTCTCTTCCTCTCTTTATTCCTCTACCTCTCCCTCTACCCTTCTTCCCTCCTCCCTCTCTCCCTAACCCCTCCATCTTCCTTCCTCTCCCCCTCCTTACTTTCTGTCCGTTTTTCCTTCTTGATAACATAGTTATCATTATAGGAATGGAATAACTCTCAGATGATATGACAGATCTACTTTTGGAGATTTGTTGGTTAACTTGAGGAAAAGACTGATTAAAGGAAACAAGGAGGCTGGGGTGTGATAGTTTATACCTGTGGTCTGAGCCCCAAGTTGAAGATCAGCCTGAGCTAGAGCGAGACCCTGTTTTTTAAAAAAAAAACAAAAACAAAAAGCAAGGAAAAGATTAGTAACACCTGTTAATGTTATTTATTATTTCACAGATACTTTGGGGATAAAATACAAAATATCTTCTCTGAGGAGGACTTTCAGTTATATAGGTAAGGAAGATGGAGAACAAGAAGAGATGGGCGTGGCCAGATACATGAAGGGGGCTGAGGTCAGTTCCATGATGTCCTGATACATCAGGCCAGGCCTGTGTCAGGGATTAAGACCTGTGGGTGTAGACGAAGCGCAGCCTGTCTCTGGGTAGTGGACAGCTCCCCTAATACTTTCTAAGCCCTCTTGGTCTTGTAGCAGACATGTCCTGCTATTGATCACAGCCCAGCACCTGTTACATGATTCTTGTATAGTCCTTACCCAGAGCAGCTTGCCTATCTGGGGAATTTTTTTAAATTAAAGCTTTTATTTAAAGATTATTAGGAGGCTAGAGAGATGGCTCAGAGGTTTAGAGAAGTGGCTGCTCTTCCAGAGATCTTGAATTCAATTCCCACACAGTGACTCACAACCATCTATAAAGGGATCTGATGGCATCTTCTGGCATGCAGGTGTACATGCAGCAGAGCACTCGTATACATAAAACCAAATAAAATTAAAAATATAAAAATAAAAAATATCACTAACGTGTGTTAAAAGTCCACGGAGATTCTATACACTACTCAGTTAGTTCTGTCACTAATATTACCTAGCTGCAGTATGACATCATTTCCCAGAATGGGCATTGGTATAGCACTCTGATCTTGTTCAGAATTCCGGCTTTACCTGTAACCGGGTATGAGCGTGTGTGTTGAATTTTATGTGATTTTTACCACCTACTAGATTGTGTTGAGCCAGCCAAGGCACTGAACAGGCCACCAGAGAACCAAGTTCCTGCTGCCCTTTGCGCCCCCATGCCCACCCGTCACTGATGATTAGCCTTGAAACCTGAAACCTTCGCTGACATTTCACCTTCATTTATGTTCCCAGGGAAACAGCTGCTAAACAAAGCTGAGGCCTCTGGTCCAGAGAGCAGGTTAAGGGCCTGAGTAACACTGTGTACCTGGCAGTGGCAGCCATGAATTGTCACTGAATGCACACTACATGTGTGACTCTTTAAGTCCACTGTTGCAGGTGACATGGAGCGGTCAGGAGCTTTGCAGACACTTTCGAGAGTCTCCCCGGTATACAGCTCTACTCTGATATTCTTAAGACTTAGGACCCAGCCCACGGCTGCCTCCAGCTGACCGGCTGTACTCCTAGCCCTCACTAGTTTATTTTGTTCTTGATGTTCACTCCTAATATTCACACACTGGCTTAAGTAGAAACTGTTAGAAACTGTTCTGTGATAGTTTGGCATTTGTAGTTCTATAATTTATAAATTTATGACACACACACACACACCCTGTACATTCTTCTTGACATCACGGACACACAAACCTCCTGGAACTACACAGAGCAGAGACAGCACTTTCTGCAAGGTCTTCCTTTCACACATAGAAAGTGAACAAGTGTGACCTAGGAGCTAGCTCAGAGGGAACATGAAACTTGTGTTTCTGGGTGACAGCAAGGTGACTCCTGCAGCAACAAGCATGAAGACCACTGCCAGCCACAGGGCTGTTCCTTACAGACATTGCTACCTGCAGATGGTATGCAAGAGAGTTAAAGGTGGGAAAAACACTAAATACTGATTGTGATCCAAAAGTCTGCTATGTTCTGTTAGGTTTAAGAGTTAAGTGGAGAGTTGTTAATTAGGAGGAAAATTGAAAAGGAATGTACTATAAAACATCTGAAATCGAAACTTAGAAAAACACCAGACTGACCCATCGCGTTCCCTGCAGGGACATTCGGCAGAAGGTCCAGCTCACCATCGCAGACACATTCGGCATCAGTGCATCCCTGTTGTACCTGACAAAGCCCACATTCTTCTCTCGAATAAATAGCACGGAAGCCCAGACAGCTCACGATGAGTACTGGCACGCACATGTGGACAAGGTGAGCGGGTTCTCTGTCTTGTCTGTGACCGGAACTCCAGGCACCTGCTCTCCGTTTCCGTTCGCTATTTTGGATCTCTTCTTTCTGAGGTTCTAGGGTGCACTCCCAGCTAGGTGATGCAATTGAGGAGATAGAATTTGTGTCACGGGAGTCGAGGGCTGGAACAGAAGGTGTGGTGGCTGCTGGAGCAGCATGGGCCTATGGTGGCCTTTGTCATACTTGTTCCCAAATTCAAGTGCAGCCTTTCTGGTTGGGCTGTGTAAGCAGAGGGCCCCTTTCCTTACTTCCCTGGCCCAGGTCTCTGTATCACTACAGGATGTTCTCTCTCTGGCACAGACTTTTGTCTTTATTTTTTCTTTATCTCCTCCCTAAGGCCTTGTCACCAGCAGCAGGATAGCCGCAAGGGTTCACTTGTGTCCCTGAAGAGAAGTTAGGATGTGTTGGAAGCAAAGTTAGAAAGTTTATTGATGACGTCGTCGGAAGACAAGGTGCACCCGAGGAGAGCCAGTCTGGGTATTAGGAAAGGAGCATGCGCAAGAGCATCAGCACTCACCGCCAGTGTGACTGGGGAGCTTTGGAGCCACTCGGTCTGCAGCTAGGTTTAGACGTTAGGGAAAGTTTTGGCTGGCATATTTTTTCTTACTCGCAGATTTTTCTTCTTGAAGAAGAGTCCGTTTTAGGTACAGTCTTGCTGCTGGAGAGGGAAGTACTACAAAACATTCATGCTGGGCGTGTGACCCAGTTGATAGAGTGCTTGCCGAGCATGCATGCGGTCCTGGATTCAATCCCCAGCGTCACACAAACTAGGCAGATGTCTCATACTTGCAACCCGCTTGGGAGATAGAAGCAGAGGACCGTGAGTTCAAGATCACCTTCAGCTATTTAGAGTTTGAGTCCAGTCCGGGCAACATGATACTGTCTCAAACAACAAAAGACAAACAACTCCATTCATTAAATGGCTCCTTATTTGTATGTAAGTCACATGAAGGCAGGTACCATAAGGAATACTTTATTAGCATTTTTAACAGTCATAATTTGTGTTGTTTCTTGGAAAGTGGGTTCAGTTATTTTTCAGGTGTCCTGATTAGTACTATGAAATTCCTGGGGTGTCAGCTAGTGAGAAATGGAAACCAGAGCAAAGAGAACGAGGAGCCCTTTGACATCTCGTGCCCTCTCTGTTTTCTAAATAGTTATCTTGCCCTGGCCAGTTCATCCCTGTTGAGATTCCTCAGCCCTGTAGATCAGTTATACCCAGTCACCAGCATGAGCCTTCTCTGTGAAGGCCCCTCTCCCGCTACTGTGGACAGCAGGTGAGGACTCTCACTTACCACCCAGTTCTCCAAACATAATGCCAGGTAGCAGCTGCCAAGAGACTGTGAGAAAGAGGAGTGTCACCCCTTCTGTGCCATAATCTGCCCACCCTTTCCTTTGAGCATGGTAACTGGCAACTGTGTCATCTAGGAGGCTCCTTTGCAGTATGTGAAGGTGGGCTGCCGTTTTAAGGAGTCAGAATCAGGGCATGGATCCTGGATCCTCACATGCTTTTACTGGTACTTCTTGCCCTGTTCGGATCTTTTGATGTTTGATGTGGTTTATCTTTGCTTTCTTTGACTTGAGTTTCACTGCAGAAACTATTGGAGTCACGCCCTGTTGGCTTGCTTGCAGAGTTCGGGTTACTTTGGTATTAGCTTAGGGTGGATGCTGGATTGGGGAGCACCCAGCTCATGAGGGCAAGCTAGATCCACCAGCAGAGACTAAAACCCACAAACAGAGGAGTCTTGCATGGTGTCCTGTTGAGTTTCAAGACTATTCTTCCAGGCCTGCTTGCCTTTGAGGGCCTGATGCTCACTCCTGGACACTCCATCCTTGTTAGATGATTGTTGCCATGGCGATTGGTTGAACAGAAGCAGCAGGAAGAGCAGGGCTTGGAATTGCTCAGGAGGAGTTGACTTTGTGCTCTGTTCCCACAGGGCCAACAAGGCTGATCAATCCCTTGATTGTCTTTAAACCAGGATGCAGGCAGTGTCGAGGATGGCGCAGGAGGCGGTGGTGGCTCAGTGGTTGCAGCTGGGCCTCAGAGTCTCATTACTCTTATCTCTTACCCCAGACGTGCTAATTGAATGATTCATCAGGCTGGAAAGAGTTCTAATTTGATTGAAATTCTGTACACATCACACAGCACTGTCTTTGTGACACACCTCAATTTATTACCTAAATGTTGATATCTGTAAGTGTTCTCTCTGACATCCCTTGGAAACAGCTCTGCATGTGACAGGCATGTACTCTTCTGGTTGCAATACAGGGCACTGGAAACTCCTCAAAGCACCTGCCATCTGCAGTATGTTCTGAGGATCCTCCAAGTAGGTGCTCAGCAGAAATGTCTGTCATGCCTGGTATGCTTCTTGTAGGACCTTGAACCTCCTGCTTATTTCAAGAAATATGAATGTGTGTGTGTATGTGTATGTGTATGTATATGTGTACATGTGTTTATGTGTGTGTCTGTATGTGTGTATGTGTGTTTACGTGTGTGTATGTGTGTATGTGTGTGTGTATATGTGTTTGTGTGTGTGTATGTGCGCACGCATGTGTGTGTGTGTGTGTGTGTACCAGCGTAGAACTGACAAAGTGAGGAAACTTCTGACCTTGCATTGAAGTCTGTCCTTTTAGCTTAGCTGTTAGGATCATAGCTCTCACTTCTCACTCCTGGTGTGTTCTTCAGGCCTGGGGTTGGCCATGGCTACTGTGCCACTGTTTGCCTCTCTGTTCAACGTGACCTCCTCTACCTGTAACGCTCTCCCGTGAGAGTTGCAGCTTTCCCACCTACAGTGTCTTGCTTTCCTCATCCAGTTCCTGAACTATAACCAGCTTAAGAAAACATGTACAGTCTTTTTTTCTTTTCTTTTTTCTTTGGGACAGGGTCTCACTGTGTAGCCTTGCCTGGCCTAGAACTCACTCTGTAGACCAGGCTGGTCTTGAACTCATAGAGATCCACTTGTCTATGCCTCTCAAATGCTGGGATTAAAGGTATGTGTTACCAAGCCCTGGTCTGTCATCCTGTTCTTTCAGAGGGAACTAAGGCTCAGAGAAGTCAAATCAGTTGTTTAGTGTCACACAGTAAGAATGCTCAACAGAGGCTAGGGAGATGTCTCAGTAAGAGCACTTATTGATCTTGCAGAGGAACTGAAAAATTTCCAGCTCCCACATCAAGTGTTTTACAACCACCTGTAACTCCAGTTTCAGGGGTTTTGATATCTCTGGCCTCTGTGACAGTGAAGCACTGCATTCATATACATATACCCACAAATAAAAATAAAACAAATCTTTTTTTTTAAGGTTTATTTATTTTATGTGAGCATACTGTTACTTCCTTCAGACACACCAGAAGAGGGCATCAGATCCCATTACAGATGGTTGTGAGCCACCATGTGGTTGTTGGGAATTGAACTTAGGACCCCTGGAAGAGCAATCAGTGCTGTTAACAGCTGAGCCATTTGTCCAGCACAAAACAAATCTTTTTTTTTTTTTGGTTTTTCGAGACAGGGTTTCTCTGTGTAGCCCGGGCTGTCCTGGAACTCACTCTGTAGACCAGGCTGGCCTCGAACTCAGAAATCCGTCTTCCTCTGCCTCCCAAGTGCTGGGATTAAAGATGTGTGCTACCACCGCTCGGCAAAACAAATCTTTAAAAAAATATTTCTCTACAATATAGGGACAATCCCTCTGCCATGAAGCTTTCTTATAATATCTTTTTAATTACACTTATTTTGAGAGTGTGTATATGTATGTGCATGTACATTCCATGGTGCCTGTGTGGCAGTGAGAGGGCAACCTGTTGGAATCTGGTTTTGCCTTCCACCATGTGGGTCCCAGGAATTGAATTCAGGTCTAGACTTGTTACCAAACACCTTTATCTGCTCAGCCATTTCCCAATAGCCTGTAGTCATGCTTTGGCAATGAACTTTCTCTCTGATTTGTTGTTTTTTTGTTTTTGATACAGGATCTCTATATAGCCCTGGCTATCCATCCTAAAACTTACTATGTAGACCAGGCTAGCCTCGAACTCACAAAGATCTGTCTGCCTCTGCCTCCCGAGTGCTGATACAACAGACATGCATCACCATGTGTATTGGTTAGGGTCTTACTGCTGTGAACAGACACCATGACCAAGGCAAGTCTTATAAATGACAACATTTAATTGGGGCTGGCTTTCAGGTTCAGAAGTTTGGTTCATTATCCTCAAGGTGGGAACATGGCAGCTTCTGGCAGGCACGGTGCAGCAGGAGCTGAGAATTCTACATCTTCATCTGAAGGCTGCTAGCAAAATACTGGCTTCCAGGCAGCTAGGATGAGAGTCTTAAAGCCTATGTCCACAGTGACACATCTACTTCAACAAGGTCACACCTCTTAATAGTGCCACTCCCTGGCCCAAGCATATACAAACCATCACACCATGCCTGGCCAACATTTTCTTTCTTTCTTTCTTCTTCTTCTTTTTTTTTTTTTTTTTGGTGCTTTGGATGGAACCCAGTATCTAACACATGCTAGGAAAGCACCGCTCCACTGAGCTATATCCAAGTCTCTCAGTGATGTTTCTCTATGTGCAAGTTTTTGGTTTTTGTTTTCAGTTTTTTAAAATGTATATGAATGTTTTGCTTGCATGTGTGTACATGTACCACATGTGTGCCTGGTGTCAATGAAGGTCAGAAGAAGACATCAGATTCCTTGGAACTGGGGTTATAGATGCTTATTAGCTGCCCTGTGGGTTCTGGGAACTGTATTTGGGTCTTCTGGAAGAGTAGTTAGCACTCTTAACTGCTGAGCCACCTCTCCAGCCTCTATGTGCAGGGTTTTTTGTTTTGTATTTTTGAAACAGAGTTTATCAGTGTAGCCATGGCTTTCCTGGAACTTGCCCTGTAGACTAGGCTAGCCTCAAACTCAGAGATCCTCCTGACTTGGCCTCCAGAGTTCTGGGACTAAAGGTGTGTGCCACCACTGCCTGGCCAGTTTTTTTTTTTTTTTTTAAGTGCTATTCTTAATTATGTGTGTATATATAAGTGTGTGTATGTTTTTACACAAGAACGATTAGAGGTGCCCTTGGAGCATGGAAGAGGACTTCGGATCTCCTGGGGCTACAGTTACCCACAGTTGTAAGCTGCCCACTGTGAGTACTGCTAGAAACCAAACTCAGGTTTCCTATGAGAGCAGCAAGCACTCCTTACCACTGAGCCATCTCTCAAACCCCTCTATATGAAGCTTTAAATGGTTTTTGAAAGCCTTAAAAATATTTTTCTGGTGCTTTGTTACTGCTCAGTGGTAGAGTGTGAGCTTAGTTACTACATTTGGAGGGTTTGGGGCCATCATTTCTTTATACGTTTTTCTGCACTACATTTTTGCTTCTTTTCACAGAACTCAGTGACAGAGTGTCAGAGCTTTAGGTATGTTCCCAAGGCTCCCCTTCCTAGTTCTTTGTCCCTCAGGTCCACTCTGTTCTTCTGTTGAAGGCTTATACTATGCCTCCTTCACCTATCAGCTGTGAAATCCAGTGTGGTTTTCAGATTGAAGGATTCTGTTTGTCTGTTTGTTTTGAGATTGGGTCTTTGTGTAGTCCAGGCTAGATGTAAACTTCTGTACACCTGAGATTGACATTGACTTCCTCTTCCATCCTCTAAGGGCACCTGCCGTCTTTCATGGTCCATACCTACACACACTGATACATACAGCGGTGCTGCCCTGCCCCTCCTGCTGGCGTGCTAGGATCAGAGGCTAGTACCAGTATGCCTGTCTTTCTTCAGTTTCTGTCGAGCTGTGAAGTTTCTGTCTCTGCCTGGTAGACAGTGATTACTTCCAAGATCCCTGTGGCCCATGACTAAATTCTACCTGTCTATCAGAGAACCGAAACAGCATTCGAGGCTTGTCTTTCCTGATTAGATGTTTGCTTTGGCCAGCCTGGTCTACATAGTCAGTTCCAGGACAGCCAGAACAACACAGTCAAACCCTGTCTTCGAAAAATAAATTGCTTCAGTGAAACAGAACTAGGTGGAAATTTGGGTGACTGCCACAGTGTTCTGCAGGGTGCCGTGCCATATGACTTCTAGCCAGTGTGCTCCATTTTAAGTTTGGTTACTTGAATAGTAATGTACCCTACAAGGTTCAAGAGTAAAAAGAATGTAAGAAGACAAGAACCCCCTTTCCCAGAAAACTCTCACTTGCCTAAATTCACACAAAGGCCAGATTTTAGGGTCCCTTCTCCAACTACTTTTTGTTTGTTTGTTTGTTTTTTCAAGACAAAGTTTCTCTATGTAGCCCTGGCTGTCCTAGAACCTGCTTTGTAGAACAGACTAACCTTGAACTCAGAGATCCACTTACCATTGCCTTCCAGGTACAAGGATCGAAGGTGTGCGCCACCACCTCCTGGAATCTCCAGCTTCTTTTATGCAAAAACAAAGGCATAAAATACTGTGTTTTGTCATCTGTAGAGAATCACATTTTTTGAAGTTGGTTTCCTTTCCTGTTAAGCAACTGATCTTGTTAAGCAAAATTTTATCTTGAAGACAGTGGTTTCATCTACGGAACCCTGCCATTTGCCGGTCTACACCTGTAGTGCTCTTTAAAAAAAAAAAAGAATTTAATTTACTATTACTAGACTATGTGTGCCATGGTGCATGTGCAGAGGTTAAGATAACTTTGTAGAGTTGGTTCTTTCCTTCTATCTCTGTATAAGGTCCAGCAACTGAACTACCCATTGGATTATCTTATCCTTTTCATTGTTCCTAAAGGAAACTAGATAGTCAGATACTGAAATATCCTTTAAATAATGTTTTTAAAATATTTATTATCCTTACTGTGCATGTGTGTGTACACGGTGTGTGTGTATACACAGTTTGTGTGTGTGTACATGTTACTCTTAATATTTAATAAAAGGGGCTGCGAGGGCCGACCATCTAAGTGGCAATGGCTCTGCCTAGCTCAAGCCACCATGCTCCGTGGCCTGAAGTCAAGGGCTCCACAGCTGGAATCGGCCAGAGACCAAGGGCGTGCCACAGCTAGAAACAGCCAGCCAGAAAAACCAGCCCTGGCACCCAGGAGACGCCAGCGTGGGAGATTGGCTATGCTGTCTCCACAAGGCTGGGATGAGCCCAGATGGCTCCGCCAATCTCCCATGCTGTCTCCACAAGACTGCGCTAAGCCCAAACCATCCCACCATCCACGCGGTACCTGGTAGAAATGAGACTCTAATGTTTAAAGATTATCCAATAGCTTTATGTATTTGGTAATGCTCAAATAACAAGAAGCCTACACAATTAGAGGTGTTACTCAATACCTAACCTGGATATTACAACTACCTTAGACTGCTAGAAACATGCATATATCCACTGCCATTTTCCCCTCTCTCTCCTCTTCATTTGTCCTAGCTCCTCCTCTTCCTTCTCCTTACTCCTCCCACATTAGCTCCTCCCAAAATACCGAGTTTAATATAGCAGGAAATATACCGCTACATGTACATGGTGTGTGTGTGTGTATACATGGTATGTGTGGGTATGTACACAGTGTGTGTGTGTACATGGTGTTTGTATGTGTCTGTGTGTGTACATAGTATGTGTGTATGGGCATATGTGTGGAGGTCAGAGGACAACTCTGTAAAACAGATTCTCTTCTTCCCCATTTCCATGGGCTTAGGGGATTGAGCCCAAGCACCAGGCTTGCATGTAAGCACCTTTACCCACTGGGCCATCTCACTGGCCCTAGAGCATTTTCTGACTAGCATGCCTTCTAGCACCCTTCTCATCAGCCAGTCACCTCGGGTGAATACACAGCTTTTGTTAACAGTAGAGACTATTTTACTTACTACTGTGCCACATTTCACTCACAATCACCAGACCTTTGTGTCCAGTCTTCATGGAGCACAGGGGCATATGACATGACCTTCTGTGTAGGGATTAGTCTCTTGAGTATATATGAATGTACCGACGAACAAGGGATTGCTCTGAAATCTGGATTAGAAAGTCTACCGACCTAAGGAGGCTTTAAAAATATGCTCCTAGCCAGGTGGTAGTGATACATGCCTTCAGTTCCAGCACTCAAGAGGCAGAGGCAAACCAATCTCTGTGAGTTTGAGGCCACCCTGGTCTACCAAGTGAGTTCCAGGACAGCCAGGGCTATGCAAAGAAACCCTGTCTCAAAAAAGCCAAAAACCAAAATAAACCAAGCCAAAACCGCAAAACCAAAACAAAAACCCAACCAAACAAAACCCACCATTCTCCTATAAACTTCTCTCTCTCTCCCCTTCCCTCTTCCCCTTTCCCTCCCCTCAACTCCACCACCTTTCCAAAATCTTTCCTCTCTTCCTCTCTATTTCTCAGACAAACCCTCACTCTTTAGTCTAGGCTACATTGTATAGCCCAGCCTGTCCTTGAACTTACAATGATCCTTCTCCTATGTGCTGGGATTACAAAATGTTCATATTACTAATTTTTTTCTTGTTACATTCCTACTGTCTGTACATTTGGAACTAGGAGAAGTAAATGTTGTTGTGTCTGATGACGGCAGAGGTTTATCACTTTCCCGTGTGAAAGTCAATTGCCCTGAGACCATTTTAAAAGTCACCTGTGGTTTCTCCACTAATCTAAGGGTATCCCTCACACAATTTACCAGTCATTCATAAATTCATATGTGAGTCTCTAAATTCTTCTGTTCTAATATGTTTTCTTTTTTAAAAATTGATTTATTTTATTGTATGTGGATGAGTATTTTGCCTACATATATGTTTGTGCACCACATGTGTGCCCACAGAGGCCAGAAAATGGTGCACTGGAGTTTAAAATAGCTTTGAGTCACCGTATGGGTGCTGGGAATTGAACCTAGGTTCTCTAGAAGATCAGGTAGTGTTCCTAACTACTGAGCTATCTCTCCACCTCCTGGTTTTCTTTTCTGTTTAAAAATTTGATTACATTGTATTTGGTGTGTGTGTGTGTGTGTGTGTTTTCGTGTGTTCGTTCATGTCTCATGGTGTATATGTGGTGGTCAGACAATAGCTTGCAGGAATCAATTCTCTCTATATCTTGTGGGTTCCAGTATCAGGCTTGCTGACCTGACAAGTGCTTTTACCTACTGAACCATCTTATCAGCCCCATCTCAGCTTGCTGTAACTGCATCAACAACCAATGATCTTGAAGATTCTCGTTCTGTGAATTATGTAAGTAACAAAGCACGTAACAAACTGATTCTTGTCTGATTTCTAAGCCTTGTGTTTTCTGCAGTGCTGTCTCACTGCATCTGGTAGGCCTTGCAGGAGTATTCTGATGATCGCCCGTGATGGTGTCTGCTTCAATGACCATTCCCCTAAAAGTCAGAATGGAGCATTTGTTGTGGGACTTTTTGGAATAGTGTATACTCTCACACCCTGTGTGAATATGTGTGTGCTCTATGTGTGTGTAGTGTACACCCAAGTGTGAAGGGCAAAGGAGGATGTTGGATGTCCTGTTCTATCACTCTCTGCTTTACTCCTTTGGGAAATAGTCTCTCACTGAACCTGGAGTAAGACTGGCAGCCAGCAAGCCAGAGAAGGCCTCTTGTTCCCACCCCCAACAGTGCTACAGTTTCAGATAAGTGCAGTGACGCCCAGCATTCTGTGTGAATGCTAGGGATTCAAATTCAGATCCTCATG
This sequence comes from Mastomys natalensis, assembly GCA_021653895.1. Taxonomy (NCBI): domain Eukaryota; kingdom Metazoa; phylum Chordata; class Mammalia; order Rodentia; family Muridae; genus Mastomys; species Mastomys natalensis. The sequence continues at coordinate 1,586,796 of JAJTUV010000221.1, read as the reverse complement.
CTGGTGTAGCAAGTATTGTTACCTTGAACCCTCTCCCTAGACACCCCCCCTTTGTGTGTGCGTTCGTGTGTGTGTGTGTGTGTGTGTGTGTGTGTGTGTGCATTGTTTTGTTTTGTTTGCCTCAGTGTCTTTGAGGATGACCTTGAACTCTTGATCTCCTCCCAGGAGCTGTGTTTACAGGCACATATCACCTCGCCCAGCTTCTTGTTAGACATATCTCTATTCTGTGTTTAAGACATATCTCTATTCTGCGTTTCGAGTTGCTATAATAGGATTTTCCACACTCACACCGCTTTGGTGTAAAACGTATTTTCTGATATATTATTGATTATTAATTCTGCTTGTAACCATGGGCTTTTCTACCCAGCCTCTTTGTTCCCGACTCTGAAACTGGACTATTATGAGTAATATTATGAGTTATTTGCTTTGGCCAAAAGCTTTGGCTCATTCCCACTAGTTCATAACTCATTTATCCCATTTATTCTATTCTAAGTCCTACCACATGATTGGATACCTCTCCTCAGTTTTATACAACTGTCTTCTTCTGAGTTGGGTGAATCAACCCCCTCCCACGTCTGACTCTATCCCAGAATCCTCTCTCCCTGCCAGAACTCCCACCTACTAGTTTCCTGCCTAAGCTAATAGGCCAATAGGGGAAGCAAGAGATTCTCTCTACATGGAGTCTTTCCTATATTCGATTGCTCTGTTCTCTTGATATCTGTCTTAGTTTAGTCTTACCAGAGCAAAGCCTTAGTAAGAACTGGTGTGGGGAGCACGTGTAGAGATGTATGCAGGAGCAGTAGAATCAGAGGAAGAGACCCACTGCACTGAGCCAGCCCAGGAGCTCCAGGGTTGAAGTGGAACTGTATGAGACAGAAGAGAAGCATCCCGTGCCCTCAGCACTGGCTCTGTGGGAATCCTGGATACAAACCTCCATATTCTAGGGTTAGTGTCCCTTCTTCTATGGAGACGGCTACAAGGCCTCAGGAAACATCAACTCATCATATTGGAGCCCAACACCAATGAGTGAGGGAGCAGGCTCTCCTCCACCCCGGTGCTGCTCTACAGCACTGCTACTTCTCCTCACGACCCCTCTCATGGCCCCCAGGGTGAGGTTTGTGCTGTGGGTGCTCCAGGAATGTGAGGGTCTGAAGCATGGATGAGTACAAGTGAGCTTGTCCCTGCACCCAGTAAGCATGCTCATCACACACTGACAACTGTCTGATCCTTCATGAGGTTCCCAGAGGTGCCACATCCCCAAGGAGAACCTAGAATCATGGGTGCCAGGGACCAGTTTGGGAAGATGCAGTGGCCAGCACAGAAGGTAGGGATGGCTGTACAGCAGTGTGTGTGCTCAGTGCTGCTGATAGTGCTTGGAAACATGGTTGAAAGTAGACTTCGCATTATGTATATTTTATCTTAATTTACAGAAAGTTCGGGACAGGTCCACAGCTGACCACCATTGACACGCTTTTCTCTATAGACAGTACACTGTTCACTTGCTATATGGCCAAGGTAGGAGCCAGTTTGCACTAGCTTCTATTCACTACCCCTTCATGTAGCTTTGTTGGAGCATAGCTGGGTCCAAAGCCTCATTTCTGGGCATGGAGAGATGGTTCGAAGGCTAAGAACTCTTGCTGGCCTTGTAGAGGGATTCCACATTGGATGGTTTACAACAACCTATAAATTGAGCTCCAAGGGATCTGATACCTTCTTCTGGCCTCCTCGGGTACCTTAACACACATGGCATACATGGACACAGACACATACACATAAGTAATAATACAATTTCTTTCTTTTCTTTTCTTTTTTAAAATAGAAGAGCCTCATTCCCCATAAGAATTGAGAAGTCTGACCCACTCCCTTATGCTCCGTCCCGCAGGTGACCTATGGATCTTTTGACTACACTTCGCTGCTTTACCTATCGGATTACTTAGAGGACTTTGGTGGAGGGCGCTTTGTGTTCATGGAGGAAGGGTCCAACAAGACAGTGGAGCCCAGAGCTGGTAAGACACAGGCTAATGGGTTGCCTAGGGTATGGATACAGGCCTGTAGTTCAGCTTCATGACATAAGCATGTTCACAAGCATGTACACACACACACACACACACACACACACACAAACCCCTACCTGCTGTGGGTGAGGTGGGCTTTATTCTAGTCAATACTACATTTGTAGAACACTTACTCAACATCTTTTGGGCTTGGGTCTGGGTTTGTCTAAGTCTGCTGGTCATGACACCCAGGGGCCAGGTTTGTTACTCAGTTGCCCAGTGTCACTGCAGGTGACTGGCAGAGCTAGGCTCTAGGGGTATCACATCGGTGTGCAGGGTCTCACTAGACTCTGCTACATGCTCCTCTTTTGAAGGGACCTTGCAACTTAAGGTTGAGTAGATGCTGGCTGGGGAGCTTATCTAGCAAACATGAGGCCCTGAGATCCCTAACTCCACAGAATCACGATAAAGATAAGATTAAGTGATAGGCCCAGTGTAGAGACGGTGTTTCACATTCAATCATGTCCTACAGAGCACTGTGGGGCCTGCCTCAGAGCTTATATCCTTGGTAGCCTGAAGATCCAGATTCTCCAGCACCCTGCTGCATGGTTCTCCCTAGGGAAGCAGACAAACATCCCTTCCTGCCTAACCTCTGAGCCTGAGCCCAGGTCCCAGTAAAAAGTGGAGTCTGAGCCCAGCTCCTAGTCAGGAGGTGGAGCCTGAGTCCAGGTCTTAGTAGGGGATGAAGCCTGAACCTAGGTCCTGGTGGGGAGGTAGAAACTGAGCCTAGGTCTGAGTAGGAGGTGGAAGCTGAGTCCAGATCCCGGTAGACTGGTGACGGCTTTGGTGACTCAGGAATTTTCCATATGTGGGAAAGTGCAGGAATGGGTTTCCCACCTTCCTGAGATGTAATCTCTGCCCTTGGCCAAGACCCAGCTGACACGCACTGGCCATTGCACCAGCATGTCCTATGTATCGTGTTCTCCCTGTCTGCTACAGTGTCACCCTCACAAGCTAAGTGAGCTGCTTACTGATAGCTCCATCCAAGGAGCAAGACCGTTCATACAAGGCGAGTCAGGGAATCCTTTTGGACTGTGGATCCAACAGTTCCTTGCAATGGCATTTGCTGTGACTGACTAACAGCATGTAACTGACTAACAGGCCATGGGGAATGAAGAAAGCACAGGCACACACACAGCAGCCAGATCTCGTGCTGCAACCCAGGTTAGGGGTCTGGTCACCTGTTAGGGGTCTCAAACACTTTATAGATTGAAAGCCAGCAAGGCTTTGATGTCACTTGTCACCCAGGGGCTATGATCACATGAGGAAACACGCAGGATTCTAGAAACCTAGGTCACTTTGGTTTCTGTTGCAGTAATATTTTAAATCGGCAGCACCCAATCTGGCTTGTTCTTAATCAGCCGCCATCTTCTCAACTAGCCTAGGCCTGAGAATACATTGACACTGCTTGGCTCAGGTTGCCGGCCCAGGCAGTCAGAGACACTGGCCCTGTCACCTATGAGACACCAGCGTGGGAGATTGCCATGCCAATCTTCCACACTGTCTCCACAAGGCTGGGCTGAGCCCAGTCCATCCTGCCATCCACTCGGGCCAGTAGAAATGAGACGCTAATGCTTAGATTATCCAAAGGCTTTATATGTTTGGTAATGCTCAATAACAAGATGCTCACACAATCAGAGGTGTAACCCAATACCCAACCTAGATATATCAACTACCTTTAACTGCTAGAGACACATGCACATCCACTTCCATGTTCCCCTCTCTCTGGTCCTCTCTTTCCTAGCTCCTCCTCTTCCTTCTCCTCCTCCTCTCCTTCCTCCTCCCACCTTAGCTCCTCCCAACTTGCGGGGAAAATATGCCGCTACAGGTTTTTCCATTGCCAAGTTAATTCCTGCTCTAAGGAAGTAGGTAGCCATCAGACAGCACTTCCCATGGACTGTGGGTGCCATACAGTCCCCTGTTCTGAGAAATGGGGTGCCCTTACTCATCATCACAAGAAGCATAAGAGAGACGGAGAGGGTGGGAACAAATGGGTTAAAATATATTTTTCACTTTTCTTTTTTTTAAAGTTAAGGTCTCAATATGTAGCCCTGGCTGGCCTAGAACTCACAGAGATCTACCTATCTGCCTCCCAAGCTAAAGGTTAAAGGTGTGGGACTCCTGAGCAAAATACCATTTTTAAAAATTTTAGTTTCTACTGCTCCTGAGGAGAAGCCGGCTGCTGTTTCTTGTATATGTTGGTTTTTTTTTTCTGCTGTTTTCAAGGTTTTCAGTAATCTTGTTTTATCAGCTTGATTGTGGTGTGCAGTAGTTTATATGTATTTATATTTATATGTATTTTTATTTATATGTATTTTATTTATATGTATTTATAAATATATATTTATATGTATATTATATTTATATGTATCCCATCGGGGCAATGTTTGATCATTGATTCTTTTAGTCTTTTTTTTAAATCCTGATGTGACTCTCATCTAAACCTGATAGTTAGCATATGGTTTTCTATCATCCTGAGCTCAGGATCCACTGCTGTAAGATGTGTGTAAGATGTGCAGGCATGTCGGGACCTCTGAGGACCCCACTCTTACTGTATGCTGCCACACAGAAGTGTGTCTGTCATTAAGGAGGATCAGGGAGGGCAGACAGCCAAAGGGGCTGAGGGTCTCAGATGCCCACTCCATGGGGCCCTGCCGTACACTGGGTTAGGCTGCTTGTTTCTATATCTCAGGGTTAATTGACAAAGAAGGACTAAATATAAATGTTCTTAAAAACACATTAGCTCAAAAAGTGGTGCCTCCCCTCACCCTGGAAAGCCTGGTCCTTCATACACAGTACCTCCTGGGTTCAGGAGGAAGGAAGGGCCCAAGGCTCTTCACACTTGGGTTTCTTTGCTCTGCTCTCTCCCGGGTTGTGTAAGCCTCCCCGCAGGATACAATGCAGGTCAGATGGACTTTCCCCCTTTTTTGAAGGGTTAGAGGCAAGTCCCAGTAGGAAGAAATGTGGTGGCCAGAAGGGGAACAGCCCAGTCGTGGAGCATTTGAGCGCAGCTGTGTGTTAGATGCTGCACCCTCTGAAGCCCAGTGTTCCTCAGACATTCACAAAGCTGAGTGCAGCGCTGAGCAGTACGCACTTACAGTAAGTGAGTACATACGGGCCAGTTAGATGTTCAAACAAGTACACATTCTGCTGGAATCGAGGTTTGGAAGGACTCGGCCGACCAGGGAATGTCGCTGGGAGCGGCCCTGAAGCTACAGGGCGGAGCTGTCTCTGTCTTCGCAGGTCATCTGTTTTGACATGCTCCTTTGGATTGCCAGGCCATCGTTATCATCCTCCATGACTGATTCTTTTATTTTACAATTTTATTTCCGTTTCACGTGTATGGATGTTCTGTCGGCATGCATGTCTGTAAACCGTGTATGGTGCCTATGGAGATCAGAAAGGGCGTCTGATTCCGCAGAGCCGGAGTTACAGCCATCTGTGGCTGCCACATGGATGCTGTCAATCAAACCCAGCAGCCAGCGCTCTGAACTGCTGAACCATCTCTCTGGCCCCTGTGATTACTTTTTATTTCCCACCTGTCAGACCTGGAAGGCTACCAGCAAGCCTCTGCCCTCCCCACCACAGAGAATCTTCCCTGTAGCCAGGAAGACTGGGGGTGCCCCGTGCCCCCGTTACGCACCCAGCGCTGCTGGTTTGGTTCTCTCGCTCCTCGTCAGAGTTTCGCCATCTTGTCCAGCGCTGCTGTGTTTACTGCTGTGTTCATCCTGTAAGTATGGCCTAGGGGTTACCTCTCTCTTCTCTCTATCTCTAGGTCGAGTCTCATTCTTTACCTCAGGCTCTGAGAACCTGCACCGGGTAGAGAAAGTCCTCTGGGGCACCCGCTACGCCATCACCATCGCTTTCACCTGCAACCCGGACCACGGCATCGAGGACCCAGTACTCACGTGACCAGCTAGGTCGGGTCCTGAGTACCTTGTCCAGAAGCCTGTTCATGGCACCCTCGAGTTGTGATACAGCCCTGTCAGCGAAGGCACTCCTAGGCCGGGTTGAGTGTGTGCTCATCTCTCCCACTTCAGCCCATTGCTGCTGCACAGAGTGCCTTATGAATTATCCCGAGTTGATCTGCTGATGTTTTTAACCTTTTCATCTGTGAGTAAATGAAGGAAGGAGCCTGTTACCCGATAGCTCTGAGTGTGTGCTCTGGGTGCTGCACATTGTGGCTGGCAGGCCTCATTCCTCAGGAGGCCTCCCCGTGTGGGGAAGAAACACTCATCTGTTAGTGAAGCTAGACATCTTGCCCCAGCCCATGCAGCCCACTAAAGGTGGTTCATTCTAGAACAGACTGCATAAAAGGGAGGGAGGGGACATAGGAACAGAAATGGTGGCATTTTGGAAAAGGTTCCAATAGTTGGTGTCTCTGGGAACCCAAGAAGTTTCATGGGTGAAGGATAATTCTGTGCATTTTAGGAGGAGATTGACGTTCAGCATCTGAGAACCAGCCTAGGTTCAGTCTTGCTGTGCTGGGCCCTGTCTCTCCCCAGCATTATCCCCAGAAGTACAGGGTCCATGTATGTCCCTGCCAAGGAGGGTCTCAGCATCCCTGTGACCAGCCCTCGGGATTTCCTGCCCAGTAAGGTACCATCTTCTTCCCATCAGCAACAAGCAGAGGCACTGGAACCAAAGTGCCATAAGGGAGGCCTGGGTCTCGGGCAGCTACAGCTCTGTCAGCCCAGTGTCTGTCAAGTCAAGCATGGGCCACAGTTGCTCCCTGAAGCCACATCCCCAGAGGAAGACTGACCCTTCCCCCATATACACATATAAATGGAATCCCAAGAATGTCCCCCCACCCCTGCCCCACGACCCAAACCAGACTCATCCAGCCATCTGACATAACAGCCTGGGAAGAGTTGCCAATCACCACTCTTCTGTCCAGGCAGCATGGCACATGCATAGTACGTGGCCATGCATCCCTGAGGCAGGTGGCCTTGATGTTGAAATTACACCCACAGCCTATATGCCCTTAGTGATTGCCCAAGACAGCTCAGTCATCTCTGGCCATTGCTGCCCTATAGCCTGATTTCAAATGAACACAACCTGGGAGCTCCATGATCCTCGAATGGGTAACTGTGAGGCCATGAATGTGGGGGAGGTCTGCAAACAGAGGAGCCTGGCCTGTACTGTAGTACTGTTCTGGTACCCCTCTCAAGGTGTCATCTCCACATGCAGAGATCATTATTCTAGCAGGTTTTACCATGGACAAGAGTGCTCTGAGTGCTGAGGCATCTGCTGCCCCCTACTGGTCATCCTGAGTAGATCACAGTGGGGACAAGAAAGCTCAAGTTGCCGGTGGATAAGGCTGACCTTGCAGGGCTGCTGCTTCCTGGCCCTGTCCAGTCAGGGCAGCAGTCAGGCCTCACTGCGGTTGTCATCTTGTGTCTCTGGCCCTTGAAATTCTGGTTGTAGTTAAGACAGGCATGCCATGTCTGGTATTTCCTCCATAGTCATATCCCTGATATCCTCCGTGTCCTTTGGAGTACTAGGCAGTACTTACCTGGTGAGGAGGTCTGGCCATCTTGTCCCAAGCCAGTCAGACACAGCATAAAAGGCAATACTTGAGTGGGAATAGGCCATGGGTCTTCATGAAGGTCCAGAAGTTTCTGGAAAGGTCACATGGCCAATAACACTCTTCCCCAGCCGGATCAAAGCTGCGGTCGGGTATCAGCAATAGGCAGAGGGCAGGACTAGAACAAGGGTGGTCCTGCAGGTCCTAGTAGTTAAGGAGAATAGCCACAGGCCTTTGAGCAAGCATCACCTGAACAGCCATTACGAGGGACACTTTTGACATGGGTCCAGCCTATGTAATTCTACCTGACCAGTTCCTTCAGAGCAAGCGCAAACCAAGTGTAGTTTCCTCCTTCAGACTCCACAGCCAAGTCTGTGTGAGCCCCTTCTAGACAATGCCAAGGAGGCCCCAGAACCCTTCTCTTTTAGCTCTGCAATTGTCATGGAGACATTGCCAAAGACATGTCGCATGGAAGCCAGGAAGTGGAGCCAGGATCTCCCTTCACTACTTCTGGGCCAGCATCTTCACCTGGTGTCATGCCTGGACAGAGTTGAGAGTTCTGTGAATGTGACAAGAACTGGCCATTCTGTATGATTCCTAGACAGCACTATCAGCCTCTGCTGATCTGTACTCAGAGCCACAAGACTTCCAAGCTGTTGCCTGTCCTGGGGGCCTAGCTCATGTGGACAGAAATGAAGACACTTGCTTGTCAGTGAAATGGAGATCAAACCTAAGACAGTAGTTGCATGGATGCTTCCTTGCAAAGGACTGAAAGGTTTCTGGAAAGGAAGCCAGGTCTGGGAGGCAATGAGTCTGGGTTGATAGCCGTCTTGCAAGCTCAGGTATGGGCAGGGTACCCAGGAAAGCTCTAGTCGCACGACCCTAATCCCAGACCCTCACATGCGTTCTATGAGTCCCATCCATGATTTTCCACGCCCAATATTTGCAGAGGAACCCTGGAGAGGTCAGAGAAATGTCCCCTCACCTATCCTACACATCCAGCTTCCATGCAGCTTTAATCTGTCAAACCTCCATTCAGTGAATGTCCCACCTCTTCAATGCTCTTGGCTCTGAGGCAGGAGGCAAGCAAAGCAACAGCCAAAGTTTATTTGTGTTTCATGTGCTCAGTTGACACATTACTTTCAAGATAACCTGGGGGAACATCACCGAAAGTTCAAAGCACCAAGACAAACACATTAGAAATAGTGGATTGAAATCAAGCAGAAGGAAGACCTAGATATACTTCCCCAGAGGCTCTCTGATAAATTGCAATCCAGCCCCCCTCAGCAGTCTCTCCTAGGATACCTGACACTGTAAATATCAGGGTTTTATCTGTTTCTTGGATGTCTGTTTTCATCCCTGTGAACTGCTTGGTACCAGGCCTTCTTTAACTCTCTCCATGGATCTCTCTGTCTGTCTGTCTGTCTGCCTCCCCCCTCCTTGGTCTCACAGTCTCACTGTGTGGCTCTAACTGGTGTGGAACTGGGTATGTAAACCAGAGTGACCTCTAACTTAGCCTGCCTGTCTCTGCCTCCCAAGTGCTGGGAATAAAGGCGCACACCACCATGGCTTTCTATAGCGCACCACCATGGTTTTCTATAGGTCTTAACCTGAGCATTGTTTCTGTGCTTTCATTTCCTTCCTGTTAGCACCAACTGGGAAGAGCAGGTCTGGGCCATTAGGAGTTAAGGAACACCCTTTGTTCCCTCTGGGGCTCTCAGTTGCTCTTCTGTACAATGTCCACCCTTGGTGTCTGCACCCGTGTGTCAGTACATTGTGGCCCTTGTATGCAGGGAAGAGCCTGCCGCCTGTGCACCAGACATACAGAGGATCTCAGCTCCGACTCAGCCCCATCTGGCTTTCTAGTCTGCTATCCCTTCTTGAGGCCTAGATTAGGCAGAACAAGGGGTACTCGGGAGCATATCCCTATTCTTGAGAAGGCTGGCAGGGGCTCACAGAATTCTCTCTAGCTGTGCCACGTTGGGAGATCACAGCCACTCCAATGCCCCCTTCTATGGCTTTTGATAAGAACAGAGAGTTCTGGCTATAGACTCTTTAAAAGGCCTGAGAGGTGTAAGGAGACGGGTATCCTAGGGTCTTCATACACCCATGTAGTTTCTTGAACCTTATGCATCTTGCCTCAATCTCCTGTCTTCCCTCAGTGTGCCTAGTCCCTCAGCTCAGGCCTGCCCTAGCTGTCCACCCTCTGTGGTAAAGTATCTTTTTACCTACAGTGAAGACGAGAAGAAGTCAAAGTGGGGGGCCTTGGCAATGCATAGGTTCAGACCAATGAGCTCTCCCCATCTCTGTCTCTCAATGAGGGCAGACACAAGGTGGGCTTAGGAAGGATAACCACCAGTGTCTTCTGCCCCCCCATGCTACTGGGCCCCTCTCGGAGGCCTTCAGCTCAGACAGACCTGATCTATGTCTGTATTTCAGGCTGTATGTGCATGTTGATTCATCCACCAGGGCCCAGACCCAACCCTGTTCAGGGTCCCAGCCCTATACGAGTTCTTGGCACATCGTAGCCACCACTGAGCACCAATGCACAGGGCGCCACCCCAGACACCTGTGGTGCCTTTGAATCTTGCACTGATGCATATTTATGGAGTAAAACACAGGATCTGGACTTTCAATTATGCTGCAAGTTGCCAGAAGCTGTGGAAGGACCACTGTGTCCCTGTTGGCCAGCCAAAGTAGCTATGTTCCCGGCTCATGGCCACCTGGGCAGATGGAAGCCCCACCAGCACAGCTTCTGGGCAGTGTCTTTGCTAGAACCCTGCAAGAAAGCATCAATGTTTAGCATCTGACCATATATCCTCTCCCATGTCCCCTTCTGCAGAGCTCAGGTGCCCCTTAAGCACCTAGTCCCTTAGCTGAGAGGACTGAATAGAAAAATGGCCTAGCATCAGGACAGCTAGTGAGGTCACTGTAATACCTGAAAGATACAAATGGCCAGCCATTCTGTGTAGTCTGAGAGCACTGCAGGAGAAAAAAAGATGGGTAGGAAAGGAAGGGACATCCCCAGAAGGTGACCCTTGGGCTGGACAGAGATCATGGAGGTATCTCAGGCTGTGTTGATAGGGGAGGGTAGGCAGAGAGGTCCCTGGCTGCTGAGTGCCAAGTGCTGCTTTCTGTCAGTCCACTCAGCTTTAACATGTGTGGCTCCAGCAAGACAAAGCTGCAGTATGCCACTGTTCAGCCTTAGGCCACCGCCGACCTGTGTACCTGCCCTTGGCAGGTTAGGGGACAGGGACAGGGATCCTTTGGAGTCACATCAGTCCTGAGGGACTTGGCCTTCCTGACCCAACATGAGACAACGTTCCCACTGGCCTAGGAATGGCCTGAGACTGGAGATGCCTGCCATTGGCTCCAGCAGCCTGGCTTTCGTTCATCCATCATCCGTCATCCGTCTGGAATTCGAATGGAAAAACATGCATGTGGTGAGGGGAGATGCCAGGACGGGCTGAGACTAGTTCCTGAGGACCTTCCCAAGTGTATTTAAGAACCTAGCTACTCTCGCCCTGCTGGTGGCTCAGCAAGATCAATGACCCCCTGACCCCAGCCCCAGCTGGGTGCAGTTTCTGGGCAGAAAGTGTGTTGGCCTTCACAAACCACTGACAATCACTGGCTCCTTATGTCCTTGTAGGTTAGGACAATCTCGTGTTTCAGCACTGCCAGTATCATCCCCAGAGGCCAGGTGGGGCTCCTGCGGTTCCCTTTAATTGAGATAGTGTCCACAGGAGGAAAGCAGAGGCTACTGCTTGTAGGTGATACTTACTGAAGGACTTAATTCCTGAAAGGTTATGAGTGCAGGAAACCTTGGTGCATGGAATTTTCCATTGATGAATGACACACACAGGTGTAGGAGTGACCTGAACCATGATATCATCGTGTACACCTTCACTGATAATACCCCATGCAGTCATGCAGGTGCCCCTGGGTACCTCCCACCTTCTCCAACTTGTAGCTGTAAAAACATCTAGCCTAGAGATCTATCATTAACTCTGAGCTGAGGTAATATGATCTGAAGACGGATCAACCTTCTGGCTTGGAAATGAGATCATGCCATGCCTCCTCTGTCCTGCTTGTGGGACTGACAGCTTGTCAAGATGCTATCACCACTCTCTGGTTTTGATCTGGACCAAAACAGCTGAGTAACGGTTCAGGTATGGACACCTATGTCTTAACTCTGTGGCCCTCCTGAGGCACATGGCCACACAGTCCAGCCAGGCTATCTGGCTGCAGGGCTTCCTGAGGTCTTGCCATGAGCTTCTTGTCCTACATTTGGGCAAGTCTTCTGCTCCTAACATCCTCAACATTTAACTCTGCTTTTTACAAAACACAACCCCAAAATGAGTCAGCATCTTCCAGTGAGAAACCCACCAGCATTCTATGAGAGGAAATTTGTTCTCAAACACACTCGAAATACCTTGTATCAGTAGTAAAGGCTGAGAACAGGAAAATCCCAGCCTCTCTGTGAGCGCCCATGGCCCAACCACTAGAACAGGAACTTGACTTTTATTCTAGACAAGTGCTGGCTCCGTGGCAGCCCCACTGTGGGTTTCAAATACCACAGTGCTCCTGGCAATCTTGTTGATTCCTGCACTGTGTAAATCCATGTTGACCTGTAGATTGTGGTTTACCCATCAGCAGATTATTTAAAACTACAAAGGGGGAGCTATGGCCACTGTACAGCATGTGCCTGTCTGTAAAGGGGGAGCTATGGCCACTGTACAGCATGTGCCTGTCTGTAAAGGGGGAGCTATGGCCACTGTACAGCATGTGCCTGTCTGAAAACCAATAGGATGCAGACACACAGGTCCACAGGTGTGATACCCCACTGTGACTTTCTAGAATAGTAGTTCTCAACCTGTGGGTCAAGACCCCTTAGGGGTCATATGTCAGATATCCTACATATCAGATACTTACATTATGATTCATAACTAGTAAAATTACAGTTATGAAGTAGCAATGACATAATTTTATAGTTGGGGGTTACCACAACACCAGAACTTTTATTAAAGGGTTGCAGCATTAGGAAGGTTGAGAACTCCTCTGTAGCAAAACCTGACTGACAGCAACAGGAAACGAAGTCTCTAGGAGACTGGGCATGGCTGGACCTTTGGGACAAAGTAGCTGGGGCTGCTCACAGGATATGTCCAGGTGTAAGCAATATCAGCATGAACAGGTTAGAACCAGCTGCTTATTTTGGATAGAAAAGCCTCTTGACGAAATCTTCTGGTTGGGGTGGACAGGTAGACAGGTTTCAATAGCTGCTTGGTGTGTAGGAGCCAATGTTTTCCTTACCCACAGTCCCTCACTCTGCGAACACCTCACAGAGTAGAGCCAGCGACCATGAAGATTCATGAAGCAAAAGAGCCCAGGACCCAGTGCGTAGGGCTGGAAGTGGGGCTGAACCAGGCCTAAATAATGGATGGACACTTTTTTTTTTTTTTTTTTTTTTGGTTTTTTGAGACAGGGTTTCTCTGTATAGCCCTGGCTGTCCTGGAACTCACTCTGTAGACCAGGCTGGCCTCGAACTCAGAAATCCGCCTGCCTCTGCCTCCCAAGTGCTGGGATTAAAGGCGTGCACCACCTCTGCCCAGCTGTGGATGGACACTTGAGAAAGGAAAAGCTTAGGCAAAGTGGGGCCTCCAAAGACAGAGGACTCCTGGTGGTTGGGCAGCGTACTCTGGACCTCACCTGTTCCTAGGCTCCATTTCCTTCTCCCTGTGGCATGGCTGACAATGGCCCAGTGTAGAGGGGTATTAATATACAGGGCCTGGGAAGGCACAGGATTCTTGTTATTCTGGAAATGTTCTGATCCACCTGAGACTGGGGTGAGAGTGGCAGTCTCTGGAGTGCTTAAATAACAACATTCCCAGATTTAAAGCCGCACACATCCTCTGGGAGAAACTTCAAAAAGTATAAGAAAACAAGAACAAAAACAAAACAAGACAAAACAAACAAACAAACAAAAAAAAAAAACCCTAAAGTTTTCCCACCATGAGGTAACTGTTGATCTTTAAGGTATTTCTGTGGAGATTTTTTTTTTTTGCATATGTGCATGTGTGTTCACACAGCATGCTCTCGAGCTCACAGGCATACTTGGTCACAGATACATGCATATCTACATACAACCACAGACCAGACTCACATGCACACAGTCACAAATGCATTTTTGTTTGTTTTAAATGAGACTTGAGATTACACTATACAATTTTACATTCTCCTTTCTGTCCATGACCACAGTACCTGAGATTCCATCCCTTTCTGACCCCACAGAACGTTGATCTTCTTTGAAGACGCCATGCCATGACCTAGTTAACAGCTGTGGGACATTTCATAACGATACTGGAATCAGCTCCTTCTTACATAAATCCTTATCCACACCTGATACTTGGATTTCAGGATAAAACCCTGATTGCTCAGGCAAGAGTTATAAACATGTGTGTGATTCAATTTATTTACTTATTAGAATTTTAAAATAGATTATCTTTTACTTCTCCTCTGACAGTTTCGTACGTGTAAACAATGTGTCTTGGTCATATCCCTTATATATCTACCTAGCTACCTATTTGTTTGTGGTTCTGGGCATGGAACCCAGTTCCTCATGCCTTTTAGGTAAAGGTTCTATCAGCCAAAGGGCTCTTAATAAAAAAGGTCAATTTTTTTTGTTTTGGGATTTTGTTTTGTTACTACAGAATCTCTATTTGAGCTTGCAACGGTTTTTTTTCCTGCATCAAATTCTCAATGGCTTATGTAACCAGAGCTTTCCCTCTTCCCAGAGAGCACTGGGTTCTGGGTCAGGCTCCTCCACCTCCACCCCTTTTTTTATTAGACAAGGTCTCACTTTGTAACTCATACAACTTGGTATGTAGACCAGGCTAGCCTTGAACTCTCAGGAATGCAGCAGCCTCTGCCTCCCAAGTGTCAGGACAAAAGGTGTGTACCACCCTTGCCTGCTGGGTCAGACTTCCTTTTCCTCATTTTAGAAATATGAGTGCTCACCTTTCTCCTTCATTCTTTTATGATTTTATATTTGATGTGAATGTTCAAAACACCGCCTGAGCTTTACTTGGCTTGAGAGATACAGTCATCTGCCTGGTGGGGTGTCCCATCTACCTAAGGCAAATCTCTTGTCTCCCGAGTCTTCTGGACCAGGCTGTCCTACTGGAAGGCTACTGCGTTAGGATCTTTAGCACCTTGGAGTAAAGTGGTCCAGGGTCTTGCAGCCTCCATTCCCCTGGCTATTGTCCACACAGTGTCTAAATCAAAAGCAGATGCTCCTGACTCTCCACCCAAATTTCATGGCCTCAGACACAGGCATCCACAGCCAGGCTGAACTGCCCAGCAGCTCCTACCCAGGTTGGATGCATGACAAAGCCAGAGCCCAGGGCAGGAGGATGGGTAGAAACCCAGAATAGGGAGATTTCCCTCCAGGAGGAACCAGGGTGAGAGGACTTGACATCGCAAGGGTACATGAGCCTGGAACACTGTCCTGGAACTTAGGTGTCCCAGGAAGCCAGCTCATCCTGAAACAGCTCAGAGGCCAGGGGTAATACTCAAAGGCCAGCTCCACCTTACTGTAACACTCATCCTGACAAGATACACAGTTTTCACCTCACGGACATTTCAGCTTGTTTTCTTTTTGGCTAGACTTTAAGTGTTGGGTGGTTGACATTTAAAAGCTAAAGAACTTGATCTATCACCCTGTGTCCCTCAGCCTCTGTGGGCTCATCAGTCACACAGGTCAACAGTTCCCCTCCCCAACCACTGGCTGCTGCTGCCTGGGAGGCCACGCCTGGACTCCAGTGGAGATCCCAGTCAGCTTACTGACACCCAGATCCAGCCCTAGGAGCATGGTCACTCCACCTCTGTTTCCCTCCCAGGTTTCCTCATCCCTTCCCCTCCCCGCGATCATCAATCCTCTGCTTCCCTCCTGGCTGGCTAGAACAGCATAGGGCTCTCTCCATCATAACTTTCCCTGCTTGTATTCCAAATTCCAGACACGATGGTCTTGTCCTTGCCCAGGCCTGGGCCCTTAGTGGACCACCTTTCCTGTCTTCTGTTATGATAGCCTGAAGGCTCTGGAAAGGCCCATGTCCTAGAGAGCCCTGGGTACCAACCAGAGAGACTTCCTGTCACCCCCAGCTCAGTCTTCCTGCCTGCACTTTCTCTGAACACATATCCTTTCCTTATTTAAAACAGGGCAGGCAGCGAAAAGTTCCCTGAGGACAGAAGAGGGGAAATTATGATGTTAAGTGACAATCACAGCTCCAGGAGGGCATTGGCTCCCAAACCTGGTGGGCGAGCAGGCCTAGGCTAGTGATGGACAAGCTGACAGAGCATACACTATTGGAGTTGTCAAGCAGAGCCTTCAGTTTGTGCTGGAGATGACAGGAAGGTCTCAGTGGAGGTCAGCTCCAGCTCCCAGCTAGACTTGATAACAGGCAGGCCATGGATAGGCCTACCACTGCAGCCGTGTGCCAAAGGAGGACAGAGCCAAGGTGACTCTGTGACAGTGGCTTTGCCCAACCCCACTAACCTCACCTCTCTTGAGTCCCTGAGAGATAAGGACTTGGAATCCAGGCTTAGGATCACCCGTGTTGAAAGTTGACATGTTCCCCCCCGCCCCCAGCCCCATTGTCAGCTTGTCATAGGCAGCATTTCTGGATGACAGCAGAGCCTGAAGTGAGTGTCTAGTGTGTTTGTATATGTTGTATGTTTTACATACATTATATGCTGTGTCTGTGGTTTGTGCATACATGCATGTGTTGTGTCTGATGGATGTTATGTTTGATATGGTATGTTTATTGGGGGGTGAATGTGTGAGGTGAATATTTATGTTTGTTGTGTGTGTTGTGGAATGTGTGGTGGGATACATTCGTGTGGTATGTACTTATTGCATTTGTTACATGTGGCATGTTTGGTGTGTGTGTGTGTGTGTCCATGGGCACACATGTACACATGCATAGATCATTGTTCTGGCACCAACCTCTGTCTGTCAGTGCTGGTCCCAAGAGGCCCTGAGGCCAGATTAGCAGGCGTCAAAGATTAAGTTCAGTGACTGTCACAGAGCTACTGTCTATTCACTCAGGTTTTCCCAGGACAGCGGTACTTTCATAGAAACTGTACACACCTAGAATTAGAAGTGGTCTTTGGAAGTTCTGGCTTTAGGACTTTGTCCCTACCAGGTTGGTAGAGACATCTGGGTCTCTCTGGGTGAGGACCTCACTAGGTTATCTCCCTGATGTTGGCTATGGGATGGACTACACTCCACGTCTCAAGCTTTCCCAGTTCATGGCCACCCCATCCAGTACTCTAGGATAGTCTTGAGGGGTGGAGGGTGTGAACCTCTCTGGAGATGGTAACCCTTCCCCTTGAGTTGTGTACTGACTCTGGGTCAAATCCCCTGTGTGGGCACACAATGTTGCATAAACTCCCTTCTTGGGATCATCTGAGCTGTGGAGAACAAGGAAGCCTCCCAGAGAAATGGGGAGCCGCCCCTGCCCAGAGCTGAAGCCACAACATGACGAATGTCAAGTAAAGGTGGTACCACCTAATGAGAGGCCCAGCTATGAGTTCTTAGAGATAAGACCAGGATTGGGCTCTGGCAATAAAGAAGGAGCTTTCTAAAGCTGAAGCCCAGTATAAGAGACAGTGGGGCTTGGGGCAAAAGAGGAGGAGCACAGGGATAGGGGGCTCCACTACCCACATACTCCTCTAGTGAATTTACTAGTCTGTTGCTGTTTTTGTTTTGTCTTGTTTTGTCTTGCAGAGCTGGTGGTGAAACCTAGGGCCTTTCACATGCTCAGCAAGTGCTCTGACACTGAGCTTTATTCCCAGACCTTTAAATTTTTGTTTATTTGGAGCTGGGCATTGTGGCACATGCCTTTAATCCCAGCTCTCCGAATGCAGATGCAGGTGTATCTCTGTGAGTTCAAGACCAGCTTTGTCTATATAATGAGTTTGTGGCCAGCTGAGGCTACGTAGTGAGACCTTGTCTCAAAAAGATGGTTTTTATGTTTTGTTTTAATTTAGAGACAAAGTCTTTGATAAGTAGTATAGTCTGACCTCAAGCCTCCCCAATTCCTGGGATTTCAGGCTGAACCCCTTCAATTGTGTGTGTGTGTGTGTGTTCATGTATCACATGTGTATCCCTCATTTTTTAATAGCAAAATAAAAAAGCACAAAATACTGTCGTCAGACACCAGGATCTGCTTCTGGAACATTTTATCACTGCGGAGACCTGCCATTCCATGTCCTGCCACCGGAGTCTACCTGACATTCAAGCAAGAGTACTACCAGACCAAGATGCTGTCCCAGCCTTTGATGGTCACCCTGAAAAGGGTGGGCAGCTGTCTTCTGCCCATGGTAGGAGATATGGTCAGTCAGGGAAAAAATGTTCCGAGGATGGTACTTAGGACATGGAAACAGTTTCGAGGAACAGTGAAGCCAAGACCTCATCGTGTCAACATGAGCCACATGTGGTTCGTGCTGCCTCCTAGGAGAACTTCAGCCTGTGGGGTTTCCTTCCTGTACTTGAGCTCCAGTGCTAGCTGGGCAGCATCTCCCAGTCATCCCATCCCAGCCCCTCATGTCTCTCAGCTCTCTGCCCTCCTTCCCACCCTAAGTACAGGGGAGGGCTTCCATGTGGGAGGGGATATCCACAGGCAAAGGCTTGGAAACCTCGCCAGACACTCGGGTGCCTCATGCTGGGGATCCCTGGGTCCAGGACCCCCACCCGACCCCAACTTCCACCCCCAACACTGAGGCAGGACACACTTCAGTGTACAGGGTTTATTGTTCCATGTGCATACGGGAAGCAAGGAGCTACCGTGGGATGGATGGGGAGAGAGTAGATGCCTGCAGGCCCCTTACCAGCCAATGGGGGAGGGTCCTCAGGGCCGAAAGGGCTTACATCAAAGGTCTGGTACTAGCTGCGCTGGGTAATTAGCCCCTAGATGACTTAGTTCAACAGGGTCTTCAGAAGAGGGTCTGGGTCACAGCTTCTGAAGCCCCTCGGAGATTGGTTGGAAGCAGGAATGTGTTGGCATCGTAGGGAAGGTGCTGAGAGAGCTGAAGCGAACAACAAAGAAGAAAAAACAGGGAACTTTCCAGAAGAGAACTGAAGAAGACAAGCAAGTTGGGTTTGAGTAGGGGATTCTGGGAATGAGCTCCTGACTCTCAGACAAAGGCCCCATTAGGGGGAACTGGAGACAGCATGAAGGTCTCTGTGGCCTGTTGGCTGCTGGAGGAGAGCGAGCGGCCCGAGTCCTGCTGGTGGTGGACTCGGCTGGGCAGGAAGCTGCCAGCACTCCCTGGCCACGGCAACTACTACCCAGTGACCGCTGGCGGCCGCGCAGGTACTCCCGATAGTTCTTGGTGAGCAGAGTGTAGAGGAAGGGATTGATGCAACTGTTGCCGTAAGTGAGGCAGGCAGTCAGGTAGTTGACAATGCGCGCAGTCTCGGGCGTCACTGGCATGGCCTCATGGTACTGGGCCAGCATCTGCCACACCCAGAAGGGTAGGAAGCAGGCCCAGAAGAGAAGGACGATACCAAGGATGAGGTAGAGCACCCTGGGGTTGGGTAGCCGCCGTGTCTGCTTGAAAGAAGCTTGCTGAGATAGCCAGTAGGCCCTGGCCAGACGGACGTAGAGCAGCCCAATGACCAGGCCAGGTCCCACAATGCTGGTCCCAAAGAGCAGAGTCAGGTAAGTACGATGGGCACGAGGGCCCCAGGCCGGCAGGCAGAGGCTCTTGGAGCCCCTATGGACCAGCCGGATGGCAAGCATCATGGGTAGGGTCAGCAACAGCGCCAGCAACCAGGTGCCCAGCGCCAGCAGCTTCCGGTAACCTTTGGAGCGCCGAACCGTGTCCAGAGGCCTCAGTACCGCTGCATAGCGTTCACTGCTCATTATGGTCAGGGTGAAGATGCTGGCGTGCATTGTCAGGAAGTCCAGGCTAAAGAGAACTCGGCAGCCCACATCCCCAAAGTGCCAGTCCTTAGTGACATAGGTAGCTATGATGAAGGGAATGCTCAGCAGGTACAGCAGGTCAGCCAGTGCCAGGTTGACCACATAGACATACATGGAGGCTGAGGCACGCAGAAATCGGCACATGACCACCAGAGTGTACACATTTCCCACCATGCCCACCACACCCATGGCTGAGAGCACTGCTCCGATGACACCCGTAGCCACAAGGTCTTTCAGGGAGCTGGGATCTGTTAGGCCAGTCCAGGAACTGTTGAGGGACACGTTGGAGCCTCCAGGCAGCTCAGACACAGTGCTTCCAGACATGGTGGGCATGGGAAAGCTTGTTGTAGACTCCAGGCTCAACGCCATCTCTGTCCTCACACCAGGCTTCTGCTGGGAGTACCACTGTTCAGTGAGGCGAGCCTGTGGGAAACTTGTCCTGTGGGAGAAGACCAGTGTCAGAGGTTCAAGGCAGCAGCAACCTACTTCCATGCCCTGACAGCCTCTTGATAGACACAGTCCCTCTCAGAGAGACAAAGGCTCACCAAGTCCTGTCTCCTGTTGGAACCCTCAAAAGAATCCCTTTTGTGTCATCTCCCTAGCTATACAGGAGGACCCTAGAGCCATTGGGACCCACTGTCCCCCAGGACGCTCCCCAGCAGAACCCCAAGTCACACCCAAATGCTTTTCCTGAAAAGTTGTCCACAGCGAGGCGGAGGTCAAAGTGGGCAAAGACTCCTAATTTCTAGCTCCGCAACCACAGCTAGAGTCCACTTCCCATTTTATGTTACGAGTATGCTTTTTTTGTTGTTGTTGTTTTTTGAGACAGGGTTTCTCTGTGTAGCCCTGGCTGTCCTGGAACTCACTCTGTAGACCAGGCTGGCCTCAAACTCAGAAATCTGCCTGCCTCTGCCTCCCAAGTGCTGGGATTAAAGGCGTGTGCCACCACAGCCCGGCTACTCGTATACTTTTAAAAAGTGATTTCTTCCAGTCACAAAAGTAACAGCTAGACTGAGCTTAAAAGTTCAGATAGAAAAATAGATAAAAGCCCTTTGGATTTCCATTTATTCTATGAATGCATCCTGCCTCACATTACACATTCAGTAATGGAGGGCAATTAATCAAATGCCATTAGAAGAAAACATTATGTGACATGGCAGGAAAATGTTTCTTTATTCTGAAGAACTGTTTTTAAATTACATTGTCGTGTGGTGTGCATGTGTGGGTGATTGTGTACATGTGTGCATGCCACCTCGATCATGTGGAGGTCAGAGGGCAACCTTCGGACATTGATTCTTTCCTTCTTTCCCATGCAGGTCTCCAGGCTCTAACTTATGCCATCCATCCTGGAGGCAAGCACTCTTACCCACTGAGCCATCTTACCAGTCCCCCCCTCCCAAAATGATGTTTTAAAAAAAGACCAAAAACCAAACCAAAACAATAAAGTCTCACTATGTAGCCCTAGCTGGCCTGGAACTCTCTATGTAGACCAAAAGATTCTGCTTAAGTGTGCACCACGCCTGGCTTTTTGTTTTGTTTTTAAAAGAAAGTACAGATGTGCTCTCTCTCTCTCTCTCTCTCTCTCTCTCTCTCTCTCTCTTCCTCTCTCTCTCTTTCTCTCTCTCTCTCTCTCTCTCTCTCTCTCTTCCTCCTCTCTCTCTTTCTCTTCTCCTCTCCTCTTTCTCTCTCTCTCTTTCTCTCTCTCTCTCAGAAATTTATTTATTCTCAGGGGCAAGAAGAGATATCAGATGTCTCCTAATTGCAGTTACAGATGGTTGAAAGCTACCTTGTTTCTGAAAACCACACCTCTGCAATAGCAGCAGGTGCTCTTAACCAATGAGTGATATCTCTAGACCAGGTAAAGATTACCTAAAAAATAATCCTCATTAGAGCTGGAGAGATTACTTGCTGCTCTTGCAGAGGAACTGGGTTCGAGTCCCAGCACCCACATAGCAGCTTATTAACCATCTGTAATTCCAGCTCCAGGAGTCCATGCTCCTCTAAACTCCTCAGGGACCAGGAACACATATGGAATACATACATACATTCATATAAAAACACTTATACACATAACAAAAATAAGGCGGTTTTTATAGGATTTCTCTGTGTAATAGCTCTGGCTGTCATGGATTTGCTTTGTAGACCAGGCTAGCCTTGAACTCACAGAGATCCCCCTGCCTCTGCCTCCCAAATACTGGGATTAAAGGCATGGATCATCATACCCAGCTAGTTTTAAAACACATACACACACACACACACACACACACACACACACTCCACTGCTTTGACCTCCTGTAACCCTGACCTTGTCAGTTCATGAACTCATCTCAGAGGGAGCCACATTAGAACTCCTGCTTGCGTCTGTCCTTCAAACCCTGTCTTACACAGCCTGCAGCAATAAGTCTTTTCCTCGATTCTCCCTACTACGGTATCCCTGCTTCTGCTGCTGCTATTTATGGTCATTTGGGTCATTTCAAACTCATTAAACGTAAAGCTGCTGTTCTTCTGGGGGTGAGTGGGATCACTGGGGCATGGTACACACCTGTTTTGCTTCATTGTAATGCCAAACTTTCCCAAAGCTGCTGTAGCATTTCACATACTCAACTGCAGCAACTGACAGTTCTAATTCCTTTCCATCCTCTCTCCCATAAATCAATAATAGGTGCATTGATATATTCTGGTTATAGGCACACTGTGTATGTGTGTGATTGTGTGTGTGTGGTGTGCATTGTGGTGTGTGGTGTGCATGTGTGTTTGGTTGTGTGCATTGTGTGGTGTGTGTGTCAATGTGTGTGTGTATAAGGCATGTGCATTGTGGGGTGTGTATATATGTGTGTGCATTGTGGTGTGTGTGTGTATGTGCATTGTGTGGTGTGTGTGTGATATGTGTGTGTTCTTTCAATATAGAACACTGGAAATCTCTTGGAACTGGTGGTTATGCACATCCTCTGCTCTCAACAGGGATCACACAGGTGAACATGTCAAACAAAACAATGACAACTCCCCTATCCTTCCCCCCGATCAAAAAAAAAAAACAAAAAACAAAAAACAAAAAACAAAAAAACACCTCTAAGCTTCAGCCAGATGGTGGTGGCGCACATCTTTAATGCCAGCAATCAGGAGGCAGAGGCATGTGGATCTCTAGGTTCGAGGCCAGTCTAGTCTACATCTCCAGTTCGAGTTCCAGGACAGTCAGAACTGCTACACAGAGAAACCCTGTCTCAACCAAACAACTAAACACAAAAAAAAACCTCTAAGCTTCGTATACCCAGGACTCCTGCTGACTCAATTAGGTTAGTCTCACAAGAAAAAGAAAGCCCTAAAGGGTAGACTTTCTGAGAGGAAGTAAAGAAGACCTCTTTGCACAGGCTTCTCCAGCATCCAGGCCTGGGAATGATGCCTCTAGAAATCATCTTTCCCCTTAGTCAAAGCTGAAGAATCCGGGCAGGTCTGGGGTGAGGAGACATCCCACACTTGCAGCTCCTAGCTTCATCTGTTCCGAACCTTTGCCCCCACTGCTGTCTCACCTCACAGGTCAGCTCCTGAGGTACTGAAGTCCTCCTGACCTACTAGGAAGGCGAAAGGACTCAGAAGCCACTGCCTTCGATTCAGGGAAGGTGAAAGTTTTCAGTGCCAGGCGCTGCTGCGAAGCGGGCAAACCGCGCTCACAGGCGGCGTGGCGCTCCCCGGCACTCCCGGCACATCCTCCGAGATCAAGAGGTGCAAGCTGGGCTCGGGGTCCCCAGACGCCCTGCCCGCCCCAGGTCATGCGTCCCGGATTGTGCAGCCCGTGAAAGTGCGCTCACCTCTGTCACGAAGTCATCGGCTGCCTCCCAGCCCTGGGCTTAAGAGAGGCGCCGCTGCGTCCTGTCACTCAGATGCTCGAGACCCAGTGGCCATCACCGCGCACACGTTGGCTAATGTCACGCGCGGAAAGCTGTGTTGCGAGAACGTCTCCGAGCGCTCCCCCAGCCAGGGCAGCGCGGAGCGAGGTTCTGAGCCCACTTGGACTCTGGGCACACGGTGTGGTCGCGGATCGCCGGCCTCCCTAGAGTCCCACGCTGTGCGGGCTCCTGCGCTGCCGCCGCCACCTGTCCCACTGCCAGCTGGGAATGTGCCGGTCTGGGTATTAATAACCGGCCACGCGGGCCCTGGCGAGGTCTCCTCAGCAAAGATAGGTGCCAGATCTGAGCCGAGGTAGCGGCCACAGAGGGGTTTGCCTGGCTTGGGAGTGGGAAGGACCTCTGTGTGTGCTGGGGGCTCATCCCCTCTATACCTCTTGTAACCACCAGTGTCGGACTGAGGCTCAGAAGATTTATGACTTACTGTAAAGGTGAGCAACGAGGCCTGTGCTAATGGCCCAGGGAGTGTGAAGAGGGAAAGAACCCTGGGACCATGAAGTAACAGGAGCCTGGGTTTGGGTAGCAACCCTGATGTCTTATCGTTGCTGATATCAAATGATATGGCTGCTTTCACCTTCTCAGGCGACTCACCCTTCTGGGAGAGACCATATAGGCAAACTTGGTATACCAGGAACCTCTCTCCACTTGGCCCCTATCTGATAAAGGCACCCTGTGACGTGGCTAATTCCAGCTGATATGTTGAATGAGTAGTGCTCAGAATGACCAGCCCATGCTGGTCCTATGCTGAATGAAAACAAATCCCTCGTGGCTCTGAGACAGGGAACCAGACCATCACAAAAAACAATGTAGAGAAACGAATCCTGAGAAATTACTCATGGGGGTTCCACTTCCTATGTGAAGCTCAGATGTGGGGTTTGAAGGGAACGCTGAGGGTGGAGAAGAGCCTGTGTCCTCTGATCAGACTCCTCTACTTCAGGTCTCACCTCTGCTTGGGTTGTATTCTCCTTCTGTGCCACCTTGCAGTCAAAGCAGTCGGATTTTTATCCCTTAAAATCCTGGTTCCCACCTCAGGCTCAGTACTTTCAGCCAGGGGAGGTAGGAGGCCTTCTGGTAGGCATCTTTCTGGGTATAGAACCACTGGGCCCCATTTTCATCCATCTGTGTCATAGGTAGAGAGGGGCCCCTGGCTCCTGGAAGGTCCTAAATAACAGGGGCTGGTGGGCAGTCACATCTGCACTCTCCTTACACTAGAAGAACCAGAGCTTCATTCAGATCTGCCAATGCTCTGGCCTGAGGAGAGCCCAGACTAAAGAGAGAGGCCCCTAGAAGCCAACGTCCTACCTAGGGGACCCTGTCCATGTCACTGAGGCTGAAGAGCCACAGGCCAGATATATGGATGACCAAGATCGTCGTAGCTGTTCTCTGGTTCTCTGCACTTCTAGCAGCAGCTATGAGCCACTTTCTTTTGATGTCATTTTCCCCTTCTAGTATAAGCTGGGCAGGCACTCCACCGCTGAGCAGAATCCCAGCCCAGCCCCTCATCTCTTGATCATGCAGAGCCATTTTCTAAAGGGCAGACGTCTATCTAATGTGGATGCTGGACAAACCCTTGGACAGTGGAGCTGCTGGGAGGTTAGCAGGGATGAAAGCACAGGAAGGGGTCAAAGGGAAACGTCAGAGCGAGAAATGAGAGGCCATCTAAGAACACTTCTCTTAGCTGCATAAGATAGCCTCAGACTTGGCCTAGGAAGGGGCACCTGAGTGTCCACAGGGGCCCAAATGTTTGTATAGAACTGGGCTGTCCAAAGGCAAATTCGTCCCACATCTATCATGCTCTGTGAAGAAGTACACTACCTGTCTGTGAGTCGCTTCATGGACCATTACATCATACACTCTGATCACACAGCCTGCATTTCCACTAAATGTGACTTTTAGAGCTTTGTTCTGCCCGTAATAGCTTCATTATATTTGGGAATGATAATTTCATTCTGAAAGAACTAATTTCCAATTGCATTACTGCGCTCTTCAGAAAATGAGGCTCTGTGGGTGGGAGCCAGTTTGGGGAGTCTCTTCTCTGGTGCATACCCAGCCCATACACAGGTGCTTTTTTTACTTATTAAGAAAGTGCAATGGTGTATAAATATACCACTAGATGCTCAAAGACCTTGGGTCCCTCTCCTCATCATTCTGGTCCACAACAGCAGCGATTTGTTATGGAAAATGTTGGGAGAGGTAAGGAAGGCTGAGAGTGGGGTAGCCTGGGCTTCAGTGCACTCCCAACATTCCATGAGAGTGGGGTAGCCTGGGCTTCAATGCATTCCTGACATTCCAGGCAGGCCCAGGGAACGCAACTGTTCAGTGCAGTTATGGCTCTCGAAGCCCACCCACGACAATGGCTGGGATACTTTCTAGGGTGCTGTGGGTATACCATACAGCCTGCAGCTGGGATTCACACTACACTGACATCTGCTAGAGCACACTCCACAGCCTGAAACCACTCCACGGTTCCAGAAGGCGCTTCTTTTTGTACAGAGATTATCCCCCTGCTTCCTGTCTCAGGCAGTGTAGTTTCCTCCTTCCCAGCCTGATGCCCCACCCCCACCCAGACACAGCTGGAGATATGATGGCCACGATGAAATCAATTAAAACCTGTAACAGTCTGCAGCTGGGGATAGGGACAAGTGATTAGTGGACGGCCTCAGACATTTCAGTAATCACAAGTGATGGACACTCTGAAGCTGGCAGGTGGGCCGAATGCAGACACTGTTCCTGACTGAAAATGCACAAGCTATTTAAAGCTGAAACACAGGAACAAAAAGAAATATCTAACACCCTAGGTTCCCTGAGAATCAGCCCCAGGGGCTTCCTGCTGTAGAGAGAGATAATAAGATTCCCAACGCTGCAATCTTCTGGTCCCACAAGGCTGAGTGACCTTTGGAAAAAGGTCCCAGTTCAGTATCTACAAACACCTTACATCCTGAGTGACGGGTAGAGCCATGGGGGAGCCTTTCTGGGTTCTGCAAAAGTGGAGTGCACTTCCTGCAAGAAGTATACCAAAGCTACATGTCCTAAAAATGCCCCAGGGGAGAAACCCTGATCCTGTGACCATCTAACTTCAAATCGTCTCTTCCATCAGCACAGCCATTCCCTCCTTCCTGCTGAGTGTTGACAAGTAGGCCAAGAGCATTAGCTCATCCATGTCTAACAGCAGTGGGAGTGGCCATCACCCTGAAACTGACAGAGGAGCCTCTGTGACAGCCAGAGTCTAAGGGGCGGGATCCTTGTCTCTCTAGGTTTCCTCTCAGGAGCTTTCTTCACTATCCTTACTCTTACTGTCATGGGTCATCAGTATCACCGCCATGCGTCAGCAGCTTTGCCTTCATCACCACCATCCCAACCATTATCAACATCATCTCTAACACTGCCATCGTTATCAGTATGATCATAACTATCACCATCGCTTTTCATTCATGGAGTGAGCAAAAGACACCTTCTCCATCTGGATCATGAAGTAACAGTGTCTCTCATAGTTACTTCAGATGGATGTTTGATACCTCTGACTCCCGAGTTCTTTGTTTTTTGTTTTTGGTCTTGGATCACATGTGGCTTTTCCATATGTAGTTAATAATGTATTTAAATTTTGTCACAAATGACACCATGATGGACTTACCATCTTGTACTTTTTCTTTTCCCTTGGCTGACAGATAGGAGTTCACATGTCTCTGACCAGCTCTACGATGTCCACTGCACACCTCAGCAGGTTTCCAGGGCTCCTCTGCCTCATTCCCGGGAACACATCACAGTCAGGCTCTGGGTTAGACATACAGACAACTAAAGAAGCCAGGGCTGAGGCTGCTGTGTCTTTCTGTACTTCAGTGTCCTCATCTGTGAAATGCAACTGCAAGTGTAGCTAACCTTTCAGGGTGTTGTGGGAGTCCAGTGAGTCTTTATCGTGGTACAAGGCTGGGGCTGTAGGTGGTATTTGGCAACCATGGTGGTTAGGGAAAGGTGACATCACAGTTCTACCTTTCAGGGAGGTTGTGGTCTGTGGGAAAGGAGCCATCAGGCTCATATAGTCATCCAGAATGTCTAGCGATATGTCTGTGCAGCCTCTGGCTTTGTCTGAGTGTAGGAAAGGCATTGAATGGGCTGCTTACGGGACTCTTGGAGGAAGGACTAGACGGGCTGTTTGAGGGTGGGGAAGGTGATACCTTTGCTCTGGGTCAGGAAGTGGGGAGGGGGTTGGAGGTGACACCTCTGGGCCAAGATGTGACAAGAGGAGATGATTATCAAACTCTCAGAGATCCAGTAGCCCCCCATGGCACACTGAATATGACAAGGAGACCCCAAGCTCAAGCTGTTACTGCCACTCAGTCCGTCCCTTCCTCATGACAACAGAGGAGACAGTGTTCTTGTTCTGTGTAAAGCTGGGATTTTGCCTGAGATCAGAAACATGGCAGAGTTAGTGGTCACAGGGCTGCCGATGTGTGATAGGCAGAAAGACACACAGGCCAGCATACCTATCCTTCCTGCCTTCTACAAGGAATTCCCAACAATCCTTTTATGGTATCCCCCACCAACAGGGCTTCCTCTCTTTCACAGAACTTGTCCGCCTAAGGGAGTAGATCCTCAGGGACATGTCCATGTGGTTCCAGGCCCTTACATATGATGTCTTTAGTCCCAGGTTTCAGGAGGGTTTGGTCCATACCACTTTTGGGGAAGAGACAAATATGGAGTAGCCTGGCACTCTATTCCTAAACATGGGGCCAGAGCTTGTGGTGAGTGTGTGTGTGTATGTGTGTGTGTGTGTGTATGTGTGTGTGTTGTCCTTCCCAGGGTCCCTGCAAGATACAAACACTTGGTATCT
Source organism: Mastomys natalensis (assembly GCA_021653895.1). NCBI lineage: Eukaryota > Metazoa > Chordata > Mammalia > Rodentia > Muridae > Mastomys > Mastomys natalensis. The sequence continues at coordinate 1,558,501 of JAJTUV010000221.1, read as the reverse complement.
TATGTTACTACCCAGTTGAATTTCCTGCCAGTTCCTGAGACTAAAGCCTTCTGAAGTTAGACTAAAAACCAATGCAAAGAAATTGCAGAATGGGACTGACTTGGTGGTCTTGGGTTTCTACTGCTGTGATAAACACCATGACCAGAGACAACTTGGGGAGGACTGAGATTTTCCAGATTATAGTTATAGTCCAGCAGGAAAGAAAGTCAGGGCAGGAGCGCAAGGCAGGAACAAGGAGGCTGTACTGAAGCAGAGGCCATGAGGAACACTGCTCACATGACTTGCTTGGCCTGCTATCTTATACAACTCAGGACTGTTTGACCAGAGGTGTTACTCATCCCAGTTCCTGGGCCCTCCCACATCAATCACTAATCAAGAAAATGTGCTATAAATGAGCTACGGGCAATCTGAGGGAGGCATTTTCTCAATTGAGATTCTTCTTTCCAAACAACTTCTAGCTTGTATCAAGTTGACAAAAATATCAACAACAGAATAACCAGGACACTAGTCCCTCCTTCATCTCCTTTAGTCCCCTGTGATCATTCATGCTCCTGAGTGGATGGTTTGGGTATAGAACCCCAATTCCTCTTCTGGGATCACTTCATTTGAAGAATCAGGATCTGGAATATGTTTTCTATCATCTGTCCAGGGTCTGGCCATTAGAATTTAGTCACTAATCAAGTAATGGGGGCACCCTCACCATGAGATACTCCTCCCCCACCATAAGAAGGGTCTCTAACTGGTATAGATAGATCCCTATGGGGCAGCTGTCCAGACCTGGGGCACTCTAAGAGCAGTAGGGGTAAGATATGGACCAGACATGGTCGTAGTCAGCAGTGTAGGCTTTTGTCTCGATGTTGCCCAATGGCATGGAACACAGAGAGCTGGGGAAATCTGGATGTCTCAAGGACAAAGAACGTCTAGCCAACAGACAGGAACTGGCCAGCACCAGTGGGGGGAGCCACCACCCAACGCACCCATTTTTGGCCTTCTCTCAGGATTTGGTTTCCTCCTGACACATTGTGGGACTGCGTAAGGGTATCCTGGTTCTTGGCTGGGCATGGGCCTAGAACCCCAAGACTCCAAGGGAGAAACGGCAGGAGTCAGCCATGCCCCCAGAACTCAGGGTCCTGAAAAGCAGTCTAATCTCCATGGACCTACATTGTTTAGTCACGAAGGCCATTACAGCCCCTCCCAAAGTGCACAGGTAGAGGGTGTAACTACAGGCCTCAGGCCCTAGAGATTTACATACTAATGAAGGTCAGAGGGCGAAGCCAATTAACCATTCCTCCCCAAAACTTCCCCTTTCTCCCTCCCTACTTAACCCAGGTCTGCCCTGAGTTTGAGGGGGTACATCCAGATCCATCCACCATCCGCCATGACAATAAACCCTTTTGGAACCAAGGACTTCCTCGTGTCATTGGGGCCTGCCGGGCCTGCCGCCGCCAAAGCCTCCAGCCACTGGAACCTGGGACCTTCCTCCGGTAGGAGACACAGGCTGCCTGGAGGTCTCCAGGCAGCCTCCACCTCGCAGGTCCCGGGCCGCTGCCACGTGGGCCTGGGGCCTGCCACCACGGGCCCTCCAGTTTTTTCCCACATAATGGCGCCCAACGTGGGGCCCCAAACAGCCACGCAACTACAGACAAGCTAGCTGAACAGCCGTCTCTCAAACAACCACAAGGACCCACATCTTCAAGCAAGCTAACCAGGCTGCCAAGTCTGCTAAGCAAGTACTGTAACCAAATCTCTCCCTTGGGGTGCTGCCAGGGCCTCTTTCTTCCCTCCCCTTCTTGTTTCTCTCGGCTGTGGGTTGGCTGGTCATGCGCCCACATGCCCCCAAGTCTCAGTTCTTCCGCGGCCTCTCAGCAGCCGGCCTGAGAGCCCAGGGACTGAGACCAGTCGGTCCCTGAGTGAGATAGGTAGATACAGGCAGATGCCTGGGTCTTGGCTTCCAGCCTACTTGAGAAAAATATAAGATCCATGTCCTAGAGACCCTGCCACAGGGACAGGCAAGGAGTGCTGGGGGATACCTGGTACCTTGTTCTGGGCATTGTGCACATATATAATCAGAGACATAAATCCATCAGGAAAACAAACAAACAACAAACAAAACAAAAAACCCACTTTTTATTTTAAAAAGTCTGCATAAGTCAGGCCCTGGTGTCTCACACCTTTTAATCCCAGCACTGGGGAGGCAGTGTTAAGCAGATTTCTGTGAGTTCCAGGCCAGCGTGATCTACAGAGTAAGTTCCAGGCCAGCCAGGCTGTTACCAGAGAAACCCTGTCTCAACCTCCCCTCAAAAAAAAAAAAAAAAAAAAAAAAAAAGCCTGTACAAAAAAGGGTTTAAGAACTGATGAGATGGCTTCATAGGTAAAGTCCCTTGCTCGTGACCCGAGTGCCCAGAAGAGATTCGACTCCTGAATGCTGTTCTCTGACCTCCACCTGTGCACAATGGCATGTGTGCAGCACCTACACTCTCAAACACAAACAGTAATAAAAGTAAAGTTAAATAATAAAACAAAACAACAACAAAGTGTTTGCTGGGATTGACGGCTTAACCAGGAAGGAGAGTGAGGAGGGACCACGCAAAGGACAAGTCCACTTTGTTAGGGAAGAGAATTAGGTTATCCATTGAACCACAGGCTCCAGGCCCCTGAAGAAGACAGAACACCAAGGCTGCCTCCTTACTGCATTCTTTACAGAACAGTGTGGTGCCATCTCTCTAGGAATGAGCGGCAGAACCCTAAGTGACTTAAGGATTAAGACACTTCCGGAAGACATATGAAAAATGTAACACTCAAAAGTTAGGTAAGCCGAGCAGTGCTGGCGAACGCCTTTAATCCCAGCACTTGGGAGGCAGAGGCAGGCAGATTTCTGAGATCGAGGCCAGCCTGGTCTACAGAGTGAGTTCCAGGACAGCCAGGACTACACAGAGAAACCCCGTCTTGAAAAACAAAACAAAACAGCTAGGTAAGAGAGCAATGCTTGAGGTAAGAGTATGACAAACACCTGTGATCCCGTATTCAGTAGTCTGATGCAAGAGGCTAGCCTGGAATACATAGTTAAGACCTTGTTTTAAAACGAAAACTAAGAAAACCTATAATCAGATCCTATCATATGGTTAACTGACCAGCAAGATGACCCCAGGATTAGGACCCTTGTGTCTTTATCGACAACTTAAATCACCAGAAGGTGATCCCAGCCAGGGACACCCACAGAACTGCAGATATTTCTAGATGGCCCACTCAGTGTCAACTGATGTGGCACATGGGCACCTTACCCTGTTCTGTTCCCTTCATGCAAATGCTGAAGTGTGATTCTGTCTCATACTAGTAGATCTGACATATGGATTGGTCCACAGATTCCTTCCAACTTCTAGGGCACATACATACTTGTGTCAACTAGGTGACACACAACTTCAACACAGGACTTGCTGTCAGTAACTTTAGCTTCGGGAGGTCTCATGCCTTCTACTGGCTGCAGCAAGTATCATGTATGAAGACGGTATGTAGAGGCAAAATCATACACATAAAACAATAAAATTTAAAACACCAACTTTATTCAACAAAAGCCCTCAAAGGAGCATGAGTAAAACAAAGAACATAAACACTCTATAAACAGTTAACCTTAAAATCAGGTATCTTGACCCCTAAGACAGTGAGTATATAACACGCCAGGTCAGCTAGTGCCTCAGAGTCTATACGTATACAACATCTGTGAATAGGCTCCCACAACACCCACTATACAACACTCCACCTAAACATACAGCTAGGCCTCACCTCCCGAACACTGAACACTGACATGAACATGCCAGACTTCCCTCCAAGGTTCATAAGCTACCAGGCTATTCAAGATGCTCCCCTCAAATCCTGCATCAACTGTTCCCCTGACTCTCAGAACAGGCAACCTCTTGCTCTTCACAGTCCCTCAAGCCCTGGGGGATGCCTGAGCTTTAGTGTCTCAATTATATGCATCAGGGAGTTAAGGATCAGGAGAGGGGGGGAAATCAATGGAGGAAGGATTGACTAAAGCGGCAGTTGGTAGCACAAATAGTAGCATCTGTGATAAACAGCCTCTCCCTTGGCTCCCAGGTCCAGGTCTCTGGCAAGCTACCGTGCCAGGGCAAGTAGGAGCCTACCCAGAAACCTTTCTTCCGCAGGTAGCAGGCAGCAGGTACTAACTCCATTCCCAATTCTGAAGCCTTGAGGATGCTCAGACTCCAGGGGAGCAGGCTCTGATGGTACAGGCCATCCTCATCAAGCACCCTCCTCTGCAAATGGGCCACCCACATCTTGCCAGGGTTCAGCAACAACTGCCAGTGCTGAACCTGAGTCCTGACAGCCCAGCGGACATGCAATGACAGCACGTGGCACATAAAGTGGATGCTATCCAACAGGAGTACAAACTTCTGGTCTTGCAACCAGGATTGTACTGCTGTCTGGTCCAAGGGCCAGATGCATCTCAACTCCAATAATACAGGTTGCCCAGGAGATGGCATCACATCAAAAATATCCCACAAAGACAGAGGAGGGATGAGCTTGTGCGAGCAGGGAAAAAGGCCATCTAATCTCCAGGGAAGGGCCTGGGTCCACTCAGCATCCTGGAGGCCAAGATCCAGGGGTACAACTTCCTGAGGCAAGAGCTCAGTGGGCACAGAAATGGTGAATAGTACTAACTGTGTCCACATAGGGGTTGGTACCAGCTCAGACTCTTCGGAGACACTCTGTGTCATATAAAGGAGCCCCAATCCCCGCCATGCATCCTGTTGAGACACTGACTCCTGCTCAGAATCTGACTCTGACTCTGACAAGTGATCCATGAGGTCAGAACTCCCCCTCTTCCTCCTCGTCATCCTCCACCCAGTCTCCCATCTCCAGGTAGAGTTTATTCAACAGGAAAGCTGCCTTGAAGCAAGCAAAACACATCTTCATCTGTTCTCCATGGACAAGCTGGTACAGCCAGGCTTGATAGAGGCAGGACATGCCCCTGGCCCCATGGCGAACACTGACTGGGGGACACATGGCTAGAAAGTCTGTCTGCAGCAAAGTGGACACACAGAGGAAGACTTGCTCGATGGGTCAGGTCAGATCAACAGGACCAGATGCTAGAGATAGGTGGAAAAGTCGAGAATGTGAGAAGTGGGAGAAAATGGGGTAGAGTAGGAGGGCTAGGGAGTTTGGGGATCCGGGACACGGGCAGTGGTACGAGAACTGGGTACGAATTCAATGAATACCTCTCAGGAGAAGCAGACAGGCTTGAGCTTCCAGAAAGTTCCTCAGCTTCACACTTGCTACAATGTCTGGCGAGCTAGAAAGGCAAAGGAAGTGAGGTTTGGCTCCCCCTGCTGGGCGCGCTCCTGGGCCCACTGAGGAGGGTGTTGGGGTTCTGGATCCCGGGGCTCACTGCTCACTCTCAACAGGCTGGGGTGCTTTCCCCACCCCACAACTTGAGGAGTTTCCTCAGGGCTCAAGGCCCCAACCTCACACTTGGGCCTGGCTACCGACCAGAGGAGGCCGGGAAGCCTAAGCCAGGCCCTCCTCTCTGCCCACCGCACTCCCACCCGGCCCAGGCCCACCGCATCCAGCATCCACCCAGTCCCAGCCACCCGGCTCGGCCCCTTCCCGTCCTTACCTCCTTGACCAAGCTCCCAGGTAGCCAGCTAATGGACGCCGAAAGAAAGCTCTCCTCTCTGGGCAATGAACACGGAGCACAGACCAACTCGGCCTTATATAGAGCCAATCCCCATGATGCTCCAGCTCATTTGCATATCTCCCGTGAGGCCCCCCAAAACCCAGGAAGTGAAGGCGCTGAGTCACTCTGGCCCCCTACAGCACGCATGCGCTGCTCCCCTGCTCGCACCCCCAGTGCCCGTGTTTCCTGTGAGCTCTTGCGGTGCCGGATGTCCCGTCCCTGATCCTGTCCCTTCGAGTGATTTGAAGGCCCAAATCTTGTTTGTAAAAAATGATCCCTTCTTCCTCGTCTCTTCAGTAAAAGTTAAGATTTGAGACACTGCACTCTCGGCCCTCATCTGTGTTTTCAGGCACAGTTGCCCAGTCTCTGGGTCTTTTTGTTCTTAAGCCGACTCTTTAAAGAAATTCTTTGTAGGGGCTGGAGAGATGGCTCATCTGTTAAGAGCACTGACTGCTCTTCCAGAGGTCCTGAGTTCAATTCCCAGCACCCACATGGTAGCTCACAACCATTTGTAATGGGATCCAATGCCCTCTTCTGGTGTCTCTGAAGAGAGCAACAGAGTTCTCATATAAATAAAATAAATCTTAAAAAAAAAAAAAAAAAAAAAAAAAAAAAAAAAGCCGGGCAGTGGTGGCGCACACCTTTAATCCCAGCACTTGGGAGGCAGAGGCAGGCGAATTTCTGAGTTCGAGGCCAGCCTGGTCTACAGAGTGAGTTCCAGGACAGCCAGGGCTACACAGAGAAACCCTGTCTCAAAACAACAACAAAAAAACCAAGAAAAATAATTCTTTGAAGAGTTTATCCTTAAAGGAGTTTGGGACTCAGAAAAACCAAGCAGAAGATAGAAGGTATCCAGCCCTCTGAAGTCAGCCTTGAGCTCAGCCTTGAGCACACAGAGATTTATTTGTTAAAATCAGAGAGCAGCATTGCAGTCTACTCCGGACATCCCACAGGGTTGGACACCCACGTAGTGACATTCCCCTGTCACCACAGGGCCATATGGAACAGTTTCACTCTTTCTGCAGATCCTCTGGGCTGCCCTCGGGGTCCTGCTCTCCTCAGGCCCTGGACTTGACTTCTGCAACCATTTAGCCCTGTCCAGAGTGTCACATGTTTGGCCTCAAGCATCAAGAAACGACCACAGTTTCTTTCCTTAGGAACACATGGTTTGGTTCCCTGGGTGCCCTGGGACAGCAGGAAGCAAGTTTCACTTCAGAGTTCAGTAATACTCCATTAAAAGTATATCCCTGGCCGGGCGGTGGTGGCACACACCTTTAATCCCAGCACTTGGGAGGCAGAGGCAGGCGGATTTCTGAGTTCGAGGCCAGCCTGGTCTACCGAGCGAGTTCCAGGACAGCCCGGACTACACAGAGAAACCCTGTCTTGAAAAACCAAAAAAAAAAAAAGCATATCCCTTTATCCACTCACCTTATGAAGAGTATGTTATTGATCTCTGGGGTTTTTATGAGTAAAGCTGCTATGTACAGTTGCAAGCTTGGCAGTTACCTGGGAGTCTTCACTGGCCCTGTGTCGTCTTCTTTTATCCCCACTTCTCTCCACCGTCACCATCAACCTTGTGTCTGTATGCTCTTCACCCCCTCAGCTGTCTCTCCTGACTCTTGCCTTTTGAGCCACCATGTGGATGCTGGGAATTGAAGTCAGAACTTCTGGAGGAGCAGTCAGTGCTCTTAACTTCTGAGCCATCTCACCAGCCCCGACTCTTGCCTTTTGGCCTTAGTTCAGTTGTCAATACCCAGAGACCTTTAGGTGGAGTAGGCTGACTGGAGGAGGTGTGCCCTTGTGAGTAGCCTTTGAGAGTTCATAGCCTCACCTACCTCTGATCTGTTCTCATTTTTATGTTTGTGGTTAGAGAAGTCATCTCTCACCTTCCTGTCCTGGCCCCCTGTTGCCTCTTCTGCTGTTATGGTCTATCCATTGGGAACCATTAGCCAAAAGAAATTTTTTCTTTTTTTTTTAAAGATTTTATTTATTTATTTTATGTATATGATGAGTATACTGTAGCTGTCTTCAGACACACCAGAAGAGGGCATCGGATCCCATTACAGATGGTTGTGAGCCACCATGTGGTTACTGGGAATTGAACTCAGGACCTTTGGAAGAGCAGTCAGTGCTCTTAACCACTGAGCCATTTCTCTAGCTCGAGATTTTTTCTTCTGCAAGTTACTTTGGTCATATTTTATTACAGCAGCAACAAGTTAATGTACCACTGCTGGCTTTCTTTTTTTTTTTTTTAATACTCTTTTTTTTTTTTTGGTTTTTTGAGACAGGGTTTCTCTGTGTAGCCTGGGCTGTCCTGGAACTCACTCTGTAGACCAGGCTGGCCTCGAACTCAGAGATCTGCCTGCCTCTGCCTCCCAAGTGCTGGGATTAAAGGCATTCGCCCGGCTAACTGCTGGCTTTCTATACTGCTTCTTCACTGCTTTCTTCCTGTTACCAGCTCAGCCTGCGCTACTGAAAGTCAATTTTTTAAAAAAAGGATCACTTGGAGGCTGGAGAGATCGCTGAGCGGTTAAGAGCATGGACTGCTCTTCCTTCCAGAGGTCCTGAGTTCAATTCCTAGCAACCACATGGTGGCTCACAACCATCTGTAATGAGATCTGATGCCCTCTTCTGGTGTGTCTGAAGAGAGAGACAGTGTACTCACATATATTAGATAAATAAATAAATAAATCTTTTTTTTTTTTTTTAAAGGATCACTTGCAAAAAGTTTTCTGGGGAGAGGGCTCAGCAGGCAAAGCATTTGCCTAATTGGCAGCTATTAGGAAGTGAAATTGCCCACACCACCCACAGCATATTCATTTATTCACAGGAAAACGAACATTGTTGGGAACAAGCAAAAGAAACTTATTCTAAGTACTACCATTTCGTTTTCAGACTCCATTTAATCAAAGGAAGAAACTAAATTCAAGGTCCCAGGCTCTAGGGTCCCTATAGCTAAGCAGCTATTGTTGTAAACAGTTGTCTGAGTCCAGCAGTCTCAAGAACAATGTATCCATTTTACTGTCAGGGTCAAACAAGTTCCTGTTCCCAGGCCTAGGAACGGACACCTATCCCAGTTCTCCAAATGTTTTCTTTTTCTTTTTTCTTTTTTGAGACAGGGTTTCTCTGTGTAGCCCGGGCTGTCCTGGAACTCACTCTGTAGACCAGGCTGGCCTCGAACTCAGAAATCCGCCTGCCTCTGCCTCCCAAGTGCTGGATTAAAGGCATGGGCCACCACCGCCCGGCCTCCGAATGTTTTCTTAATTGTCTGTTAACTGGTTAAGAATATAGACATTGGTGTTATCTAAACAAGGTGCCTAAGTTGTAAAAATATATAAACAATTGCCTATTATATTCCAAATTAACCACATGCATCTGACCAGCTCCTTTGGTGTTTCCTTATCACTCTGAGCTCCAGACCTTAAGTCTAGGAAAATGTGAGCCGGGCGGTGGTGGCGCACGCCTTTAATCCCAGCACTTGGGAGGCAGAGGCAGGCGGATTTCTGAGTTCGAGGCCAGCCTGGTCTACAGAGTGAGTTCCAGGACAGCCAGGGCTACACAGAGAAACCCTGTCTCGAAAAACAAACAAACAAAAAAAAGTCTAGGAAAATGCTTTAAAGACCTTGAAGCCAGGTGCCCTGGATATGACCCAGTCTCCCATGGGTACTCCTTCTTTAACCCATAATGTCAAAATACAGTTGGATAACACTGTGGGTCACCCCAGCTCCCCCCCCCCCCCCCCCCCCCGCTTTGTGTTCCTGTCCTTTAAAAAAGTTGTACAATCTCCCAGGTCTCGGTTCAGATCCCAAACTGGCTCCCTTCCTGAGTGCTCAGAAAACGAAACTTTCATTTTCAAGATTCTGTCTCAAAAGTGAGTTTTCTTGTCTTCCACCTCCAACCCAACAAACATCAGAAGCAGAGCTTACAGTAAAGGACAACTCCGGAGTGCGGAGACTAGAGCAGTGTGCCACTGCTGGCCGGCTTTGTGGTTTGTTTTTGTTTGACAATGTTTAACACCTTGCCCAGTTCTTCAGGGAGATATAGATCTCCATTATCTGTGTTGGTACGCTAAGTTCACAGTTCACAGTGTTTAATTTTCTTTATACTCTATTCATTCTTTGATTTTCTTTTTTTTAGATAAACTCTTACGTATCCTAAGCTGGCTTCCAGTACACTATGTAGACCTTAAATTCCTGATTCCCTTGCCTCCCTCTCTTGAGTCCTGGTATTATAAACACACACCACCAGCCCAGTTATTTAGTGCTGGAGATGGACTCAGGGTGCACACTAGACAAACACTGTACCAGCTAAACTATACCCCTCATTCTTAGATATTTTTGTTACCTTGCTTCTTGTCTTAGTCTGCCTAGTTGTAAGAACAAAATATCAAGGTTTGGCAGCTTAAAGGACAGACATGCATTTTTTACAGCTCTGCTGGGTGGAAGTCCAAGGTCAGGATGCTGTGAGACAGATCAGAGGAACCTGCCTCTTGTAGGGCACTGGGGCTGGATTAAACATTACCAAACATTGGTCAATACTATTAAGTATTGTTAACCACTACTAAAATTGTTAGGTGCAGAGCTATCTGTGTTTGGTATGGTATTGGATATTAAGTGTTTTCTATAAACGGCTTAAACTGCCAAAAGCAGCAGGCATTTGAATCAAACTTGGGTCCTCTAGGAGAGCAGCAAGTGTTTTTAACCACTGGGCCATCCCCCTGCCTGAAAATGGACTTTTAATGTGTGTGTGTTTGTGTGTGTGTACACGTTTGCTCTCTTCAGACACACCAGAAGAGGGCACTGAATCCCATTACAGATGGTTGCTGGAAATTGAACTCAAGACCTTGGAAGAGGAGTCAGAGCTCTTAACAGCTGAGCCATCTCTCTAGCTCCAAAATGGACCTTTTTAAATTTAAATTATTTATTGATTGATTGATTGATTGATTGATTGATTGTGACAGGGTTTCTCTGTGTAGCCCTGGCTATTCTGGAACTCCATCTGTAGTCAGGTTGGCCTCAGACTCAAATGTTCACCTGCCTCTGCCTCCTGAGTGATGGGATTAAAGGTATATGCCACCACTGCCTGGCTAAATTTTATTTTATGTATATGGGTGTTCTGACTATATATATGTCAGTGCTTCTTGACAGTGTAGGCCAGAAGAGAGTGTAGGATCCTTTAGAATTGGAGTTATAGACAGTTATAAACCACTATGTGGTGCTAGAAGTGGAACACAGGTTCTCTGGAAGAGCAACAAGTATTTCGAACTGCTGAGCCATCTCTCTAGTCTGCTCTTTACTATTTTTTCATTATTAATTTTATTATATATGAATGGGTATTTTACTTTTACTGGTCTCACTTTCATCTTTGTTTTAACCTTCTAATTAGATCTAAAATTGCAGGATGTGGTGACACATGCCTTTGATCTTAAGAATTGAACAATGAGGCAGGCAGATCTCTGTGACTTCAAGGCCAGCCTGATCTACATAGTGAGTTCCAAGGCAGCCAGGGTTACACAGTAAGACAAAAAAACAAAACATAGTTCAAGGCTAGCCTGGTCTACAGAGTGAGTTCCAGGACAGCCAGAGATACGCAGAGAAACCCTGTCTTGAAACCCACCCCCCCCCCAAAAAAACATAATTGGTCTAATTTATTGATATCTTTATTTTAACCTCCATTGATTATAATGGATACAAAATTAATCCAATCCACATTTTCATCATTGACCACTACTTTGGTTAGAGTTAATATAGACATTGTGTGGAGACAGTTGTCTGAGTCCAGCCATCTCAAGGACAGCTTCTCAATCTTGCTGACAGGGTCAAATTCAGTTCACCTACCCAGACCCTGGAACCAACTCCTATCCTGTTATTGGAAGGGATTAGGGTGGAATAAAGGTTGGAAGAGTGGTAGATATTAGGACCCAATTAAGTGTCATGCTCCTCTGAAAAGCTATTAAAAAGCCCAATTCCCTGGGCTAGAAGTTGGAGGAGAGGCATTTCCTATAACTGGGAGACACAGATCTAGCTGTAACACCTTGGGGAAATATGGAAATGTCTAGTGTTCTACCAGGTCACAGCCATCCCTAACATGTAGGACATGACCCAGTTGGTGCGGGCAGAGTCACTTACATAGAATAGCAGCAAAGCTCCATGGATGACCCCGTCAGAGAGCAGATGTCCTTCCAACTCTAGAACTGCAGTTATGAGAAGAATGTAATGTGATGCCCTCTAGGATTAGAGCTGAGCCTGAAAAGCCAACAAGGAAGGGTGTTCAGTGAACTCAGACATTCACCCAGAAGCCTCTGGCTAGCTGACCCTGGATAACTGGGGGCCTTGACAGAAACCTGCCTCTTGGGGTCTGGGCCTCCTCCTAGTCTGGGAAGATGAGGAGGTGCCTCTCTAAGGCTTTAACCCTTTGCTTCTGAGTATGCTCTAACTCACAATCAGACCCAAGTATACTGTGGTTATGTCCAGCTACTTAGGCCAGCATCCAGGCTTTCTGAGCTAGCAGAGCGTTGCCTGCAACCGGCTGGGAAATTTAGGTGCTTATGGCTATTCTGTCTCTCACCTAGAGAATCCTACACAAGTTACTCTCCTGCTAGGGATTCTGAATGCCAGTTCACTGGTGTTTGCAGTTGGCAGCCATTGAGCCAGATGCAGAAACTTGCACGTAGCTGGTCCTGGTGCAAAAACCCAACAAGGTACACGGTTGGGTTGTGTCTGTTGCAGCAAGACTGTGTTTCTCTTCATTGAACCCTAGGTGTCTCATTTACAATTTTTTAGTTTACTGAGCTATTTTACATGAGAGTTATTTTCTGTAGCCTCAGCGGGGCTTCAAACCATCTCTGTTTCCTCTTCCATTTTAAGCGATTCAAGTTTTTACAGGGGCAGGATGCAAGCTGTCAGGAGAGCCTCTCCTACCCTGGTTGGAAAAGAAATTTTAACAAGACTGCTTTTTAAAACAAACAGTCGGCAAATTGGGAGGTAGAGGCTGGAGGATCAAATTTTCAGGATTCTGTGTGCACACATATACATAAAAATAACAAATAAAAATTTTTAAAAAAGTTTCTTTCTTTCTTTTTTTTTTTTTTTTTTTTGGTGTTTTTTGAGACAGGGTTTCTCTGTATAGTCCTGGCTGTCCTGGAACTCACTCTGTAGACCAGGCTGGCCTCGAACTCAGAAATTCGCCTGCCTCTGCCTCCCAAGTGCTGGGATTAAAGGCGTGCGCCACCACCGCCCGGCCTTAAAAAAAGTTTCTAGCTAGCCTAAGCACTTAGCAAGTTTGAAACCAGCTTGGACTATCTGAGACCCTGTCTAGAAACACATAGACAAGCAAATTAACAGAACACAGTACTTAGATCCACAGATCTTAGTACCAAGATGCACAGAGGCAGTACACAGGGTAAGGCCAACCACACCAGGAGGATGGTCTGATAGCTGCCATGTCCCAGTCCAAGAGGAACCTGAGTGGAAAGGTGGATTGTTCAGTGAAGCACATGCTGATGAATTTAGAAGAAAAAGTAGATTTGAACCCTGCCCCACCAGAAAAACCTAACTAAGACCAAGTGGACCAAACACATAACATAAGCAAAATACAGCTGGCAGAATGCTGCCGACAGTAAGAACCAGAACTGGTTCAGTCAAGGTGGGGAAGCAGAGCTCTTCTTGTGAAGCTTCAAGCCATATCAGTAAACAAGAAGGTTGTGTTGGGTGTGACCCTGCATAATGTTAACTTCTGCATGGAAAATCCCTCCTGCATGCACATCTGTGGGAATCGGGAGGCAGAGAGCAGATGTGGCTGCCACAGCTGGAGAAGTGCACACTTCAGAAGAGATGGGACAAGCAGAGGCACTTGGCCCTTGCCAAGCTTAAGCACTTGATACTCAGCTCCTGGAAATGTCATCAGATCTTGGAGGGATTCTTAGCCAGGGAGGGTGTGATGACTGTCAGGAGCTGAGAGAGCAGCAGCCCTTTGCTGGACAGTAAGCGGTTGCCCAGTACCTCCAGGGGGAGCCTCCGGCTTTTCCACCTAACTGAACAATCTCTTTGCCCATGATGATCCAATCTCTGTGTCTGGGGCTGAGCAAGGTCTCAGTTCTCAAGCCCAAGACCCAGCAGGGTTATGGAGACAACCCAGACCCCTTGCTCTTTGCTGGATCCTCTGAGCTATCCCCACAGCTTCATTGCTGATAAGCCACAGCAGCCTCTTGAGCTGAGTCTGCTGTAAAACTTGGGGGCTGAGGTGCTGATGGCAAGAAGGTGGGGGGCTCTCACTATCTAGAACTCCTCATTACCCACAGAAAATGTGTCTGTTCGTAGGGGAGCCTGTAGCACCGGCCGTCCATGGGGGTGAGGGGTCCTCAGTCCTTTTGGTTCCCAGGTGGAAAACAGCAGAGTCTGGGACGACTGCTGTGGTTCCCAGTCTCTTGTGTTCCCAGGCACAGGAATTGGGAACGGGGATGGGGGGTGGGGGGTGGGGGTGGGGTCCCTGGTCCCCTGGTCCCGCAGGAGGGGAAAACAGAGCCCAGGATGGGTAGAACCGGTTTGGTTCCTATTGAGTTCAGAGGGCTGGGAGAGAGAGAGAGAGAGAGAGAGAGAGAGAGAGAGAGAGAGAGAGAGAGAGAGAGAGAAGCTTTCTCCGGAGATTAAGGCTCGAATCTTCAAGCCAAAGGCCTTCCCCTGTGGCGATCCTAAATGAAGAGACATCATTATTTGTCGAATTTTGCTTTATCTGATGGTGAATATAAATGTATACACCTTACTCAAGGTGAACCAGGGATTACTGTACCTTTTGCAGGTAGGAATGCCCAGGAAGAGAATCTAATTGGCCGAACACTTAGAGCCTGTGTAGATACCTCCTTAGCCCGTTGAACTCCAGGTTTTTGTGCTACACAACTTTCCTCATGTAGAGATGAATGTGAGGGCTTAGAATTTCCCAGACAAGGTCAGAGAAAGAGAAAGCCTGCTAACAAGGGAGTCTCCCATTTTAGGCTGAGCTCAGAGGCCATCCGGTCACGGAGGACTTTGACCTTAATTAGCAGAGTTTTCCCACGAGACCAACCCTTCTACACAGATCATGGACTGTAAGGCTGAGGGGAAACTGCATCCCTTGCAGGACAGCCGCAGTATGGGGAGGGAGGAGGTGTTGATTCTCCATGCTAGCCAGTATCGCTTTAGGGTCCCGGTCCACTTGGCCAGAGAATAAAAAGGAAACGCAAATGTCGATGAGGAGCTAATAACACATAAGAAATTAGTTGTGCATAGAAAACCCAGGAGGGGTCATACTCAGTCATTGATGAATGCTTACAGCATACTGAGCTCAAACAATAATCGTTGCATTTCTAAGTACCAACAAGAAATAGGAAGTTGTATTCTAAAGCA
The DNA here is from genome assembly GCA_021653895.1 of Mastomys natalensis. Classification (NCBI taxonomy): domain Eukaryota; kingdom Metazoa; phylum Chordata; class Mammalia; order Rodentia; family Muridae; genus Mastomys; species Mastomys natalensis. Next base: position 1,543,429 of record JAJTUV010000221.1, on the reverse strand, counting down.
TGAGAGTGAGTAGGCAGTGCATGCTCGTCCTCCCAGAAAGCCAAAGGTCGAAAGTCAGGTTTGACTACAGAGCGATACCCTTACTCTAAGTAATTTTAAAAGCCAAGCCTAGTGGCCAAAGCCTGTAATCCAGTCTACTCAGAAGGCTGAGAGTCGGCTCAAAATTTCAAGGCCAGGCTTGAGAGATGGCTCAGTGGTTAAGAGTGCTTACTTCTCTTCCAGAGGACCCAAGTTTGACTCCCAGTACACACATCAGGTGCTTCAAAACTTCCTGTAACTCCAGTTTCAGGACATCTCACCCCTTCCTCTGGCCTCTGCAAACACCTGCATAAACGTGGCATATACTTACACAGACACATAAAATAAAAATAATAAAAATAAATCATTAAAAGTTCAAGGTCTGTGTGGGTTTAAAGCCAGCCTGGGCACTGAAATGAGACTCTTGTCTTGAAACAAAAAGTAAAAAAAGAGCCGAGGTTATTGCTCAGTATCAGGGCACTTGCCTAGCAGGACCAAAGCCCTGGTGTTAATCTTCAGAACAAAAGGACACAATTATATCAAAAAATATCAAGTCTCGAGGAATAAATAGAAGGAAAAAAAAGAAGTTTAAGACTTTTGTGGGAACTGATTTAAGAACCATTAAGACAAAGGAAAGGTCCTAAATCAATAAAACGGTGTTCTTCAATCTTCTCTGGGAAGACCAGCTGTTGGAAAGACATGCTCATTGCCTACTTGATCTGTGGGCTCACTGCAGCATTGCTCAGAGCCCGGGCAGATCTTTTGATAGAATTTGACAGGGCCGTTTATGAAAGAGATCAGCTTTGAGAGCGGCGAGGCAGCTACAGGCAAACTGGTGTGGCTGCTGGGTGTTGTCTTTATAAGTTACAACTGCGAGTTTTACTCCCGTTTTTATTGCTTTTGCTTAAAAGTAATCCAAGGAACCTGGATGTAAATGACCCCCTCCCCCTTAAGGTGTAAACAACAAAACCGGAGGGTTGTCGGGCTTTGATAAGTTGGATCAAGGACGCTTCATGGCAGGAGTGAAGGCAGTAAGGACAAGGCTGAGCCTCCAGAGAAAGTGGCAGGTGATGGAAGCTGCTTCTGTTTTCTGCTTCTTGGGGCCACAGAACCCTTCTGGCAGCAGCTTGCATGTCCTCTAGAGTATTCTCTGTTCTTGCTCTCTCACTCTTTTGCTCTCTCTCAAATCAGGTCATATTCACTTGCACTCTCTCCAGACAGAGTTGATAAGTACAGTATGCTGTGGCCTTGTAATCCCGCTCCAGCAACGGGCAAGCCCAGTCCCTGATGCCCAAGCCCAAGGTAACTGCATAATTCTACTCTTACTGTAACCAGTGAGTCCAGTGCCCCCTCTGGGGTTCTTAGTAAAAGGATGTAAAGACAGACTCAAAGGAAGCGTACAACTATTTCTCTAGCACTTGAGAGAAGAAAATCAACAGGACAGGCAAGCTGTAAATCTTAGCAGCTGCCACGAAGAGGAAAATGAAGAAGGGGAAGTTTAGAGAAAGGAATGACATTTTTGAGTTAGGGTCCAAAGGAAGCTGGCATGCTGGGCAGTGAAGGTTGGCAGGTAGTTGTGTAGATCACCAGGCTTCAGTAGAAGAGTAAGAAAGCTCAGAGTAACTGTGAAAGCATACTCAGGCTCATGGTCAGTATCTGAAAATGAGATGAAAGAAGGGGAGAGAGAAGAACACGCTCGGTGCTTAGCTGAGGGCCCAAGTTCAGAGAGTGTCCCATTCCATTCTCCGATGTCCTAAATCAAAGAATTTTATCAGGAACACCCAGCTAGAAATAAGAATAGAAACTGTTAGCCGGGTGGTGGTGGCGCACGCCTTTAATCCCAGCAGACTTGGGAGGCAGAGGCAGGCGGATTTCTGAGTTCGAGGCCAGCCTGGTCTACAGAGTGAGTTCCAGGACAGCCCGGGATACACAGAGAAACCCTGTCTCGAAAAACCAAAAAAAAAAAAAAAAAAAAAAAAGAAAGAAAGTAACTGTTACACCCGGGACTACAGGACTATGAAGGGAAACTCCTTGTCTCGAAAAAAAAAAAAAGAAAGAAACTGTAAGTCCAAAACATAACTCTGATTAAAAAGAGGACAAAACATGATCTAGAGTCCCATGTGAATGACCATGGTGCAATTTGGTAACAGTTCAATGAAATTTTTATAGTAACAGAACAACAACAAAAATCACAAATCAATGTTTTTCAAGTACGTTGGTGGGTACATAAGTAGGCGGGTTACAACCTGGAGAAATCTCAGCCATTGGCTTCAGATGCTGTCTGACAGCACCCTTTGCCTCTTGGGTGGTAGACACTAGCAGTCTGTCTGTCTGTTTGAACATATTTATCTAATGGTTACATATAAAGGAGAGCAACAATAGCTGTTAAGGAAGTTAAAGATGGCTCAAGATAATTTGGCTCTGAATTTACAACATTACAAATTCTCTACCTCACTGAAGTTGTTATCAGTCAAGCAGCTGTTGTTGTTGAATTCTCATTCCTGGTTTGTTAAAGAGAAGGAGCTGCCAAGAGTGAATGTGGGCTAGTGAGCCGAGGAAAAAGCTCAAGAAGCTTTGGGTCACGATATGTAGAGTCCTTTATTGAACATGTACATAGTACCAACCTCTCAAGTTTGTATATCCTGGACTTTACTTGAGCATGCTCTGTTAATTATATAAAGCCCAGGTAGGGAATGGCTTCTCATCTTTCTCTGAAAACAATAATAACAATTATGAAAACTATCAGGTAAGATTTACATTCACAATGTGTCTAAACTCCACCCTCACAGGTAGCTCTGCCCACTATAAAAGGGAGTTGCCTGCCCCCTCCTCCCTCTCTTGCTCTCTTGCTCCTGTGATTCCAGAGAGCCTGCAGGCTCCCTTCCCCTCTTCCCTTCCCCCTCTCTCCATGTGGTCATGGCTGGCCTCTACCTCTCTCTCTCTCTCTCTCTCTCTCTCTCTCTCTCTCTCTCTCTCTCTCTGCCTCTACAACCCTCCTGGTTCCCCTCCCCATGTCCTATGCTATACCGTCCTGTGGCTGGTCCCTCAGGAAGAAGAGATGCCTCGGCAGCATGGGCCTGCTGAGACATCCATCATTCCAACATTGGTCCCCATCCCATCACAATGTCCAGTCCATATACATTTGGCAACTGCCCCAGCCCTTGGGGGATTGGATGAGACCCTAGGGACAAGAGACACAAGAAAGTAGAACAAGTCTGGAGTTCTGATCAAGCTCTGATAAAGACACAGCAAAATGGGAAGTTTGGGCTAGGGTCATTGCTTAGGGGTATCCCACTATTGAATGCTTATTGCCCCAGATCATCCCACTGTCATATGCTTATTGCCCTAGACCATCCCAGCTCCCAGGAAATGCCAGACATTCTTTAAGTTCCTGGAACCTGAGACTAGGTTTCCCAGGACAGCAGGTAATTTCCTGGGTTTGGCTCCTGGCAGGCAACCTTGGAGAAAGTACTCTAATATCTATCCTATCTTGGTGAGTTCAGGGTTCTGTACCTAAATCCGTTTCTATCATAACTTGCTTTACCAACCTAAAGCCATCTTCTTAGACCTTAAAATATTTTCCTAAATCCTAAACAACTTAAGCTTAATTGTGAGACTATAACTATGTAGTTTTCAATCCCATCAGAGACCTGAGAAGGAATACATGTTATCTGAGTATTCGGGAAGTGCACAGCAAACAGCTTCCAAAATTATAGACATGAGAGAGGACCTAGCTACTTGGACAGTCACCCAAAATTTCTCTGAGTTGTTGGAACATCTATCTTCAGACGTTTCAGTGAAGTGGGAATTATGAAGAACTGTTTACCCTGTCTTGCTAAAGCTTGGCAGTTGACTTCCTTGTGTTTCTTTTGTCAAGTTTGGATAGCACACTGTCAGCAGTTGAAGCAAAGGCAGTTTCTTGCCCAGTGGATAGCATGCCACTTTTGAAGCAACCTCCATAAGGAGGTTCTTAGGTGCTGATCATCTTCTTTGAAGTAAAACGGGGTGCTGCCAGGAGCTGACATGTCTCAGTGTCAAAAAATCTTTATTAATGAAGCATCTTTAAATGCCCTTTTACAAAGATCTCTAAGAAGACCACCCGCCTATCTATAGTATATCTGAATTGTTTGTTCCTAGCTATTTACTGTCTGTTCAACCTAGAAAGTATCTTTCTGTAATTAACTAGTATCTAACATGACCATAGGTTTGGTTGATTTGCTACTAACTTAACATTCTTTAAATTATCCTAAACAGTTTGTAATAGCAGCTTTCAAAAGGACTAGAATTTAACAGTGCATTTTAAAGAATTACATGGGTAAAATATCTTAAATAAGAGTTGATGCATATAGCCGGGCAGTGGTGGTGCACACCTTTAATCCCAGCACTTGGGAGGCAGAGGCAGGTGAATTTCTGAGTTCCAGGCCAGACTGGTCTACAGAGTGAGTTCCAGGACAGCCCAGGCTACACAGAGAAACCCTGTCTCAAAAAACCAAAAAAAAAAAAAAAAAAAAAAAAAAAAAAAAAAAGAGTTGATGCATATATACACAGTATGTTGTAACAAAATATAACATTAATTCATATCAATACACAAATATCTAAACCAATGTAAGATGTTTTGGCTAGTAGTAGCTCTATAGCTTAAGAGTAGAGTCAATAATCTACCCTTTATTCCTATTACTCCTATTCCCCCTCTTTTTTTCTTTTCATCCCTACTCCCTTCTTTTCACCCTAACACTAGATAGGAAAGAAAGAAGAAAGAGGAAAGAAAAAGAGAAAAAAATATACCAGATCGTCATGGCCTTGGTCAGAGTGAAAAGATTTGGTTCCCACCCCTGGGACAGCACCAGCAGGCATGCATGGGCCTCCAAGAATGTCTGTGACTGCTGTGGGGGTAAGGCTTGTTTATATAACAACAACAACAACAACAATAATAATAAATATATATAATGAATACACACACACATACACACTCCTCCTTCAAGGAATGTCCTCCCTGTTAATGTTAATGACTCCATGATAATCAGAGATAGCATGAGTCTGGGTGGCAAAGGTGTGGCTAATGTCTTAGCAATGTGGTAAACGCTAGGACCTTCAGGACAGTCCTTAAGGCTGTGGAAAAGAACTCTAAAATGAATTCAACAATATATGATTTCTCTACTATGAAAAATGTAGGGGTGCAGTCTGAATTGTATGAGGGGCTTCACTGTCCTGGAGCTGCATTAATGAGCCAGCTTGTCAGAAAGATACAAAGGCAGGCAGATATGAGTGCAGGCAGATTCCTGAGTCAGCCTGGGATAGAGGTGATGTAGAAATGGTAATTTCAGGATAGGGTTCCACCCAGCTAGTTGATGGTCTGTGCTTAACAGAGGCAGGCAGATCTCTGAATTCTTTTGCAATGTTTATTTATTTATTTATTTATTTGTTTATTTATTGTTTTGGTTTTTTTGTTTGTTTGTTTGTTTGTTTGTTTTTTCGAGACAGGGTTTCTCTGTGTAGTCCTGGCTATCCTGGAACTCACTCTGTAGACCAGGCTGGCCTCGAACTCAGAAATCTGCCTGCTTCTGCCTCCCAAGTGCTGGGATTAAAGGCGTGGGCCACCACCGCCCGGCTTGCAATGTTTAAAAAAAAAGGTGCGCTTTCTGTTTCTTAAGAATCTAAGGGCAGGCTGGAGAGATGGCTCAATGGTTAAGAGTACTGACTGCTCTTCCAGAGGTCCTGAGTTCATTTCCCTGCAACCATATGGTGTCTCACAACTGTCTGTAATGGAATCTGATGCCCTCTTATCTGTGCTCACAACTATCTGTGATGTCTTCTGATGTGTATCTGGTCTTCTGATGCGTATACGGTGGTGGCACACGCCTTTAATCCCAGCACTTGGGAGGCAGAGGCAGGCGGATTTCTGAGTTTGAGGCCAGCCTGGTCTACAGAGTGAGTTCCAGGACAGCCAGGGCTATACAGAGAAACCCTGTCTCGAAAAACCAAAAAACAAAAGAATCAAAGGCCTGGGATCATGGGATGCTGATTCATAGGATAGTCAAAAGGGAACTTGGAGTGAAGGGCTGGATTGATTTGCAAAATAAAAGACTGGGCTTAGGATCCACAAGAGAATGGTCTATTGAGAGAATTTTTTAGAATAGTAAGAGAGAACTGCTTGGAGAATTGTCTTGAGCAGAACAAAGAAAAAGAGAAGAGAGAGACAGAAAGACAAAGAGAGAGAGACAGAGACACAGAGTGCTCTGCTGTCTGGAGAGCTCCAGAGAAAGCAGAACATAGAACCGATAGGTCCCCAGGGAGGCGAGACCCCAACTCAAACCACGAGAGATTACGGCCACCCAAATGACTTACGAGACATCAATCTTGTTGCAAACAGCAAGAAGTATATTTCAGTCAGCGCGCTGAGGCCCAGGCCCTGTGACCCACGCAGGGGCGGTGGAGCTCGACCCCCAGCTTGGGGAGAGTAGGGTATTTAAAAGAGAAAACCACAAACCAGAAAGAGAGGGGGGGTCGCTGGAGAACTCCAGCAGACAATACAACAGAAAGTCCCAACTCAGTCGGGCGGTGGTGGCGCACGCCTTTAATCCCAGCACTTGGGAGGCAGAGGCAGGCGGATTTCTGAGTTTGAGGCCAGCCTGGTCTACAGAGTGAGTTCCAGGACAGCCAGGGCTACACAGAGAAACCCTGTCTCGAAAAACCAAAAAAAAAAAAAAAAAAGTCCCAACTCATTATTCAGTCTACAATTCAGCATATGCAGGTGTAACAGGGTTCAAGAAATGGTCACAGCAGGGGGGAAACATCCTGTTGTAAAGACTCAACCTTATTCAACCATATCATCTGCCATCTATCTTGTAGTCCGCCAGGTTTCTGGAACACAGAGCCCCAGAGCTAGCTGACCTGCTCTCCGGGATCTATTTTACTGCTAGACTGTTAGAAGGGAAAATTCTATTAACCCTTCAGAACAACCTGGAAAACTGTCTTGAGCTTGGACCCACGATTTGATTTCAAGTCCTTTGTTTCACAATCTCAAACAATCCTTCTCTCAGAACCCCTCTCCAAGCCAAGGCTGGTCCTTGGCAAAGAAATCCCTGAATCTAACCTCTCTTATTTTGTTTCCTCTCTGCCCAAGACCGTAACAACTTGTAACCACGCCCCCTTAAATGACAACAAAAGATCATCATCCATCAAATGACCAGAAACCGCTCACTCCACCTCTTGGGAATGGGGTGTTATTCTCTTAAAAGTGCTTCCTGCTGTCTGGCTGCATTGTTTTCATTTTTGAGGGCCCTAAGAAAATCGTGATATTGGTTAGTCTTAAGAAAGCTAGCTGTAACATTCATTGTCTCTGTGTGCTGAGAAAGCTCGGGGTTTAAATGAACTCCTGGCTGGAACAGTTCTGAGATGCTGCATGATTTAGCTAACCTGGTTAGAAATTGTCCCAGATGCAGATACTAGAGGAAACAACATTGAACCAGTCCAAGGTAGGACCAGGCAGGATGTTGGAATAAATATGTCTCAGCTTCTCAGTATCCCCAAGGTGAGTCTTGTCAGGGCTGTTTTGAATTTATTGGTGTCTATAAATGTTGTATAAACTTTCACAAGTAATACACATTTCTGCATTAACATATGTATAGAATGGGCAATGTACACAAATTAGTTAAAGATGATTCTTTGCTCTCTGTTCAAGCAGGTCAGGCAACTGTCTTTCTTTATAAGTTTGGACTGTATAACCAAACTGTAATATAAATTTTATTTATGCCATTTGAAAGGATGGCATGAGCTGGGCGGTGGTGGCGCACGCCTTTAATCCCAGCATCTGGGAGGCAGAGGCAGGCGGATTTCTGAGTTCAAGGCCAGCCTGGTCTACAAAGTGAGTTCTAGGACAGCCAGGGCTACACAGAGAAACCCCTGCCTTGAAAAAAAAAAAAAAGGATGTCATGATTAAGTCCAGAGGATTTTGTAGCAGTAAGGTTCATTGGCTATGCATAGCTGAAGTTTTAGCTGGAGACATTTTCATGTCTCAGACAGTCTTGGAGCTGTTCCCAAGGAGAGGAATCATCAATGCAAATTACCCATTTTGTTGAACCACATGATCTCTTTCTGTTTGCAGCCAAGATCTTCAAGGGGTCTCCCCACTACCCCCATCAAATCTGATTTTTGTCAATTTGGGAGGAATCCGCAGTTTTTCTTTTCCTGTGGGAACAAACACAAAGCCTATTCCCCAGTGTAACACTTCCTGCCCTTTGAAGTTAAGACACGATTCACATAAACAGACTGATTTGGTTAAACAGGTTCCCCCCCATAGTCTAATGTCTCTCAACAGCTATTGGTTTTTGTTCGCTAGCATCCAAAAAAATTAAAGTTAATAAAGCACTAGGTAATCTATCTCTGGGGTCTTTGTTTAGCATCTCTATTAAAGTATGATTAGATCTCTCTACAGTAACTGCTTGTCCTGTAGGATTGTGTGGTAATATGCTTTATATCATAATATGTAAAAGTTACTTCATTTTACTAGAGACAGATGCTGGAGCATTGTCAGTATGAATTTGTACAGAGGTTCCCCTAATCCCCATAACTTTTAATAAATGTGTAATTACCAAACCAGTCATTTCAGAACTTAAAGCAGTTGCCCATTGAAATCCTGAATATGTGTCTATGGTATGGTGTACATATTTTAATTCTCCAGACTCTAAAAAATGAAACACATACATTTGCCAAATTTAATTTCTTTGGGTACCTTTTGGATTACTTCCTGCAGGTAATGGAGTTAGGTTATACAAAGAATAGGTAGGACATTTCCTTATAATTTCCCTGTCTTGTGGCCAAGGGATAGAAAAAAATCTTTCTTTAAACTTTTGATGTTAACATCGTGGTTTTAAAATGAATTTCTGAAGCTTCTAGCACAATTCCTAATAGCTGGTCAGTTCATTATTACTTTGTGCTAGAGGGCCTGGTAGACTTGTATAGGATCTGCTATGTGTTATATATAATGGAAGATTTATATTTCTGATTACTCGTAATTGAATAAACAGTGAAATTAATTCTGAATCATCTGGAATAAGTTCAAGAGTTCCTATATGTAAAACTACTTTATCTGCATATTGAGAGTCAGTAACTACACTAAGAGATTCTGGGAAATCTAATAATACCATAAAAAAGGCATACAGCTGTGATTTTTTTTTTAACTGCATTATAAGGACTCTAAGTCACCTTTTTTTTTTTTTTTTTGGTTTTTCTTTTTTGTTTTTTTTTTTTGTTTGTTTGTTTTTTTGTTTTTCTCGAGACAGGGTTTCTCTGTGTAGTCCGGGCTGTCCTGGAACTCACTCTGTAACCAGGCTGGCCTCGAACTCAGAAATCCGCCTGCCTCTGCCTCCCAAGTGCTGGGATTAAAGGCGTGCGCCACCACCGCCCGGCTTTTTTTTTTGGTTTTTCGAGACAGGGTTTCTCTGTGTAGTCCGGGCTGTCCTGGAACTAGCTCGGTAGACCAGGCTGGCCTCGAACTCAGAAATCCGCCTGCCACCGCAGGCCGTTTTTTTTTTTTTTTTTCCCCACTGAAGGACAGCGGGAAGGATCGAACACGGGACGGACGCAGCGCCCTAGCGACAGAGCGCGAGCACTACAGCGATGTGCCCCCGCAGGCCGGTTCTAAGTCACCTTATTTGTTTTCTCTGCCTTTCCTGACTTATGTGCATCAGTATAGAATGTAGAGGCTCAAGAAATTGGTGTCCCTTTTATTATATGAGGGAGAATCCAACGGCTTCTTTTTATAAACTGAAGGTACTTGCTTTTGGGGTATATGTTGTTAATTTCTTCCTTCCAAAATTGCTGAAAGCCCTTTGCCATAATTTTATTTTATACCCATAATGAGGCAATTTCTGTATTAATAAGAGGCACCACATTTCTGTTGGATCTATTCTTACTAATTGACAGAAAGTCCCTATTTTCTTTCTTTCTTTCTTTCTTTCTTTCTTTCTTTCTTTCTTTCTTTCTCTTTCTTTCTTTAAAAGATTTATTTATTTATTTATTTATTTATTTATTTATTTATTTATTTATTTATTTTATGTGAGTACACTGTAGCTGTCTTCAGACACACCAGAAGAGGGCATCAGATCATATTACAGATGGTGTGAGTCATCATGTAGTTGCTGGGAATTGAACTCAGGACCTTTGGAAAAGCAGTCAGTGCTCTTAACCACTGAGCCATCTCTCCAGCCCAGGAAGTCCCTTTTATCATTTCAGAATCAATTCAGATATCTTTTCTATATAGGTCTTTAATTTTTCTACTTTGTGCTAAAGCATCTATTCTAAGATATTTTCTTCTCTCTGTATGAGAATTCCTGTAGGAGAATGAGCAGAAGGCAAAATAACTAAAATATTAACCATCTTTGGATCAAAACAATCTATATGTGCATCTTGTAATTTATTTTCTATCAGAGCCAATTCTTTTTCAGCCTCGCCTGATAATTTTCTTGGACTATTTAAGTTTTTTTTTTTTTTTTTTTTTAAATCACCTTGTGAGATTTCAAATAAATTACTTAGCTCTTGAGTAGATAATCCAATTGTGAGCTTTAGTCTATTAATGTTTCCCAGCAATTTTTGAAACTCATTAAGACTTCTCAATTGGCCGGGCAGTGGTGTCACACGCCTTTAATCCCAGCACTTGGGAGGCAGAGGCAGGCAGATTTCTGAGTTCAAGGCCAGCCTGGTCTACAGAGTGAGTTCCAGGACAGCCCAGGCTACACAGAGAAACCCTGTCTCAAAAAAACAAAACAAACAAACAAAAAAAAAAAACCCAAAAAAAACTTCTCAATTGGTCTGTTCTGATTTGTATTTTTTGTGGTCCAGTCTTTTGTAGAGCTATCTTATATCCTAGAAGATAATTAGTAGAATCTCCCCCTTTGTAATTTTCTCAGGAGCAATTCCCAATCCCTGAACAAGGTAATTTTTTTTCTTTTCTTTCTTTTTTTTTTTTTTTTTTGGTTTTTCAAGACAGGGTTTCTCTGTATAGCCCTGGCTGTCCTGTAACTCACTCTGTAGACCAGGCTGGCCTCGAACTCAGAAATCCACCTGCCTCTGCCTCCCAAGTGCTGGGATAAGGCAATTTTTTCTAAGGTATTGATATCTGAATCAGCCAGTAAGATATCCATGTAGTAGTAAATTATGGATTGAGGAAACTGCTTACAAATTATTTCTAATGGCTATACAAAATATTGGTATAACATAGGACTATTCAACCTTCTTTATGGCAAGACTCTCCAGTGAAATCTCTTTATTGGACAACTTCTTTTAAAAGTAGGTACTGAGAAAGCAAACCTTTCCCTATCATGCTCATGTAAAAGGGTCATGAAAAAACAATCTTTAAAATCAATCACTTAATAGGTTATGCCTTAGGTAACAAGGAGGGCAATGGGATTCCAGGCTGTAAAGAGCCCATTGGCAGAATGATTTTATCAATTGCTCTTAGATCTGTCAACATCCTCCATTTGCCTGATTTATTTTTAATGACAAATACAGAAGAATTCTCTGTGGACTCTTCTGTATGTTGAGCCTCCAGCTGCTCCTAGACTAGCTGTTCTAGGGTCTGTAACATTCCTCTCATCACGGGCCATTGCTCTATCCAAACAGGCGTGTCAGTTTGCCACATTAGTGGTAAGACAGCTGGTGATCAATCAGCAGTGACTCTCCTAAATAAAGTTAAAGAGTCAGCCTCTGTTGGATCCTGCGTATGAACAGCTGGGGCAGTCTGTAACTGTCTTCAATAACATTTCATTTGTCCTGGAACTCACTCTGTAGACCAGGCTGGCCTCGAACTCAGAAATCCACCTGCCTCTGCCTCCCAAGTGCTGGGATTGAAGGCGTGCACCACCACCTCCCGGCTTCAATAACATTTCAAAGTTTATTAGGATCATCTCTTTTACAGCCTGTTTCTAAAGTTGGAGTAGCCGGGCGGTGGTGGCGCACGCCTTTAATCCCAGCACTTGGGAGGCAGAGGCAGGCGGATTTCTGAGTTCGAGGCCAGCCTGGTCTACAGAGTGAGTCCCAGGACAGCCAAGGCTATACAGAGAAACCCTGTCTCGAAAAACCAAAAAATAAATAAATAAATAAATAAATAAATAAATAAATAAAAAAATAAAAAAAAATAAAGTTGGAGTAATGGTAATCTGGGCTTCCCACTGTTACAATAGATCTCTTCCCCATAGGTTTATGGCTATATTAGACACACATGGCCTTAACTTTCCTATTTGGCCTTTTGCTCCTATGCATTTAATCCATTTTAAACTTTGTTTTACCTGAAACAGTGTCCTAATTCCTAGGAGCTGTCTAGATACCCGTTGAAGTGGCCAAGCTAGATTCTAAGAATCTTATGATATTAAAGTTACATCCGCTTGTCCATTAATCCCTCAGTCTCAATTCCATCTATCTGTACTTTTAACTTTGACCTTTTAACATTTATAGTAGTTTGATAAAATACCTGGGTTGTTTTTGATATCTTTAGAATTTCTTGTTTTATCCATAGGAGTGGCTCTATCTTTGTTAAGTGGTTTGTTTAAGTTTTGAGCAGCTCTGTTTGTCCTATCAGCCTTTGATTTTCTTTTTGTTGTTGTTTTTCTTTTTCTTTTTTTTTTTCTTTTTGGTTTTTCGAGACAGGGTTTCTCTGTGTAGCCCTGGCTGTCCTGGAACTCACTCTGTAGTCCAGACTGGCCTCATACTCAGAAATCCACCTGCCTCTGCCTCCCAAGTTCTGAGATTAAAGGCGTGCACCACCACTGCCTGGCAAGCTTTGGTTTTCTAGTTCATTTTCAGAACAGTCTTTCTTGGTGGATAGCAAATGAATGGCTCCTTTTTTTTTTTTTTTTTTTTCTTCCTTTTTTTTTTTTTTTTTTGGTTGAGCCTTGAGTGAAGCCCCTTAGTAAGTTTTTCAACTTAGGAACTGTCTATTTACAGTTTTTTAGGGAATGACCTGGTATTTCCCAGCCACAGCAATGAGCATTTTGTGGTTTTGCATCTTCCATAATTGTTTGTCCAACCACAACTGAGCCAGGAGCATTAGGTTCTATATCCACAATAGTTTTTAATCCATTGACAAAGGGGTGCAGATCTGGCCCTTAAAGGTCTAAGAGCCTTTTTGCATTCAGCAGTAGCATTTTCTATTCTTTTAAAAGATTTATTTATTTATTTTATGTATGAGTACACTGCTGCTGTCTTCAGACACATCAGAAGAGGGCATCAGATCCCCATTAGAGATGGTTGTGAGCCACTATGTGGTTGCTGGGAATTGAACTCAGGACCTCTGGAAGAGCTGTCAGTGCTCTTAATAGCTGAGCCATCTTTCCAGCCCCCAGCAATAGCATTTTCAAAGGCTAAAGGTTCAATTTAAATTTCTCTAGCATTTGGATCTGAAAGTGTTCTATTCGCTGCTATAGTTAATCTTCGTAAGACGTTGGGGGAAAGATTCCTTTGAACCCTGGAATGTCTTTGTAAATGATTCAGGTCAGGTGATTCCTGTTGTTCAGCTTTGTCCCAAGCATTTAAGGCTATTGTGAGATGTTGTTCTAGGACAGCATCTTCAAGGGTAATCTCTACTCTCAACTGAGAATTCAGACTTCACCTAGTAACTGATCCTTGATAGTACCAATGTCTCTAGTCCTATTTTGTTGCTCCATGACTGAAGTTTCGTCTTTCCGCCATGCCATCGTAATTGAGGGCCAGGCTCTAAGATGACAATCATCAACTCTCTCTAATCTTTTGGAATTACATGATTTTGTGTGGCCCAGTCATTAAATATCTTTCTGATACAGAGTGAATGTAAACCATAGGTCATTATTGATTCCTTAAATCCTTTTAACTCTTGTGTCTCTGTATATTGCCATCCAAATTCTTGATAACACTGGGTTTCTCTCAGCACCTTCTAATTCCCTTATCAAGGCTAGGAAAACCATTTTAGGATTTTAACAGATTTACTGACTTTTTGCAGTCTTGTTACAAGATGGTGCTGTAAGTTCTGGCTTTCTCTCCTCTATCTCTAACTTAGTATCTTCCTCAATTTTATTTATATATTTTTCTTCTACAGCTTGTCTCCTCTTTTCCTTTCCTTGTATCTTTATCATCTTAGTATCTTTTTCATTCTTATTTATAAACTTTTCTAATTCTTTATTTTATCGCTTGTCTCCAGTTTTCATTTTTCTCCCTTTCTTGTATCTCTACCATCTTCGTATCTTGTTTTTATTCATAAATTTTCAAAATTTTCATCTAAGTTTTATTTCCATTTTCTCTCTACATACAAGAACCAGCAGAGGTCAGAAGAGGCATTGGATCCCTTGGAATTGGACCTAATAACAGTTGTTAACTGCCATATATGTGCTAGAAACTAAACCCATGTCTTCTTCAAGAACAAGTGTTCTTGATTGTTTTAGATTTGTTTTACTATTTTGTACCTGAGTGTTTTGTCTCCAAGTATGCATGTGCAATGTGTGCATGCCTGGTACCCACGGAGGTCAGAAGAGAGCATTGAATCTCCAGGGACTGGAGTTACAGATGTTTTTGAGGTTTCATGTGGGTCCTCTGAAAAGGACCCTGGTCCTCTGGAAGAGCCACAGTTGCTCTTAACTATTGAGGTAATTCTCTAACCCCTTTTTTTTATATGTAATTTTTATGTTTTAGTCTCCAACTCCCACTTTTGGGTTTCTCTGTGTAGTCCGGGCTGTCCTGGAACTCGCTCGGTAGACCAGGCTGGCCTCGAACTCAGAGATCCGCCTGCCTCTGCCTCCCAAGTGCTGGATTAAAGGCGTGCGCCACCACCGCCCAGCTTCCACTGAACTTTTAATACCACTTATTACTTAAAACACACTGCAACTATAGGTTCTAGGATAAGCACCCCTTATTAGCTATTCCTGAGAAACTAGGAACAGAAGATTCAACAGCTTGTCTTGGGATTAGACAGAGACTTGGTAGGTAGGGAGGCACCAAGGGTTCAGGACATGACCATTACCAGGAGACCCAAGACCTGTATTTTTAAGAGAAAAGACAGACATTTGTCCAGCAGCAGAGACCACCCATGGGTACAACATGGCTTCTGTAGGATCAAGGTCATGGTCAGGAGTCTGTAGGACCCAGACAGTCCATTCTCCATACCTGTCAGCACTCTACCTCCACAGGGTTGGAACCTGGAGAAGTACAGAGAGGAGAAGACAGAAAACATGTACCATTTGTGAGAGAACAAGTCTGGGCAAGCCAAAGACAATTAAGACAGGGGTGCTGGCCTTCAAGGGACCTCAGCTACTCCAGGGAGAACACATGCTAGTTAAGGCCAGGTGGAAATCAGAAAGGTTCTATGTGAAGCCTTCTGAGCACCTACTTTGTCTCATCCTCAATTTCAGAGACATTTTCGGGGTGCAGCAGACTCAAGCAAATCACTTCTGAGTTGCCTCCCAGGAGCGGCTATCCCAGCAGCTGGCCTGCTGCATTCCTGGGATGAGGCTCAGAACCACACAAGGCTGGTGTTTTTCCCCCGGTTCATCCGGGAAGCTGACCTAAGCATGACTAGTGGTACCCAGAGAAACCATCCAAACCACAAAGCCTTCAAGGCTCATGAGGGATGATGGTCTAGCTGGAACTAAACCCTTAAGAAAAGTGTGTTAGACCATTGGGTGATTCATCAAAGACAAAAACCTTTTTGAAATCTATTACAATAATTGAAACCAGGAAAAAGATAGTGAATGTCGCAACTTTGATTCTGAACAATCATTTGTTTGCTCAGAATAGTTCACAGCCAAGTTTGGCTCTCAAATGCAGTCTCGGCATTTGCACAAAGCATTTCAGTAGCAGATGCAATTGCATTTTTATTGGCTTTTTCTTGTCATTCCTTCACATGACTAGTAAAGAAGGAAATGAGCAGTTTTATATCTTTATGCATAAAT